>OZ010656.1:3750000-5000000 GCA_963932375.1 Phania funesta | reverse complement strand
AAGAAGGTACGTAACCGAAAGTTGACAAGGGCTGAGGAAAATTCATTCGAAATATCTTTCTTTTCGATAGTTCGAGTATTTATTCTATCGAAACAAATTTCAAATAAGGTTTCTATTTTCTAAAGAAAATTAATTTTTCTATAAAAATACAAATTTTTATTATTTGCTTTCAAAAATATATCAAGCTAAATAAATCGTTTCGATAAAAATATTGGATTTTTCTTTAAATTTATATGGACAAAATTTTCGGTAGAAGAATATTTCGACTTTTTAATAGACGAATTTTTTTTAAATTAATATTTTCTTTAAAAATTTTAACATTGAAAAATTAAAAAAAAAAATTGATTCTATTCTGCTTGCAGACTTGCTTTAGAAGTGGCCACTGAAATGGCGCTTCAAAAATATTTATTAAATCTTACTCTAGCTCAGTCCAGAGAAGTTTTCCTCCTACTCTCGTTTTGTTGAGCTTTTGCCACCTTCCACATTTTTAATATGTTAATACAAATACGTCGGAGCACATAAACCAATTTTTTCGAAAGTAATAATAAACATTTCGTGTGGTTTTTTTTTGTACTTTTTTGAACAACTGAAAAAAGTTTTTCATAGACACGAAACTTTTTCTCATTTGCTTGCAAGAGCTTTAAATTTAAAGTATGTAAATGTCGTTTGCCTGGGAAATTGTTATAGAAAAAATATGAAAAAGAACTTGTTACACAAAAAGGCCTCAAAAAGTTCGGTAGGTAATTGATTTTAAAATTGAGCAGATTCAAAAGGGAGTAAAAAGGAGAAAGTGTTTTTGTTACTTCATTTAAATTAGAATTTAGTAAGGCTTTCTTTTTCGGAAACACCTGGGGTTTGTTTGGTTGGAAGCCACATAGATTAGCAAAGAATTGCTTGCAACTTAATTTAGGAATATAAATTTTAACATAAAACATAAAAACTTAAATTATATTGAAATAAAACTGGCACTCTTCAAATTTCTTTTCAAATGCGCTTTTAAATAGTTGTGGTTTCATTCTTGATTTGATATTTCGACAGGTCGTTTTGATTTTTGGAACGAATTTCCGTGATACCTTGTCAAGTTTGGTTTGGAGACAAACCGGATTCGGCTATGTGCCATCTTCAGTGTCATTTTTCGTTCTCGAAAGAGAACGGACGAAGAGGAATGACGGAAATTCGTTCCAAAAATCTACAGTTGTGGTTTCTTTACAGGGGAAGGGTATCATAAGATGGGACTAGCTTAACTAAATTAGCTCAACTTTATTATTTGTTGTGCTGTGTTTTGTTTCAAAATATTTATTGACTTTTTAAAGCTTTAATCTTAAAATCATCACAGAGTTTTTCTATTTTGTTTTTTGGTATTTAAATATTTAGCCTTGCGCGTTGCTAGGATCAATGTTGGTTGTTTTTAATTTTCTGTTAATTTGCTGTTCTGTTTTTTGCCTTCATTTAAAGTTAAATATTTCATATCAGCATTGATTTTTTATATGAGTGTTTTTGCAGTTTCAAAATATATTTTTAGTCATTTGCACGATGCTTTTCTATACATGAGTTTCTATTTCCGCGGGCAGGATTTTTTTTATTAAACAAAAATAAACTATTTCATTTATTTCTCTTTTTGTTGCTGTTTGCTTTGGCACAATTCCTGAAATAAAACCGAAAGAATAAAAATAATATACAACAATGTAGAAAATAGTTTGTATTTCAAAGGCAGCCTGTCTCAGATAACAAAACTGAAAACGAAAAATAAAATAGTTTAAAGGCAAAAAAAAAAAAAAAAAAAAAAATACAGAATTTTTGCTGAGTTTGACAAAAATGAAACAGAAAAATATAAAAAAAAAAAATTGCCAACCAATAAGATAAGCGTCAAAGTGATAAGGTCATTGGTTTAAAGTCGCCACTCTATGTATTTTGCAACATAGAGGAGATAAATTTAATAAAATGCACGCAAAGAAAAGGCACGGCTGTGACATGTACACGCCAACTATATTATGTTCTCTGCAACAATATATTGTTGTGGCAAACATAATATGGTTCATTGCAAATATTTTACACATTACTTCAGTTGCGATAAACCAGCTATTGTTTACATTTAATCGTGAAATCATTAGCATCAGCAAATATTCCAACATGGTTGGGTTGAACAATATAATTTTGTCTAAAATTCTAACCACAACCAAAGTATTTTAACTGATAATTTTACCCATAAAATGTTATTAATAAACATAATATGGAAAATTATGTTTCATGTTTAAGCAAATTATGTCTAAATATAAAAACTTGTGCTCGAACTCGTTTGAATGCTCTTTTATGGTTCTAAGAGGGGTTTTATAATTATTATTTGCAATTGTAATATGATAAGTATATATTTCAATCATAATATATAGCTCTTAGATTATGGTTACTTCAACAATGTCTTTTCATTGAATATAACTAATATGATTGCTGTTTGGTTTCGGTTGTGAAATTCATTCAGCTCTTTCCTTCAGTTTATCTTACTGCCGCAAATAAACCTATGCACAGCCATAATATTACCTTGAGCATTTTCAGTTACAACGTTTACCAAAAAATTTTCCCAACTCCACCCAGACCCAACCCAGGCGTGGATCCAGTTTAAGCTGTTGGAGGGGAAATAATTAATAAAAAACAACAACTTTTTAATTTTTCTCAATTTTTTATTGTTTTTGGAGAAGGAAAATTTCTTTTTTCCCCTTCAACCGCTAGATCCACCACTGCACCAAGCGCATGACCTTTGATACAAAACGAACTTATGTTCAAGATCAATCAAAGCCTTTTTTTAAGTCACAAAATTGGAATATAATTGGAATATCAAATCAAATATAATTCCTCGCTAATTAGAAATGTCTTTGCTCTGACCTTATCATTTCATCGCGCACTTTATAGCCTGAACATAACCAACAATGTGATACATTAAGCTATAAAAATAAAATGTACAGCAACAACAACAAAGTAAATGTATGAAAACCAAGAATTTAGCAACGATATTTTATAAAGCCATCAAAAGTAGAAGTAAATTCCATAACAAGCAAATTTATATGGAATTTTTAAAAATAAAAACAATTTTGAAAAGCGTGAAACTTTTCCAGGTAAGAAGAAGAACGGCATTATTTAACTTTTAAACCACTGATCAGATGAAACAGAAATAATGGGAATAAGCGTAATGAGCGTGAAGAATCGTTCTAAAGCAGACTTTAATAGGTGGGCTCGTCGTATGCTACAACTTGGGTTGATTTATTTGAAAATTTAACTCATTTAGGAATTGAAAGTGAACGATCTTTCGACCACAGTTTCGACACTCAAAAGCTTGAAGAAGCTCCAATGTTTTTGGTAAAATTTTCGTTTTGCGATAAGCCCTCGTTTTCTCTTAATAATTTCGTCAATAAGTAAAAATGACATATTTGCAGATAATAGCAACTAAAAAAGGTTAAAAAGTATGATGTAGATGGATTGCAATGTTAGTGTGACTTATGGCTCTTACTCCATTTTGAATATCAACGGCATTTTGGTGCGGAGGAGAATGGTGCCTTAGCCATACAGCTCATCAAAGCAACATGCATAAAGAGCGTGATACCAGGTACTATTCCAAAAACGCTGTTTCAAAATCAAGCCTCTAACAAATATTTTTAAAAATCAATACGCAGCAAAATATCATTCTTTATCAATTTTTCACAAAATTCATTATTAAACTATCGTAGTTTTTTTTTTTGTAGGCCAAATAGGAGTTTCATGTAATTTGTGGTCAGACAGAAAAAAAATATTAAATAAAACAATTAAAACTAAGTGTGAATGTAAAAAAAAATTATTGCTATTTCAGATTTAAATGGTTGTAAAAAATAGCCCTTTTCACACTATTTGTTGCGTTATTCGTACAAAAATATCCACATTTTATGTAAAAATATTAAGTCCTTTAACTATTGTGCACTTTTTTTGTTGCTCTTGATTCATAGCATGAAATCCCAGTTTTATAAATAACAAAGACATAAATTAAAACTAAATTAAAACATTTCATAAATGAAAATCAAATTTTGAAGCATATAATCAATAAAATAAACAAATAAGCAATTAGAAGTTCTAAAATAGCTAAAACGATTACAGCTATATAATTTTAAAGAAATATGCAAAAATATGCTCCTTTAAAATAACGCCATTTTAGCTGAATTTCAACAAAAACTACTCTTCTTCCAAAATATGCAGTTTTTTCTCAAAACATGCTGCAATATGCTTTACTAAGTTATAGCATTTTGCCTGAAATTTCAAATGTATATGCAAACATAATAATATATATAGAGCAAGATTATGTCTTTAAACGGATGTGCTTTAATTTAATTTAAATATGCAAAGCTAAGCTATTAAAAATTTGCTATTTTCTCTGTAGTTTTTATTAGTTAAATCAATTATAATGTTTAATTGAAATTAGGTTCATAAACTTAAGTTCAAGAGGCAGGGAAATATTTCCGTTTTCCTCTAAACTACCTAAGCCAGTTAGTAGAAAATATTCTGTATACATATTTGCTAATATGCTAATATTTTAAATAGTTAGTAATTTGGTCTTCCATTTTATTTCTGTTAAATATGCAAAAATATGCTTCTATAAAAAAAAGTCTTTTTGTTTCAAATTCAACTTTAAACTACTAAATTATGCTACAAAGTATAATTTTTATGTTCTAGAAAAAGTTTTATTTATGTGAAAATATGCTAGTACAAATTATATTTTAGGATATAAAGGGTTAAGGATAAAAACTACGCCTCTGCCTTAACATGAATATTTTCGTAAAATATGCAGAAATATGCGTATTTAAAGATTCTATACTAAGTTGTGAAACAACTTGGCTTCTCAATAAATTCGTTAAATTAAAACTAAATATGATTTTAACGTTTACAAAAGATCAATGCAGGAATGTCATATGCAAAAATATGCTACAAATAAATTATAGCAGTTTGCTATTAATGAAAACATATTAATAATTATTAATAATAACATAAAATTTTAATTACGCACTTACAGCTAAGATTGTTTAATATTATTTACATATGCTAAAAAAATACTATAAAATATTTTTCGATTTGCTTAAAATATTATTTGAATTTTGTGCAACTAATCTTACTATACTATATATGTAAGTTTCCTTAAAATAGGCAAAAATATGCTTAAATAAAACTATTTATGATAACCGATTTGATTTTATAGGCCTGTAATATAAACAGTTACCCACGTATAAAGCTTTTCTTTTTCCATTTATAATCCCTCTTTTTTTTTTGAAATCGTTTAGAATACAGAGATTTTAAAAATATTCAACAAACAGCCAACATTTTTAAAGCTGCTACTTCATTTTTTTTAAGCCATTTGCTATATAAAGAAAATTTCTTTTAAAGATCAACTTTATTTTAATTTTTATTGCATGTATTTACCCACGCAAATTATTGTAGACAATTTCTCTTAAATCATATACATAAAAACCTCTTAAATATAAAACACATTTATTTAGTCATTTTTTTTTTATGTTTCATTGTCGAGGGTGTTCAAATTAAGATGTGTATAAATTTTTTTCATACATAAGCAGTGTAATAGTTCAACAATGACCATTGTGCAGTACGGGTAGTATTAATAGTAGTAGGTCGTTTGAGATTCTATGTTATTGGCGCAGCTCTATTTTTACTGATACAACAACTAAACAAATGTAAATTATCTTGACAATACTCTGCCGTCAAGTGCTCATTACTTCTGTAGTGTTCATTCATTCAGCTTTTTCTTCACTTCATATTGTATAAATATTTTAAAGTATTTTATTTGATTTAGGTTCTATTGTAGGTGGCTACTAGAAAACAACCGCAGCAAAAAGTTTAATATTTAATGCTTTTAAGGCCGTTTTATAATGTAGCCTGACACGAGAGTCCCATTATTTATTTACGAAATCTTGATATATGGCCGACAGTTTTAAGATGACAATACACGATTTAGCGCTTTCGGCTTTTTTATTTTTTAGTTGTTTGTTGGAAAAGTCTACTGGGGTGAGGTAGTTGATGTGAGGGGGGACTGAATATAGCCATATCATTTTTATATGAATGTATATTTTTTTTTTTGGTAAAAGATAATGAAAGTTTAGAAATTTCAATATGAAAATTATTAAAGCATATTTTAGGTTTCGTATATTGAAGTATAGTCTACGGCTCATATTTTTTTGGTTTTTTTGTCTATATTTTATATAAACTTTGAGCGAAATTGGTGCAAGCTTATAAAGCATAATTTTGCCTATATTTGCTTACTTTCATATATAGTTTTTTGGATTTTATAGGTTTAAACACATACGATTAGTAATTTTTTCACAACTTACTTAAATGCTTATTTTCTAGCTTCGGTCGCTCATAATTGGAGTTGCATATATTTGCATGTTTTAGCATATCTTAATTTTATAAAAAAAATTTCTATAAACCTTAAAATAAAAAAAATTAAGTATGCTGTTGAAATTTCAGTTAAAACAAAGTGTAATACACTTAGCGATTCAATTTTAATGTCTTCAATTAACTCAAAACGGTTTCCACGGAGCGGTCGTTTGAGTCCCCTGAACAGCCAGAAGTCACACGTAGCTAAATCAGGCGAACACGGTAGTTGTGGAACTATATATTGATTGAATTCTTGTCGAAAAACTCACAAAGAATCAATGCGGTATCTGACGGTGCATTATCGTGGTGCAAAAACCAAGAGTTGCCGGCCCATAATTCCGGCCTCTTTTACGAATAGCTTCGCGCAAACGACGCATAATACTAAAATAGTATTCCTTGTTGACAGTTTGGACGATCGGAAGGAATTTCGAGTGCACCAAGCGTATACTAAACACTAGTGATTTTAGCATTTGTTTTGTATAACGGTGTAGATTGTCACCCGTTTTGAGAAAGCATATTTTAGCCGATTTTGTGGATTTTTTTTTGGTTTTTCGAAAATTAAAAAAAAAAAATTCTTTACATTAATTTTAACTAAAGGCCTTTAATTTGTTTGACTTCGAATGTTAAATTTTCTATTATTTTCTAGAGATGGCATAAAAACATTGAAAAGTTTTTCTGTTACTAACTAATCCCTAAAGGATTATTACAGCCAAAATAAATGCTAGACAGCGCAAGATAATAATAATCTGTTTTTATTTCTAATAAAACAAATCATGCCCCAGGCTTCAGAATTTTTGGGAAAATCACTTTCTGAATTGACTCTCTTTACAATGCTCTATTATCTTTATGAACTTATGGAATTGTTGTCAGTATTAAAGATTGTTAGAATTGTTTTAATAACACACATGGGAGGGTGAGTGGCATAGGGTACCCCATACTGTCGTATTAATGAACGAACAGTAACTCCCAGTTAGTGTAAATTGCAAAAATTTTAAAGCCATATTAAAGCAAGGGCTTGTAACGTTGTCGCAAAATTCTTTAATTTTACTTAATTCTATTTTATAAATTTGTGTTTTGCTAATACAAACCACTTAATTCACCACCGACGTAGTCTATTGGTGTTGGATTTCATGGCAGTTAAAAAGCTACTTGACGCTATAAAAATGATAAGTCATTTTTATGTGACACTTAAGCCTAAATATTTGGCAATTTCTGTGGCCATTTACGATTTACACACACCAACATACAAAACAATTTTACATAACAGCACTCACACACAAACAGAAAATCACACTGATTCACGCTTCACTCTTATAATAGATTTTTGAAACAGGTATGGAAAATTCAGTACTGTTGTATTTTTTACAACAGGAAAATAGCCCAACGACTACAATAATTGAGAATTTAATACGAAGATTATCTTCCCATTAAGAATTTTTCCTAGAATTACGAAGTGCCCTAATGTGTCGAATTATGAATTTTGATGTGCTTCATCGACTGACACTACGAGACCTTATCGATATTTGGTGCCACAGATCATTTATTTAACCTATCCCAGTATAACAATTGTAATGCAGCTTGGAGAAGCCCACCTCATAGCAGCCGAACACAAGAGCGCATAATTAAATGCACGTCTTATATATCAATTAAAACAATATGTTCACAAATCATAGGCTAACGTTGTTTCATTCTCCTCAAGGCCTATGCGACACAAAGAAGAACAAATCTGATTGCCCCTCCATACAGAAAACTACTCAAAAGTCTTCTATTTAATTGCAGAAGTTTATTATATGAGACGAGTTTAATTCAGTATCATATCCAGAGCAACACTCCAAGCTTTCTTTGCGTTCAACGGGTTTACTCTTCAGATGAGTGACGTAACTGTTAACCAAATAACGCCACGAAATAGCTGTGGACCAAAGAGCAGAGCATTAGTGTCGCGCCTGACCAATTTATCAGCTAACTCCTTGCCCGTATGTTCACTAAGGCCAGGTATTCAGTACAAAGAAACCGCATTACCAATGACCAGTTTCTGGAATTTTTTAAAAGTCTCCAAAACAAGGCTGGATTGGAATTCCCACCAAAAAAGGGAGATTTCAAACACTTTAGACTCCAATATAAGTAAACTCGAAAAACTTGGAGATTGCCTGGATTTCTGTTCGAAGTACCGACATCCATTTGCCCAAAGACACCGACAGTTTTGTGTTCGCCTCTAAGACGCCAGCACCAACTCCATTCTCGATTTCGGATCTGTCCGTGAACTATATCAGACTTCGGGGATCCACACAAGGCCCGGCCCCCCAAATGACACTTAGTTCGGTGTTGATTCCGTCTCTTGGCTTACTAAGAAGGTTGAAGTTAAAAGTATTCAAAAATTTTGGCAGGCTAGATTCCTTTGTTTAATCCAGGCGTGTAACGCTTTTTTTGTAAATACTTTTGAATAAATTCTTGATCGAATCTAAATAATTCTTGTTATTGTCATAACTTTCAGCTGTCTAGAAAGTTGTTGTAAAGGAATCAACAAGTAACAAAAATGAATCATTTGAGTTGGTAAAAATTATCATTCTAGCATACCAATTTTCCACGCCTGATTAGAAATACTGCTTGTTGTGCTAATGGCTTCGTTGAAGAGGAAGTGATAGAGAGAGAGAGAGAGAGATAGTGTCTATATCGAATGTGCGTGGTAGATGGATGTCTTAAAAAATCCTGACGGTCTACCCGTCCTATTTGTTCTAGTTCGTTGTGCTATTAAACGAGCCCTACATTTAAATCTTTAATGACCATTAAAATGAAATATTTTACCATTTGCTTAATGATTTCATCAAAAACTAAATTTCTGCAAAAAGGCAAAACAACTTGCCTGTTACCAACTTAAAACACATTAAGCATCCTTAAAATCCTTGTTAAAATGATAACATTTTTTGAGCCTACACACGCACACAGAGCTCTTTTCTCACTTAACTGGGTTAAATAGTTTTTTTTTTTTTAATTAATGCACATATTTTATTTCAGGTTTCTTGCAGTCTAAATTTCAACACTTTGGAAACCCATAAAAACACACACCCCTGCATTAATAAAGTTTAATTATAAAATTCTTCTTGTGTTTCAATGTTTTAACTGAAATCAAAAAGGAATGTATGTCAATGATATACAGGTCAAAACATTTTTGGTACAACTATAATTAATATAGAAAGCGTATGGGAAAGTGAAAGGTGAAACGAAATTGAAAAGAAATTTGTTGCACTAATAGAAAAGAATATTGATTAAAGCAGCAAGGCTAGTTGGGGGAAAATAGGGGGAGCAACTTTAAAGTAGTTTTAGAAAATAATAGAAAATCAGAAAAGCTTTCAACTTTTTAAAAGTATAAAACCTCTTTAGGAGCCCTTCTAAATTTTCTTCTCAAAAATAATAGGCAGGGTTCTAATACTAAGACCTCTGGCCATCATTTCGTGTAAAAGTTTACGCCTCCCTTGTCCCATAATTCTCCTTGCAGCTAAAAATTTTAGCTTCAACGTAATCGTTAGGTGGAGCTAGTTTCTGTCTAGAAGAGTTGATTAAATTGAATCGTGAAAGGTGTAGAAGCAGGGCTGGCGCATTAGAAAATTGGGTTTGAGCATTTCTCCTCCACTGGCCTTTTAACAATAACACTATTCAAGGCAGGATCTACTAAATTCGCTTGCAAACTATTTCCTTTTGCACAAGGAGACCAAACAGTTTTTACTCTGTTATTTCAATTTCAATATTTCCAAGAAGAGTGGCTCTGGAGTCATGGGAGTGGTAACAAGACACTGCTGAGTGGGGCTTCCTCCCTTTAACAACGAAGTGCGAAAACCTAGGTGCTAAGCCTGTCATATGATATATATTTCCAATCTCCTTAGAGCTTCGCCAACCTGCTCTACTGATCTTGCTCAATTATTTGCCTTCCGAGCACAGAAGGTACAATTTTCGAGGTTGGTTATCGAGAGAAGATTATATAGATTGTTACTACTCATATTATTATCGAGGTGATATACATGTCGATCCACAGGATATTTGTGTCGCCTTCATTTTCTCTGGAACAGCTATAGGCTAAGTATACTTTGTTTAGTGAAGTCAATAGAGACCTGCCAATTTACTTTGCCATTATATATTAATGTAGGGAGGATATCGAAGCAAACCGCTTATTTTATGGGTCTTTTTTTGAAGGCCTTCGTTCTTCGAATTGCTTTCAAGCAACCGATTTGTAGCTTTTGCTTACCTAATGCTACTAACTCTAGCCTTTACTCTTGACTGTAGTGATTTCACACTTTCGGACCTCTTTCACATCACAAAGTCTCCTGCTATTGCTAGCATTTGTCTAAGGCTTAGGTCCCCCGTGGCATTCACATTAAACAAGTGCCTGCTTGTGATCCGAAGCCTTATGATAGTCAGTGTTGGACATTTACAAACAATGTGCGCTACTGTCTCAGCCTCTTCAACTATGGAGACTGACCTTATCATCTCTCGTCAGAATTCCTCAATTGGTCAATAAACACCGGAGTTCCTACAGAGATTAACCTCTCCACCTCTTTCGAGGCTTCCTTGTTCATCCCTATCGGAATCTCACGGTTCAACGAAGTTAGAAGTACCTTTAATGATTTACCCGTCCATCCTCGCGAGGCAGTCCATATCTTCCGAATTTCTCCTTTCGCCAATTAAAACTTAAGTTCCTTCAGAGTAATGAAGAAAAAAGATTTCCACCAACACAGAGTTCCACATGCGCGGGCAAGTCTGTATTAAAATTGGAAATCAAGAGGTACTCAGAGTTCGCATACTACAGACCAAGCATCCTCATGGCCACGTATCCCTGGCATATGCTGTTCCATCGGGAATTAGGAATTTTGTGTAAGAGAGTGTTAACTTCTCTCCGATCGACTTATTTAGCCAGACTCCTAGCAGAGACATGAACCTCTTACCGACCGCTACCACGAAGAGCTTTAAGCCAGAACTTCTGACAGTGCACTCAGCTATGGCATGTCATCCCTAGAGCTTGATATTCGCAATGCACATGCATGTCTTATTCTACTATCCGCAGAATCTGCACTTAATGGTTTCCTAATTCCCTATACAAAATTTATGGTATCTGAGACCACAGTGCCTATTTTCCCATCATCTGATTATCCTGATCTCATTTTTGTCTTGTATTATAATCCTCTATGATTTCCCCTGTGATATCGTTACGTAATTTGTTGTGGACAACATGTTCGTTTAGAGATGTAATTCAGATTGTCAGAGTACCATTATAACAACATGAAATAGTCAATGCTGAGGGGTACGCCAAAATTGGTCTGAAGAAGTGTTCGGAGGAACAAATTGCTTTTTAGCACTTAACACACTTTTGAGAAACAATTAGAAAAAATTAATAATTTACATTCTTATGCCCAGATTTTAAGCAGATACCCTCGTAAAAATCAAAAACTATAATAAACTTTTCAATAATTAAGCTGACATGACCAGCTTTTTATACGCTCACATTTCCAAAAGTGGGGGAAATTAAGCTATTATTTATTTACAGAAATGCGTAAAGATAAAAGAAAAAAAAGTAACAATATTGACGTTAAAATAAACACACGATAAATTATGAAACAAGTCGCATGAACGTTCAAAGCGAATGAATGTCTGTCTGGTGGTGCAGTCGAAAGAAACTGGTTTAAAAAAGATCATAATTTCAAAATGCGCTGTTAAAGTAGGGGAGATAATTGTGAGGTGATTTGAAAGCACGATGAAAAAAATTAATAGATTTTTTGAAGTTCACGATTTGATTCTAAAATATTACAAAATTAAAGTGCCAAACTTTTACCCCTCGCAGATTAGATAGTTTATACTTAACTTAAGGTTCTCTTCAAGATAGTTAATGGGGGGGTTTCCAAGGTTTTGACGGCGTCTGCCAAATCTGTTGCTTATTATTCAGTCACCAATCGAAAGTTACGTGGTTGACGTGGTGGGCATTTGTAACATGACCTTAGCTTTGTCCAAAAAATCATCTTTAGTGACAAGGTGCAATTTTCGTTAAGAAACAAAATTTCCGTCTATGACACGACGTCAGTACACACGAAGATTACCAGGAGGAAAACTTCGTAGCAAACATAAACTACTATTGTCGATGGTTGTGCTTAGAAAACAACATGGGGCCAACCATCACAATTAACGGCAAGCGTCTATAGATCAATGGTAATAGTATGTTCAGACATTCACCCTAATTAAAGCAATTTCATTTTAAATTGAGTTATAAACTTTGGTATTCACACATATGCAATTTAACTTACTCAATTAGCATTTAATAGCTGAAAATGTTATGCGTTTTTACATACAAAATTTCCAATAACCCACATAATCTGATTTGGTGACAATAAGATTTGTTATCCCCTTTAAATAGGCATGGTAATGTTGTAGTAAGTTTTCGGCTCTAGCTAGTTGCCTATGACATTTTATGTGTTCATTTTACAGAATTGTCTGCTCACTAAACACACTTTACCAGGGCAATTTAACACAATTTATGGTGCAATTAAGTAGTAATGGCTTAATTTATTAATAGCGTTCTTGTATGGTAAATTGAGATCAATTAAGGCCTTAATTGCAAAGTCTTCGTAATTGCGCAGTCAAGGTGCATGTCTTAATATACAGTAAGCTTACGATTTGAGCGTACGGTTATCTCTCGCGCAGGTGAAGTAGATTGCGCACCAGATCTGTCCAGCAAAGTCATTAAAAAATTGGACCCCTCAGATTCCGCTATATTTCATACTCTATTAGTGACCCGTATTCAACTTCAGGTATTTATTCAGTGGAAATTTTTTTGATTATTTTTGTTTTATTTTCCAAGAGTGGTTTTGAAATTATAAGCAACAGTGTTTTGTGTTTCTAAGCTGTTAAAGAGTTTTAATTAAAAAGTCTCTTGTTGGTTTGAAATAAATGGACAAGAAAAACATCCACTTTTATCGGGGATTTATAGAATTTAAGTCCAAATAACAAACATTGAATGCTGCTCTGTGATTTGGAATTTTAAGCAACCCAAAATCAAATTAAAATTGACTTTATTTGTGGCCACACGACTTGAAACGAAAAAGCAAAACAATATTTTAGTTAATCTCAAAACATGTTCGGGTGGCAGTTTTTTAATCTTCAGGTCCCAGAGAAAATCACGTTGCAATCACAGCGATGACCTCATATCAAGTTGCCGCACCAAATGTAAAGAAGCTGCTGCTGCTGCTGCGGCTAAAGTTAAGTCTTGTAGTTTGTGTGTTGTTAGTAGTTTCTCTGCTCCAGCCATAAAAGGTGTTAACAATTTAACAGTTACTACATATGAGCGGCTTGCGTACATTGTAGTTGAAAAAAATCAGCTGTTGAAGGTAATTGGACAATTTTGTGACAGTAATTTAATTTAATGTGTCTACTTTTTAAAACATTTGCTGATTCGTAGAATATATGAGGAGATTTAGCTGTTTCAGTCACTTTATTATTAGAGTGGTTCAAGCTCTAAAAAATCAAGTTTAGTTTACAACTTTGTAGTCATTAAAAATTAGTCTGGTTAAAAACCCCTTTCAAAAAGTTTATAGTTTTTCACAAGGGTAGTGTGAGAAGTACACTGCCTGGCAGATAGTGGCAATACTCTCTGCCATATTCGAACTCTACAGTGTTGGAAAATAGTTTACCAGCAATCCAAAGGTCTAATTGATTTGGGACAGCCTAACAGAGAACCCTCACAAAAACCCTGTATTAAGTTCGCATAATATTGAGTCCTCCTACAAGGATGAGTATGCTTTAAAATTAAATTTCCTGTTTCTTCAAAATAATGACAATCGTCATAGTGAGTAACAGCATCGGTGGTGAAATTTTAGTTCGTTAGTCCTGATGAAAATAAGCCACGAACGATTAATGCCCTCTGAGTTTACATAGCGAGAGCCATCGAAAGTTGGTCACTTAGAGTTGTCACATTAAATATAATGCCTTTGACAGGCCCGTCATATTGATTGGTTCCTATTCGCAATACTTTTACCTGTGTTTTGTCCTTTCCTTTTGATGAGAATACAGAAAAATTATACCAACCTTTGCCTGCAGATGTAACAAACTATCTTGCAATTGGGCGTTTTAGTGATTTTTTAGTCTTTGGTGTGAAATGATTTCCAATATTCTTACAAGGCTGTAGATGTTCCATTGTGAGTATTCGTGCTCATATTTCTAGAACTTTTGAAAATTCATACTATGTTCGTTAGCTTCCCCAGTCTGGCGAGTTCTGGTTACTGGCGCTTACAATATTACTCGACAGTCAACCAATATAATCGTGTATATATTCTCCAATACTTCTGACGTAACTATTCACAGCTTTTCGTGCTATTTCCATCTTCACTGTTTGTTTGAACACTTTTGTATTCTTCTTGATCTAACATACATGAAGTATCAGATATCTCTGAATTAGAATCGCAGCTGGCTTCAATGTTGTCCACTGATGTTGTCTTCCAAGACCTTCTTCGGTAGATGAATATCGGCGTCCTACCCCTACGCACTGTTTTAGAAACCAAATTTCGCGCCGTGTGGAGAAATAACATTTCTTCCGTATCAAAGCGATTAAATTTAAGAATGAACAACTTATAAAACAGTGCCTTGCCGCAACCTTAGCCCACCAAAATCAAGGTGACTGAATTTAGGAACAAACCGTTCTCAACATAGTGCAAAGCAATTGTCGGACCAGGGATTCGGCCAGGCCACAAATTATAACAACCAATAAATTTTTGTGAATGGAACAGAATGTGAAAGTCGAAATTAAAAGGAATGTTACCTTGATCATAATGTTACTGATGGCATCCAGGTGTAAACATTACACGTGTAGAAATTACGTGTAAAAATTGTGAAAAAAATAATCGAAATTCCGAGGTTGTGAGTTTCGTCATGAGACCGGTCGTCATCATGGATGGCTTCAGTGCGCAGACAATTCATTGCATCGTGGACCTTAAGTCACCAACCATACAGAGATTGGTGCAGGGTTGGTACATAGCCGCCGTTCGTTGGCAGTGTCGAAGAACACCAAGTGGATTCGGTGCCGATCAGCTAAATTGGGCATCGGCAGCGAGTCATGCCGTCTTATTTTGTGGTTGGATTTGTGCCTGCATTCGGACAAGATTGTGCTCACGCGAGAATTAAAGCCGGATAAAATACAATGCTGCCATTTCGCAAATCGAGCGCTGCAAATGGTAGACGGAGACCCAGATTTTGGCTGAGAAATCGTCTTCTCGCACTGTCAACGAATCCGAAGCGGTCGATGTGCTATTCTTACATAATGGCATAAATGTAGCTTCATAATAAAGCCTGAGTCAATTCATTATCTCACGCCGTTATTGGTTATTATCACAAGCAAGTTGGCTGAAATTTTATTTTAAGATAGGTTAGGTAGCTTAGGTTTAGGCAAAAGTGCTGCTTCGAACTCCTTCTAGTTAAGTTTATGCCTTTGACGCCGTTAGAAACACATAACCTTCTTAAACAGGAATAAATTATGACACGAACCAAGCCAAAAATCGTTATTTTTAATTAAAAGTAATAAGTTTTATTCGCTAAAGCAATAATTACACATACTCCTTTATGCGCCAGTCAATCTCATTCGATATTTTTAATTGATTCTCGCTTTTTCTCTTACCACTACCACAAGGCATGAATTATCAACATCAAAATAATTGGTCCATGATTTCTCTTGATGCTGTTAAGCAGTTGTATTTATAAATATGTGTAAATATATTTTTTTGATTCAAAGTTATAAAAACCCGTAAGCATGGCCTACTGGGGCGCCACTAACGCCTGCTGGTGGTTCATAAAATTCACTCGTATAACTATTTTTTTTTTACTTTTAACACAATTATACTTTTTTATGCTGGAATTTTTTATTTTATATTATTAATTTAAGTGTTTTGTAGCTCTCATGTTGCCAATCAAATTGTGTTGGCAATAATGTAAAAGTAGCAACATAAAATATAATAAAAATCATATACCGTACACACAGTTCTCAAGTAGCAGCTCATTGACAGAAACACTTGAAATATTTACAGAAACATAAAAAATGCACACACAAAAAGTTGTTATGTTGTAAAACACTAAATTCACAAGAGATTTCAATAATGATAAAGATAAAAAATATGAATATTGTAGCAAGAAAGCAAAAACTATTGAATAAAGTAGAGGAGTTTGTAAAATAAAATAGCGAAATTGCAATTCACTTGTTCAAGGATATAACAGTAGTTTGGTTTGAACCTGGCTCCTTTTTATGTTCCCAAATTACTTGCGAATATTTATTACTTCACTGCACAATTGTGCTCTTTTTAAGCCCCTGTTGGCTTTCCAATATTTAGTTAAGGTTAAGGTGAAGTTGAGGAGAGGGCTAATTCCTAATGCTCGGATATGCTACTGTGGGCAAAAAATAGTAAGACTTTTTAATTTAAAATTCGCGCGGAAATCCATTTGTCGATGACTGTCAGTGATATCTGTGGCAAATATCACATCAAAGTACTCACTAGTGTTTAACATACGCTTGTATTTCTGAAATACAACAAGTGCATTCGGCGATTTTTAAAATGAGCGAAATTATCCAACAAAGAATTTCCATTAAATTTTGTGTGCGGAATGAAATTTCTGGTGACGAAACGTGGCAAAAGGCCTTCGGTGAAAAAGAGGGTCGAAAACGAGTTGACGACGGATCATGTCCAGGACGGCCATCAACATCAACTGATGATTAACACGTCAATAAAATCAAGGAATTGGTGTTCGAGAATCGTCGATTAACAGTGAGAGACCTGACTGATATCGTTGGAATATCGGAGGGATCTGGAAAACCATTTTATGGGCCAACAACTCTTGGTTTTTGCACCACGATAATGCACCGTCGAATACCGCGTTGATTCTTCGTGAGTTTTTCGCCAAGAATTCATTCAATATCGTTCCACAGCCACCGTATTCGTCTAATTTAGCTCCGTGTGACTTCTGGCTGTTCAGCAAACTCAAGCGACCGCTCCGGGGAAACGTTTTGAGTCAATTGAAGACATTAAACGTGAATCGCTACGCGCATTGAAGGAGGCTATTTCGGAAATTCACTTTAAAAACTGTTACTAGGATTGGAAAAAAACGTTGGCATAAGTGTATTGCTGCTGGGGGATTACTTTGAGGGGGACGAAATAGATTTTGCACAATAAATAACAGTCTTACTATTTTTTGCCCACAGTAGTATACTCGTACACTTAAGCCAGTAATTAAGATTGTTGTGCGCTCTTCTTTATAAACCAATACTTAGAAGACCTTTAAAGATTTTTGGGTACTTCGAGCAGGAACTTTGCTCTAGTCAACTTTTCTTTCAGCCATCTCCGGGAAATTCTGGGTTCTGCCAGTGCTATTATCTGCTCTTCCTATTCCAGACATTTATATTTGTAAGTTTGAGGGCCTCGTTAAAATATTTGTTCTCTTGCTGATTGCGCACTTGCTCAGTCGTAGTAGTAGACTCTTTGTTTTAGTCCCGTTTGAGTAACGTTTAAAGCCGTTCGCCCTAATAAACTTCAATTTTTACCTGGGTCTTTGTTCGTCATGTGGTCCTTTGGAAGTTTCAATCATACATCTATTTAAAGGCCAACTTACAGGTTTAGAAAAAAATAAACTTTCGGTTTTGATATCGGGTATAACGATTATTTAAGATCTAATTATTGAATTTCCAATACCCAAATCTTAACTTCTACTGAAAGATGTAGATTTTTTTCACGAATTTCCGTCATCCCATGTCAAGTTTGATTTGAAGACAACGCGGTTTCGGCTATGTGCAATCTTCAGTGTCATTTTTCATTTTTTCGAACTTTACAACTTTTTAGACTTTGGTGTGTTCTTTCTATTCACATATGCCTGTATCAAACCTCTTTCAAACTACTACGGATACACTTCAAACTTGATTTGGTTGCATCAAACTGGCTTCAAACTACGTACATTTAATCGGTTTGTTGCCAGGCCATTTATGAACTTACTGTTTCTCATAAAAAATAAGAAGTTTTCTGAATTCTTTTAACTTGACAAAAATAATCCTGTTTCAAACTTAACAAGCTTTTGCGCAAAGCTTTCTGTACTATTTTATGGTTGGAATCGTCTTTGTTGTACAAGTATAATGCAGCCTTTGAGAGCAGTTGAGAAAAACTTTTAAAATTCCCACAATTGACTTGATTTGTTAATGTTTTTTTTTTCTTTGCAGCTCTCGTTGGTTTGTTTAAATAATTCATCACTATTTTATTTTTCATGTACAAAGAAAAAAAAAACATCACCTTTGAGGAGGCTTCCCCACACACAAACATGCACAAACCAAACATTCTTTTATCCTTTTAGGTTGTTGTTCAGTTCACACAATTTAGTGAAAATGGCTCCTCAAAAGAGCAATGCATACTTTATGCAATCAACTGCTAACGTACTCGTATAAACGTTTAATTTTATTTATAAAAAATTCATAGGAAATTGGCTTGATTGTAGCGCTAAAATACCGTGAAACTAATTCTTTGTAAATGGTCTAACAAATTACCGTTATTGGCTTTGTTTTCCACAAAGGAGCAAAGCGAACACAAACACATATGCAACTGCTTGATGGTAGTTGTATTAAATGTAGTACCATTTAAAGCGGAAGTTGAAGTTCTAATGTGGCAGAGTTCATGTGTATGTTTTCGCTATCCGTTGGCACTTTTTTCAAGTCAATTCTTTTTAATGCCAGACAACAACATTCATGCAAGTAATGACGCTGGCTGTTTAGTTTGTGCTTCTGTGCCTGCTCCCGTTGCCGTTGTTAACGGTTTTATGTTAAATGTTTTTGTACTTGTTTATTTTTGCAAAAAAAAAAGACCTTCTATTCCAAACTATAAATGATGGTAAAATTACAGGCTTAAGTGTGTGAATATTCTCGTTTGAAAAAACATTAAGTGTACATTCACCTTATTCGCCAATATTTCGCATTATGAGAGGGTTGTTTTATAAGAAATAGAAATTTTTGTAAAACTTCAAGCCGACGCTTTTCTTAAATTCAATATAATTTGTGGAAATATTTTAAACGCAGACTTTATTTCTTACTTGATTTTTAATACAAATGCAAATATAATTGAAATCCAATAGTTTCTGAAGCATCTAAGTCTTTGTAAATTGGTTGGCTTGTGAATACAACCAAAATTTGTTGCGGCGACGATAGATCTCTGCTTCGCTGGTAGTGATTCATGATAATTTTTTGGTCAACATTCCGATCTCCGCCCAACATTTCCTCAATTAGCCGCCTCACGGCATTGATTATGGTCGTCTTGTTTCTATTGTTGCGTCAGCACTATACGAGATCCAAGTCCAACAGCAAAATAAACCGTGTTGACTCTCTGACGATGCCCTATTCAGCTGATCGGTGCCGAATCGACATTACTGGGCCTTCTTCGGTACTGGCCATTACGGTGGCTATTATTTAATCTAGGGGGCTATTGAAGCAGACCACTTATTTTATGACTGCCATTTTAACCCTCTTCATTCCACGAGTTGCTTTCAGGTAACCGATTTGTAATTTACGACTACCTTACTCTCATTTGAGTCTCGTAGTACCACTAGCCTTTACTCTTAACTGTAGTGATTTCATACTGTCGGCCTTCTTACTCATCACCGAGTCTCTTGTAATTGCTAGCATTAGTTAAGGGCTGAGTTTCCGCATGGCATTCACATTTAACAAGTATCGGATCGTGGTCCTAAGCCTTGTGTTATATTCTTCAAGACTATGTTTGGAGACTGACCCATCCACCCCTTGCGAGGTTTTCTTGTCCATCTCGTGAGAACTTCTTCATTGGCCAATAAACAGTGACGTTCCTACAGAGGTTTTAAATTTAAATCTCAAGGTCCCACGCCTTAGGAGTACCTTTAGAAATTTACCTTTTCACCCCTCGCTAGGCGTTCGTGTCCATCTCTTCCAAACTCCTCCCCTGGCCAAATAAAACCGAGGTTTTTTCAGAGAAGTTCTCCCAAGGAATAGAGAAGAAGATACCCACCTACACAGAGCTCCACATGCACGGGTAAGCCTGTAATAAAACTGAAAATAGACTAGTATCCAGAGTTCGCATACTGGAGGCCAAACAGCCTCTTGATTACGAAACCCTGGCGTATGCTGCTTCACCGTGGATTAAGGATTTTTATACAAGAGTGTCAACTTCTTTTCGCTCGACTAGGGCACAAGTCAAAACTTCTTACAGTGCACTCAGTTACGGCAAGCCATACCTTTGTCTTGGCAGCCGTCCGTTACGACGGCGAATCTCTGTCTGGTTGGTAGCTTAAGTTCGAAAGTACTGTAGTCGCACTTAAACTCTTACTTCTTGTGACGAATTGTCTATGCACAGCAGCCCATAAAAGACGAGCAACTTTTTACAAAAAGTAGGATATTTTGAAAGTAGCATAAACCTTCAAACCGCCGCACAATTCTTTTTTGACTCTCAAACTTTATGAAGTTGCATCAAACTTGTTTTTCATTTCAAACTTCACGTACATATTTTCCATTTCTGTCTGTTCTTACTTTAATTTTCTATTGGGTGCTTGTTTTGTACATCAGGAGCTCTTAATTTTATTCACTTTCCTTTGCAGCTCATAAGTATTAATTAGGTTTTGCATAAGGTGATTACGAACCTCAGTTTTATTAGCTCCTAAATGTCATGTTAATGACTGTTGGTTTATAAATTATGCAAGGCTTATAACATGTTTTAATATTACTAAGAGTGAAGGTAAAACGAAATCACGGCGGCATTATCATATGTGAATAAAATCCATAAGAATTAAGAAAAAAAAAACAAAAGGCATAAGTGGAAAGTAGTGGAGGCAACTTGAGATTGGTACTAAATAAAGAAATTTATTTAGTGATAATTGTCTAATGTTTGCAGACAATTAAAGTTGTTGTGGATATAAAAACGGAGAACTTATTCAGGCTTCTATCTGCCTTCATACGGATATAATTGTGTGGTGCTAGTTGCAGAAAAAAGGACATTTTATAAATAAAATAGCAGGAATAGAGTATTACGCGAAGAGATGCGAATGAATAAGGGTTCTTTAATCAGTTTCGCGTTAGAGGGAAAATTAAATAAAGTTGGGTTAAGAACGATCCACTTTACCAATAAGTTATTTGGCGTTGATTGTCAAGCAAAAGTCAGAGTCACAAAGAGAGCCTGACCGCCTTTTTCTCGCTTTATCATGACTGCTTCTGTAGTAGGCATTATGGAGTACATTCGCTGTTCTCCAAGAAGTCACTCTGTTCTAGCCCAGACTAAAAGTGCTTTAATAATACTTCTTTTGCAATTGTCTGACTCATTATAGAGTATTGCCTGTCTTAGGGTAACTAAGTTGGCGGACTTGGTTTCGTGTTCACTCGCCCAATCGAGTTATTGTCGTAGCATGTCTCACTAGTTTATATCTGTCATTCAAGAATCAAAATCCTTATAACAGACTTGGCTGGCGATAACAATTCAAATAAACCTGATCGATAGTTTCTTTAAGGTTTTATTGCGGCTTGTTTGTTGTTAGTAATGGGAGCATTCTAATACAATACCGTGTTAAGCCAGTTGGTACGTCTTTCAAGGCCATTCAACTTGTGATGTTGGAATTTTATTTATTATTACCTGACTTTAAGAATTATATATTTATTATTCCACCTTATGTAAGTTTAAAACAGCTTCATACTACTTTCAGCAGCTTCAAACTTTTTTGTGTTGTATCAAACTTATTACGAGTTGCATCAAACTACTATCAAGTGGCAAAGATTTTTAAATAAATTCTTATTCATAAGGCTGTGACAAGGTAATGAGACCTGACGAACCAGTGTCTTATATCATTTACCAAAGTTCGCTTTGGACATTTATTTTAATTAAGTCCGATTACTCGTAATGCATCAAACAGATTTGTAGTTGCATTAAACTACTACAGATATTTTAATTTAAAATCTTTTTTCCATTCGAAAACTATTAAAATGAAAAACCTGTTAAGCCAACTTCTTAAATCTTCAACCAAACTTTTAAGTTTTATTCATTCGAATACTTTTCTCTCAAAGTCCAACTAATCCTATTTTCTTAATGTTCTAAAACTGCAAAAAGATTTTGAAAATAAAATAAAGAATTTATTACAAGAGTTTTAGTTTTCTGCAAATATACAGACACGTTTCATTCCCGGGATTATCAAATGAATTTTATATGATACTCGTATTTTGTTGTGTTCAAAACTGTTACGTTGAGTATTAACTTACAAAAATACAGATGTGGTCAATCATTAAGGACGAGCAAGATATAAAGAATACTCGTATTAAGTCATGTGGTGTTCTAACATATTGATGTAAATTGAAGCTGGAAATCCATTTACATTTGTAATAGATATTTGCTGGTCATAGTCATTTGATTTGAGAAAAATATTGTCTGTTAAACTTAAGTGAAACTGTAGGCAAAAAATTAAGAAAAAAAAATGCTTAAACATTATTATTGCCAAATTCGTACAAATACCTAAAACTGTCTTGGTTGGATTTTTCTCTGACCACATCCTTGATTAAAGTTATGTTTGCAATTTAAAATAAATGAGTTCAAAATGGCTTTAGTAATTTTTTTAAGCGTAAAGCGACTCAAAATACAATTTTCCGACGAACCGAGAAGAAGAGTAATGGCAGTAACACAGGCAAATAAGTTGAAAAATTAAAATGAAGCCATTATTTACAGCAGTTATTGGCTGTCAGGTGGAGGGACAAAGATATTGTTTGCCGCAACTGAGTGCATTGCCAGCAGTTCTGACTTATAACTCCCAAAGGTGGTAGCCGGTAACAGGTTTTTGTCGCTGCAAGGAGTTTGGCTAAAAAAGTTGAGCGGAGCGAAGTTAACACTCCCTTAAAAAAAATTAATATTCCACGATGGAACAGCATACGCCAGGGATGCGTGGCCAAGCGGTAGCTTGGTTTCTAGAATGCACAGTGGCACTCCAGTTTTAAGACAGACTTACCCGTGCATATGGATTTCTGTGGGTGGACATATTTTTCTTCATTACAGAGATAAATCAGCAAGCCTCGCAATAGGCGGAGAGGTTAATCTCTGTAGGATCTCTGAAGAGATGGAGAAGGAAACCTCGCAAGGGGTATACGTCAGTTCTCAAAGATACTTCTGAGAAAGAGGCTGAGACGATAGCGCACATTATATGTGAATGTCCAGTACTGACTAGCATAAGGCTAAAACCACGGCCAGATACTTGTTAAATGTGACTGCCATTGTGAACCAAAGCCTGAGACAAATGCTAGCAATTACATAAGACTCCGTGATGAGGAAGAAGGCCTACAGTCACCAGTCGACAGTCTTAAATCACTACAGTCAAGAGTAAAGGCTAGTGGTAGCATGAGACTCGAATGAAAGTGTAAGGTAGTCGTAAATTACAAATCGATTGCCTGAAACCAATCCGCAGAAAGAAGAGGGTCGAGAAGGGACCCATAAAGCAAGCAATCTGCTTCGTTATCCCCCTACATTAGCAATCATAGAGAAGTTATTTTGATTTTCAAGCAAACATTGTAGCTGACATGTATATTTTTTTTTATTTACCTGTCAGACAAAGCTACAAGTTAAAGAGAAGGTTAAAAATTAAGTTTGAAATTCAGTGTAAATAAATCTCGAATTGTTGTTTTGATAGGCTTTGTGCAAATGTTGAGTACAGCATAAAAATCATTCATATACCGACAATCAGACAAATTTATGAAAATCAGATATTTTATGTTTTGATAAGCCCTCTAGTTGTGTAACTCAGAAGTTGTATACGAATAAAGTTTTTTAATAAAACTTTTTTTCAGAAATAAGATTAAAATAAAAACTTCCGACAAACCGACAATTCGTTCGAATGAAGTATGTAGAACTAACAAATCAAATTATAGCTGCACTTTCAATACAATTTGCTTATAATTATAATAATTTTTATGGCGATATTGATAGGATGGAATTTAAAGACGATCAGACAAACCGACAATTGCTAAAATTATAGACAATTGCACTTATTAAATTCTAAAACTAATTTAGAAGTTTTAACAGTTTTAAATAAAAAATTTCTGACAAAGCGGAAATCGAGCAACAAAAAAAAAGACAGACTAGTTTAACTGAAATTTAAGTTCGGAGAAAATGTCCACACTTTCTATTTTCATACGAAAGCCATCCCATAAATTAAATTTTAACTATTAATCAAATGCGAAAGTTTATTGTTTGCCGACAAACCGACAAATTTGAAACGAATTGTAGAAAAAAGCTTAAACGCTTTTGCCACAAATTAAGAAATTTAAATAAAAATAAGAGTAAGAAAAGCTGATTAAATAAAAATTTATATAGATTGAACCGACAATCAGACACATATAAAATGTGAAAAAAGTAATGTTATATTCAGCGATTATGCTGAAAATTAATGTTTAAAAAGTAAAATCTGATTTGAAATACACAAAAATACATGTTCATACAAATTTTAAGGTTTCCGACAAACCGACAATCAGACAAGTTTTTGAGGGTAATAAAAAAATAACATTTCGACCGCTCATCATGTGGCACAATTATAATTTTACTACTAACTCAAACCTGTTTTTTTTAAAATAAAATTGGTGAATTTGACGACGAACCGACAAACAGACAATTTGAAACAAGTTGCCAACACAGTAGTGTGGTAAACATGGAAATCTATAGCAGACTTGCTTAAGTTATGCAACCATGACAAACTTTGAAAATTCTACACCAACCGACAATTAGACAATTTTCGTAAAATCGCTACAATTTAACTTGTGTCTAGCACAGACAATTTTCAATTAAAATTTTGAAGTTTTATAATATTCACTGCAACAATTTTTACTGCTTCCTCACAAATGTCGCTATCCACATTCATGTTGGTGTTCGCTTTTTCCTCTGTTTTTCCAAATAGCTTCAAAATGACCACAAATGAGTTAATAAATTTGTTCAAAAACAACACTGCTGCAATTAGCCATAATTGACATTTATGTTTAGATAATTTTTGGTCAATAACAAATTTGGCTACAAAAAATATTTATGCTTATAAAATCAAAACATTTTTAGCATTATTGGCTTGTTTGCTAAATGGAAAAAACGTTTTTCAATTTAAATAGTAGCAGGAGGTTAAAAGCCATAAACTGATCTAAACCGCATTAAAGCTTATTTGGCTATAATAAATAAATTGCCACAAAACATGTGCATATGTATGTTTGATAACTTTTGCAAATTTTTAGAAATACAGACGGAAAAAATTCTATAGCAACCAAAACCACATTAAAGGTTTATGAATTATGAATTTTTATGATAAATGTAAATGTTTTGCAGGAGGAAATTATGAAAAATAAAGTTTTGTGGCAAAAACTATTAAAAATTTAAAAAAAAAACTTCTTTTTATTTTTACAAATTTAACAAATTTGTCTGATTGTCGGTTTGCCGGAAAATGTTTATATATCCCTAATTTGTCTGCTAAACTTTCATGTTGTCTGTCAATTATAAATAAGTTTTTTATGTGGAATTTAATAAAGTTTTGATTTGTATACCAAAAATTAAATTTGTCTGATTGTCGGGTTCACCGTAAATATTCGATTTACATATTCCACTCAATATATGCAGGGTAAACATCATGGCTGTTTTTATTTTAAGGCAAAAATTAATTATATACTTGAATTTTTTTAATTTACTTCAATTTGTCTGATTGTCGGTTAGGTCTGGAAAATATAATTATTTACCCTAGACTGAAATTATGTATTATAATCATCTGTATTTGATATTATTACGCTTAGAAACATTGTTTTTGTTCAAGTGTATAAAATTTTGAAATAATCTGTCTGATTGTCGGTTTGTCGGAAAATTTTAGATTTGCGTAATTTTTCTGCTATCTTTGGATGTTGCTGCTGGGTGGTTTATTTTCTTTTAATAGTCTCAATTAATGAAGTTTTTATTTGTATAACAAAATTTCATTTTGTCTGATTGTCGGTTTGACTGTAAATATTCGATTTTCATATTACACTCGATATATTCACGGGGATCATCATGACTGTAGTCAATTAAGATTAAAATCAATTATATACTTGAGTTTTATTTTAATATACTATGATTAGTCTGATTGTCGGTTAGGCCTATAAATGCAAAATTTCTTCAGTCAACCGAAGTTATGTATTATACTTAATTGAATTTAATATTATTATTCTTAGAATTTTGCTTTCTGTTCAAATTGCAGGTTTTACTTGATTTTGTCTGATTGTCGGTAGGCATAATACCTCAACGTTTTGCTATTTTATTATATTTAGGATTGAAAAAATTATTCTTTAGTTTTCAGGTGCTATTTGAAATTTGTAAAAAAAACTTTCTCATTGTTTTTATTTTAATTCTAACCATACATTTGTCGCTTATTTTTATAAAATTTCTAAGTTATCGGTTGGCCGCGAAACTTTTATCTTTTACACTAGAGCAAATATACGAGAAATATAATAAGTCAAGAAACAAAACTATAGGTTTCAATTACCGGCTCGGGCCTAGTTCGTTTGATTGTCTGTTTGGCTGACAGCTTGTGGTCTTAATACCAGATTCAAAGAGGGGCCATAATAGCCAGATTGTCATAAATATTAAATCTTACTAATTTTGGGGTGTGTCAAATTTGTCGGTTTGCCTGAAGTTTTAAGGATAGAAACATCTGTCTACATTAAATTATTTTTTAGACATAAAAAGTTTCTTAGTAATATTTGTAACTTGAGTTGGAAAATGTGTGTGATGGTGGGTTTGTCGGATAAGTTTTATTTTCATTACTTCATTTTTTTAAAAAGACTTTCTTCAAACTTTTTTAATTGATTATTTAATGTTGATTGTGCTTCAATTTAAGAAATTGTCATCATGTCTGAATAGCGTCTAGCCGCAAAGACAAAAGCTTGCAATTTCATTGCCAGCCTTTATGTTACAGAAATTATCATTCTCATTTTAAAATATAAGTATGTACATGTTTTTAGCATTTGCTACTCTAGACAAATATGATTAAAACTAATTGCTAAAAACATAAATTTTCTCATCCACACACATACTTACACATACGCATACACTAATAAACTCTCAACTCATTTGAAGTCTCATCTACACATAAAGTATACTCACACTCGTAACATCCATAAACAGTTTATGAGCTGTAATTACAGTTAATAATAATGAGAAAAAAAGATAGCAGTTAAGAGAGATCACCCTACAGTTCGGAGTATGAACAAGTGTTCAGTTATTGCTACCACATATTACTTGGGAATGGGCCAATACGAGTTACTAGACTGATCTTTTCTAATTGCCTTCTGGAACGGTTACTTAACAAAAAAAAAAAAAAAATTAAAAAAACACAGGCCAGAACTGTAGGGTACAGAAACATTATTATCAATTCTTAAATTGCAGCCAACATTTAATGAATGTTACTCATTTGCAACAATCATTATAACATTAGAGTGCATGCCATACAACCGCAGACATTTTTATCGTTGTATGCAATAGAGCAGATGTGAAATAAAGCAAGGGAGAGAGCGAGAGAGTGAGACGGACAGAAATATTCAGTTGCAAAAACCATGGAAACTTAATGGAAAACTAAATACCAAGGACTGCAGCAACATAAACGAAATTTAGAAAGTTTTTTTTTTTTTGGTTGGTTTAAGAAAAAGAGTCACTAAAAAATATTATGAAGTTCACAATTGAGTGTAGAAAATGACACCAACTACTACTGTGTTGTTTGGTGGAATGAAAAAATACACACAAATGTACAGACGGACGGACAGACAGTTATACAGACAGCCAAGCATGATTTTTACATACTGGTGGTAAACGTTTAGATAAAAATATGTTGTAACATGTGAATTACATATGAAAAGAAACATTATCAAAATATTAAAAATCTAAATTATGAGCTGGAAAATAATAAATGTCACGAAAGCTTGAAGCAAGTTTTGGCGAAGCTGCAGGAGGTTTTTTAAAGAAATAGAACTACCAGAAGTTAAATTAACTAACATCACGTATAAAAATCAAAAAAGCACGTACAAATTTTAAAATTTCTCTCCAAACCGACAACCAGACAGACACATTTTTTTACAGTATTTAGACAAAACGACAAATGTTTTTTCTGTTACCACAAAAAATTTTAAATAAAATTAATTAAAAAGTAATAATCAAGCTCTTCATTACATATATATACGAGTATATAAACAAATATCTGCAGCAATGAAAATTTTCTTACAAACCGACAAACTTTTATAAACGGCTTTGATCAAAAAATAAAATAATACTTTAAAGCATATCTAAAGTAGTGCCAGTATGAGAACATATTAAAATTTCGAATCAACCGACAATCAGACAAATTTTTACACAAATACAAAATTCAATTAACTTATGATTTATGGTGTGATTTGGAAGTATACCCGTCAAAACAATAAACAGATATATTCCTGATGATCATCAGACAAACCGACAAGCTGACGTGGAATTATTATTTTAATAAAAAAAAATAAAAAAAACAATAATTATCTTTTAAGTTTTTATTGTTTTTCCGAACTACAAATATTATTAATTGTTAAGTAATTTCAATCTTTAGGCATGAGTTCGTTAATTCTCTTTCTGAATAGAAAGAAAAAACGAACTCATGCCTAAAGATTGAAATTACTTAACAAATAATTATCTTTTGTTTAGTAGTGGTAAATACTACTGTGGGCAAAAAATAGTAAGACTTTTTAATTTAAATTTCGCGCGGAAATCCATTCGTCGATGACTGTCAGTGGCATCTGTGCCAAATGTCACATCAAAGTAATCATTAGTGTTTAGTATACGCTTGTCTTTCTGAAGTACAACAAGTGCATTCGGCGATTTTTACAATGAGCGAAATTAGTCAACACAGAAGTTCCATTAAATTTTGTGTGCGCAATGAAATTTCAGTTGACGAAACGTTCAGAATGTTGCCTCGGTGATAATTGTATGTTGCGAGCAAGTGTTTTTGATTGGTACAAATTATTGAAAGAGGGTCGAAAACGAGTTGACGACGGATCATGTCCAGGACGGCCATCAACATCAACTGATGATCAACACGTCAATAAAATCAAGGAATTGGTGTTCGAAAATCCACGATTAACAGTCAGAGACCTTACTGATATCGTTGAAATATCGGAGGGATCAGTGAAAACCATTTTAAAACATCATTTGAGCGTAAGAAAAGTGAAATCACGATTGGTTCCAAAATCACTCAATTTTCTTCAAAAACAGCGTCGCGTTGAAGTCTGTCAAACAATGTTTTCCGACTACCAGGATGCCACTAAGCGTATTATAACAGACGATCAATCGGCCGAATATCGTGCCAAAGATGAGCCGAAGCCGAAAAAACCTCGTCAAAAATCAAGGTCTTGTTGACAGTTTTCTTCGATCATCGAGGTGTGGTGCACTCCGAATTCCTTCTTTGAGTGGCACGAAATAGTTTTAGCAGAATAAATAAAGAAATTTAAAATTATGAACAAAGTCTTACTATTTTTTGCCCACAGTGGTACATTAAAAAATAAAAATCAGAAAAACCAGTTTGAATACTAAGTAACCGGTACTTGCTTACTTCTGTTTCTAACCAGTTAATTATACTCCCCTTAAGATATTTCCTACATGAAGCAAAAGCCAGCAGTCAGAGCAATAACAAGTAAAATTATCATCATATAACCAGACATGAAATAGGAGTTTGCAATACGTCGGAAATAAGTAAAATGAAATGAAGAAAAAATTTCAATATGAATGCGCTTCCTAATATCTCGTATATTTTGACACACTCTCACTCTCTCCAACTCCATTTCTATGCAATTTTATCTGTGCAAATGGCATTTAGCCAAAAAGAATCGACTATAATTTTCCACTATTCTACTACCACAACTACAGGAAGCTTTTGAAAAAAAAACATACTCAAGTGCAAGTTTGACACAGTATTGAACAATGCTACCGAAAAAAAAACAAAAACTAGTAAAAAATTTTATAAGGACGTAAGGACAAATAGAGAAATGTGCTTGCATATATAAAACAAAAATTGTTAGACACAGAGTCAGCCAAACAGTCATGGACGCAGACAGTTGGATGTGAAAATAACAGTCAAGAGGACTTGACTGCATTTAAAACAGTGTGTGTGTGTGTGTGTGAAATTGTTAAGGGGAGCCAAATTTACAAAAAAAGATAAACAAAATTAGCAAAATGGGAGCAGCAAAGATAATTTCAGAGATTGAATATACAGAATAAAATGTAGATTGTAGAATTCTGCGGGCGCTTGCTGAAACCAAGTTGAGCTCATAAAAAAACAATGTCCGATCACTTTCGTCACATGCAGTTGAGCCTTGTGTTGCAGAAAAATCATTTAATGTTGTGTCTCTTTGTGTTGCGGCAGTTTGTCTTGCCATGATCACTTTACTAAGATCGACTTAGAGCTTCGTCGACCTTGCTGTCCTTATAATTTGCCTTATTCCCATGATCCTTTGCGTTTAGGGTCGCCCTAGTGAACCTATTTTTCAATCGAAAATCTTGTGCGTATTTAGTAACACTATTCACCAAATCTGTTTAATTGATATGTACATCTCAATTTTTTTTTACTCAATAATTTCTAAGCACTAGGAAATTATCAGACTTCTTATGTTCAGGCCAACTAACACCACTCTTCTTTAAAGAATGGTCTAATTCTGTATTTTCTACACCTTCTCTATTCCACCATTAATGATAGAAGTTCGATCTGCGTTACTGACCGACACTGCGAGATCTTTTGTGTCATTTGTGTTTTAGATCAATTATTAGACTGTGTAACGCTCCTAACGAAGGTTAGAACTGAGGTCGTGGAAGCCCGCCTGATTCACGCACAAGAGCTCAGAGTTAAATGTACTCCATTCGCGGTTTTGAATACGTCCGGGAAGCATCTCAGACCTCTGATAAATAGATTCACGCAAGAATCCTCCTCGCCAGTGCTCTTATCCGGGCTGGTAACACTGAATCTTCTTCCAAAATTGACTTGGGAGTTGATTCCGTCCCTTGCCGTACTCAATAGGTCGCTGCTTAAGCCGAATTGCAACGTGACGTTTTCAAGCACTAAAATCATTCATTTTCTGAAAGCCAGCAAGTCTTAAGGTTATAAACTGCGAGTTGCTGACCGAACACTGGACAGCTGCTGCGCCTGTGTACTCGTGTGACAACAACGGAAGATGTTGTAGTAACTCTTATGATAAGGACACGGTGCGAGTAGTCGTACTGCAGCACCTGATAAGGCCAGCTTAGCACTGTGTAACCAGCCCTTTACGGAAGTGACCCAAATTCTTCCTTAAATTTTCCTTGTCAATTAGGAATAGCCTTACGTAGCTGACATAATATTTTTACAGTGGTAGTTTACATTTGTCTTTCACACCAAACTAATTTCAAATTAAGACCCTTAAGTTTCAACTTACTCTAGTCTTGCATTTCAAAGGGACGTCCCTATTTCATTATTATAATGTTGTATCCCTAAAAGTATGCTTGCATGTGCCAGTGTATATACAATGTTGCCATAACAATTAATAACAGACATTGCTCTATGCGTATGAGTTTGGAGTTGCACACACATACGCTCGCACATACTTGTATATTACAACTGTACGCATGTATACTCGCTTTAGCTTGTTTAGTTGTGTTCGTTTTAATATGAATCAGATGTTGTTGTATACAAATAATAAAATGTTTTTGTTGTTGTTGTTGTTGTTTATTGTTTGGTTTTATTTTCTTGTCTACTACAACTGTGTTATTATTGTTTTTGTAGTTGTTACAGTTTGCAACTAACATTGTGTACTATAACCACCCAATTTACCACACATGCCACTTGCCACATAGAGATGAAGCCTTTTCTAAACATAAAACTACAAACAAGAGAATTTTCAACAACCACTAACACTGTTCCAACTAAGACTAATAGTATCTACATTAAATTATACATGAATATTAGTAGTACTCTACAACAAAGTATTTCTTCCTGCTCCTCCTAAAAGTATGCACTTTGGGTATATTTGTTCATTAACAAAATTGCCTGCATGTGAAGTGTTGTCAATGAGTAAATTTGTATGTGTGTAGTGTGTGCTTGTGTGTACACGTCTGTTCTCTCGGAACTATTAAACAGTTTATTGTTTTGGCTGTTTTGTCTTTGCTATAAAATGAAAATTTTCTTTAAATAAAGTGAACGTAAATGGGTTGTCTTGCTATTTAGATAAAGTTTACCTTAAATGATGAATTTGCAAAACAACAACAAAAGAATTGTTATTTAAAATTTTATTATTATTATTTATTCAGATAATTGTCGAAATTTTGTCTACACATTCTTGTCCTTATTAATTTAACACCTAAAAGTATACCTTGTTAATTTTAAATGCACATAAGACACAGATTCATTAGACAAAACTTTAGGAGTGCTGTGGCGTAAATGTCTACAAAACGTAAAATTAATGATTATGAATTTAAAGATATTTAAAGAGTTTTTTGTATGTTATAGGCTACTCATAAAGCGGAGTCTATTGAGTCTTGTGTGTAGTATGTACTTTCTAGGGTCTGGTATCCAATTTAGACTACACGTCAAATTTCGGAAAATTAAAGATTATTTTTCGAACAGAACATTGTGATTCGTAGATTCTTCAGGCATACATTCATATAACTTTACGTCTGGGGTTCCACACGATGATGCAACAGTAATTTAAGACCTTTTGCCATCATTATGTACAATGGATTATCCGTTGATGATGCAACAGTATTGAGTTTGGGATTACTATCAAATAATTGAAAATTCTGATTACTATCAAATAATCAAAAGTAATCAACAAAATAATTGAACTACTTTGAAAATAATAAAAAAAATAATCAAAAGTAATCTTTAAATGGAGTCGAATTATTTTCTTGATTAATTTTGATTCTTTTCGATTATTTTCGAAGTAGCCAAATTATTTTGTTGACTACTTTTGATTCTTTTTAATTATTTGACAGTAATAGTAATGCACAATATGCGATAACGTATCAGCCTCTTCCTTAGGAGTATCATGGAAGGCTAACCCATCCGCCCCTTGCGAGGTTTTTTTGTCCATCTCTTCTGAATAGCTCCCTTGGCCAATAAACTCCGAAGTTCCTGCAGCGATAAACCTCTCCACCTCTTTCGCGGTTTCGCTATCCATCCCTATCGGAGTCTCACGGTGCAGCGTTAGGAGTACATCTTCCGCATTGCTTGCTTCGTCAATAGAAACCGGAGTTCCTTTCGATAATTCATATAATTCCCACAAGTTATGACGAAAAAGATATTCACCCACAAAGAGCTGCATATGTACAGGGAAGTCTGTATTAAAACTCGAGATCGACAATTTGCATATTAAAGACCCTGCACCGTCTGAGCCACACATGCCCGGCGGATGCGGTTTCATCGTGGATTAGGGATTGTTGTAAAAGTGTGTTAACTTCTCTTCGTCCGACTTATTAAGCCTAGCACGAGACAGGAACGTGTTACCGGCCGCCACCACTAGAAAGTAGAGGTCAGAACTTCTATGCACTCAGTTTCGGCGTGTTACCTTTGTGCCTGCCAGCTGACGGGCCATTTCTTTTATTTACATTCGCAATCAAACATTTCTACCAGTAAAGTCATTACGATCCTTTTTATATTGTAATCTAATTGATTACTTATCGTAATCGCAATGTAAGAACTCCGACTTAAAGTAGGCAGCAGGTGAAGAAAATCCAAATGCGGTGTGGTTGTGAGGTGTAGGGAATAATATGAGACAGGGTTTTTTGGATGGTCGTGGTCTTGTCTATTGTTTGGTCTTTGGTTAACTCAGCAAACCGACTTAGGATCTTGTCCATGTTTTGATTTAAGTTCATAACGATCTTAAAGGTCTACTTTGGTATATGGCCTGAACCTCGTCTATAATCTAATCAGATATATGCTCTGATCTGTACATTCATGGTGTATCCTGGAGTTTGTCGATGCTCCGTTCGATGGTTCAGTCTTCAATGTTGTATGAACCAGTTTAAGGTTTGTTGAATGTTCTGATGTGGTCTGGATTGAGCTGTTGGTATGGTCTGGTTATTAGTCATTGACCCACTACATTTTCTGGCTAAAACTCTTGTCTGTGCGCTGGTGCACAGTTTGATTTATTAAGTAGGCTTTGAGCTACTGCATAATCTGCTGTAAATATAGTTTATTAAAAAGCAAATCTGCAACTTTTCAAATACCAGCCATATTTGTTGCCTACTATCAGGCTGAAACTTAAGTTATTCGTTATATAAATTCCACTTCTCAATAATTTTTTCAATTCAACTTTTATATAATTTTCTTGCTATGTTTTGTTTTTTATTTAATTTTTTCTTTAGATAAATAATATTAATTCAAACAATTTTATTATTTTTATTTATTTTTTCCTCTCCTCTGGAAACGCCAAAGAAAAGTAGAGTGGAGTGCAATGAAATGAAATGAATTGCATTAAATGCATCATAAATATTTCATAAGCATAAAAGTAATGATGATGATCATACTTGAAGCTGTAGGATTTATTTGTTTTTGTTTCATTTCCCATTTTCCTTTAAAAGAAAAATATAAAGGAAATTATGCAAAAAGTAAAAAAAAAGTATACACACACCTACACACACACATAAACAGCTATAAGCAAGTTTAAACTCCTTTGATGTTAAAAAAGCTGACAATGAGAGCGAAAAGGAAAATGGTTTTGACTATAAGGCTGATGATGTTGTTAAGTATGAGTTGGGGTAATAGCTGAAAAAAAGTTGGTTACTATCATTTAACACATCAACGTTATTAACATATTTTTCGCTTGTGGTAGTTGGTTGTTGCCGTTAAACATCAGACACACACAATCAAAAATGTATAATAGCAAAAGAGATAAAGAAGAGCACAAGTTGAGTGAATAAAAAAAAGGAACTAAATTGAAATCTATGGCTGTGTTAAAGTGAGTGTGTGTGCTACTCTACTAACACTACTACTGCTGCTGTCATTACGGCCTAGACTACCAGTTCCCAGTAAGACTTAAAACAGTGCGTACCCACACATAAGGCTCATGAAAAATCAATAGTTTAGTTCCGTACAAAAAGAAAATTAACAGCAAATAAAATTATCTTACAACTCAAATAAAGAAAGAAATCAGTTTAATTTTATTACTCACTGTATTCACCGTTTGTTGCATATAAATACTATTAAGCAAATATGCTAGAGAGATAACTCTTTTTGCTTCATTTATTTGAATTCTATATTTTCTGTAATTTGTTCCACGTTTGCCATCGTCATCTTTTCTATGTGGATGCTTTAAATATTAAAAAAAAAAAACTAGACTCAATGAATTGTTGTCTACAGTCTAGTCTTGAAACAAAAGAATCCGCTTTCATTTATATGCTACGTTTTATGCTCCATTGCTTTACCACTTCTTATTTGCCAGCTTTTCAACCCGCAGACGATTTTGTCTAGCCTACTTCTTTTAGAACGACGAGTAGGAAAATAAATGCAATTGAGAAAAAAACGGTTGAGAAATTATAACAATTCCATCATAGTCTACAGAGAATATTTATCAGAAAATTTGTGTTTTAACATAAATTTTTATTTAAAGGTTAAGTTTTTATTCTAATGCTGTCACCACAATTGAAACTGCAAACATTGGTTGTTTAGTTAAAACTCGAAGGCATCAGATTTGTCTCAAAGAACTAGTTTTAGATTGTAGGTTGATCTACTTTTAAAATTAAGACCTACCCTATGCTCCACTCTGATCGTTGATCAGGTCTCTAAACTGGTCCTTTGATCTGATCTCTGTATATGAGAATGTTAAGGGTCTGGTCAATAGTCTTTATTATGTTCTTTTATATTCTACGGTCTGGTGTGGTCTGTTATGAAGTCTTGACTATAAAAGGATATATGGTAGGATCATCTGATCTGCGGCATGGTATGCGGCCATTTCTAAAGTCTCAATCATTTGTTTATGATATCGATCATATCTTTGGTCTGTTCTATGAGTTGGTCTTCTCTGCGAAACAGTGTAGGTCTGGTCAATAGTCTAGTCTTTATTATGGTGCAGTTTCTTATTTGCAACCTGTTCATATGTTATATGTTCATTTCTATTTTGCGATCTGGTATGCTATAATGTCTTGACTATAATTGGTTCTGAACCACGGTCTAGTCTATGATGTGCTTTGTAATCTGCTCTATGTTCAGGTGAACAACCATCTGGCCTGCGGTCTGGTGTCGTGTCATTGCTAAAAGTCCTGGTTTATGGTTTTGTCTAATCTCTCATATTCAGTAGCAGATTTGGTTTATAATTTGGCCTGCGATCTACTTAATGGCCTGGTATACTCACATGTTGTTACTTCTTTCTAGGCTAGAGTTTGGTCTATGATCTTGTTCTTGGGTCTAATTATTTTAATAAATTTTTAATAGAAATTTCGATATATATCGATAGAGAAAGTATTGGTCTGCTATTGGCTGGTCTATTATTTGGTTAGTAGTATAGCCTATCATATGGTCTATGGTCCGCTCTGTAGTACAGTTTTTGAACTCGTCTATGTTCTGATTAGTGGTATGTCCTGCTTTCTGATTTGGTCTGTGGCCAGAGTTATGATCAGCTGGTTATCTTGTCAATCGCCCGGTCTGTAGTCTGATATGTAGTCTTGTTTATTATCCGGTCTTATGGTGTGGTCTTTCTTTTGATACATGATCATGTCGGGCATTTTGGCTGTAGAATGGTCTATAGGGTAATCAATCGTGTGTTCCATGATTATATATCTAGTTTATTGTATGGTCTTTAGGTGTTGTTTGCTTTCTGGCTTTCTAATACGGACTGGTCTATACCACTGATCATAGACAGTTGCCTGGTCTAAATTCTGGCCTACGCTTTGATCCGGTAATATTCCGGCCTGTGCTCAATTCCGCAAACTGATCTTTGGTTTTAAGTCTGCTTTAATATGTAACATATGACTTATTCCTTCAACTAGTCTTTGGTCTGATCTACAGTGTATACACACATGATCTTATAAATTCCTTCCTACTAATTTTGATACCAATTTAAGACCCCTTGAGTTTTGTGAACACCGTAATTAATGCTTACTGTCGACCGTACGGTCTTACAAGCAACTTTGCCGTCACACTTATTTCCCACAGAGCTTAAAGCTATAAGCAACAATATGCTAAGTAGATTGAATCCCACAACTAAAGTTTTCTTTTTTCCTCTTATTTAATATGTAAATGTTGTGCATTAAGAGGTTACCTTTGTCTTGTTGATGTAGTTAGTTCTGGCTTCTCGCCTACGAAATACATTTGGAGTAATTGTTATATATTTTTTGTCTTTAGTTTTCTACTTTCTAGAATTGTTTTATGTACGTTTTTTATTGAAGTGAATGTACGGGCATATCAAAGAGTGAGTGAGAGTAGACTGAATTTCCTTATTGTTTTTTTTTTCATTTTCCCCCTAAAAGTTTTTCTTACCTTGATACGTTGATGACTGGGTTTGCCAGTAACATATTTAAATACAACATACTTTTTACCTACAATAAATACGTCATGTACGATATGCATACGAGTAGAATATGTTAACAGTTGCAAATGGTTCAACACAGTTTATAAACTTAATTTTACCTTTGAAATTATATTAAAAGGATACATACATTGGCACGTATCTCGTGAAATTGATACCGGGATAAGGTAAAAGGAAAAAAAATAAGTATAGGAAATTATAGGCCACATCCTAGAGAAGAGCATTCATTAGAGTTTAGAGTACAATTTATGCTGATCTATAGAACGGTGGAAATACCATTGATCAGACCATATACGAAACCAAATAGCCGATCATAGAGGAATCCAAGGACCACACTATAAACCAGACCATAAACCCGACAATAAACTAAACAATCAAACAGATTAGAATGAAACCAGACACCAGACCATGGCCCTGCATACCAAAGCTTGAGCTAGATCATTAGGCCAACCCATGTTGCAAAAAGCAAATTACATGGATAACACTGTAGTCAAGATCAGTTTTCCCGGCAGACACTAAACCACTGTCAATGTAATTAACCAGACTACAGACCTGGCCATAGATCAGACCTTGGACCAGACTAACTGTAGATACTAAAGATTAAAGCCTTTACAAGGCCATAAACCAAAATATAGACCAGACCATATTGCAGACTATAGGCCAGATCTCTCCAGAGCCAAAATCATAAAAGCTCTCTAAGGGATTCTAGGTACACAAGACCATGATATAGTGAATGAGAGAGAGAGAGAGAGAGGGAGAAAGCGAACCTATAGCGTGATACGGACCGCACCTCTCCCCAGATCTTTAACCACACAATAGATCACAACACAGACCATAAAACATGGAAAAGAACAAGTTAAAACCCAACCATTATTTACTCCGTCATTATCTTTTTACGTTGCCAAAGGATCTATAGCTTCTCGCCCGAAATCTAGACAAGTTTCTTTGTTATTTTTTTTTTTTTAGTTTTGTAACACTTTTGTTACATACCGTTTGTATGAATAGTGTGCTTATGTGTGCGTGTGTGCAAGTAAATGTGTTTGTATGCATAAATACCCTGTCATGGGAAATAACACAGATGTTTTGGGAAATATTAAAGTTAATGGTAGTTTGGTAGTAGTTATCAACATTATTTTCTTCTTTAATTCAAGACTGTGTGCTTGTAGTTCCACTATAAATGAAGGCAATGTATGTGTGTGTGCAAGTGTATGTGTTTGTGTATAGCCAAGTACACAATGCTAGTAGATTCTGTCGTCATTGGTATGTGTAATTACAATTTAGTTGAATTTTTCATAAACTTTTATAGCATTTTTTTCAAGTTGCTGCCTTCCTTCTTAGCACTGGGAGTTTATCTTATTTATATCCTGCTGTTTTAAGCAGTTGATATTATTTGCATTGGCTGTGTGTGGCTGAGTGTGTGTGGGTGTGTTCTTGATTGCGTATGGCTTTTTTCGTGCATATAAATCTTGTTGAAATATTTTTAATGAATTTTTTATTACATTCAGATTCTGACAAAGAATAGTGAACAGTTTAAAAACATTAAGTGGCAGTTTAAGACTTCAAATGACTAACAAGAATAGCAAAAAAAAAACTATATATTAAAAGTTGATGCATAATTTTAGGCAAACAAAAAATTATGGTTCCAAACTTAATTAAGCATGAAAAGCGTATAATTAGGTATTTTTATATATTTTCTAAAAAGAATAAGTTTAAAAAGATCTAAGACTTTTTTAATTTTTGTTTAAAAATTATTGTTTAAGGCACAAACTGACTACCTTAAATATTTAAGCTTAAGCTTTTTCCCCGGAGGATTGAACCCTATAAAAAGGCAACAAAATCTGCACACTTCAAATTTTCAGTAGATTATCTTGTTGTTTCTTGTTTCTCTGCCTTAAAGTATGCAATTGTAATACACGTTATTGCTTAATTCATGCTAACATTCCTTGAACTTTTCAATTTTTTTTCTTTATTTTGTTTTTACAAAACCCAGGCAGAGGAAAAATTCTTTATGTTCATTTAATTTGTTTTCTTTTTTACTATTCATCTGTTTAAATAAAATAATCATCATGCGATAATCTTCTACTTGAAAAACTTTACATCAAAATACAGTAAAATTCTTTGTAACTTTCAAGCAAATAACATGACAAAGCTGACCAACTACGACTGACTTTTGTGGCTTGCAACTCTATTTGAAGTATTTTGTTTTTATTTTTTTCATATTTTTCATGTTGAATAGTTGTCATTAGATATTTGTAACATTGGTATTGTAAAAACCGAAAAAAACTTCTTTATTTCATTTCATTTTGCCAACAACTTTGTATTTATTCTGGTGTTCATTGACAGCCAACTATTGAAGAAATGATTTGTGAGACTTACGAAACAAGATGGCGGCTAGTTGATAAATTGTAGCATTTGACTGTTTTCAAAATTGAACTTGATGACGCTAGATGATAAAAAGTTTCAAACGTTTTGGCTTTCCTGCTTTGCTTTTTGTTTGAAAGATATTTTTTTAGTGAAGAAATAAATAAAAGAAATTCTAGAGAGTTAAGAAATAAATTTATTTATTTAAATAAATTCAAAATTTTTAAAGTCTTTTTACTAGTTGATGCTTTGTTAATTTCCAGTCTCCCAAAAGTATGCAACAAAACAAGTGTTGCCTGCTTAAAGGCGGGTTGTTTTATTACCATTATTATCTCAGTTTTATTACAAAAATTTGCAAATCTATTATTGTTGAAATTTGTAAAAGATTCTTGTTAAAAGATTTATGACCACTTCCCAGTTATTATCTTAAAAACTGTCTTCCAAATTTGTTCAAAACATTTTTGACATGTTTTTCTTTGTATATTTTAAAATATGAACAAGAAAGAAGTGGCCGGCAGTACGGCAAAGAAACGATATAAAAATAAAAACAAATCTAAAGTTGTATATTGTTATTGTTGGCATTTTCTACGCCTTTTTTTTCCTAAATTTTTATCAATATAGTTAATGCGATTTCTTTGTTGTCTTATTTATTGTAGTCCCTAAAAGTATGTTTTATTTTTTAAGTGACGCCAACTTTTTGAAAAGTGGAAAAAATTTATTTTCTTTTATTACAAAACCATGTTTTGTTTAGAAAATATATGAAATGAAATTGCGCAAAACAAACACTAATAGAAAATTTATTTAAAATTTTGCAAAACAAAAAATTAAAAATTTGGCAAACTAAATGGACAATAATAAAAACATTGTCCGCTTTAATCAAATACAAAACAAGGGTCAACAGTTTACAAAAGTGTACAAAAAGAGTTTTTCAATCGAAAACATAAGTTTCATTACATAAAATAGAAAGAAATTCCTAAAAGTATGCAACGCGCTTCTACTTGAAGAATTTTAGATGTTAATAAGAAATTGGCGGATGTTTAAAATAAACATAATTACTAAAATCTTGATTTTTTTAACTGTTTGGGTTTTGAAAATGGAAAAAAAGACAATTTGCAAAAAAGAATGAACTAATTATTTGAGCCGATAAATGAATGCCTCCCATTTACTTTTTAAAAATTATTTCATGTAAATGTCGGCTGCGGCTACGCCGTAATTGATCCGTTCCTGAGCTGCAATTTTGTCATACATTTTCCAGCATTGCGGCCTATTGTCAAACTTTACCTTAAACTATTTTTGATATTTTTTGCTGTATTTTATTTTTTCACGAGCAAACTTAGCTTTAATTCTGTTAACTTAACTTAGATTTAATGAAAAAATTGTTTTCCTTTTCTTACGTTTTAATTTCAGTTACAAATAACTACATCAGCAAAAACTGCCACTCTACAGAGGAAAACGGTAAGTTTTTTTTAGTTTTAGCCAGTAAAAAAATACTTTTTATACACGTAAATATTAAATTTACTTTAATAATTTGTGTGATTCCATTAAAATAATAACAGGTTTAAGCGCACCTAAAACGACCCTTAAATATAGGCAATTAAAGTTAAATACGTTAGAAGGCATTTCACCCTAAAACCATTTCAGTTTGCTTTCATCAGGTCAAACAAATAATATTTGTCATTTTGTTCACAAGGAAGAAAAGTAAATAAGAAAATAGTTTGCATAAATATTTGAACCTAAATTACGTCAGTTAACGATTTCTTACACATGTTTTCTTTTGAATTTATTGACTTAGTGAATTTATGATGTAATAAAAACTGTAGCATATCATTGAGCTGTTGGTAAAAGTAAAAAATATAGCATACTTTTAGGTTTCAGTCCTTTAATATTCAATTGTTAATTTGCGAGTCCTAAATAAAATCTGACACAACCTAAATGTATGCAATGAATTTTACATTACATCCCCAACAATTATGCAACACTTTTCTTATTTTATATTTATTAAGCTGATTGTCAACTTAACATTTTTATTAACAATAACAACTACAAAAAAAAAACCGGAAAGGTCCTTATCATTTGTAACAAAGAAAATTGAAAACTTTTCATTTTTCTACTTAGGAAACAACAACCATCATCTCTTGTTGTTGTAGCCAATGCCATCACCATTTATTGTATTTTATAAATAAAAATTAATCAAGAAAACTTTTCATCACTTACATTGACAATTTAAACTTTCGTCGAATAAACTTTTTTGTAGAGAACTTTACATAACTTAACACGTACACACGCTTAGTCAACATTCAACATTTACATACACGCACACTCTAACACAAACACACACAATATTCAAAAAATAAAGGAAAAGTTTATCAAAACTTTACCTATTTACAAGTTTTCCAAATTTCATTTTAAAAACAAACAAAAAAAAAAGAAGTAACACAAAAACAAATTTTCAAAAAATAACAGTCAAAGCCAACAATAAAAACAAAACAAGGAAATTGCGTAAAAGCAAATGAAATGTGGCAACAATGTGTGATGGCTACTGTGCGTGTGTTAGTGTGTTAAAACTAGAAGAAAAGCAAGAAATTCAAACGACTACAAATGGGGAGTAATAATAGAAAATTATAAAACAGCTCAAACACTCATACATAAACACTTCAAAAACACATACATACATACATACATATGTATATGTATGTATGTATATAGAGTTAAAAGGAAAAACTGTAGACGAAAAACCACAACAGCAACAACAACTACGCAGACGTTATAAACATAAACAACAAGCGTCAATATACCGACAACAGCAAAAACATCAGGATAACTCGTAAGAGACCAACCATGCCGTGGCATACGAGCAAGAGTCTTTATAATCGTAACTGAAAATATATTTAAACAGTGTAAAGGACCTTTTTCATGAGCTTTAAAATATTTTCTTTTATTTGGTTATAAGAAATGAAGGAAAATGAAGAAACTAAAATACAAACAATTTTATTTCATATAAAATTCAGCACAAAACATACAGCAGAAAAGTAACGAACAAAGTTATACATATGTACTCGTGCCAGACATACATACATATACAGAAAACACGAATATCAAGTGGACTTTAAGGGACCAACATTTAAGATTAAATTAAAAACAAAATAACAATAATAAAGAATTTTTAAACACAACAATAAATTGAAATGGGTCCATATTGAAAACATAGATTATGAAATATCTTCTATACAGAAAACATCGAAATTTCTCTATATAAAAAAAAAACATAAAAATTTTCCTCTACAAAAAACATAAAAATTTTTTTATACAGAAAACAGCAATTTTTCTATATTGGAACAGTAATTTGTCGATATAGAATATATTGAATTTTGTCTATGAGGAAAATAAATATTTTTCTATACAGAAAACATAGAATTTTATTTATAGAAAATATAAAAATTTTTAATTTATTAAGTTCTTCAAGCTTGAAGATATTTTTAATATAAAAACTCCTTTATTCTTCTTGTTATTTCGTTAATCCATTGTGTAGCAATGAATAAAATAAAAGAATATTTTATTTCATGATAATGCAACACAATGGAGTAGCGAAATATCGAGAGGTATAAAAAAGTTTTTATATTAAAAAGGCCTTCAAGCTTGAAGAATTAAATAATTTGAAATAAAAAAATGGTCAAGCAAAAGCCACAATTTCCTTACAAAAATTTTTATTTATAGAAAAACAAAGAATTTTTTCTATATAGAAAGACAAAACTTACTCCTTATGGAAAATATAGATATCTGTCTATATAGAAAACATAGAAATTATTCCATATAGAAATCATAGAAGTTATTCTGTATAGAAAACATAAAAATGTTTCTGTACAGAAAACATCGAAAATTTTCATGGATTATTTGCTGTACAGCTTCTATATGAAAAACATAAAAATTTGAACATTTTGCTGTATAGAAAACATAGGATTTGTATATAGAAACCATACACTACATATATAGAAACCATAGAATTTTCGCCATATGGAAACGATAGCATTTTTTCTTAATAGAAAACATAGTATTTTTTCTATATAAGAAATATAGAATCTTGCTATATAGAAAACATGAAATTCTATGTTTTCTATATAGCAAAATTCTATGTTACATAGAAAATACAGAAATGTCGAACTTTTTCTATATCGTAAACATAGATGGTCCTCTGTATAGAAATAATAGAATTCATAGAAATTATTCAATTTAGAAAACATGGAAAATTTTGCTGAATTATTTTCTGTACAACTTCTTATATAGAATGCATAAAATTTTATCAGTATGGAAAACATGAACATTTTTCGGTATAGAAAAGACAAAAGTTTTTTTTCCGTATAGAAAACACAAAATCTTCCTTAGACAATTCCGAATATTTTATTATTGGAATAGCATCCAAAATTTTCTACATGAAAAAGATCGAAATTTGTCAATATTGAATCATTTAGTAGTACGAGTGTTTAAAAAATATTTAAAAACACCACAAACTGTTGTGCACAGGTAACTTTGCCAGTTATAGAAAGAAAACATAAAAAATAAGAAAAATATTGAAAGTTATTAATATAAAAAATAAATGTTACTCAAATAAAGTCTACAAATAAAACTATAAAATTTTAAGAAACTTTTTTGTTAAAAATATTTAGAAAATCAGTTGGTCGTATTCTTTCCACGTCCTAAAACGTTTCATATACAATAGTTTAAAATTAAGAAAAAAAAATACAACAAAAATAATAACAAACCCACTTAGACAAGCCGGTAGTATACAAAGGCATGTGACATTAAAAACGTAAAATGTTCCCCTTACACGGTCTCAACTTAACACCAATATAAACGGAGAAGGAAATATAAAAAAATAAAACATGCATACGACAATTGCAGCACGGACTTGCTTAAACATGCAGACATTCACAAACTTCTATTATGGATTTTTGTAATATAAAATTGTTGCCTGTTTATAGGCGTCTAGTATGCAAAATATTTCGTTTGCTTAGATATGCATCATCAAATATGGTTGCTTTTTAAGGTTACTACACGCTCTTTTCCTCTGGCTTCTTTGGTTTCTCTTCGTATTTGTTTATAGAACGATATGTGTGTACGATTAATTTAAAGCACCCATCTACATAAAATATTTCTTTAAAGCTTTGTCTCAGAAATAAAGGAATGCATGCGTTGTAGTGTTAGATTATAGCTGGTTTAGAGGTTTATTTGCACAATTGTGTGTTTGGTGTAGCAAGCTTTTAGGTGCAGAATGGGGCTCTTAACTCTTGGGCAACAGTTGCTGTTGCAACAATAAAATATTCTTTGAAATATAGAATGAAACGAATTCGAATGTTGCATGAAAAGTTTTTATTATAAGTGCAATTCATTTCTGCTTTATTAATTTTGCTTTTGGTGAAACGTTCAGAATTTCTTAAAGATTTTTAGCTTTGCAAATGAATGGTTTTTGTTATTATGCTATTTTTTCTTTCAGTTTCACTAATAAATTATTAGCCATATTATTCACTTTTTTATAGCCTATAAAAAGGCAATTGCCTTTAAGTTTAAAGTTGATAGTTTTATTATTTTGTTTCCCGTGGTCTGCTGAGTGGGGAGACATTGTTTTCTAATTAAATTTTTATTTCGAAACAATAAAATTAGAAGTTATAAACTGCCCATAATTGTTTATCATTGTTTTTATTTGCTCCTAAATATAGATTACTAACTTGTTGTAAATCAATTGAGTATGGCAAAAACAATCTAATGGCGTTTTCGTTTCTAGAAAATATGTAACATTTTTTGCCCTTTCATGATATCCGAAATATGTTTATGCGTGTACTCTTTGACAGGGCAAGATTTTATTTAAGACACAAAAACACCTTTAGCCTTATTTAAATTAGTTACAGGATATATTCAAAATTTGTACTCTGGAAACATCCAAACCTGTTTATGAAATTAAAAAAAAAACACAAAATTTTACAATAGATTTTTTAGTAATCGACCAATTTGTACATGAAAAATCTAGAGCTACGAGAAATATTGAAAATTCAGAATAGAAAAAGCAGCAAAGGGATATCTATACTAACCAAAAAAGATGGGAAAGATCATTGTTTTTTTTTCAAATCAAATTTAGTACCTTTTATTCGTAAAACTTGCGATATTTTCTGAAGAGAAAAATTTACGATATTTAGTGTAAAAAAAATTTACGATATTTTTTACAATAATCTACGATATAGAAACTTACGCCATTTTCTATATATACAATTACAAATTTATCTGTATATAGAATTTTCTATATAAAAAATTTACGATAAATAATTTACGATTTTTTCTGTTTAGAGTATTTACGATATTTTATGTGTAGATAACTTGCGATATTTTCAGTATAGAACATTAGAATTGTTTGTATAGATAATATATAGAATTTACTAAATTTTCTATATAGAAAATTTACGATAAATAATTTACGATTTTTTCTGTTTAGAGAATTTACGATATTTTATATGTAGATAACTTGCGATATTTTCAGTATAGAACATTAGAATTGTTTGTATAGATAATATATAGAATTTACTAAATTTTCTATATAGAAAATTTACGATAAATAATTAACGATTTTTTCTGTTTAGAGAATTTACGATATTTTATATGTAGATAACTTGCGATATTTTCAGTATAGAACATTAGAATTGTTTGTATAGATAATATATAGAATTTACTAAATTTTCTATATAGAAAATTTACGATAAATAATTAACGATTTTTTCTGTTTAGAGAATTTACGATATTTTATGTGTAGATAACTTGCGATATTTTCAGTATAGAACATTAGAATTGTTTGTATAGATAATATATAGAATTTACTAAATTTTCTATATAGAAAATTTACGATAAATAATTAACGATTTTTTCTGTTTAGAGAATTTACGATATTTTATATGTAGATAACTTGCGATATTTTCAGTATAGAACATTAGAATTGTTTGTATAGATAATATATAGAATTTACTAAATTTTCTATATAGAAAATTTACGATAAATAATTAACGATTTTTTCTGTTTAGAGAATTTACGATATTTTATGTGTAGATAACTTGCGATATTTTCAGTATAGAATATTGTTTGTATAGATAACTTAAATAGAAAAATTTACGATATTTTTTTTTTAAATTTACGATATGTTTAATATTTTTCTAATACATGGTATGATATCTGACTAGATAATTTACGATATTTCCTACATAAAAAGTTTACTAAATTGCCTAAGTACAATACTTAAGATATTTTCTATATATTTTGTATGGAAAACTTACGCTTATTTCTGTATAGGGAATTTACGATTTTTCTGACATAGAAAATTTACGATATTTCTTACGTAGAATAGTTACGATATATTCTATTTACAAAATTTATGATATTTTCTATTTATAAAAATTACGATATTTTCTTTTTTAAAATTTACGATATGTTGAATATTTTTCTGATAGAAAATGTATGATATCTGACTAGATAATATACGATATTTCCTACATAAGTAGAATACTTACGATATTTTTTCTATATATTATGTATGGAAAACTTACGATTATTTCTGTATAGGGAATTTACGATTTTTCTGACATAGAAAATTTACGATATTGCTTACGTAGAATAGTTACGATATTTTTTATTTACAAAATTTATGATATATTATATTAAATTTTCTTTATCTTTTGATTAAAGCTGCTAAATTATTTAAAATGCTAAAAATTCTTTATCATGCTGCCTTCGCTAGAAAAGAAATTCCAATTTAAATAAATAATAATTTCAAATTAAACTGTCTCTGTTCCACTTATGGCAAGCGGCTATGGTAACGTGTTAGGGAATGGATACATTAATAACACAATTATAATTTATGCTAATTACACCATTATAAAATATCATTAATAAAGTGGAAAACAAAATGTGAATGAAAAAATATTCAAAATTTTATTTAGAGTCTAAGAAAGTAAGCAAACACTTAAGGGTATTAATTTCTTTTTCTGTTTTATAAATAATGAATTCCCAAAGCACAAGCCGCGCTCAACGAATTTAAATTATGATAAATTAATAGATTGCAAGGTTTGTAAAGGGGAAAGATATTGTTTGTGGTGTGGAAGGAGAAGAAAAGTGCCCAAAATTGTAAAGCATAGTTTTAGGATGATATGAGTTTTTCAATGACCTAATTGGAATTTGTTTTCTGTATTAAGCAGTTATTAGCTTTATTGCCTTGATCAGTTATCACAGATTTGAGAAAAGGTTGGTTTGTTGTGTTTTCATTAAAATTGGGAAGTCCTAAAACTTTTCTTTTTTGATTTAGGTTATTTAGGTCTTTAGGTCTTTAAGGTGTTCTTATACCCATTTTATAATAAATTTGACAGCAAATGTATTTAAATCCTACTGAAATTATGTAATATCTATTATTCCACAATTTAGGTTACCATCACTTTAATTTTCCAGTTTAATTACCTAAATGTATACTCTCCTTTTCACATTAAAACTAATTTCTATAACACGCTATAGAAAACAACACCACCACGACCACAATGTATCAGACAATTAATACACACATACACACACGCACGCACAAATACACGCAATCACCCACAGAGATTGCAATTTATATAATTTCTTACTTAGACCAACACCCAGGGCAGTAGTCCTCCAGCAGTAAGTAATTGCTAGGGGTTTGTATGTATGTATATGTATTTTTAATACAATATTACTACAACATTTTTGGTGGCTGACATCTAATGTGTCTAATTTTTCCTTGTCAAAAATATCATTAATCTTATAAATTTGCAGACATGGGGGAGCTCGAATTTAATAGGCGAACAGGACGAACAGGACAAACTGAACAGTAAAAAACACACAAATTCAATATTGTGAAATGGGCTGTAGAAGGTAAAGCTTTCCAGGCGTGGATCTTTGGGGCGGAATTCGTAGTAAAAGGAAATATTTTCAAATTTTTAAGATTTTTTTCTATAAGCAAACGTTTGGAAGATATCCGCACCTGGTAACTCTGTGAATCTGAAAAGCTATTATGCTCCTGCGTTTTAAATGCGTGTAGCATAATAGAAGTATTGAAATAAATGGCAAGGAAATAGTTTTATGGTAGAGGAATTATAGCTTATTGTTTTGCGTAGAGTGTATTACGAAGCAAGTGGAGGTGGTTTATTGACTGCACAATGACAGAATAACAAATGTCTCCAAATAACCTGGCATTAAATACATAGAAAGTAAATAAAATACATCGTAGTGTGGTTAGAAGAATATTAAGAACATTTATTGTAGATTCCTTATTTAATTGTAACTATAGCAGCAATAAAGTTTAGTTAACAATTATTTTGATATAAAATTTTGTTTAATATTTGTTTGGTGCCCTTTAATAGATTTTCGAGCTTTATGAGCCTTTTTTTAATTATTATTATTTCGTTTTGCGGTGGTAATTTGAAATTTAAACGCGTGAAAACTAATTTAATGAACCCAACAAAAACTTTAGTACAATTGTTAAATATTTTATGACGGCAGAGGAGAATTCAATATTTAGGAAAATAATTTACAATGCTTCTAAAAATTCAGTACGTATTCTGTGATCAGTCTCGTCATAATACACTATGTATATCAGTTCTTATATTCAAAATTATATTTATAATATAGTATAACAGTATTTTCTCCAATTGTAGCAGATATAGTTATGGAGGAGTTATTAGATTCGTGTATAGAAAAATTGGATGAAAAGCCTCGAATGATGACGAAATATGTTGACGATTTATTCTGTATTATTTCTGAGGGTGCAATTAATACAATGTTGGATACTTTTAATTCTTTTAATAATAATAATATTAAATTTACAATAGAAAAAGAGCAGGATTCAAGACTTTCTTATTTAGATACTTGGATAATAAGGCGGGGTAATGAATTGATAATGGATTGGTACCAGAAGCCAACAGCTTCGGGAAGAATTATTAACTATTATTCAAAGCACAATAAAGCTATTATTATAAACACAGCTAAGAATTTTATAAATAGAGTGCTTACTATAAGTGATAGAGAATTTCATAGAAAGAATAAAGTTACGATTAGGAATATATTAGACGAGAATAGTTTTCCAAAGGAGCTGATTTATAAATTAATTAATCAGTATAATGTTAGGAGAGAACGTAATATAAGCAACGTATTGGAGCCAAAGATATACAAGACATTTACATATATACCAGGAATATCAGAGCGGTTAAATAAGGCTGAATTTTTTGATAAGGAGAAATACAAAATGACTTTCAGAGTTTATAATACTTTGAATAGATTGTTTGGTAAAACCAAAGATAGGATTCATAAATTGGATAAGGCAAACATAGTTTATAAAATTCCTTGTAAGGGAAATGATCAGGAGACTTGTGATAAGGTTTATGTAGGGACAACAAAAAATAAACTGAAGACTAGGATAGCTGGACATAAATCAAATCTTAATTGCAGACATTCCCTTAATACAGCATTATCTTCTCATTGTTTTGAATCAAATCATTATCCTAACTTTGAAAACGCATCGGTTTTAAATACAGAAGTTAATTATAAGCGTCGTTTTATATTAGAAATGTTACAAATTGTTAATACACCTAGTACACAAAGAATTAATTTTAAGGCGGACACGGATAATGTTGCACAGATTTATAGACACTTAGTTCATAGAATAAGATAGTTAATATAAGTATGTTTTTAGGGGTTTTTGAATTAATGTTAAGTTTCGTTAACTGTATTTACATTTTTTAAAATACTTAAAAAAACCTCATGTTATTTTTGTTTTATGTTAACTTTGGAAAATTTTTGAATTTTTGTGACAATATTTTTTTTTTTCATTAATAAATAATTGGTTCGTTATTTTTATTTCCTGATGATGCTACACAATGGAGTAGCGAAATATCGAAAAAAAAATAAAAATATAATTTTTTAAAAAAAGACCTTCAAGCTTGGACAATTTTAAATAAATTAAATTTAAAAAAAAGGTCAAAAACAGTTATAATTTTAATATTTGTATAACAGTTTGAATATAAAATATTTTTCGCAAACAGAATTTCTCTAACTATATATTCATACAAAAACTATAATAAAATTCGTATAACAGTTTCTATGTATATAACAGTTTTTATGTATATAACAGTTTTTATGTATATAACAGTTTTCCTTATATAACAGTTTTTCTGTACAATATTCCATAAATACAATTTTTTCTTTAAAAATTCAAATATGACAACTGTTTTTTTTTACTAAAAACTCTTGGTGTGTAACGACTTTTCTTGTCATATGACAGTATTTTGTTTAGAGAATCGTGTGTCTTAACACATTTTTTTATTATTTTTTTTTAATTTCCATCAGAGAATTGTTCTAAGTTTTTTAGATTAAAAAAAAACGGAAAATGTTGTTTATTTCATAATGAATTTTTAATAAAATTCTGCGTATAACAGTTATTTTATTTCAAGTTATTTCTACCCCTCTCTTCCTTTATATAACTCATCATTAATTAGCCATTTCGTGTGTAAATCTCATAATTTTTTCTTCTACCCCATAAAGTGTTTATGTTCTGGGTTCTTATAGATAGGTTAGTGTGTTAAAATAACATGCCGAACAGCCGAGTCACAAACCAACATGGTGGTCTAATTTATAGAATATATTTATTGCAAATCGACCAAATGACTGCTTCTATTTGCTCTCATAATGAAATACATTTTGTTGTAGCTGAAAAAAATAGTGGTGGGGAAGATAGCGAAAAAGCCCTTGTAAATATTCCGCTTAAATGTACATACTTTTAAATTGACAGGAATGATATTTGCAGGAAGTAGGATGTTTCTCTGTTATGTGTGGTATGATTTTCGGGGCAAGCGATCACAAGTGGATGACCTGTTAACCATGAAAGTTTAATAGGTTAAATAATTCTGGATACCCTACACTCATTGTTGAGCAATTTTACTCTGTCAGAAGGCTCAAGGTTTGCTTTATGCTTCTCAAAACAAAAACGTTTATATAGAGATGAAGCCAAATGGGCTGACGAGCTTTTCCGTTCAATCATAAAGAAATAAGCCGTACGAGCATTTAAATTTTCTCCATTTAAAGACTGTTACAGAATGCAATAGGTAGGGTTGAGTTCTTAATAATTGAATACGAACGGCTAATGGTGCTGTTATCAGCTGAAGAATAGATAGAAAAATATTAAAATATGGTAGACAAAATAATGGAGGAATACAACAGTTCCTGGTAAACGCGGACTCGATTGATGGAATGCCTGAAAAAGCTTTATATGTTATAAATCGACAGCCAAAGCAATTATTTTAGATAGCTAAACTCTATTTATCGAATGCCTTTGTAATATTTAGAACAATATTTTGTCAAAAAACTGGTTTGAGAACATTGGTGAAGGCTAAAGAAGATTTGGTGCAGCCTCTGAAGTGTGTGTTTTTTTATTTATATCCATAATTTACATACTACTTTAAATGTCTTCTAATGACAGCTTTATGATTGTGTCAATAAATAAAAATGCATTAAAATTTCTAAAAAAAAAAAAACAAAATACTCCCAGCAAGACTAATTCCAACTAAATACTAAAATAATTTTTATGTTTATTTAACAAACTATAAAATTAAAACAAAAACAAATAAAACACTCTACGAGTACAAACACAAACTTTTATACGAGTATGTTTATTTCTTGCACGTCACTCGAGTGCATAAATTATACTGCATATGAAAGGGGTAAAGTTAAACAAATAATAAACTCTTCAAACAGTAATTAAGGCGCTATAACACATACACACACACACACACACACACACACACACACACACGTTTTTGCAATCTTTACTTTTTTTACTCAATTTACTTTAAACTGCTGCATTTGAAATATTATTTCATAAATAAAGATTTATTTTTTAGTATATTTTTGTTTATATCTGCAAAGTTCAAAGAAATTATGACAGTTTTAGGGGGTAGGGGAAAATTTAAATACTGTCACCTTACACTTTTAGTTTTCTTACAACAAAGTTTGTATAAAGTTTATATTATGAACTAGAGAAGGGAAGTCATTAAGGTTGAGCAAAATTTTAATATTCGATATTTTTTTTTTACAGAGACAGAGAAATAGAAAAATTATTGAACTGTTCATTGTCAGTGCAACATAAATATCCTAACTTGTTTCTCTCTTTTCCAATTGAAAGCCAGCGTCAGTAAATTTACAAGTAGATCTGAATGAAGCGGTTCCACTAAGTGATATCGGCCCCCCGCACTTCGTTTGTCACAAAGAGGAGGAAGGGGAGGCATAGGAGAAGAGTAGTTCATCTCCTATGCCTCTGTTCGGCATCAGAGGGCGTCCGCTCTCTGTTAATACGAATATCTGAGTGTTCGGAATATTATTTTAAAATCGTGCTGTATTGTGGACTTGTTGCCGTTTCTGGAGTCCTTAGTCAAACCTTTAAAGTCATCTGCTTCTAGTTTCAGCTCATCAGATAAGCATAGTGTCATTTTAGACTCGGTTTAAGTATCCTGTTAGATTGTTCTCCTTGAAGGAGAACAGGTGGCAAGAGTCAACCAGAAGGCATTTCACACATAAGGCGCTCAGGAACATGTGTGGACCAGATTACCGTTGGTGTTTGCCTTGGTGGCAAAATTTCGCGATGGCCTTGTCACCGTAAATTTTTGGCTTCATGGTTGTCTTCAATCTTAACTTACTCCTTGTACTTCATTTCTGTCGTTCTATTGTGTTCTCAAGGCTGGGACTTCTGAGGGGCGGAAGTTTTTTTCTGTTAAATTTTTAATAAAACAAACATTTTTTGTTCGTTAGAACGGAGGGAAGGATTCTGTTTTCCTTTCCACTTGGGCATCCCGTCCACAGGCACGTCTTCCTAGTGATCCCATCCTTATGTATGGCTGTCCGAAGGATACGGAGGAACCAGTTGCCGAGGCTTGTATGTGATCGGAAAACCGAAGCAGTTCAGAGATGCGTGCATTTGTGGGTGTGGTGTAGACACAAATCGCGGGAGTATATTGATGCATGAACAAGGTCGCATTGAATTGCAATGCGTGCCATCAATAAAACTTTTGATGCCTGGAGTATTCATAGTTCGGAATTCCCCATTAGCAGGCAGGTGTATAATCTACGCAGTCATGGGCATATAGCTGTAGCCTATACAAGTGCGTATAGAAGCGTTTAACTTACTCTGCGCTAAGACCACCGTCGGATATAATCAGGTGACGAAGTAAAACACTGTGACATTTCACCCTCTTGATCTGTAGCTGTGTGATCAAAAACGATTTTCTGTGAGACTTGTTAATCGTACCAAATACTGTAACTATCGTCATAAATACACTTTTCTACCCCAATAAAAAAATACAAAAAATTATGTTCTCTTCCGCATGAACTTTAAGAGCAACGAAATTTTTTTCAAATTTTTACGCTGTTTAAGAGATGGCAGAGATCATTGCAAGTTTTTTTTTCCTAAATCAGGTTTTTTTTGTTGAAGTTGGGTTAAGAAAGTATTTCAAAACTGCTCTTTTTTTAATCGTAACCCGTAAAGTTTTTTAAAAAATATTGCATACTTATGTGGATTTCAAAATAAGACACATGAACAAATTGTAAAGCATACATTTAGGCTTGTTCAAATTCAGTTCAAAGCAAACTTTGTATCACCAAATCTTGATTTTTTTCCTCTTAAATTTCCTAATTAAATACTTTATGTGAGGCAAATATGATTTTAATATTCTCCACAGATAATTTTAATTTCTGTTAATGAACCATCTGTCAATACTAATTTAAATCTTTATTACATAAATTAACGCTACCGACGCCTGAGTTTACTGAAAACACTTAAAAAAAAATAATTTCTCTATAAAAACTTTTTCTTTTTCCATATTTAATCATATTTTTTTCCCTCTCATTGCCAGTATAATGCTGCTATTCTTTTATAAAAAAATTAAATACACACTTCATTTAATATCTACTCTTTGATTTTTGAAGCAATTAATTTATCAGCTTATTTAATCAGCTTTTTCTTTTGCTGCTGCAATAAATCAGATTCAGATGCTGATTGATAAAAAAAAAATTTTACATGTTTGAAGGTTGCTGGTGCGCCTCATATTCCCAACTTTTTTTGTGGTAGATTTTTGGTCGAATGCTTTGTAAATCTATAACAAATATTTAACGTAGCCATAAATAAATGGGATTTTAGTCGATTTGTTAATTTTCTTTTTACTTCTTTTAATTTCGTATAATTTGATGGCAGAGTTAAGCAGGTGTGAAGTTGGGTTTTGAAAGCCATAATTAGGGCTATATTTTTTTAAACAAAGTAGCTTAATTTAATTCACAAGTTTGATTCGGTTAGCTAGACCTTGAGCTGGAGCATAGCTTTGCTATAACGCAAATATTTTATATCATTTTAGCACCATAAACGAGCATTTTCTGTACATATTTTCATTTCTGATCTTAATTAGTTTGTGATAGCTTAAAAAATGACCTTACTGATTTGCTGCGCCAAAAGGCGAGGTCTTCGTGTGCCAAAGAACTAAGTCACGAAAAAGCTTTGTATGAGCAGCGTCTTCGTGTCGAAATACTTATTGCCCCTAGGAGTAGTAAGAGCTTCTGGTCATTTATTAAAAGAGTAAAGAACAATGCTTGCAAGTAAGGCTTGCTTGCCAGGGAGCATTCTAGAGCATGCAGTTAAAAGGGTTCCAGCGGATCTCATCATTAAAAAGTTTCTCGCGCTGGACGGCATTTCTGCACTTGTCTTAAAACAGTGCTCGAAGACGTTAGCACCCATGCGGGTGAATTGCCGATGTGTTGGAAGGTTGCTAATGTAACGCCAATCCCGAAAAATGAATAGGCCGAAAACCCTGAAAATCACCTCCCTCCTAGTTGCTTTCTAAAGTTATGGAATGTATGATTAACGTCCATCTTATGAGATATTTCGAATCTAGCAATGTCGGCGAAAGTAAAGTGGTGGCTCTTTCCATCTCTAAGGCTTTTGACAGAGTGTGGCAGGGTGTTCTACGGTCAAAACTTTTGGCTTTTGTTGTTGGTAAGCACTTTTTTCGATTCATATCAAGCATTCTCAGGGATGGCACTATACGCGAGTTGTTATAGATGTGGTTTCATCAAGCGAGTTTAAAATAAATTCAGAGGAACCGAGAGGCTCCGTATTTTCTTCTACACTATTTCTTATTCTTCTAAATAAACTTCCAATCGTATCTATTCTTGCGATTATCTCCAAATGAGGTCATGAGGTCATCGAATATTGTACTTACTCAAAGACGCACGAATATGTTGATTTACCGATTGATCTTTCGTTAGTGGATAATGTAGATATTAATGAATCAGAAACTCTTGATGTTCTTGACATGAAAATTCAATGTGAAGTTCGTTGATTGAACACAAAAAAAATGGTGACTAGTACAATTAACTTTGCGAAATGTAAAATGAGTGTTTGAACTTCAACAAGTGAATGCTGATTTTTAGAGCAACGGCTTTGATATTTCGGGGTTTGCATAATCTGTCACTGTTTGGTGTCGACTTTAGTCTCGCTTTGCGATATATATGGTAAAGCAGGGATGGTTAGTCGCGCTCAAAATCGTGACATGCGATAATTCTGCTTAAATTGGATGATATCGAAGTGGACGCCATGCTTTTTAACCATTAACAATACAGCGTGCTTGTGAAATAAATCAATTACTGAACGAGAGACTTGCGGGTCCCTATACTCCTTCGTTCGATGCATGTGATTTTGCCCACTAGCTTTCCGTCTATGATCTGACTTTAGATCAACGGTCGGTCACGCGTGCAGTATTTAATGCTGCATCACTAAACCGCTTTATAGAAAATGGTCACCTAATTTTCGAATCCAGAGGGCATATTGGTCACAAAATCCAAGGAGGTTATAAACCGATGTACTATTTCCTTTTCGTCCATACCGTGAAATATAACGTCGCTTAATTTTTGTCTGCAATCTAAAGTTTAATTAGTTTTTAACTGTAAGTTTTTAAATACAATACACAAGCAAATTTTTATTATTTTCATTAATAAAATCAAAATTTTTCTCTTGAAATAGAAAAGAAAATAATTTTTATTAAAACCAAAACCTCATATCTCCAGAGCCTTTAAAATGTATTTTAATTAAATATAAAAAACACTAGTCAGTCAGGCTTTTGAGGGCAAAAAAAAAAACAGACAAATATTTTAAAATGTTTTAACAAAAAACTGCATTTATTTATTCATAATAAAATAATTTAAATTAAATTTACATTTAAATTTTTTCTAAGCAACCAATAAACAAATTATTTGATTAAAACATCCAAAAACCCATGACTTGTGCAAATATCATAGCAAATTTGTTTTTAATAAATTTCTATAGAAAATAGTTCTTTCCTGTTTACACATTTATGTAAATTTTTCATTGTTTTTAAGCCAATAAAGAAAAAAGCACGCAAATACATAAATTTCTATGAATCAATCAAATATTGAAAGCGATAAAAACTGAGAATAATCGTAAAATATTATGGGTTTTGGGAATGTGTTCCTTTTTTTTTTTGTTTTTGTTTAGTCTGAACTGCGGATAATAGATAAATATTTTCTTTTATTGAAACAAGTAATAAAAATATTTACAACAGGAATGGGTAAGCAATAAGTTCTTGTTATTTTACTTTAAAAAGAGCTTTTTATAGCCAATTAGTGGATATCTAGCCTTGTCATCAAAAATATTTGTAGATTTTTTTTTTGTCCTTGACAGTTTCAGATTTAAGTCCTCAAAGATGCCAAAGAAACCGAACTCATGTATTTGTCTTTTACTGACTTAAATATTAATCTATGGGCCTTTGAATTGCACTCCCCGGATATTTTATAATTTACTAGTTTTTACCGGTGTGCTTCGCTACCCCTATCATCAGTTAAGGAAGAAAAAACATTTATTATTAAACGAATTTAAGTTTCAAATTTAGTAAATTTAACATTGCCAAAGTCTAAGACAGTGTTCGAAAATTAGTCGCCACCAATCCCAACTATTCAAAAAATATCCCTTTAGCAGGGATGAGGAGTGCCAAGGACCCACTATGCGGCAAACTATCAAGAATCTAAAACAGTGGTCGAATCCCCATCGAATTGGATGAGTAGCACTATTGTAGTTCTTTCGTTATAGCAAAATTATTAGTTATTTTGTGTGGGGCGTACCCCTCTGCCAGCTCATATTCGCTTAGTATTTTGACTCAGTACACGCTTCTATGTCTACAGGATTGCTCCTGAGTACACACTTCGCGTTCGAGATAGGTGGGAGGAAGGTACCCGTTGCCCCAGATATAAAAAGAAAAAATTGGCATATTTTAATTTCCACATCAACAGTAAAACGGTTCCAAAATTTCACAGCGATCGGTCGAGCTGTTTGGTTTTCCATAACATACAAACACAGATTAATTTTTATTCGATCTTTAAGTTTGCTAAATTTCAAATTTTTATTCACAAAATTTTTTTTTAGAATAGTGTTATCATGGAGTAACTTGAGGCATAGGTGTATTTTAAATCGGCACTTATTGTGGTAATACGATTACGTACATATGTATGTATCGGGTGATTCCTTTGCTATTTGGTTTTTCAGTGTAAATTTTTTTAGTGTAAAAAAAGATTTGTAACATGTGGCAATGCCAAAAACTCATATTGAGATTCGCCATTTCACTATGAATAGACTAACAAACGAACAACGCTTGCAAATCACTGAATTTTATTATCAAAATTCGAGCTGTGTGAAAAATGGTTTTCTATCGAAAAATTGTATTCAGTGACGAGGCTCATTTTTGGCTCAATGGTTACGTCTAAAAACAGAATTACCGAATTTGGTGTCAAGAGCAGCCAGAGGCATTTCAATAGCTTCTAATGCACTGTTGCGGTTTGCGGGCCGGCGTCATCATTGGACCGTACTTCTTCAAGAACGATTAAAACGCAACGTCACAGTCAATGGAGCGTTGTACCTTGCGTTGATTGCCGAATTTTTTTTTTTGTCGAAAATGGAAAAATTGGACTTGGTTGACAAGTGGTTTCAACAAGACGGTGCCACAGGGCACACGGCACGTGATACCATTAACCTATTAAGAGGTGGGCAATTCATCTCACGTTTGTGAGCAGTCTCTTGGCCGGCAAGTTCATGCGATTTGACTCCACTGAATTATTTTTTGTGGGGGATACATGAAGTTTCTCGTGTGCAGGAACTAGCCAGTCACAATTTCAGCCCCAGAAGACGGCATTACAGCTGTGATTGGTGAGATACCGACTGAAATGTTGGAAAGAGAATGGCAAAATTGTAGCTCACGGACGGACCACCTACGGCGTAGCCGTGGACAACATTTAAATGAAATAATCTTCATTATTAATTTATCGGCCCGAATAAATATTTCATTCACTTCTGAAAATTTTCTTTATTTTTTTCTAATTTTAAAAACCCAGACGCTTTAAAAATCACCCTATACATAGATATTTTTTCCTTAATTTTTCCACAACACATTTTCGGTTATTTTCGTATATTAATATACCCAACAAAATGCAATGTTTTATTTTGACTTTAATCTTTTTTCTCTAAACTGCCTGTCCATCTCGGCCGCAACAGCCTGCCATAGAAAAGCTTGTTTCTACTTCTTCGATAAAAGTCTCTTTTTTATGTACTCTTTATTGGCCGGTAATTATGTTATTTACAGAAAAATACACACACACAAGCATGCATACATATGTACATTTTAATCGTTCGTATACTTGTTTGTTGAAAACGAATTATACAAAAACAATTTGGCCCAACACGTGTCAGCCGCCACGTACGATTCATAAACGTTTATTGAATGAAACAAAAACAAACAAAAACTACAGATTGCAAGCAGCAAAACATGTTTACGTTGGGCAATAATAATAAAAGAGGAGATAATACTCCTAATGAGGATGAAGCTGACTGTAAGTCGACTGTAAGATTCTCACAAGATGGCGTCATTTGATTTGAACATTTAAAATTTACAAACTCTTGTACAAATCAATTGTTGTGTAACTCTTTGTTGTAAAATAAATTATTACAATAATCATAATGATAATCGTGGAATGGAATAAACTACATATTTTCCTATAAAAATCTAGTGTTCTAAATAACAGCTTCCAACGATCAAATCGACCAAAACCTGAAATATGATTTTTTGGCACATTAGGTGTGATAGGCCCTTTCATCATTATAAGTCACTTAAGACATCATGTCAATGACGAAATATTCTTTCAATTGAGGTCACCCTAAAGCCGATTTGCGATGATACTCGTACACCTATTTTGATAATAATAATTGAGCTACCATATGACATAGTGTGGGTCTCGGGCTGGAAAACAGCCGATTATTGCACGCAGACTAAAATCGACAGATATTCTCTCACCCGCCCTCGCGATGAGTGTTTTTCCCCCTGACGTGTATGAATTTCGAAGATCAGAAAAATATCTAGATTTGCATAGATTGTTTATATTTTTAGTTCTTTTCTTTAATTTGTTTTTTATTGTTCTGAAATCAATAAAATGTGTCGTTTACGGGTTTTCTTTTATTTGCAGTTATTCTAAACATTTTATTATTTTACGACACAAACGTGACTATCCTGAAAAAAAATAGTTATACAGCCGTTAAGCACTACAGGATAATATTATCATGGTTCGGTTGATTGCAAACCGAACGTAGATTTGAATTTAAAATTAAATACGAATAATATACAAATAGAACTTAAAGTGTTCTTAACACAGAAATTGAAGAGCCTAGGTATCAATAGCTTCGTAACATAACGTAACCTTCGTTAAAAATTTTTTTTAAAGCAAATGTTTTGTAGTTGTTCAAAAAAGTCATGAAGTGAAATAACAATAAAATCTGCCCTATATTGTTTTCCAACATTTAACACAACCTTGTGCTTTTTCCGAAACGCTCAATTATCGGTTTTTTGTCCAACCTGTTAAGCCAAAAATCAACCATTGAATAAGTTGATTACGGATTTTCAAAGTAATTCTCGGTAATTTGGTAGCGTTGCTCAAGCGTCGATCTATTAATAATGATTTGTCAGAGTACCCTGATCATAAATGTCAAAAAGTGAGCGCAGTATAACAGCTCGTTTGACAATGAACCCTTGCGTAAGTTCTATTGCGCTGTAAAACACACCCTATATATAAAGCGAAATTCAGTAATAAAATTAAATGGCAGGTGAAATTGAAGACTTATAAATTTCATGAAATTTTTTAACGAAAATATGTTTAAAAGAATTCATTTTTTTTAAATATAAATAATTGTTTTTAAACATTTCTTTTAAAGCCGAATTTCTATCAATTTTTCTTTACCCACAAACATAATAAAATGACCATTTTTTCAGCTATCAAATGCTAATTGAGTGGGTTTAATTGCATATGTCTGAACACCAAAGTATACAACTCAGTTTAAAATTTAATTGCTTTAGTATTTATTATCCCCTTTTAATTTTGTCCATATCTATACACACGTATATGTTTATAGTTGAACATATATTTTCATTATTTTAATTTATGTATTAATAAATTTGATGGCTAATTTGTTTGACGCCCCGCAATTGTGTAAATAATTTACTTATGGTAAAAAAAAAGTTCAGTACTTTATTGTGCATTTTCTCGAATACTTATTAAACATTTACTTTATTTCTTCATGTAATAAAAATACACTGATTTCTTTTTTTTATTTTGTTGGTCCTCGTTTGTTTATTTCATGCATAAATGTAATGAATTTTTGTGACTTGAACCATCAGTCATGCCCATCTTTCTTCAAAAGTAGTTGTTTGTTCTTTTCCTTCTCTATTTTGGCGTTTTTCTTTATGCTTGGTTTGGTTGCATTTAAAGTAATTAACGTTTAACCACTTGCTATTTTTACCATGTTGCCACTTAATCTCAGTACTTTTGTTTAATTTTGTATAGCAATATAAGTTTTACTTACACACTCTTTATAGGGTGGTTTAGACGGTACGACTTTACGTACGTAAAATTAAAGAGAAAATTATATAAAAATTCATTCTTTTTTATTTTTTTCTTTAAATCAGGGTAAATGTCTAATGAAAATTTTGTTTGCTTTTACGCAATTGACTTTGAGAAAACGAAAACAGGTGTTTTGAAAAAAGGTCCAAATAATGCACATCAATTTGTTGTATAAAATATTTGCAAACATACTGGAAAATTTTAATGAAGACGAAGCATTCGATATATTATTAGCTGTTTTTATTTTTTACAGAAAAATGTATCCCTGATCTAGTAGTAGTAGTAGAGATTCATACGACTGTCATATTTCCAACCGTAATTTCTCCCAATATCGTACTATTCAATACATATTTGCGGGTTGTTCACAGAAGCCATATTTTTATGTTATTATTATAAAACATATGACTTTACGACAGTTTGTGAATTCCGTAATTATGTTTAGACGGTACCATTCGTGCTCTTCTACACAAAAATTTAACATGTCGTCGTAAGACTCGTGTGATAATGTAAACCGCGCTTAAACGACATTGACCACTTTCAAAATGTTTTAACAAATTTTTAAGATAAAATAACACTTACTCAAAATGGTCACGTCCTTTATTATGTATTTCAGAAATATGTATAAAATCTGAAAGCGATGGCAAAATCGGCAATAAAACCTCAAAAAATCTACCTGTCCTGGGTGTGCTACGTCAAGCAGTAGATACCATAGGGTTCATTCGCTTGCCCGTCAGCTCAGCACATACAAAATATTCCACATTCTCATTCCGAGTCCACTCAATAGTGTTTTATGTTATAAAACACATTTTCAAACGCTTCATCAAAATTACAGCTATTTGTGGTTCTTCAATTTACAATCGCCGGCGAAAAACTGCATCAAGAGTTTCGATAGTGCAAATGTAATGAATAAGAACGACTGAGAGAGAGAGATATATATTTCGTAATATACAAAATGTATGTTAACACAATACCGAGAACGGCAGTGGACTCAATTGCATTTGGACTGTTATATCCAAAGCAAATTGATAACAAGTAGACTCATGGGCAAAATCATCACATTTCCAGGGTAGTATGGGGTGTCAAACTCCGTATAAAAAAAGTGGCAGAAATGGACATAAAACAATTTTAAAGGGAATGCGACATCCAATAATTAAAAAAAAATCATCTGCTGCGCTGGTCAGTTCACCTGTTTAATTCGCCTTTGCCTTTTCTCTAAATTTCCCTAAGTGTTCGTCTACATTTTGCCTCCACTGTCCTTAAGAATTCCTTTTACTGGCCTAAGAAAATTTGTTCAACAACAACTGTTTTATACTTATTTCGTTGTTCTTTTTGGTTGTGGTTTTTACTTTTGTGGTTTTCTTTCTTACTGTTAATAAAACTTTATAGACTTTTTGTTTTTCCTCAGCTCTTTTTGCTGCTGGCCGAAAGATATAAGACCTGCGACTGAGTTGAGGTAAAACTTGTACTTACAATTGTTTAATATTTGTTTTGCTACGAAGTTTATTTTAAAAACAATAATTCTCACTTATCATAAATTAATAAAATTAAAATGAATAGTAATCCATGGTCTTGTTGGCTGGAAATAGCAAGGCAGAGCGAATTAGGGAGAGGCAAAAAAGTGCTTAATTTGCCGCGGGCAAATATTATAATGAATTTATTCGAAATACAGAGTTAATGGATTTTGAATTTAAAAAGAAAAAGTTTTAAAGTTGAAATAAATGCTTGCCATGTCATGCCATAACTTTAAGACTAACAGCGGAATTACAATTCGCGCCGCAGCCACTATCGACGAAGATTTTACCTACATCATGAAATCTCCAGATTGCTGACGACAATGTCGCAAAAATTGCACCTATTTTACTTTTCTCGTTATCCCTGGCTACCCTCTCATTTTCGGCGATACTGCCTGGAAGTAGTGTTACCATATGTTTTAAGTGAATCGGTAAAAGTTACTACCATAACGTAAATATTTATTAAATATTATTGACCGCCCACTTTGTCTTTGATGTGATCTATAGATAACAGTTTTAATTATAAGTGATCGGTAAGTCGTAGTAGTGCCAAGCGAAAATTTTGACTTTGAAATACCTTTTTGAAGCTTTAGCTTGGCTCATAACAGCTGATATAAAATGCTTGCTACTCTTAGCGCTAAATAGATTCATTGTGTGAGATGTAGGTCCATAATTTTTTTTCTAGATTAACGATGGCATCTGTTTTTGGGCTAGCGTCATGGCAACTTACCACAGAATGAATATAATTCCTATGCCTATTTCTAAACATGGTAGCCACTTTAAATGGCCGGCTGGGCTTACTTCTTTCTTAGGTTAGGGAGCTACCTAATCACCTGACACCTTGGGATTTGGGGTTAAACCACAACCACTTCGTTATTCCGCCAAGGGGCCGTGCCAGCAATTTGTTCCGGTTTTTATGTTGACGTTTCAGAGCCCAGACTAGTCTCGGAACCCATGCTCCATATCCCACGGGTGGCAATATATCAAAGCGACATGATCACCAAGAATATAGGCCTTTTGGGGGTGGAGAGACGAGATATAATTGTTAATCACAAGCTTAGAAAAGTTCTATTTATAACAACTCTCTTAAATTGAGTGTTTGGTTTGTTCTTAAAATATGTTGGAGGACCTCTGATGACAAGTGGGAATATTAATTTGAAACTAATGTGGACATATATTGATCAGTTTAAGTTTGTTTCAATTAATTTATGCTAATGGATTGTCCACAACCCTAACCAAACCAAATTTCCAGAAAAGGGTGTTTGAGATTGCACCCACCTCCAGTAAAGTTTTCGCCCCATCTGGCAACCTACAACTATTCAAATATAACCTTGAAGTTATACAGGGCGGTAATGTTCACTCTAAATAGGCTGCCGATATTCAAACAGAGTTTAATGTGAAATAAAATGCAACGCGCTGCATGACTTTTCAATCTAAAATTATGATACGTTTAATGCGACCGGAATTGAAATGAACAGTTTTTTATCATAGATAATTTTAAGTGACTATAATCTCAAGAGTACCAAATTTATTTCATAAAGTTCATAAAATCTCTTGCTGTCATTAAAAATTTGTATGAGTTGTTGACTTATGTATGTTTTTATACGCATCTCGATGCCGTTGTTTGACATTAACATAACGTGTCTGTGTATTTACTAAACAAATTAGCCATTTAAGTAGTTTTAATAACCTTAACAAATTATAGTTTCAATAAAACAAATCTTACAAGCAGTCAAACTAAAGATGACGTATAAATCATTAACATAGTAATAATAATTTTACAACTTCCAGACGTTTTAATTAATAGTGGAATTTAAAGAAAAAATACACGATATAAAATTTAATAGAAACGTTGTATTTATAGCCGGGTCTCTCTGTTATATTCAGTTCACTATTTTTTATTTTCAATTTCCATTAATTAATTTAGTTTAGCTGAAGCGTAAAATTAACAACTTCACACTCTTCATAATTGGCTAAATAAATTTTGTTAGAAGAATAAATGGTTTTTTTTCAAATGAATGGCTGCTGAGAAGAGAGAGGGAGTTAAGGCAGTATGAGTATTTGAGTTTTACACTTAAAAAATTGTTATGCTCATTTATACATCAACATTAATAGAACGCTTGTGTAAGCATGACATTTGCAGCTGTTTAACTTTAACGAGGGGCCTACCAAAAATTCGGCTTTATTAATTTCTGTTCTATTATACTTATTAACTTTTTTACAATCGAATTTCAATTTGCTTAAGACAGCGGTTTGGGAAGCCAAAGTAAAACCTTGTTTAAACCAAATGGGAGTTTTAAGATACTCAGTAAGCAAAGCCGGAAAATTGTTCGGCATAACGAAACTCTTAGATTTTTTGCAATAGTATTGGTATATTTCACTTTAAGTTAAGCACTACAATTTTCTGTGTTGGAGAAGTTTTGTAAATGTCACGCAAGTCTTCGCTAGAGACCTTACATACGTGCATAGCTCTAATGAATGCGAAATTAACGAAGCTTATCCGTAAATATTTAAGGTTTAACTTTGAAACTCGAATAGTTTAGGTAACGCTCGCCAAAGGGACCGCCATTAGATTCAAAGATGCTGTTGGCGATTCTTTACGAATTTCATTGTATCCCGAAACCTGTAAAAGAAACTAATTTCGGGCCAAATATCTTATGAAGAGACTGCTAGGGGGTGATTTCAAAGATTCCACACCGAACATTTTTCTGTGGAAAACGAGTCGCGTTAAGGTTACTTAAAATTTCGGAACATAAGACGAAAAATTTTTAAAAATTTTTCGAAATTTTTTTATGAATCTGATGAAGCTAGCAAAGCTGAAAAAACGTGCATATTCATTGCACTCTTTTTGGGATTACGAGAGCATAATCCCCGAACCTTACACAATGCGATTTCTGGTTCTTGTCAAAATTAAAAGAAAAACGAAAAAAATTTGTCGAAGGGATCTTCAATGAAGGACAATTTTTCAAAATCGATCTCTTGGCCTTCAAAATACTTAGAAATTGGCGAAAATTGTGTAAAACATATTTAAAGACCGACAATCAGATTTTGGCATTTTCCTTGTAGACATACATCTTAGCGCACTTCTTGTTAGTCCCCTCGTACATGGCATTCGTAACCAAAGAAACAATTAATGGTGGTTTAGAGCTTTAGGAAGAAAATAAAACTCTTAATGTTGGATTTAACTGTGATGACAAAGCTGGCTTAGAAACTCTTCAGTCCAAGAACAGTTAGAAAATATCAAAAATGTGGTAAAATAAATTGTTATTTTAAAATTTTCCTCCCAACCTTTAAAATTAATTTTAAAAAATTACATTATTTAACTGAAGATATCGAAATATTCAAGTTAATAAATATAAAATTGTTTTTTTTAGAAGAATTTTTTAAAAACACCTAGTGCGTGGAACATTATTAAACTAAAGTTGTAGAAATAGTGGAAAATCAATATTGTTGCTTTTCTAAATTTATAATTTTTAAGCGATTTAAAAAAGTAGTAGATTTATTACTTTTTTACTACTATTTGAAAAAAAAGTAATAGATGCATGAGTTTCTTTTTACTATTTAACAAAAAAAAAAAAAGTAATTTTGTTATGTTTTTTATAGTCTGGAAAAAGTAGTAAATTTAGTAACTTTTACAAATATTTATTTTTTTTAAAACATAAAAAATCAAACAAGCTTTTAATATCATGTCTTTAAAAAAAAGTAATAAATTTAGTACTTTTTTTAAATTTGTCGAGGAAAGTACTTATTTAGTACTAATTTATTATTAAAAAGATATTTAAATTATTGTAGCATCGACAGTTTAAGTTACGCAGCTTATTAAGGCTCTTCAATTTAATTCTTGGCCAATTAAGCTGCTAAATTAGTTGGTATTTATTGAAAAGCACACGCATTCTTGATTTGATATTCCGACGGGGTGTTTTAATCAAGATTTTTGGAACGAATGTCCGTCATCCCTTGTCAAGTTTGGTTTGTAGACAAACCGGTTTCGAATATGTGCCATCTTCAGTGTAATTTTTCGTTTGTGTTGGAACATGTAACAGGCCTTAACTAAATAACTTTCGCAATAAAAAAGTTTATTATTATTATTTGAAAAAATTTCAATATTTGAAAAAATTCCCATAATTATTTTATTAAATCATCGAATTATGTAAATGAAATTTAAAACTTTTTTATTGCTGTCACATAATCTCCGGCACTTTTGTTTCGTTCGTTGCAGTTCGTCTTGATATTTTATTGTGTTATTAAGATTTTTATAGTTTATATGTTTTGCTATTGGCGTCTTAAATATTTTATTTCTGGTTAATTTTCCACACAAAACGTGTTTGGCGAGTTAAAAGTTATTGTGAGGGTTAAATTTAATATTCAAATTTCTGCAACAACATCATCACTAAGGTCATTATTATCATCACATTAGGTAATTATTATAATTAACAATATTGTTTAAACGTTAAACGTTATGAAATTTGTCATGTTTTATTTAAATTCGAATAAATTTAATAATTTTTTTATTTAACAACCACAAAGCAAGAAAATAAGTTTAAACAATAATACAAAACAATGAGAAAGAGTGTGGAAAAGGATGAAAAAGAGAGGGCGGGAATTATTTAGAAAATTTATTTAATTATTGCAAATTTATTTTTAAATATAAATTTTGCACAAAAAGTATATTCTTTTAGTTTATTAAATGAAAGCTTTAAATTCATTTAAAAACTTGTTTCTTTTCATTAGAACAAAATTTAATTCCTGTCGTTTTTATTAGAGGAACAAGGTGCGACAAAACGACAAGAAATAAACTGGCTGATAATAAGATAAAAAAATCTATTACATTAATTAAACTAAAAATTCTGTGCATTCTAGGGAAGTGTCAAGTGGAGTATGGTTTACAGCAAAATAATAAAAGGTGGCCATATAACTAAAAATAGGCCATTAAACGAAGATTTCGTTTAACCATTTTTAAAAGAATATTTTCATAAAAAACTAAAATGCGGTACAATAGGGAAAGTAGTAGTCAAAATACATGATTCCTTTTGAAAATCCTTAGCTTAGCTTATCCCCAACCGTGACTTTATCGATAAAAGTTTAAAAAATCAAATTGCAAAACAGTAGCATAATTAAGTACTATATAAATACTAAAACAAGTAGAGATAACTTAATCGTTAATCTACAATTGTTCGTAAACCGGTGTGTCTAGCAAACGACATTAGAAAAAAGTAGTATCAAAAAGTAGTAGAAATACTACTATTTCTGCATATTAAAAATATTATAAAAGCTCATTCGTTATTCTTAAAATTCTTTGCACAATTCCATAGAAGCTTAAAAGTGAACTGTAAAATTGGTTTGAAAATAGTACTTAAAATACTACTATTTCTATATATATACAAAATAGTGGTATTCTTTCATTTTGCTCGCATTTCCTCATCTTTATCATTTAAAGTGAGATAAAACTTGCAAAATGGCATCGTAAAAATGTAGTAGAAATGCTACTTTTTTTGAAATTTATCACATGTTATTTAAAATAAGTGCAGTTAAATTTCGCTAATAATGCTATGTACATATTTCTACAGTTTACTCAGGTGTATAAATGTAAATAATTTACTAATGATTTACCGACACTGCTTAAATTGGGAGGAATTATTAAAAATTGTTTATTGACATTATTACAGTCTTAATAAGGGTAGTCAATTTACTACAATTTTGAATTTTTTAAAGTAGTAATACGGTATCCTAGTCCATATTTTCAAGCGCCTTTCATTTAAATTGAAGTTTTTAAAAAGTAGTATATTTACTACGCTTTTACTACTTTTTAAAAAGTTACAAAACTACGTGCAAATCCACATAAATTAAAGTTTAAAAAAAGGATTAAATATACTAAGTTTTTACTACTATTTGAAAAATACAATAAAACACAAATAAATATTTCAACTCTTACTATAAACAAAACTTGTATTTCTTTTCTATTTTTAAAAAGTAGTACGAATTTTTTAAAAAATTTATCGAATTCAAATTAGTGTTACTACTGTTTTAAATACTTTTTAAATCTGTAGGTATGAATTTGTACAATTACTAATTGCATTTTTTTAAATTGTATTAAGTCCCAAATGGTCAGCTTAATTATATTTTTCCATCATGTCCTGTTTTGTGCCACTGGACAAAACCATAAAGTGCCTTTAACTAAGCACAGACAGACTGTGCCACTAATTTCTATGCTCTTGCAATAGTGAAATACACACACACACAATCACACACAAACAGGACCCTTATACAAAATGGAGATATGTCACACCAAAAAATTCCAATAAGAGAAAAAACAATATGAAAACTAGCACAACGTGAACTACAAATAGAAACGTATGCATGAAAATCATAGACACAAAGGCGGGTGGACAAAATGCAAGAAGCACACAAACAGACGCAGAGAAATGGCACAGGGACATTTAAAAAATGATAAAGTTTACGTAGACATAAAGCAAATTGCAAATAAAGGAAGTTTATGCTGAACAAACTAGAGGGAAGCAGAGAAAAAAGCATAAAATAAAATAACAGATAGAAAAATTGCACAGTAGCATAAAATTATAGGAAGGGTTTACGCACACCCATACAAATCCACTATGGCATACACTGCCACAGTGCAATATTAAATTGATGATGGCTTGCTTGATGACAATAAATCTAAAATAATTTTTTTTCTTTGTTAAGGCAGAAGGAATTAATAAAAGTTTTGTTAAAAACCAAAAAAAAAAAGAAAAAGTATTTAATAAAAGTGTGAAATTTAGTTGACGGAAGCTCTAAAGGATCAAAGTGGAGAAACTAAAACAAAGCCCTGGTCAAATATTGAATAGTTAAATGCTTCGAATATTTAATGAGATTGGCAAAAAATACTTTTTTCTTTAGTTTCGAATTTCTATTGGGGTTCAGTGAAGTGTTAGAAAAAATTTAAATAATAAAAATTTGTTTAATTAAAATTGTTGGAAATACTTTATTGTGAGCAACAAAAAATTTCAAGCAACTTTTAAAGACTGCAAATATTTAAAATCAAACTTACCGAAAGTAGTAAAAAAGCTTTAAACTTAATTTTAAAAAAATGACCCAAGAAATTTTATTTAAAAATGCTTATTGTAAATTAATTTGGTCCAACGGTTCCGGCTTAGAAAAATGCTTTAAAATTGTTAATTGGTCTGTATAGTATTTAAATAAGCATTTATAATATATAAATTCAAATAAATATAATAAAAAATAAAGCCGAAAAAAGGTAGTAAAAATACTACCATTTCGGGAAATTGCTCGCCTAAGTGCTTTAGTAAATGTCTTTCTAAATTAAAATTTTCTTTGCCATACTTGATGGCAGAAATAATTATATTACATTATTGCAAAAAGTAGCAAAAATACTACGCTTTCGGTGATTTGCTACGGCTTTAAAATTTTGTTAAATAATTCGTTTTATTTAAATTGTTTTTACAAATCTCTTATTAGTGTTTGCTAAGAAAATTAAAAAAAATATGTAAAGTTAAAATAGTAGTATACATACTACTATCTCTGCAAACCGCAAGCACTTTCTAAGGTTTGCAAAATAATATTTTTTACTTACGATTTCTTTAAATTTCCTTTTCTTTGCACTACTTTGTCCTTGAAATAATTATATTACACATTTGCAATAAAAGTAGCAAAGCTACTACGTTTTCTCTAAAATTTTGTTAAACAAATCGTTTTACTTCAGATTTTATTGAAATATCTCTATGTTTGCTCAGAAAATTAAAAAAAAAAAAATTTATACAAATATAATTAGAAAAAAGTAGTATATATACTCCTATTTCTAGATATCGCTAGCACTTCAGAAAGTTTGTTACTATTTTGTTTTACATTAGGTTTCTTTGCATTTCTTTGACGCTGAAAAAATTATATTACATTATTGCATAAAATTGGCATAAAATATTACTTTTTTTTACAGCGCTGGGGCTTTAAAACTTTGTTAAACAATTCGTTTTACCTAAGTTTTCCTTCAAAAATTTTTATTTGTGCTAGGAAAAGTCAGTAAAAAATAACTAAAAATAGAGTTGGAAGAAAGTAGTAAATATACTACTACTAATTCTTGATATCGCTTAGTACTTCAGGAAGTTTCTTAATATTTTGTTTTACATAGGTTTTCTGTGAATTTTGTTTAAATTTTACTACTAAAAGTTAAGTACATACAAACGAAAAAAAGTAGTTAAAATAATGCTATTTATCTGCTTAAAATATATTAATACATTTTTGTCAAATTTTGTTGCCTTGGTTAATAAAGTTTGTAACACTTTAAAAAAAAGTTGTAAAAAAAGTAGTAGAAAAAACTACATTTTTCTTGTTTTAGAATATACAGCTCAATTAAAAATTTTCGCTGCGAATTTTAACCTTCCCCATAATTAGTGTCCAGAAGAAAACCTCTATTCTAACAACTCAAGGAATGTACAGGGTAATTGTTCCCTTTTTAATATTAGTGTTGAGATTAGAGGGGAAAAGAGAGAAAAATCCTAGGTATATATTTAAAGGGAAAAACTTCCTGGGAATTATTATTCATAATTGGGCTGATATATGTTTTTTACTAAATCGTTTCCTTAGATTCTTTGGGCTTAGCAACAAGGGTTCTAAAATACAGATACAGTAATGTTTGTGCTCCACGCTTTCCTTGTAAAAGTAAAAGAAGCAGCTAACGATATAAGGTCTGTGACAATACGGGTTCGAATATTGGATCTTGTTTTACTCTCAGTGCACGTTCTTAATAGCTGACCTTTCTAGATCATACGATCACAAGCGGATAGAGGGGGGATGAACAAAGGTACCTCCAAAACGGGTTAAAATTAAAATAGTCCCCTAAAAAAAATTTTAAAAAATTTTAAATTTAGGATTTCGTCGTAATGCTTTGAATTTATTTTAATAAATTTGCTTTTTTAATTTTGTAAATTAAAAAAAATATATATTAATAAAATTCAACTTTCTGAAATTTCTAATTCCAGGATCCTACCTTTGTTACTCCTTTAACCAACAGTCAAAAACAACAATATGAAATTTATTTTTCTCTACTTTTAAAGCCAACGGGTGAGTAAAAAAAATCAATTTCCACATTTTCATGAGATTTATATAGAGAGAAGAAACGAAAAACAATCATGAAACAAATACGCCATTAAATCAGGCGATATTGTTTCGCTGTATATATATTTTTATTATTATTATTTTTTTTGTTATAAAAATATAAAAAACACCATTAATCTGCACTAAAAACCCAACCATAATTTATAGAGAAATAGCTTGTTTAACATGTTACATAAAAACCGAAAATGAACGTATCGAAATCACAACTTTCTCTCACCGAAAGCAAAACACACAAACATATAAATTCTTTTATAACAATATACCTACTCGTACACACATGTAAGGGAAAATAATGTAGGAAACAAGGATTCAGTCATACGCATAAATCACTAGTTAAATAAAATCCAAACAAGAAACCTACAATATCGTGTATGGAATAAAATCAGGACGAACAAAAAAAAAAGTCCACGAATAAAAAAATCTCTATAAAAGTTTAGGACTATTATTTCCCAGTGTCATCATTCTTGTTCCATAAATACAATACATTAAAACCAATACACAAATGTATACACCCACATAAACATCCAGGCATAGTTATATTTTTTTTTTTTTTGCTGAAGATAGAATAGGGGAAGGTAGGCTAATAAACGGAACTGAAAAAAAAAACTTCGGGAATATGATTCTTGATTTGATAATCCGAAAGGGTGTTTTGATGTAGATTTTTGGAACGAATTTCCGTCATCCCTTGTCAAGTTTGATTTGGAGACAAAGCGGTTTCGGCTATGTGCCATCTTCACAGCCAGTGCTCAGAACGAAAAATGACACTGAAGATGGTACATAGCCGAAACCGGTTGGCCTTTAAACCAAACTTCGTTCCGAAAATCTACTTCGAGAATAGTTTTATAAGTTCAAGGCAGATCACAGATTCTGTGATTCTTTGAGGCGAAAAATCTCACAAATATCCACTTCCCTATTGTAAGAGGTTCAGTCATGAGAGTGCCCTTTTAACGGGCTAAAACCTGATAACAGGTTCTATAATCGCCTTCAAGTTGTTCTCCTTTTGGTATTAAATTCCAAACGTGGTCAATAGCTTTCTAACATGAGTAAATGGAAAGTTTTCATGTATTAATCGCTCTTGTGTGAATATTAATCCACCCGGATAGTATAATATAAATACATTTTACTTTCTTGTTCGTTTTATTGTAAAAAAGGATCAATAATTTTTAACACTTACTTTCTTGTGAAGACTACCAATTCTGCTTAATTGAATAATTAAGGCGCACGGTACTGCGCCAGGCCTAATACACACAGTGGTAAATTACACGAAACCATTCGCGCTGTTTTTACCCCCTCATAACTTTTCTTCCTTTAATCATAAAATAATGAAACTTGAAACAGAGGGACGCTACGTATAGGTTACCTCATAGGCCATAAAAGCTTCGTGAGATATGAAGCTGTACATACTTAATGACTCACTTACTCATCAATATGTTGGGGCACTTCCATTTTATTTTAGGGGCTGGGGTTCCCCCTTGTTTGTATGGGACACTTCCACTATGGCTAGGGAACTGAAATTTGAAGAATAAGTAATGACAAAAATGGACGCTTTTCATCTAGGGGACTAGGATTCTCTCGTATTTGTATGGAGCATTTCCACTATAGGTAGAGAGCTGAATTTTGCTATAACCCAACCATCTGTAGGCTTTCAGTTAAAAGAGGTTTTATATATAAATTAATAAAGAAAAATAATATTTTGCTGCCGGCGAAAATCCAATGTTTTATGAATTTATTCGGTTTTTTTACGAAAAAATAAAAATCACAAATTTTCAGTTGATTCTTTAAAGATTACGTCCCATCCTGTTCATAGAGTAAAAAACTGAGGCAATAAAAAACAACAATAATTCATAGAGAGAAAACCTACAGTTATTTTGCAAAAATCATAAACACCATTCGCTCAGCCAACCATTTAACAGAGACACTCTGCATACGAGTACATACACTCACGCACACACATTCTCTTGTTAATATTCTAACATTAAAATTGAGTACACACGCACTCTGCTCTTTAACAAGGCTCACAATAAGAAACAAAATAAAGGAACTGGTTCGTATGTACCTGTATGTATGTACGTATATACAAATATGGGTACGTAGGGTTGCCGTTTTTCAAATTTGTATTTTTGCCTACATATGTGGCGATGTAAGCTTTTTGAATTTTGCAAACGACGCACACTTTTCGAACTGTGTTAAAAAATAAGAAAATTTAAGCATGAAAGAAAAAAAATTGTGAGGGGTACTATGTCGAACGTCAACGTTCTCTTGAATTCTAATCGAAAAACAACGCCCCTTTAACAAACTATTTTATGTATTTAATCATTTAGTTTCAGACTAGATACATCGTGGGTCTTGCAGGAAGAGCCTAGGAACAAAATAAAAGCATCATTTCAAAACAAAGGCTCAAAGCCAATACTATGCACCTCAAATGTGGCAATTAAATTTTAAATTGAGTTATAACTTGGGTTTCACACGTATGCAATTTAGCTTACTCAATTAGAATTTGACAGCTGAGAATGTGTTAATTTTATTCGTGAAAACTGCTGTTTGTGAATTTGAAGAAATTTAGAGTAATTCGTCTAAATTCGTTCTAATAGAAATTAAATGTCAGGTTCATGTCCGCTTAAATTCTTATTAAAAAAACTGGTTAGCGTTAGTATTTATTTCCGGGGACTAAATAAATAAATAAATTCATAAAAAGGGATATTAGTAGGACGTAAATCAGATTTTTTAATTAGAAATCAAGCGAATGTTAACATTCGACATCGTACACCAGGCTGCAATTCTGTAAAGCGTATTTTTGTTTAAAATTTTATGAAATTTATAAGCCGTCTATTTTACCAGCCATTTAATGTTTTCCGGCTTCATTTCTGACAACTCAATTTTGACAACTGCCATGAAAAATAAAATGGATTTGTATTGGTAATGCAGTAACCTTGTTAAAGTGCCTTGGTGTTGTCATTGAACACAGTTCTTTTTTTTTCTGGAGTAAACACACTTTACCTGATTGCATTGGCAATTCGAATGGTATGGTAAATTGAGTTCAATTAAGGACTTAGTTTAGTAAATTTTTAATTGCGCAATTAAGGTGTACATACCTGAATATACTGCATAAGGCTTAACTTGAAGTTTTGATACAATTACAAATAATAACACTGGTTATATTAAAGTTACTGACACTTTAAGTGAATTTTTCATTGAATAATCTGGACCAACAGTGCAAACATAGATAAATTTTACTACTTAATATTATAGAAGACATTTTATAAATTTTTGAACTTTTGAGTTGATTAAAAGATCGTTCAAAACGGGGTTTTTTTATAATTCAATAATAGTGCATTTCATTGCCTTGGTTTTGAAATAAACTTATTTGCCTCTGGCCGCCTCTTAAGGTAATTTTTTGCTTTTAGATTGCAAAACTGTATGAACTGAATATATATTATATTTTCTTAAATAAATGTTGCTCCTATTTGTATCACATGTGTAGAATCTCATAACTTTGCGTTCACACACGTATCCATTGTGACCTTTTAAGATCGTATGGGAGGTGAGCGTGTCTTTGATCCGATTTTTACGAATATCATTGTTTTTGTTAACTAGTAATTAATGCCCTAACGACACCTCCTCTTTTAAGACATATAATTTTATTGTATACATAATAGTGAATATTGTTACATACGAGTTTTTATTCGTTTACTAATTAATCAACTCTGAGCTATAGCAATGCCAATTTAGCACTTTAAACACTGGTTTTGACATGTTTACAGCGGACACTAATTTAGTAGAACGACACAAAGAATATCGATAACTTGTGTACCGGCATAGTAAATGTGTTCAAAGTTATCTTAATATAAAGTAAAATTATCGTTCTTATCAGAGAGAACGAAATAAAAACGAACTTAAGCCTGACAATTAAAAATGACTTAATTTAATAATTCTAGTTCGGCAAATTTACGTCAAACAATCAGTTTTTATTAAATTTTAATTTAATTTTTTGTTTTCATTTGTTATTTACTTTCGCATAGTATTTTGTACAATGGCAACACTGTTTAAAAGACATGTGGGTGTGGGTTTGGGTGTTTGTCAGGCTTCTTTTTTCACTTATACATGTATACGACATTTTTACAAAAATTTATATACAAACAAATTTTTTCAATCTACATACATACATACATACATACATACATATGCAAGTAACACAGTCGGCATGTTTGTATGCGTGTGTGTGTGTGTCTTTAGAAAGGAAAATGCGAATAGAAAGTACGAATGTAGGTGTCCTGGCACCCTGATGATTTAAAAAAAAGTATATTTCCTTCGCTGTTGCTATATTTTCCTCAAATATTTTTTATAGTTATTTTTATAGCCATGTTGAGGTTAGTTTTTCTGTTATCTATTATAAATTTTGGATGACAAACAAAATCAAAAAAGCCGGCTTGGCCCGAAAACAGAGGCAATACATTTTTTCAACTTTGTACAGAAAATAAATATATGCAAATTGTTTGTTTTCATATATGAAAAAATATACTATATATGTATATACATACATATATACAAAATATATATATATAGTATATGTAATTAATGTCATGTGTTTTTTATTTTTATTGTTGTTGTGTAAATAAATCTATTTTTCGGCTTTTCATAGAGTAAAAACGCCATCAAAAATACAAAGAAAAGAAATTAATAAATTGTGTAGTATTAAAGTCATATAAAGGACTAAACACACAGTCATTAGTTGACATTCTACATACCTATGTATAGGGTGATTTTTTAACCGTTTCGGTTTCGAAAATAGAAAAAATAGAGAAAATTTGCCAAAGTAAATGTAATAATTTATTTGGGCTCACAAGCTATTGTCTGTTATTTAGTTTTTGAAGATTATTTCATGTAAATGGTGTTCGCGGCTATGCCGTTGGCGATTCATCCTTGATCTCCTATTTTGGCATTCTTTTTTCAGCATTTCGATCGGTATCTTACTAATCGCAGCTGTAATGTTGTGTTGTGGCTGGCTTGTACCTGTACACGAGAGATTTTATGTGTCCCCACAAAAATAGTCTAATGGCGTGAAATTGCATGATTTTGGCGGCGAATGGACTGGCCCAAAACATGAGATTAATTATTAACCAATCTTAGCCTCTCAATAGATTCATGGTATCACGTACGTTTGGCACCGTCCAATTCTAGATCAAGTATAATTCTACTATTTTGGGCAGAAAAAAGATTTGCACCAAAAAACCAAATAGCAACAAATCACCCGATATATACATATTTTACTAGTAAACAAATTTGTTTTACTACTACTTCGAAGCTACAATTTGGGCAAATAAATTGAAGGATAATTTCAAAGTAATAGGGCAGGTTTTATTGTCGAGCAGAAACATCTTTAAAAAAATAGATGGACAAATTATATTGCAGTAGGAGAAAATCATTAAAACTGTCGCTTAAATTTAAGGAAATAAGAAAAGGTGGAGTAAAATTATAACCTTAAAAAAATATCGCTTTAAAATTTTGTATTTATATCTGGAAATTTTTGGCCACCTCTTTCTTTGTATAAAACAAACAAAACTAGCCAATTCTCATAGATTTGCACAGACTTCTATAACTGGTTTTTCAGATACGGAAATGGTATTTTTATAAACTCCACTACAGGTGGAAAGTTTTTCAAAAAGTTTTCAATTTACAAATAAATCACCTGAAACCACAATAACCACAAATTGAAAAGAAAGCCCTAAATTTTACTAAGAATTCGAAAATTGAGCTAAAAAAATTTTAAATTTATCCAAACACATTAATTTAACAATAAAAAACAACTGGTTACTTTAATAAGTACCGATTACTTTGCAAAATATTAGTCTGTTTTAAACACCTCTTTGTTTTCTTACATTAAACGCAAGTAAGTGTTAAATGAAGTTTTATTTTTAGTCGCTTTTGTCTTGTCTTTCTAGCAATTTGGCACATTGTGCCTACATACACCGTTTAAAAATGCAATCAAAGTCACTGATTTATGTTTCAGCCCTCTTTTAAGTAATTAACATGGCTTTATCAAATACAATTTTTTACGATGTTTTTTTATTACGTTATTTCTTACGTTTTTGCTTAAGCAACTTTATTGCCTATTCAACACCTTAGAAAAGTCTAATGGATAAAAACCGGTTAAACATAATTGCTGCTTAATTTTGATTGATCATTAAAAAGTACAAGTTTTTTTAGGCCATTAACCAACTCCTTAAATGGCAAACGAGTTTTTCAAATCTTCAATTTTAATAAAATATTTTTCTAAGTGCAAATGAGGCAAATGCATGTCTAAGGAAAACACTTTAATGAAATGTTGGTGTTTGTGGTGCTGTAAAAATATTCAAATTATTCATAAAAGTAAGCAAAGCAAACTAGATTTATTAAAACAATACTTATGTGTTTTTATGCATGCAAAATAAGATATTAAAAAACATAAGTAAATATGCGAAAGTTTTGTAAGGCGTACTGTGGATCATGTTAAAAAAAGGTGAAGAAAAAAGTAAGGAAGTTTTATTTTTTAACATTTCCATACGCAAGTGCTTGTTTTAAAGAAATCAAGAAGGGTCAAAGGCGTTTTATACCAAATAATTAAATTTTTCAAGTACCAAGTGCCCCGTAAGTTTTTTGTTTTTGAAAATTCGTAGATAAAATAAATTTTTAGAAAATTGTTATAGAAAATTGTATTGTAACAAACGTTTCTTATGCAAACTCTGTGCAGAAATTAATTTCTTAGCGGTATTATTCGTTGAAAATTTGTGTATAACAGTTTAGTATAACAGTTTTATATAACAGTTTTGTATGCCAGTTTTTTCTTACAGCAAATTTTTGCACAACCTGGCAATAGTCAGAAAGCTTTTTAGTGTAACAGTTAGATAACAGTTTTGTATAACAGTTTTTCTATAGAAAATTTTGATACAACATTTGCTTTTGTGGAAAATCCTGGCAATAGTCCGAGAGATTTCTAGCGTAACAGAAATTATAGACAATTCTAGGTAAAAGCATACTCGTATTTACTACAGAACGTTCTGTATATAACAAATTTTTCTACAGAAACCTGGTTATGCTGACCCCTTTTGTGTAGAAAATTTTATTTTGCAGTCCTTTTTTAAGCCCACTGCGCTTTTGGATTTTTTGTATAAAAATATAAATGCACATAATTTTCCACCAAATCAGCTGAAACAGATGGAGTTGGACGTAAAATAAATACTGAAACATTATCTTATGTATGTTATAACTGAGTATAACACTTTTTATAACATTAATTTTATAAAAACCTCCAACTATACATTTGTTTTCCCGTAAAAATACTTCGTCTTGCAACAGTATGTTGTGTAAACAATTTGTATAAAATATTTTGTATAACAGTTATCTACGTATAACTTTTGTCTATTTAGTACTTTTATTTTGTAAATTTCCGGTTTAACAGTTTGTTTACATAGTTTTCCGGCTGAAGAATGTCAACATATTCAAAATTCTCTGTATAACAGTTTCCTTTTTGTATTTCTTATACCTAACTTATGCTTTTGTTAATGCACTGTGCGTCATAGTTTTTTCACTAGAAATTTTATCTGGCCATAAAAAGTGTAGAGGTGCTTGTAGATGTCACCATTTTATTATTTTGCATATGCAAATATTCAAGTATGACAACATGCCACACTTGCTACAGACATAAATATGCTTACTAAACGAGGGAGGTAAGATAAAGTCATGCAAATAAAGCGAATATTTTTTCTTCTTTCGTTCTTACTTACCCATAAGTGAACACAAATTTAAATTTCTATATTCTCTTTAACCCATTTGCCAAGAGTTTTTGACAAAACCCTCGTCACTTTTCATAACTGAAAGATAAGAAAAATCATATTATCTTTTGCAACCGAAAATCAGTCTGGCACTTTGAATTTAATGCCTCAACATGCACCACACATCTAAATAGTTTCATTAACTTGCAACAGAATAATTTTAAACAACTTTTTGCAACACAAACAACTAAAAAACCTGCTGCTAGAGAAACAGCAAAGTCTTCGAAATAAAACAGTGCTTCTGTTCTTTTTAGCAACAGAGGGACTATCCGTTTTTGAAAGCTTCTACTGTTCAGTAGTCGGACTGTTTTTTGAAAAACAAATTTTCAGATTGTGTCGTTATAGTTTGTTTGCTGTCTCGTTGTGATCTGCTGGTCACACTGTAATTACGGGCTGGCTGCTGCTGGCATTTTTCTGACTACCGACCTGTCAATCAGTTTGTTTCATAAGAAAATGTAAATATGCGAATTGACTATGTACTCAGTTCGAGTTCGAGTTCGAGTTCCAATTTTATAACACATTTATATGAAATTATTAAATCAGGAAATAAGATCGAAAAATTACAATGACAGCATTACAAATTAAGCCACCGGGCGAAAAGGTAAAAATATACATATCGTTTTAATGAAATAAATGTTTAAAAAGTAACCAATTTTACAGTTAGTGATTACTCAAAAGGCAATCGATTACTTTTAAGCCTTTCCAGTATTTATAAACAATATTTAAGTGTATAATTTAAAAAGCAGCAGACGTTAAGATAAATTAACCGTCTTCTATGGAAAAGTAACCGATTTTAATAGAAAAGTAATCATGTTTTTGACATAGTAAATTAAATAAATTTCAAATTACCTCTACTTTTTTAATTGGTGATTAATCATTACTAATGAAACAGAGCTTATTTTAAATGGTTACTTCACAAGTATTCGTTTTCTATCATTGATTTTTTCAATTATCGCATACAGTTTAAGCTTTATACAGCTGCCAGGCCAAATTAAAAGATTATTTAAAAATTTATTATTGTTCGTTACATTAGTAACCGATTACTATTTAATTTTCATTGACTTTATTTTTATAATTAATTCTAATTTATTATAATATTTCTTACTTTAGTTCATATTATGAGTCATATTTGCTTAAACATCTTACGAATTGTTTTCATTAATAAATATTAATAAATTATAATTTACATTTTTTAATTGCTTAAACAATTAATGACAGGTCAAGTGTTTTAAGCTTAATCTTCACTTGTTGATATCTTAATAATTAAATTGCAGCTTGTTTAGAGTTATTTAATTAATTCTTTTTATCATTGATTAAACAGCGTAATAACTTTGCTAGTAATTTATATTTAAAAGCGAGAGATAACTCAAATTCATTTAAGACTTTATTGTGCATAATCTTGTCGGATTTAAAGGAAATATAAATATTTGAAAAATTAAATAAAATACAATTAGTTTTACATGTCAATTTCTAGAGTTTAGTTTGGAAATAACCGGTTTTAAACCCGGTTATAAAACCGGTTTTTTACAATGCTCTTTTTATCGGGTTTGCTGTCTTTTTCACTTAATTTTTGCTTAATACACACAAAATTTAAAACATGTTTTTTTTCCAAATTGGTTAATAGCAAACCGGTTACTTATTTTACAACTCCTTGATCCCTTATTTAATTCAAAGTTTAGTTCCCAATTTCCTTAAAACGTTTGAATATAACTCTAGAATCTAGAGTATAGATATAAAAATTTATGGTATTTGCTTATTATTCAAAGTGGTTACTTTTAAAAGTTAGCTTTTACTTTGCAGAGTAATCGGTTACTTTGATTTTATTTTTTGCTATATATTCTAACAAAGTTTTATAGTTTTATATTAATAAATAACTTTTGTTAAACTTTTGCGAGTTTTCACACGGTTACTTACAAAAATAACCGGTTGCTTAAAAATATATATGCGATTACATCATTACATTCATTTTAATATAATCAGTGAAATACTAAATATGGTTTTTAATAGCGTTTATGAACGGTTACTTTAAAAGTAATCGATTATTTATTTCCCATAAATATTTTTGGAACACATTTTTTTCAGTGTCTTAATTTTGATTTAACTGTGCACACATTTTTTGCCTTTTGTTCAATTTTCATCCAAAGGTTACTCAAATAATAACCGATTTATTGGATTAAACTTGAAATTGTGAGAAAACTTTTTCACATGTAGTTTAAAACTTTAAAATATTTGTGTCTATGTGTCTGTAATTTTGAGAATGTTTTTGATTAACACGGGTAGGCTTAGTTGCTGCAGCCTGTTATGTTGCTGTAACATTGCAATAGGATTTTACCAGCACCAATATATCTTCATCTGGAAAAAGCCAAAGTCTAAGCAGATTACTTTGCTAAAATTGCAACTGCAGACAGCTGGAATAGAGTTGATAAAAGTGGCCTTTAGGCCACTTAAAATGCACCTAAACCGAACTAAACCCCGTATGACCACTTTTTCTTTTGCCTGCCTTCTACCCCACCCATAAATTCATATGAGAAAATAAATGAATTTATTTTCGAAAGATGAATATAACTGTGTATGTGTCTGGCTGGTGATTTAGCTGTAGCTGCAGCTGTGTGTTGTTTAAATAGAAAGCTATGCACACACACACACACACTTTCGTAAATAGAGTTTGCGACAATTATGTATGTCTGGTATAGAGTTGAGTGGATGACTACAATTTGTTTAGACAAAATTCGAACGTAACAAAACCCTTCTAAGCCAATTTACCTGGCAGTAGCCTTAAGTCAAGTTCTAAAATCAAATAAGTGTTTTTTTCCTTCTTTTTTTTCACTTTGTTTTTTGTATTTGTTTTCGACTGTCTGTTGCTGTATGCAAAATTTTGCCAGAAGTAGTGAGGATAATAGAGTTTTATCCTTAAAAAAGTACTTTTTTTGTAGAGGTCAAATGCTTTTAATTTTATTGAAACTTTGAATCGCTAAAACATGAACACTACAAAAAGTACTAAAAGGGTACTAAAAGGTACATTAGTTTTCCCGCTCCGGCTGTTTTGTTGCAACTCTCTGACCATGAGTAATGTAAATGTTCAATTTACTAGATACTTGTAGAGCATCTATTTGATGATGTCTATTATTATTATCATTTTCATATTGGTTGTGTTTGTTTGTTCTATCTCCTAAGTCTAAGGACTAGTTGCCAATTCCTTGTTTGTTGCTGGTTGCCAGGTAATAATTTCATTTCAAATAATTTGTTACGGTTGCAAGTAATGTAGAGAAGAAAGATCAAAATATAAATTTAACTCAAATATGTTACCCCGGCATGCTTAAGTAATCACCAGCACCAAAGTCATGATTTCCATCAGCATTATTTTCATCTTGACTTAGCTCGTAATAATGTTAAATGTAAATAGTTTAAGCAATATTCAACAATATTTCACTTAATTCACCTGGCTCCCTCCTTCCATTTTCCTGCCACAAACGAATAGTGTCTTAGCTAAGCATTTCCCCGCTACTCTTTAGTTCGGTTGTGATGGAAGCGTGAGTACGTTTGGAAACACATACCTACGTACGTACGTACATATGTATGTACATGCTGCATGATTGTTGTTTGGTTTGCTGAAGCTCTCATTTTGGTTTAAAGGATTTGCTTCGATTTGTTGATTTTTACCAAAATGTTCGATTTATTTTTTCTGAAAATCATTCGTGGCTCATAGCAATTTATTTTTTCTTGCCAACTACCATCATATAACGATTTTTTATTGCTTGGCTGGGAGTAACGAGGAATAAAGAAAAAAATATAAATTATGTAAAAGAAATTCAATTTTTTTTGTGGAAAATTACAACTGATTATTTATGGAGGAGGCTAGAAGGAGTAGCTGCCAAAAGTCGTTAGTTTAATATAAGCATATATTCTGTACATGTGTGTGGCTGTGTTTCCATAACAATATATGAAATTATTATTTAGATAAAAAGCAAAATTTAGGCAGAAAACAATTAGCAATCATTTCGGAATTAATTTTAAAGCAATCGGTTACTTTTTCGGGTAACCATTAAAGTAAATAAAAATTAATTTTTTTCATAAAATAAATTTTAGACTGTACAATTCACGACTACCTTACTTTCACCGAGTCTCGTGCTAACACTAGCCTTTACTCTTGACTATAGTGATTTCAGTTTATCGACTGGTGACTGTCGGCCTTCTTCCTCATTACGGAGGCTCTTGGAATTGCTGGCATTTGTCGAAGGCTTAGATTCCCCATGGCATTTACATTTAACAAGTGTCCAGCCTTGTGCGAGCAAATGCTGAACATTCACAAACAATGTGCGCTACCGTTTCTGCCACTTCCAGGTATGGCCTGCAAGAACCACCTTTTTCGATTTTCATTTTGACCAGATGATACTTGAAGTATTCATAACCAGTCTTTAATGCAGTAATCCAGCTCCAGCTACCCCTATAATATCTAAGTACCTTGCTGACTTTCCTGGTGAGGAGCACCATTCGAGCCTGTCTACATGTGGTTGTCAGCCTCCCTCCACCTTTTGAAGTTTTATGAGGCCGCCGATTATAGGACCTTTGTTCGCACTAGGCCATTGATAGCAGGTTCCTTTTTGGCTAATTCGTCTGCTGCTTCATTCCCAGCTGTGCCTATGTACCCCTTAATCCTCTTCAACTTTACCTTATTCACCGAGGCACATCTGTTTAGTATTAGAACCCAGTCCATCACTAGTTTGGAGTACACGTACACTTGCCTCATGCATTTTATAATCGCCTGCTTGCCAAGTGCAAAGAAAACCTTTTTCCCATGCAGCGGAATATCCATCATGTAATCCATGGCATATAGCAATCCAAGCAATTCTGACTGGTAAGCAGACACGCACTCCTCCAGACGTAGACTATAGGACAAGTTCAGCTCAGCTGAGTATACACCTGCAGTCCATAAGAAAACCATCAGTAAAAATGTTGATATCATTCTCCATACACTCTTAATGTATAACGCTTGACCGATGGTTTTTGCTAGAGCCATTTTAATTTATACCAACTTTTCTATTATGTAACACATTATTTTCGAAAAATTAAAAGCAAAATGTTGATAACCGGTTAATTTTTTTTGAGTAACCAGCGAAACTGTTACTTTTTCCGAGTAATATCAGGTAAACTAGTTCGCAATTGCAAAAGTCTGATCGAAATTGACACATTAAAAATTTTACATTTTCAATCCTTTCAATAACCGGATCTTTTTTTAAAGTAATCGGTAACTATTTCTGCCTTTGATATATTGCAAACAGCTTAGGAGATGTTTCTTAGTTTAAAAGACAATACTATGAAATGAGACAATTTTATTAATCAACGATTACTTTAAAAAAGTAACCGTTTACATTTGGCATAGGCAAATATTGTCATATTCGTATTTTCGACCTCCTCCGTCTCCAATTCTTTAATAAATAACTGAATCGAGTACAATTTTTAGGAAATTTTATTTAAAAATCTTGCTTTTTTTTTAAAGCAATTAAAATAAAAACTCAACTAGTTTTAATGATTCAATTACTTGTTCCAGGTAATCGGTTACTCCTTTAAATAATTGGTTAAAGAATGTTTTCGTTGCAATAATAAAAAATTTTTTCATTGTTTTTGTTTTATAAAAATGACTTACTTTTTCTAAGAAAAAAAAATTAATCGGTTACTTTATTGTTAAAAATTCAATGTGTTAGAAATATAATTTTTATTACAATGTATTCGTTCACAACACATTTTATAACCGATTATTGGACTCAAGTAACCGATAACTATTTAAGCTCACACTTAATTTTATCGCTGCCTACAAATAGTAATTACTTTAATTTATTGTATAAATATTTATGTGTTTATTTTTCACTCCCTAACAAATTCTTACGACTTCAAGGCAATAAAGCAATAATTTTTATTTACATTTTTTTTAAGCAAACATTACTGCTGCATGCAGAGTAAAAAAGCAACAAAAAATATACAAAAATCATTGTGATTTTAATTATAATTACCAGCCTAGACCAGACCATACACCACATACCACTGACTTCCACTAAAATCAGTCAGCAGCAGCCCGAGTCAGTCAATTGTGTGTTTAATAATACGATGAGAAGTGTATAAAAAAAAAAAATTACGCACAATTTCTTTACGACTCCCTCGTTCACAAGCACGACTACTCACTCGTATGTAAATGGTTACTTGTTTAACTTGCTACTCTCGCACTTCATATTCAGCGAGTACTTGGAAAGTTTTATGAAGTAAAAATGTATTTTCGTTCAAGTTTTTTCACGTTACATTTTTCTTAAGTTTTTCTTTATTGTTTTTGTTGCTCTGCCTGTTGTTGCATGGAGTCAGGGATGTTTACACATTTAATTCACGGCGTTTATATTGACTGGAAAATAAATACAAATAAAAGTATGAAAATAAAAAAATAACAACTAAAATACAACTTTGAATGGGCTGGCTGTTTGTTGTAGGTGTCTATAGTGGGATTCTCTTTGCCTACGTTTCTAACATGCACATCAAAATGATAGGGCCACTTACGTTTGTGCAAATATAAAAATCTTCTTAAATAATGTCATTAGCTAAAATACCTGTTGCACACGTATATGAGATGCCAGAAGAACCACCTGGCCTTATACTTCGTTAATCCCCCTTCAACACTACAGTGTGTTTAAATTAATATAAATTAATATTTTTATGCAATAAATTTTAGAAACTCCGAATTTGAAGAAAATCTTACAAAACAATTAGGTAGCAAAAATAACAGCACGTAGACGGCTCTCTTCCGCTTGAACCATTATTTCCAGATGCTCCCTGAAGTTACGTCTTGAGTCTTGTAACATATCTCGCGGAATGACTGGGATTTCTCTTCGGGCGGCTTCCTTGAACTCTGGATCACGTTAAACACATGATTTCCCAAAAAACCCCAAAGAGAGACCATGGAAGGGCCGACAAAAGCCTCGTTGGTTCACCGTTAGTGTAAAACCGTGGTTCAGTGCAACTGAAACTTGCAAATCCCCTCAACACAATATGACCTACCCAACCGCATCACCTCCACTACCCACTACAAAAACTTGTGATTTCTGTTAAACACCCTGTATTATACAAGTGCTTAGATTTTCGTTGGTCGTTCCGACTGTCAAAAAATCTAATGTAAAATATGTATTCTCATTAAATTGTTGGTCTACACTGTCAAGTATCCATTCATATTTTTTTATCAGTTTCATAAAATATTTTTTCGAACTCCAATCTTTCTCATTTGATTTGAATTTTTGACATGTCATATTACTCAATCGAACAGTGTAAAAGGAGCTTTAGAGGCATTTTTTACCATCACTATTACTCGCATTTTAAAATCTAAAACACACCCTTTACACTTAACTCTTGAGAAATAAGTTTTGCATGAAATACAGAGTGACCTTATCACTTTAACGCACACTTTATATTTGTTTATACAAATTCTAAAGAGAGCAACAAAGAATTCACTTATGTATTTATAAATAAAAATTAATGTTTAATGATGCTCTATTGATGATCATTATAATTTGGTTGTTAGTTTGGTTAGAGGAGGATGCATTTTATTGCCGTTGTTTGTTGTTATTGTTGCTGTTGTTTTTCTCATAGTTGCAGTGATTTTGTTATTATCTCGAAGAGAAGAGTTAATTTGTAAACTCACGTTGTTTTCGTTTGTTGTTCAAAAAAACAACTACGGCCACAACAATATCTCTTGAAATTCTGAGAAATTTTGAAGTTTCATGTTTTATTTTCAATTATAAATGCCACGTTACATTAATTTACAAAGACTTCCTAGTCAGTCATGAGTTGGCAAGTAAATAGAAATGGGAAATGAGCCAAACTAATTAATAAACACGAAGCATAACGCACTTTAAATTACACTATAAAATTTTTGTAGAACAAATATGAGCTTTCCAAAGAATGGTTAAATTTTGCTTAGAAATACTTGTTCAAAAAAGTAATCGTTTTATAAATGTATTTTGTTTAAAAAATACAAAGGTAATCGGTTACTTTTTTAAGTAACTACGTGTGTATATTTATCTTGAATTTTATTTAGTACAATATTTCTTGATTTACTTTTTTAATTTAATTAAATTAACTGCAAAAACAATTTTTTTAAATAGTTAGAAATTAACTGGCTACTTTTCGGTATTCGGTTACTTTTTAAAGTAACTACATAAATTAGGCTTAAAGATCAATATGTATTACTTTCACGAGTAATTTTTGTTATATGCGAATTCTGGATATCAGTCGAACTCCAGTACAAACTTACCCGTGCGTATGTAGCTCTTTTTCTCCATTGCCGGGAGATTGGGGCCATGAAGCACCGCATGAATGAATTATTATCTGCGAATAGGGTCGATTTTAACCCCAATAAGATCCAGTGTTGTATGCTAACACACAGACGCACGACGGACTTTGCTGCTCCATCTGTAGTTATGGGTGGTATAGATATTGAGGATTCAGAAGCTCTTGATGTTCTTGTCATGAAGATTCAATGTGATGTCCGATGGACCAACACATCTTTCAAGTGTCGAAAGAAGCATTCAACTGCCTAGGCTTCCTCAAACGGTGTAAGAAGTACTTCACCCCATCCGATCTCCTAACTATCTATACCACTTATATCCGACCGAAAATGGAATACAACTCTCATGTATGGGCCGGTGCTTCAAAGTCTATTTTGAAGTTACTCGACCGCGTACAGGAGAGGGCGAAGGTAGGGTATCCAACTCTATTGACTCTTTCGAGCATCGACGCAATGTGGGGTGTGTTTCACTGTTCTATTGCTACTACAATGAATTGTGCTCTGATGAAATTAGGGATATTATTCCCGAAACCCGTTCATTTATACGCACCACACGTACTTCATTAAGAGCACATCCATTTGTGGTCGAATGGCCAGTAGATCGCACAACGCACTACATACAGAATTCGTTCTTTAGCCGGACCATTCGTATGTGGAATAAGCTTCTAGCAGAGGTCTTTCCTCCCACTTTCTCTGTGGAAAAGTTCAAGTCAAATGTTAATAAACACTACCCCCTCTATCCTCCTTCCCATAACCTCTTTTCCTAGTTCTAGCACAATGCATTGCATGATTAGGGGTCATCCCCTGAGTGCTGGTCCTATCATAAAAAAAAATGAATCAGGAAGCCTCGCAAGACGCGGAGAAGTTAATCTTCGAAGAATCTCCGGTTTTAATTGTTCGAATGAGGAATCCGGAATAGATGGACAAGAATGTCTCGCAAAGGGTTTACGAGTCAATCATCAAAGGTACTTCTAAGGCGTTGGGCCATGAGATTCCGAAAGGGTTGGACAATAAAGCCTCCGTATTTATTGGCCAATGGAGGAATTCTGAAGAAATGGACAATGCAACTTTGAAAAAGGTGGACCTTAGTCTCCAAAGATACTCCTGCCGAAGAGGCTGGGATGGTAGTGCACATTGCGAAGCAATGCCCGGCAATGGCTAGCATACGGCTCAGGACCACAGGCAGACCTTTGTTAAATGTGAATGCAATGGTGGACCTCAGCCTTCGACAAATGCTAGCAATTTCAAGAGACTCCGTGATGGGGAAGAAGGCCGACAGTCACCAGTCTGAAATCACTACAGTCAAGAGTAAAGGCTAGTGGTAGCACGAGGCTCGAATGAGAGTAAGGTAGTCATGAATTACAAATTGGTTGCCTGAAATCCGTGCCGTGAAAGAAAGTGGTAAAAAAAGCGGTCTGCTTCGATAAAAGCCCATCTTAAAAAATTTTCACAAATAATAATTTTTAAATATTGACGTTTTATGTAGAATTTTTCTTTTTAAATTTAACTGTTATAATTGAAATGTTTGATTTTGAGAGTAGAGTACTTTCACGTTATGCTTCTATCCCACTTTATTATGCACTACTCCACACGCTGTTGATCTCGAGTGTTGGTAGGTGTTATGCATTCTTATGCAAATATCCTGACAAGTACAATAACTAGTTTCTTTCTACATGTTAATTAATCTGACAAATTTCGTTTCAATATTCAAATTAATTTTTACACAAATACATATTTGTCTATGGAAATATGTGTGTACATGATTCCTAAAAAAACTTCACGAATATTTATCTTGTTAGTTGTGAATTGATTGAACTGCTTTTAGAAAAGTCTTTGTTAATTGGAAATTTTTTAAATTCTTTAAACAAATAAAGTAAAATATTCTTAACTTCTTTATGCAAAAGTTGGAATCTATTAATTTGTTTGTTCTTGAAACAAGATTTTTCTTGTTTATTTTTTCTTGTGAAAATCTGTTGACTTTGTTTGATTTGTATTTGCTAATCCCGGAAAATTCATGAATACTTTTTTTTTCTTCATCTTAGTTTTCTTTAATTTGTATAGAATATTGTCCAAGGGAAAAAAATCCTGCTAAACGTTTGTCCTATAACCTCCCTCTCCTCTTCCTCTTACGGCTTGCCTATGAAATTCATTCGAACAATTTATTACTCATTCGATTAATATTGTCTTTCTTTATATTGTTTGGTCTGATGGAATTTCACTTTGATTGATTGAACGTACATATGCCATTGAGGTTTTAGATAGAATTTTTATTTTAAATTCTTTCTATTTTCTCTTTTTTTTGCCTGTTTAACTCTAGAAGAGAGTTGATAGGAAGTAGCCAAAATATGAAACGAAATAAATTCTTAGGTTTAATTTAAACATTTTAAATCAAGTTCAAAAGTTAAATGGAATTTCCTTAAAATAGATTTAAGAAAAACTAATTTTTACAATAATTAAAATTAAAAACCGTAAACTTCATTATCATCACTTTTAAGGCCATTGCAATTTTAATCCTTTTAAATTAATTGCAAAAAGAGACAGGAAATTATTCGATTATATATATATTTATATGTATTTGTAAGCCCACAAGCACTTCCTACTACAAACACACACACGCACACTGCTGTAGCCAACGGTGTACTTTTCTTATACAAATATGGCGGCTAAAGAAATTGGAATGACTCAAAAGCAGGAAGAACGAAGGTAGGCCCCCCAAAAATACTGACATTAACTGATATTACAAATAGAGTGTTGTGTACAGGGGTTTCCGATAGGCACCCGTAGGTACTAATAATACTAAAGAAATCAAATCACACGGGCATCAAACGGAAAAGCTCCAACCCATATCCTTTGTAGTAAACTGACGTCCCAAGATTTTAAGCCACAAATAATTTAATTTATTAAGGGCAATTCCTTACCATCCTACTTCATATTTCGCACTAAATAAAACTGGAACTTTTGCCGGCTTTTTACAATTTTCATCTTGAATATTCTCCAGAGTCGTTAGTGCAGTCAAAAGAAGCCCCAGCAGAAAAAAACGCAGAAGAACCTCTTTGCGCGAATAACATGAAAAACTTTTGCAATTTCATAAAAAAAATAATAAAAAGAAAACTTGAATATCCACCTAGAGGGATAACGTATTATTTACAACAAACACACATGCTCCTTCTCTCGAAGGCTACAAAGTAAGCAAAGACACCATGAAGAAGCAACTGTCATCAAGCCGCAGCAAGAGAACAACAAAAACAAAAAAAAAACACAAAGAAGGTAAACGACAGTAATGCAAATAATGAAGTGGCTCTGATGTTGGATGTGTGAGTGTCCTTTCATTACTACGCATACCAACATAAAAAGCTTTCTCTATCATTAGGGAATGGAATGTTGATGATGCCGCTGAAAATGTGATTAAAATGAAAGATAAATGGGAAAGGAAACAAACGAAGACGAAAAAAAAAATATTCTCCATTAAATAAATAAAGGAAAATTTGCAAAATTTAAAAAACTAAATTTTAACGGAATTTTCGAGGTAATAAAATATGCTGCACCCCTAAAGGGGCATTTCGTAGTTGGAACATTTTGGGTCGGTTAGTTTTTTTTGCAGACATGTATGTTGAAGTCCTAACAGTCGTTAGCCGAAAGATACAGCCTGGAGTAGGTTCAATAGCGTTGTAGATGTTATCGATTCGAAAGAAAACAAAATTCATCCAAAAACCGAAATTTCACAAAAAAAAAAAAATCGAAAAATTCGAAATTTCACAAAAATTTTAATTCACCACAAAATCGAAGAACTGGAATAAACAAAATTCTTATTGCCAAAAAATCAAAATTCAATAAAAAAAAACGAAATTTTACAAAATTCACCAAATTTTGAAATTTAACCAACAAATTTCAATTTCACCAAAAAGCCAAAAATGCACAAAAAATTTATATTTTATGGAAAACGTCAAATTTTTACCCCAAATCAATGTTAAAACAAGTACATAAGAAATCAAATTTTACCACAATTTGGAAATTCACCAAAATTTATGCCTTGGAGGCCAACATTGTTTGTCTTATTATTGACATACGGTCAGCAAGGTTTGAAAAAGAGGCCCAAAATTTGACGTCCAGAATGCGCTTAGTCAGGAACAGCCGGGGTGGCCATATGCCCGACATCATTTTCAAATATTAATGTCATGTATTGATCGTTCGGATAAAAAAAATTGTTTGATTGAACTTTAATTTTTGTGTTATTTTTTACAATTTAAAGTTCCACCGGGCTTAAAAAACACCCTTCGGTTTCACTCTCATGTTTAGTTCTAGTTCATTTTTAGCACAAATCTACCTCGAACTGATCTGTGGTATTTCATCTGTTGTTCTCTGCCAGTATCACGTCTCATCTTTTACTCTTATTTTCAAATATAAATTTTTACGCAGCATTTACTGCTGTCAGTTTAAGTCAAGCACAGCCACTTTTTTTCCTGGTTTCTCTAATGTAGTCGTTTCATCTTTTATTTCGGAAAAATTTTAAAAACATTTCAGATTTCAATTAAAACTGCGCAGTTATTTTATTTACATTTACTGTGCTTTCTTATTTACTGTGACAACTAACTTCACCTTTGCAACCCCTGCTTCATCCACTTTCAACTAATTGCAGTAAAATATCCTTTGGCATAACTGCTGATGCGTTTTATCCTCGTCGCCTGCACAGTCATTGAGAATCCTTAATGTCTATAAAGTCCTGTGGAAATAAGCAAATGAAAACACAAATACGCGTACCCTCTAAAGTAACAGCAACAAAAAAAAGGGAATATAATCCTTAACGACACCTTTACATAGAACTTCAATAACATTTAACATTCCCTTTGGTTGAGGTTGCTGTAAGCTGAATGGCGGCTCGGCTGGCTGTGTGTGTGTGTGTGTGTTAGCACACATACAATTCCTACGTCACGACAACAACAGCGAGTCCTGTACTAATGCTGATGAGTTGCGGCATATAAAAGATTTGTATTGCAAGTCACGTTTTGCAACCAAAACAAGGCGAAAAGCACACTGACACATGGCAATGGCTAAAACAAACCAAAATTCAACACATCAGCAGCGGCACGACTAACAAAACACAGCCTGATTGAATGTTTAACTGTTAGACTGAAATACATAAGAAAGGACACACCATTAACTGTCTAGCTGCCTACCCAACTTTCTATACTGACTAGAGAAACCTGGCCTGTTTTTGAGTAACAGAAGAAACAAAAAACAAAAAAACACACACGCACACACACAATGTTCCCCTCAATGTCCGCCCTACATATAATGATTGATGTACGGGCATGAATCGTTGGCGGCGGTATTATTCTCAAAACAAGTAATGTCAACAGCGTTGGTAAATGAAACGTTTGTTTAAGCTTAAGTTTTTTGCAGTTGCTACTGCTGATGTTGTTGTTGCTTGCTGTTGTTGTTGCAGTTCTACAACTCATGTTCATGTAGTGGTTTAAAGCACACTGACTGTAAATAGTGCAACAACAAAAACTCCCAACATCATGCTGAATTTGTTGTTTAGTCATTTATTGAATGTTGTTGGTTGTTAGAATATGCAAAAGTGTGTGTTTATATTGGTGTGCATGCGTGTAAGAGCGTGATTGTATGTGTATTTAGTCCTCACAGCCAAAAGTTGTTGACATGCCAGCAAACATCACTTTATTGCATTGAGAGAATTGTGGTTGTGTATTTTTTGGTGAAAAAACAACTGCTAACAAATAAATAACAATAAATGAGAGCACACAACACAAAACGTCTGTGTAACGAAGCGGGTGTCAGGTACACTGGAAAAAATAAATAGCCAATTAAAAATGTAGGGTAACAACTTTTTATCGCAAAATTGTATGCAATGCACATTCTGGCGAAATAAAGTTTTTTTTTAAGAAAATCTGTAGTAGTAATACCCCGCGTTATTTTACCCTCTCTATCCGAGAATCTTTTCTAGTTGTGTGTTTGCCTGATTCTTTATTATCAATTAGAGTTTTGTTTTACTTCTAATGCTCGATTGGTAATTGCATTACTGAGCGTTATAATTTTCACTCCCAGAAGCTTGTGCTAAATCCCCGCGTGTAACTGTCCTTGTTGTATTGGTTTCATTTATGGCGCTTTCGTTTCTTAAATAAAATGTTGCCCTGTAAAGTTGTGCATGCATAATACACCCTTGTTATTTTGGTTATTATACAGATCATAACAGGCAATTGCTTTCGTCATTACTAATGGCAAAATAAAACAAAAAACACCACCTTTTGTGGGCGTAAACATATTTCTAGTTTAACAAAAGGGCACAAAATGTTAAATTTTTCTCTAGAAACGAACACATCATTAGTGTAACTGAAAGCTGGAACACTCAAATGAAGATAATGCCTCTATACCAAAATTATTTTCCGTATTAGATTTTGTTGAGGTTTCTTTGTCTAGGCTGTAATATCGTCTATTAAATATATAATTTATCCTAAGATAAACGGAGTGGATAGTCGCATGGAAACTGATATAACAGACACGATTAAATCTGTAACGTGGCTGCCAAATATCCTTAAAAGAAATAGCCGTACTTTTTCATCCGGAGCTTACCTAGCTGCTGGGAAATACTGACAGATTTCGTAGGGAATATTATTGCGAACAAACTTATAAGAGCTGTCACTCTTGACTGGGATAGAGACCAGCCGTTTTATTGCTAGGATTAAGCAGGCCAGAGGGTCAATTAGTTATGAAAAATATTCTAATTTAACCTTTATTATTGCATTGTTTCTAGGTTATGTTATACGGCGCTGAAAACCGTAGCTTGAACAGTTATGGGACTGACTCCCGATCTAGTAACATGCCAGATTATTTTTGTAAAACAGTTATTGGCTGTAATAATAAAGATGAGGGTAATATCTTCTTACCATGAGTCTTCTATCGGGGTGAATTAGAGCAGCTTGCGGCTTGGGTGGCATCTAAAAGCCAGGAAGCAAGTGGCAACGTTAAATTTGGCAGAACTCTTGGTCGATGGTTGCGTTATGGTTTTGTTAAGTACGAAACGTCCAGTCTCATGATATGTGAAAATATCATCACTTTCCATCATTGTCGCACAAGACAAATTCTGCAGTAGAGAAAAGTGTGAAACTTTCTAGGCCCACCACCCCATCTTTTCTACAGTGGTGGTTGCTTTCTTTTTGGAAATTAATCGTACACATTTCAACTTTTCGCATTTATTCTTTCAGTGTTCCTGTTATACTCGCAGTAGAGCAGAAGTAGTTAGTGTTTGTGTTTTCAGAGCCTCATTTACATACCCAAACAAAAGTACGTACATGTAACTGTAAGTTAGTATGTGTTGGTGTTTACGCACTCTCAACAACAAAGTGACAACGTAACAAACACATTTTGCTATATAAAATTTGTTAACAGGGGTGTGCACAAAAAGAGATGGTAAAGAAACAAGTTAAATTTCTGAAAATTGTATCGTAAAATCCGTCGAAATAGTGACACGTACTAGAGGAAGGCCAGGCCTTTCTAAGCTCCACACAGTTGCTTGTTGGTTGGTTTCTGGGCTGTCTTTGCGAAATCCAGGTTGATCGTCTTGCCCAGCTACGCTGCCTCTTATATTCAACACCAGCTAAAATTCGAACCCATGCTTTGGATTTCGTCTTATACCCCAGGTGGACGGGAAATGTTTGCGTTGCAACTATTCTCGTCCGGTGCCTTAACAATTATTCGTTATTTTTATACTTTACTATCGGCAAACTTTAAGTCCTCCATAGTTAAATATCTGGACAGGCAGGCAACAATTTAGCACTTTTACAGGGGTAAGGATATGTCGAAATAGATATCTAAACAATTTCTTGACCCCATGTTGTTTAGAAAGGAATTCAAGCCATTTCTTGATTCGTAAAAAACTCATTCAAAGGAGTTAACTATTTTTAAGGTCCCTTATAATCTGCTGATAAGGTTTAAGCCACTTCTAAACACTATTCTACAAGTGTTTAGATTTTTGTTGCATTTTGTTCAGAGAGAAATCTAATGATTGTTTTGACTGTCAAAAAAATCTAAAGCAAAATATTCCCATTACATTGTGTGTGTTCGAGCAAGTAGAAGAGACAGAAGCCGAAACGATACTTTCGGCAGCGATGGCTGAAGAATATCGGCTGTGTAACGGCGGCGGTGGTTCTTAAAAATATCCCGCGGCTCAAGTTTTTGGCAGATTTTTTTTCGTAAAAATGTAACAAAATGAAGAGTTAAAGTACAACACTATTGGTAACCGATTAGCACAACGATCATTTTTACGCCAGTGCAAGCTGAACAAAATAATACCTGTGGCAGCGCGCAGTCGGCGTCAAACCAGTCGACTTGTATATTTCTCCAACAGCTGCTTGTGGTATTTTCTTCCTTTGCTTCTGTAAAAATGCAATCCTGATAAAATAAAATGCGTTTAGAAAATTTTCTGAACATAATAACAGTCATACGACTGCCAAATATATGCTGTACTTTCAACACCCTGTAATGCCATCGAAATTCAAAACGACATTTGTTTGTCCATTGTATGAAAATCCTTTTTTCCAACAACAGCAAAACCAACAATTCCTTTTTTCCTCTGAAAACCTCATGACGAAAAAAGCACACACACACACACAATAAAATTAAGATTCTCACATATGAGAGACGAGAAGGAAAAGCGCCAACCTGTTCAGCGTTCTGAATCACAGAAAATTTTTTTTTGCGCTCATTTCAAACAAACGACCACATGACGCAAATTGTTTCAACATTTATTTTACGTTTCAATGTTGTTTCCCCCAACTGTTTTCAATTTTTGTTGCAAAATTGTAAAATGCCGCCAATGTGTACGTGCTTTGAAAATAATTTCAAAGCTCAAAAGGTGAAAAAACAAATGTTAATATTTGTTTTAAATATAAAACGAGTGTAGGCGAATAGCGGGTTCAAGCTACATGGCTGGCAGGTGGAGGCTTGAGCTGTTAAAGCTCTGGGGATGAAGGGAAAATCTTTTCAATATGATTTTATTCTAAATATATGCGAGTATGTAAATTTCCTATTTTAGTACGAAATAAAATGTTTTACAAATATTTTTCAATTTATAAAATAAATAAGTTTATGCCAGAAAATTTATTTTCAAATATTTAATAATTTTATTGGCAGCATTATAAAATATTTAGGGAAAAAACTTTTAAATTATTGGATGATTTCGAGGTATTATTGCGATATACTTTTGGCTTCAAACTGCTGGGAATAACCCACGCAAACTGGGTATAATATCAACATCATTTGCCTTTATATTGTGACATCGGTCTCTGGCGTTGTAGCTGGTTGAGCTCCACCTCTTGAGTATATCTAGTGTATTAAAGTTGTGTGTTTGTTGTGTTCTGTGATTTCCTTAATGTCGGATTCGTCCTTGTAACGGTATGTCAAAGTTGAAAATGGTATCGATAGCTTGCTCAGACTCAACCATGTCAAATCCTCAAGCGTACGATTGGTATAAAGAGCCTAAAGCGAGTCATCTCGGTGATCAACGAAGAAATGGAAAAAGTGTGCGTATTTGTTGCCGAAAAGATCTCGTGAATATCAGGGAGTAGCTGATCTTGGTGTCTCGTTGGAATATATAAATCTCATTTCTGATACTCGTCACATGGATTCACATTGCGATTGCGTTGTGTTACCTAGCGTGAGCCTTAGAAATAAACTTTGCTCGACTAAGCGAATTTATTTTTTCCATATTGAAGTCTGAAAGGTCTGCTAAGCCTCGCTGCTGGCTTGTAAATATTTGGAACGAATTTCTGTAGTCTCTTGTCAAGTTTATCTTGGAGATAAACCGGTTTCGGCTGCGTGCCATCTTCATTGCCGTTTTTAGTTCCCAAGCCTATTTCTCGCGAGAACAGGCCAGTGACTGTGAAAGTAGTCTTTAGTTTCTTTGTACTTCGCATCGTAACAACTGAAACAGATGATGATGTAGGGATTAATTTTTCTTGCGTGTGCCGCAATCATAAGCTGCCTTGCTAGTACCGGATGAATTGCGCGAAGGTTTGTTCCCAAAAGCTTCTCACTAATTGACCCTTTTGACCGTGAGGTTTTGATAGCAATGGACCATAAAGCCTCGCAAGAGGGGAAGAAATTAATGTCTGTAGGCATTTCGATGTTTATTGGGCAATGGAGGAATTCTGAAGAGATGGACAGAAAACCTCGCAATGGGCGGATCGGTCAATCTCTAAAGATACTCCTGAGGAAGAGGCTGAGACGGTAGCGCACATTGTGTGTGTGTTTGAATGTTCAGCACTGGCTAGCATAAATCTTAGGACCACGGGCTGTTACTTGTTAAATGTGAATGTCATAGAGGACCTAAATCGTAGACAGTTACCAGTCGACAGTCTGAAAACACTATAGTCTAGAGTAAAGGTAAGTGTTAGCACGATACTAAATGAAAATGAGGTAGTCGTAAATTATGAATCGCGGTTGCGTGAAATCAATTCAAGGAGGGCATAGGGTCGAAATGGGATCACCTACATTGAAATAGGTGGTGCAGTTATGTTGAGGCCAAAGAATCTTCAATGTTGAACATGTGGCTTCCGTCGGCCCTCTAGTCTCTGCCGCTCTGACAGTTTCCTGCTGAATATTAGTATGTCTCAAAAAAATTTAGCGGAACTCCTGTTTCCAGTCCCGAAAATAACTTCCATATATCTGGGCATGCTTGCGGGCCCCGGTACTTTGCACAGGAATGTCTTGCGATACCTATTAGAGATGCCCGGCATTCTTAAACCAAATTAGGTGTTGTAGAAACACTCGATAGATATTTATGCGCGGCCTTACTGTCCGTATATATTCGAATAGCCTCTCCGGTAGTTCATGCAGTTGGGTGGTATTTTGACATCTGATATTTCAGACTGAATCTTCTTTCCACTTCAGGGAAAGCTTGTGGTAATGCTTTAGACGGTTAAGGGACACGACAAATATTTTGAAGATTGAAAGAAACGTAAAATGAATCTAGATGAGTAAGTGATAAATTCTCTTTTGAACAAAATAGTTCACTACATTCTTCAAGCATCAATATAGTTTTTTATGTAGATTTTTGGAAGGAATTTCCATCATCCCTTGTCAAGTTTAGTTGAGAGACAAAACGGTTTCGGCTATGTGCCATCTTCAGTGTCATTTTGCGTTCGCAGAACTTTCGGAATATCAAATCAAGAATCTAGTTTTTTATATTAAAATTATATTGATTAAATAATTATATTTATTTGTCAAGGTTAGCACGATTCCTTCTCATCTGTTGAAATTTTCAAAAAACTCTTTTTGCAATATTTTCCGCGACACGTCGAAAAAGTAAACCAACCAAAAACCAAAACAACAATTTCAATAAATCAAACACTTGAACAAAAATATTTCAAATCAAAACTTACCAAATCAAATTGCAAAATAAATAGAATCAAAGCAGACAAATACGACTACGAGTAGATATCCAAATAAAGAAAATCTATACAAATTAAGAGGCAAAATGCCTCATTATGCCTTCCAAGCAGACTAACGAGAACTACTCATGTACGTACAGTGCAAGAATATTAAATGAATTGAATGGTTTGGCTTGATTGAGGTGGTTTTAGGTTGCCTTAGAAAATCTAAACAAAACACAATATTTTGATGTCTAGCTGCTAGTGCTTTAGACTGTTGAATGCTCGCAATCTGCCATGTACCACTTCAAACCATAAAATTCCAGTTTGAAAGAGGAACCGTATTTGAATTAGAGTGGTGGGGGTTTTTTTTTTAATTTTTCTCTACATTCAAGCAATTGAATACAGCAGCCAGCGATAATAGCATTTGGTGAATGATTGGATGCTTAAGTACGCAGTGAGTAATCGCCCCAATAGCAATATTTTTGCTTACTATGACAGCATAGTAAAGCAAATACACGTGTCTGCTAATGGGATGGGGTACTAAAGCAGCAGCAATAATTTTGGGTGGTTCCATTTTGTTTTTGTTTTTTAAATTAAATTCCTCATCGAACTTGTTTCTCAATAGGTTTATGGCATCGTGTGCCGTGTGGCATGTGGTACCATCTTGTTGAAACTACAAGCCAAGCAAGTCCAATTCTTCCATTTTTAGAAAAAAAAAATTCGGTAATCATCGCGCGTTATCTTGCTACACTGATTGTAACGTTGCGATTTTCATCGTTCTTGAAGAAGTACGGTCCAATGATGATACCGGCCTACAAACCGCACCACACAGTGCATCTTTTACAGTGCTTTGGCAGGTGACAATAGCTTGAATAGCCTGTTGGGTGCGACGATGATGACTACCATAAAATGGCAAACTATATCATCTTTAACATTGCCACTTGCTACGAATCTTTCTTTTTTACACGGAACTTATTTACACTAAAAAACCAAATAGCAAAAAAACACCCGTTATATATATGATAGTTTCATTACACATTTCTAAATGACTACGATTTTGTACTCGTTCTTAAATGAATACGAAAATACAGAAAAAACTATGAACACAGAAAACCTAGAATATTTTCTACGTCTGTAAAAAAACATCGCACATGCTTTGTTACAGCAGTGAGAGTTAAAGGATTTTTATTACCAAAAAAAAAAACATTTTCTATTTAAACAGAAAGCATTCGAAATTGTGTCATTAACTAGTGAATATTTCATCATTTTAATCACAAGATTGTAAAATATTGATTTTCCTAATTATGTGAAGATTTAGTGTCCGCAAAAGCAACTTAAGATCTCTCCTTGTAAGCCAGTGATTAATAATTTATGGGAGCTACCAATTTCTTGCAACTTTCACCAGCCAGCTCCTTTAAATTTTCTTAGTTTCAACCAGTAAATTCATACTAAATTAAAAATTTAATCAACAAATGTATTTTACTTTTAATTTACTCTGTATAAATAATTCTTTCTTTGCATAAATAATTCTTGGAGTTAATCCAAAAAAAGAGTCAAGTCAATTTCAACTCAAATGTAATTGGAGCAAAAACCCAAACGAAAATTAAGCACAACAGAAGCAAAAAAGTCTTTTAATTTACAACAACTAAAAAAAAAATCCTTTAAAAAAATATTGAAATTTATTATGGAAATAAGTTTCGTTTTTCCACAACTAAAAAAAGAAAAGAAAAACTCTCATCGTCTTTAATGACAATAAATACAGAATTCTGTAAAAAAAACAAAAACAAATTACATACAGCTGGTAATTCTCACTAGGATTTTTAATAAAAATAACACAGAAAGTCTTGAAATAAAAAAAGTACTTTAGTACTTTCTAAGACTGTAGCCATGAAAGCATAAAGCAAGGAAAAGGATTCTTGTCATAAAAGGAGAAATTTTATTCAAGTTTTGTTTCAGCAATGGAGAATGGAATTGTGTATGTTTTACAAATAAAAGTCTGGCTAATTAACCTGTTTCTTTCACTTCCTTTAATATTAGATTTTTCCTTTTTAAAAAAAAGGACTTTTCATAGCAGCGCCAAAGAAGGGAATAAACCAAAAAAAAAAAACAGGAATTTTATTTCTCCATTTTTCAAACGACTACAAGTGTTCTTTTTGTGCTTTATGCAATTATTATAGTGGTAAAAACTATAAAAAATAGCTCAACTAAAATTAAAAAGGAGGATTACCGAATAAAAGCAACAAAACTAAAGAACTAATAAAAATTGTTAAAATTGATAAAATTTTATTAGGCCAAATTAGGAAAAGAAAATATTGCAAATTTGCGGAGAAAATAGAGGCCACAAACTATTTCATTTTGAAACATGAAGAATTTTCTATGAATTTAGTTTGCAGAACAAAATAATTTTATTTGGATATGCAAAACAAACCAATATTTCAATATGTCTTTATAAAAAAACATCGAATAATTTGTTGAAATAAAGGAAATGTTTGCCTTTGAACTTAGAAAACAATAATAAGTTTTTGTGAAATAAAAAAAACATAGAACATAAAAAACCTTGCACAGTAGTAATTAATATAGAGCTAACTGGTTTAAAAATATGTAGAATATAAAAACATCGACCATTAAAAAAACATCGAAAGTCCATTAAAAAACATCAAAAGCCACTAGAATAGCTCATTAATACCGCTAGTAATAAATATAAAGATAAATTATCTTCAAAATTCATAGAATATAAAATATTCGAAAATTCCGAAAAAACAACGAATGTTATCAATCGCCATAGAAAACTTTTAATAGGACTGGTTATTATAGATAACTGCATTATTTTGAATAACATGAAAACATCTCCACCAATGTTAAAAAAACATTCACGAATAAACAGGACATCGAGTATTCATTAGAATATAGAAAACATTTCATTCGTCTTTATAAAGACATAAATACATTAATATAAATTCCACAGAGAAAACATCGCATTTTAGTATCTCTCAGAAACATTATATGAAGAAAACATTAAAAATTTGCCATTAAATAAGACATCATAAGAAGGCATAGGTATTTATACAGAAAACATAGAAAAACCACGAAATCTTTGCCATTTTGTAAAAACATCGAAATAGTTTTATGAAAACCATAATAGTCTCTAAGTCAGAAAAATAACACTGAACTTACCAAAAATTTTCAAAAATATTAAAAATAAATTCGGAAATAGAAAACATCGAAATTTTTTTTATAAATATAGAAAACATCGAAAATACCTGAGAATATAAAACATTTTTAAAAACATCGAAATTTCAGAGAACTAAAACAACACTTCACGAGTTTTATTAAATGTAACGATAAGTTTCATAAATATAAATTAACTGATATTTTGAAAAATTATTTATAGAGATAAAAAGATCGAATGGCATCTCGTACATTTTTTATGAAATATAAAAATATCGAAAAATTTCTATGAAAAAAAAACATAGAAAATTATTAAAAAATTTAAAGTTTTAATAAAAAATCGAAGACGTAAAATTATAAATAAAAATTAAATATACAAAACACTAACACAGTTTTGCAAGTAAATAAAAACTTCGAAGGAACATAGAGTTCTAGGGCTGAATTTAAAGAACATTTTATTATATGTTTGTGTTACAACGAAAATTTAAAAAATTGATTTAAATAAAACATCGCAAATTTGCTAATGCACTAGGAAAACATCGCATATTTGCATAAAACATTGAAAACTTCCTGCTTAAGCATAAAACGAATAAAAATAGGTAACCACTAAAAACATAGAATATGCTTAAGACCTTCTAAAAAACATCGAAGACTTGCTATGATTACAAAACAATCGCATAACAGTTTGACATGAGATAAAACACTGAATTTGTAAAACTCCCATTTGTGTAAATAAAACAAGCACATTTTTAATTAACACCAAAAATGTTGAAACCTAAATGAGTTTTTATTTTGAGCTTTCAAAATTAGTTTCGTATTTTCCTCTGTCATTGCCGGCCAACGAATACAAATTTTAAATAATTTTCTTCTTTTCTTAAATTCATTCTTCTGTATATAAAACTTAGACGCACTCTTGTTTCCGTTTGCGTTAAAAATAGTCAAAGACTCAAAACTGTCTATGTATCGGTGTGTTAGTTTTTAGAGCGCCTGTGTGTGAGTTTACGGTTAGTAAAACATCTTAAAGGTGAACATCCCGCACATTTTTTTTTTGCCAAAGCTTAATAACCTTATAAAGGAGTTGCTGAATTTTGTCGTTGCTGTTTAATTTTCATTTCCGCTTAATAAACAACCATAATTAAACTTTCGAAATAACAAAAATGGTGTTTAAGACTTTGCCACTCGCACTCAGCACAAAAATACAACTTTCAAAGGACGACTTTATCAAAGTTAAAAAGGCAAACGCCAAATCTATCTTGAGTTTATCTTTATATGAAATTAATTTCTGTTGTACTCTAATTTTGTGTATTATGAAAAAAACAACAACAAAAGTTGAAGTTTTTTTTCTTAAAGCGGCAGGCACAGTGTGATCGAAATCAAAAGTTTCGAAAACAGAAATTGACAAGCAAGTAGTAAAGGGTATTTTTTTTTTAGAATAAAGAATTACAAAATAAAACACAGATAACAAGTGTTAATTGGCATGAATATGGCTTTATACTTTTTATTAGGGATCTTCTTATTTGAATATAATTACCCGGAGAGTCCAATTTTCGATCACTTTTTGCAGTAATGAATGCTGTTTTATTCCAAGGCGTCATTTGTTTGTGACTTATCGCCGTAGACCTCCGACATTACATAGCCCCATCACAAAAAATTTCAGCGGCGTTAAAGCACCTGAGGCCAACTTACGGGTCCATTATGCGAAATTATTCGTTCACCCGAACGTTTCTATCACCGTCTCCATTTTGAGGACATTCAATTCTGTTACAAAAATGTCTGTTACTATGACATTTACTCTAACGTTCTGGTTGGCATTGTTTTCGAAAAAATACAGACCAATTATTCTATCGGACTTTCTGCGGATGTAATGGTTTTTCGGTAATCAATGCGCCAGTTTTGCTTATCGACATATTCATTCAATAAAAAAATAAGTTTCATTGATGACTAAAATCTTCTTGTCAAATTCGAGATCAATAGCAATTCGGATTTGAACCCATTCACTAAATGTACGACGTGCCCCCGGTAGTCGGTTGTCTTCACTTCATGTACGAGTGGAATTTTTATTCCATAAAGTTTATGTGTGATGGGACTTTCTCGATATTACGTCCTACAGCAGCAACAGCTTCTTCGGCGTGCACCGTACGGCTTCTCTGAGGATGCTTGTTGTCCTGTAGGGCAAAAGTGGTACAAAACGATCCAAGATTCCTCGAATAAATTACTCTAATGAATGGTCTATTACGTTGACTGAAAAATGGAGGAATAGCGCGATGAGTTTTTCAAACTGAACCATATTTTTTTGTAAAAAAAAACTGCAAAATTCAATTTTTGTCTGTCAGTCTATTCGTGACTGACAAAAACAAGTAACAGTTTTCAACATGGTGCACGTATCAAGCAGTATTAACAACTTAAAGAAAAACACGCGATACTCTATAAGAACAATATGGTTCATACTGTGTATAGCTCGCCTTTGGCTTAAATTGCTCCACTGTGTATCATCCTAGTTTTTCTTCCTTTGCGAGTAGATAGCTAAAAGAGGTTTTTGAACTTTGACTTTTACTTAAAAACATAATTCCCTTTAGTGAATTTGTGCTCTAAGAATATTAAGCAATTGTTGTGTTTGTTGTCGTTTGTGGAAATAGTTTAAAGCACCAAAGAACTCTTAAAAGGATTTTCAAAGGTTTGTGTTTATAATCGCTGTTGTTTCGTTTTTTCAATATAATTAATGATCTATTTTATATGCTAAAAATGTTTCTTCCTCCATTTATATGACAATGATATGGTGTTCTCCTTTGTTTCCTTGCTAATATTAGCAGCTGCACGAAAGGACAACAAAATTATAGAGAAGATTATAGAGAAATAATTAGAATGGTTTCTAGCAAACTTAACATTAGTCGAAGTGCAAAGCGTTTATATGGCTGCCGTCTTTCCGCTTGTAATGAAGTTGTAGATGCTGGAAATAAAATTCAATTTATAACTGCAAATTTCCATGGTATTTTTTTGCTAATTAAGTTGTACCTATTTCAAAGCATTTCGTCCGGAAGTATGGGCTGTGCAGGCTGGATATTCCAATGTCTTAGGGGCTATGTGCCATCTTCAGTGTCCTTTTTCGTTTTGGCTGAGAGATTTTAATTAACACGAAACTTCCGATGTTTATGTTTTATACATTTCTATAAACACATACCACATTCGATGTTTTCATACTAAATATTCGTAGTTTTATTGGTTCTTAAATTCTATGTTCTATGTTTTTAAAGTTAAGGCCAGGACTGTATGTCCGCGCTCTTCAATGTTTTTTAACTACTTTCATAGAAACTTTTTAATGTATTTTTTGTACTAATATGTTTTTTTGATTCCTAGAAAGCATGCAATGTTATTTGTATTTCCAAATAATTATTGGTTATTTACTAATTACATATGCGATGTTTTAAATATTCGTATATTTTTTCCGAGTTTTCTTGAGTCATGGTAACTATTTAAATTTTTATTTATACTTATATAATTTTCTATATCTTTTTAGTTTAGGCCAGAGTAAGAATTATGCATTGATAAAAAATTTTCAGAGCAATTTTCTATGTTTTTTACCCACATACATAGAAACTTTTTCGTTGTGCATTGAAAGCCGTTAGTAGGTTTTGTATTTATAAAATTTATCAATGTTTTATATTCGTAGAAAGTTTGCGATGTTTTATATAGAAACCTGGCGATATTTTATATTCATAGAAAGCTTCTATATTTATAAAGAAATAATGGTTATTTGCTCATTTCATAGTAAATTTTCGATATTTATTGCTCTCAGAAAATGTTAGATTTTCTGGTGGGTGTATACTGTATTTTTAGAGAGGTTGGAATAAATAATCTGCGATGTTTTCTATGTTTAGAGATATTATATGTTTTTAATACTACTAATTAAAACATTTTAAAACGCATTTTATTAGCTGTCTCCAAAGTTTGTAGAATATTTTCGATATTTTCTTAAACAATAGTTTCAACATTTTCTATATTAAATTTCTTGGTGATTTTATATTTCCACAACATGTGCGATGTTTTTTGTTTTTTTTAAAACTAACTTTGAGTGTTACTATGTTTAAAAAAATGTGTTTGTTGTTTTCTTTACAAAGTCCTACTTTTTTTAATTTTCATAGAAATATTTTTGCACTTTTTTTGTAGTGGAGAAAAATATTCTATGTTTTTAAATTCATGTGTTTTTTTCATACAGGTAGGTGAAACTGACACTTTGGGTGTTATCTGCCCTTACAGAAGATTTACGATGTTTCGTTGTTTTCATTACTATAGCTAAAATACTTTCAATGTTTGTGATTGCAATAGAAATTGTTCGATGTTTCATATAACGAAAAAGAAGTTGCGACTTCTTTTTTTAATCATAGTATTTTTTATGTTTTTCATTTTAACAGATATTTTCAATGTTTTGTTGATTTAAGTCGACTTTTTTTTAAGATTTCTTTATTTGTGGAAATTTTTTAATAACTTTTATTTTTACGTTCATAACAAAATTCGATGTTTTTTATGTGCAAAGCATTTTTCAACGTTCATATTCGATATATTCTCCAGCTTCGAAGCAAAATCATTGTTTTCTATGTTTGTAAAATTTGTTCTGAATATTGTATAAAAATTTCAATAGAGAAATGTAAAATTGTTCGATGTGAATGATACCAATTTGGCCCTTAACGATTTGTCAGTTTACAGTGTGTGGAAGGGGTCTGTCTATAATTTTAAATGCTTTCCAATTTGTTTAGTTTTGTTCCCTCTTTATCCCAGAATGTAATCAATTTATTATTTTTTGTGTTAAATGCCTTATTTTCTTTACCTCTCTCTTTCTCAATGATATTTAATATCTGTTGCATTACATCTCCCATAAAACAGAACGTATTTAATTTCAACAAACATTTTATTATCTCCTTTTTACACTTCACATAAGAATTCTTTGTAGAGAGAGAGAGAGAGAGAGACGTTTATCTTGTAGAATCTCACACTGTAAAATAAATTATTATTGATTTAACATTTTGTTGTCTCCTCCACTCATTTAAATTTAATTCCTTGTGCTGTCGCTGTGTAAACATAGTCTGTATTCTGTAATCTGATCTGTTCAGTTATTGTTGCCTACATTGGAATGTGTAAGAAGTTAATTTAATCAATTTCCTTCAAGTCGCCTATATTTATGTGTTTTGTGGAGTTTATTGATGCAAGACACTTTTTTTTTATCACATGGACACATGAAAAAATGGGCAAAAAAATTAACTGACAGCAATAAGAATTGTGCAATAAAATATTGAAAGAATCAAGTTACTGAATACTATTTGAAGGTGTTGAAGACATTCTTAACATATTTTTTTTTTTTGTTCATTTATTCATGGGAATGGTTTGTGTGTATTTTTAATTACAGAATTCAAAATATGTTTGCCTCAATAGTTTTCTGTGTGAATTGTGTGCGTCAAACATTAAGAGAGTTTAGGCACCTTAAAGTACTTAAGGACGTAAATTAGAATTTATTAATGTGAATTATTTTCTATTGGGTCATTCTTTAATTATTTGATTTTTGTATTAAGTAATCAACACTTTTACTGCAAACCTTAAGTATTTCCTAAAAAGGTAACCTGAATACATTTTTTAAGTCCTTGAATTTTTGACACTTACGAGTATATAAATATCTGCGTCTTATGAATAAATCTGTCAATAATAAATAACAATTTATAAAAATTAAGAAACGAAAACAAACCCCGACAAATATTGTTTTACGTTGCATGTGTTTCGCAGTTCTTATCGCATATGACTCGACATATTTACTGAGGCTAGAGTACATATGTATTTCAAATGAAGAAAACACCAAGAAAAGACAATCGAACGGTTTCCTCTTGGGCACAAAACCCACTTATCAATTGATTTTCAGACCTTCAAAGTTTTTTTATGTTGTTGTTTCATTTAGAGGAAGTTTTAAATATTTGTTGCCTATTTGTAGTTATCACTGATCGTTCTGTTTTTTTTTTTCTTCATCAATTCAATATATTTTTCTATGAAATTCCTATTAATGCTTGCGTACGTAAACGAGCCTTTCAATAAATTCAATATGTATAAATTTTCTCACACACACGCACACCTGCATCCATATGCAGTGTAATGTCATTTGCGTTCATTTGTGTGTGTGTGTTTCTGTGTGTTAGTGCATGTTTTAAGCAGAATGAGAATCATGTAAATATTTTGATAAAACGCCTGCTGTTTCTGTGTAAGTATTTATTCTTGTCTTATAAAAAAAATATATATTTTGTTGATAAAGTAAATAAATCTACACACACACACACACACACACGCATTTCCATAAAATAAACGCAGTGCTGAAAAAGTACACTCACCACATCTTTAGTTACTCTTCATTCATCCATTAATGCCCGCGTAAACGTACAACAATTGGAATTTGGGAGAAAAAGTCATTTCATAATAAGAAAAATTTACAGCACAGGTTCACCTTACGAGGAGAAATTTAAGCGATTCGGCAACAATCTGCTTGCGTGTAAACTTGTTTTGCAGCTTCCTACATAGTAGGCACCGGCAGTTGTGAGTGCTACAATGATTGTCAATCGCAGTAAACAAAATATTTAGAAAAGGCAATATAATCCCAGCAGTGTGTAGAAAAGTTATCGATTGTTTACCTCGATAAACTTTCTGTACGATTATTTATCTTTAAATTTGCTATGCAAAAAATATTATTGAGTTCTCTATAATTTCTAATGAAATTGTTTATCGATAAATTTTCCTTATTGATAAATTATAGATTATAAAAAATGTTCCATACATCGTAATGATTGATTACTTTAAATGCAAAATTTCCTATATAATGTTTCTTGTAGATAAATTATCGATTATAGACCTTATTTATTTATAAATTTTTGATGTGGAAACATTCTGATTGAAATGCTGCAACTGTTTATTTATCGATAATTTTGATATTTTATCGATACATGCAAAAAAAATAAAAAAAGGAAAATATTCATATATATAGATCGATGAAGTTTCCTTAGGCAGGGAGATGATCACTAATTTTAATTGCCAAATTCTGGATATAATCTATTTCCGAAAAGTTTTCCATTATCAGTAATACTTATCGGTTTTAATCGATCATTTAATTGCACAATTTCCGATTTAGTAAAACTATTCTCGACAAATTTTCCGTTATCGATAAAATTCCCATAAAAAATCCCCATTATTTATCAATATGTTTTGTAAATTGAAAGACTTTCTATGTAGAAAATTTTGATTGCTTATCGATATATATTTTATAAGACGTATAGATTATTTATCGCTACATTTTCTGCATAGAAGCAATTATAATAAATTTTCCACATAATTTAATGATCGATTATTTTAATTGCAAAATTTTCCATAAGATTTATGATTATTTTTCGCTCAACTCTCTATTATCGATAAAATTCCCATACAGTAAAAAAACATTATTTTCCCCATCAATATTCGCTGTGGAAATATAACTGATTATTTAACGATGAATTTTAAAGGAAATTTTTCGATAAATTTACTATAAGAAGAATTAATCGATACACGTTGCATATTGAAAAATATCGTCTTTTTTGCGACATACATACTTCTGGAAAGTAGCGATTATTCATCAACACATTTTCCTTATAGAAAAATATCGATTACTTATCAACACATTTTCTGATATTGAAAAATATCGATTAATTATCAAAACATTTTCTATATGAAACATTTTCCATATAGAAAAACTATCGATTATTTCAATTAAATTATATATATTTTCCATATTATTTATTATATATCGATTATTATTTATTATATTCGATTATTATAAATCGATTATATTTACAAATCCATTATTATTTATTAAAATTTTTTTTATTAACAATCGAAAATTAGTAGTACCCCTCGCCATTGAAAGTAGTTGCAACTCAAATTATGCATCCTGAGTAACATTAAACGCCAACGGCAATGTGGGCAATCAAAATAAAACAACAACAACAACAACAATGGAAGAATTCAATTTCATTCAGTAACACACAGGATGACTCCTTCATTGTCGTCATCTGTGTCTACATCTCAAAAATGTGCTGAAAATAAATACACACGCACACAAAGTCTGCCACATGCTGTTGCAAACATATTAATGTGTTTATATTGATGACAACGTCTTAGATAATCAACTTCTTTGTCATGAGTGTGAGTGAACGAGTGGGAACACATGCCATTTGTACCATTCCACGGCAAAGCCAGCCAACATAGTTCTACCTGACATTGTGACTGACTTTAAACATTTATTTTCGAAATGTTAGCAACAACAACAAACATCAGCTTGTGAGCTCAGGCAAAATCACAGCATGTACAACAGCCACAAAGAAAAGGAAAAAAATAGTAAACTTGATCCTTTCTTTAAGCCAAAATCTACAAAATCTCTACCAGCATCTTTTGCAAGCTGTGTGACACTCGCACACACACATACGCACACATGTCCAACTATAAATTTGAATATTTAAAATTTTAGTTTTCTTTCCAATAAAAACATACAAATTATACACAGACTGTAAGCAGACACTACTGATAGTTGCAGCATTCGAATTTCTGTTCCCCATTTGTGTTGGTTTGTTTGTTGATGAACGTTTCGTATCTTTAATATCAATGTTGTCGTTGTCGTTTTTGTTGTTGTTGCTGCTGGTATGCCAGCACATTAATCTGTCGTTGTGAATGCTTGTGGTTATGCTAAAGAAATTATTAATAAAAAATTAAATAAGTAAAAGAACTCGCAGAAGAAAAACTGTATGTGTTCACCTTGTGGTGTGACAATACTTGCAACTTAAACAAATTTTGTTCATGTTGTTTTTGTTGGATTTTTCAATGGAACGAAAGTAAATGATGCAGTGCTGTTGCGAGGGAACGTTGGCGCGTAGGCTGAAACGAAGATTATAAATAGAGATTAACACGTTTCTAAGCAAGCAAGTGAAATATTTTTGTTGAAAGGATTTGAAGGAATTTTATTAGAATTGAGAAAAAGTGCTTCTTCGAAAATCTATTTCTCGAAGAAAGTATTATAATAAAGTACCTTTTCAAAATAGTACTATTTAGGGAAAAGCATGACAAGTAAACAACTTTGCCTAGCACTTTTAGTTTGAAATACAAAACAAGACCAGCCTGACGTGAACATTCTGCTTGGCTGTAGATGTGACAAATCAATCCAAGCTTTCCACTACTTATGGCATGAGTTCTATAAATGGCAATTTTCTCGAAATTTCTTTTCGTACCCTTCCCTACGTACTTATATTTTTTTCCTTATTAAATTTCATTTTAAATCGAAAAACTCCTCAAAACTGTAATTGAATCATATTTTTTTTTGCCATCAAACATGCAACACAGCTGCATGAAATTACAAATTGCAACAAGTTCTTCAAATACAGCCAGCAAACTTATAAAACATGTTTTGCAGCAAGATTATCACCAACATACATACCTTACTATTTTCTCTTCATATTTCTGTATTTAAGCCTCAAGATTTTCATTTGATTATTTTATTTGGGGAAAATTAAAATAAAACGAATTTTTTTTTTCTGTGCGCAAAACTGATTACAAATTCTGCTGCTTAACAGCATCCTTCTGAATTCAAGCAACAAAATATAATTTTTCGCAAAATGAATTTGTGAATGTGATTTGTTTTCACATAAAAACCCCGTTAAATTTACACTTAATACGTTACACGGTTGAATGGACAGACCGACAGACCTGTGATTATTATGAGACACCAACTACTCGTATGAACAGTGATAGTTGATGTTGCAGAGAAATTGAACAAACATGCAAGACGCATTGTGAGACAATGTTTATGAGTTGAGAATGAAATTAATTTAGTTTTCGTTTTATGTATAGAAAATTATAATACTTGAGCTGTTTAGTACCCTTCACTATAGCAGGAAAATTGCATTATTGAATTAACGTAAAGAATCGTTTATAATTTCAACAATCTAAATTTCTGACGCCATAAAGTATGCTTCTTCCCATAAGCAATATAAGACCCCAGATAACTTGCAGAGTTATATTTTGCACTTGGCGGTGACTCATTTCAAAATGTATATGAAAAAATCGGCAGAATTGAGGGGGGAAAACAACAGGAAAAATACAGTTACAAAATTTACTAAAATTTATGTGACGTTTTGTTGGAGACACATGTAGTCTGGAGGTATGTACTGTCCAGTTGAGGCCACACAAATTGTGTTATCATGTTCCTATAACGAATGCCGCTCACCACCACCTTGATGTATTCTTACCGGGGGAGATGGGCGAACCAGAGTCCGAGGCCTGTAAGGGGCCTAAAACTAAAAGATAAGACTTTTAAGTTTGATCCGTGACGATATAAATACTGGTAAAACGGAAACCAGTAGCCCCTGGAACTTAAGTCCCACGCTGGTTGCTGATGAAGCTCCTCCGGGAGTGATTGATCGAGGTTGCTGGGGTTTATACCTGAATCGCAGAAATATCTTGGTGCTGGGTTAATGTAGCGTTGCATTGCAAAGCAGGCTATTGACGGCAGGACAATAAATAGCTCCAAAGCCCGCAGCAAGAGGTGGGATCATCAGACAGGCATGATTTCAAGTGCTGCCTATACAAGTACGTTTAGAGGCGTTGATGGTCGATGGGTGCTAAGACTCCGGTCGAATTGCGTCACAAGGCTGATGCCGACTTAAAACTTTGAATTTCTTTAACAAATGTCGTTCACAGTCACTCCCGAATAATGTAAACTCTCGTTTATAGCAACAATATTTTCAGAAAACCTTACTTTACGATTACCTTACTTTTATTGAGTCTCGTGTTGGTCTTGGCATTTACCAAGTGTCTGCCCGTGGTCCTGTGTCTTATGCTAGCCAATGCTGACAATCACACACTATGCGCGCTACCGTCCCAGCCTCATCCTGAGGAGTATCTTTGGAGACTAACACCGGAGTTCCTACAGAGATTAGCTTTTCCACCTCCTGCGAGGCTTCATTGTCCATCCCTGTTAGAATTTGACGGTCCAATGCCTTAGGAGTACCTTTGGAGATTTACCCGTCACCCATTGCGAGGCATTATTGTCCAACTCTTCCGGATTCCTCCATTAAGGAATTAAAGCCGAAGTTCGTTCAGAGATTTCATATAATTCCCACGACTAATGGAGACAAAGAGTTCTTCTACACAGAGCCTCATATGCACGGGTAAATCTGTATTGAAACTGGAGATCGAACGGTATCCAGAGTTCGCATACTAGAGACCAAGCACCCTTTTGACCACGCATCCCTGGCGTCTGCTGAACCAACGTGGATTAGGCATTTTTATAAGAGAGTGTTAACATCTCTCCCCTCGAGTTACTTAGACAGACTCCTTGCAGAGACAACAACATGTTAACGGCCGCCACCACGAGGTGGTATAAGTCAGAACTTCCGACAGTGCTCTCAGGCGGTTAAAAGTATCTTAAAGCGGAAAATGTCGATCAGACCGTTAAGCAATCAAATATTTAAAAAATTGCTAAAATGAAATACAAAGAAAATATTCAAAATCGCTTAAAATTTCTTTATTTATTTAAAAAAAATAAACCTAAAACTCGAAAAACTCTAACAAGAAAAATAAAAGCATTTTCCAACTTAGAGCAGGGTATGTAAGTGTCGGCAAGGCCCTACGCTTGCCTCTTGTTGTGACACACACAGACCTTATTCTCTCTTTGTTTGGAATCCAGGCACCAATGTCTTGTCGTTTATTGACAATCCCGTTGGTTGCACGGTTGCATGGCATTGTTTTGTATTTTATGGTGTCTTGAATCTCAAATTACATGAGAAATTGTCGTTTCGTTTTGGCTTGATGTGTTCTTTTTTCCTCAACAACAACAACCACAAATGATGAACGAAATAAAATAAAATTATTAATAATAATAATAAAAAAACGAAATGAGGAGAATAAGAAAAAAAAATTATTGGAATTTTACTACGTGTGTGGGTAATGACGTGAATGCTTGAGCTGCAACTTTTCGAGGAATTAGAGAATATTTCTTTATTTTTGTTTTGCTTGATATTTGGGACATTTTTAACGGGTTTCAAATTGATTAATTTATGAAATAGTTTTAATCAGCGGCCCAAGGGGTTTCTTTGGTTGGTGGCTTTTTGGTTTTAAATTAGTGTCTGCTTAAAAGAATGATCAATTATAAAACATTTTCCTATAAGGGCATATCTTGAAAGGGAGTAAGAAAAGCTGTGGGGGTAAACCACCTGCGTGTGAGATATTAGTCCAGTCCTTTTTTATTTCAAACTCCCATGTACGCCATTTTGTATCGAATATGTTATCGTTCAATAGTCAGCTAGGCGGACAGTCACATGGTAGATAGGATCTGCTAGGTCCAATTTTTCATAACTCTGTCGACTGAATTAAGTCGACTGAATGAAGCAATAGTTCCGCATATCTTGGCTTTGAGAGCAGCAATGGAATGCGATTATCATACTCACAAATTGTTCGGAACGAATGTCCAATATGTAGCACCCCACGCCGTCCATATATGGCCTCGTTTAGGGCAAAAGAGACAGGGTTATCTTCGATCTGTAGCGCTTAGCGTTAACAGTTGTGGACTCAGCAACGTTGTTTTCGAAATATGATCCCAAAATCCTCACCAATGAACTTCATGTGCTTTGCCATTGTGTCGTATACAGCATTTTCGCTAGCCATTCTTCGACAATAATGCGACTCGTCGTTAAAGATGAGTTTTTGCCCACCAGGCTGACAAATGGCGTTGTAGAGAGTCATGATGTTTGAGCTTCTAGGTTAGTTGGGTCTTGTACGAGGTCAGGTGCAAGCCGCGATGCAAAGTTTGCAAAATTGAAGACGGAATTCTTGTGCACGGTGGGGAATCCTCTGCTTCAGGTTCTTAATTTCACAGACAGCGGTATCGTTGTCGACCGGTCTAACATTCCATTGATGTAGACGTGTTAGGTGAAACGTCTGGCGACTTTGAACGGTCACAGCATCTGCCGCAAAAGGGACTTAACTGGTATAAATATTTGTTCATTACAGAAAAGTTTTATCAGTTCGACTTAATATTCTATCGTATAATTTGCCAGGGTGGGTGGCTTGGCATCTTTGACCGAAGACTAAACAACAGATTTGACTGACATCGCCGCCACAGCCTATCAACATCGAGCCGCCATTCAATTTGCATTTGTATGAAACCCTTAAGCCAAGTTAATTTTCTTCTTCTGGAATCTTATTACTGTCCTTCGGTTTACGCCGTCAATAATAAAACCAGTGCATTTGGGAAAACCCCAATCAGGCGGCCATAAATTGAGACGCCGTTTAATATGTAACTTTTCAGAGTGCTTTATGAGCTTGTGAAAGCACTGGCATTTAATTTTACAAAACTGCAGTCATCAAAGCCTTCTGCTTTTCTGATTAAAATCAGCAAGTGTCTGGGAAATGTGAGGTTTCAATAGGAAGGTGCAATCGATGTATTAAAGCTCATAATTTCGTGCCTTGGAACTATGAACTGGGCTCGCGTGATTAACCATTTCTTGCTTATTTTTTGGTCGACATCAAAAAGCCAAAGGCGATCGACGAATTGTTGTAGAACGGCTGCCTGCGACTTTGCCAAAACTTTTTCTTTTATTTTTTAATTTTGCAGAGGCTCCAAATTGTTTTTCTAGAAAGACAAAAAAAAACACCCTTTAGAACAAATTTTAAAACTTTATTCAAATGCTATTAAATTCATTTATTTCTTTAAACTTTTTTATTATTTCTGATCGAGTCATAAATTTTTCCTTCTTCCTACAGTTTTTATTTCATTCGTCTTGTTTTTTGTTCTTATTTTTATTTTTATCGATAAAAATGTGCAATTGCAACCGTTTCTAAACTGATATCGGGCACGTTTCTATATAATTCATATAAATAATATGTGTTTTGTATTTGTTATTGTTGTTGTTTTGCTTTTAACAAATGAACTACATATTGCTGCTAAAGAATTCACAATTGTATGTTTTTTTTGTTTTATAAATTTAAAAATAAATATAAAAAAACGTCGTAAAAATAAACACTAGAGCTGAGAAAGAAATATGCGAGGCTTGTTCTGGAATTAATAGACCTATTGACTTTGCAATATAATTTTGCCAATGGGTGTGTGTGTTGTTTTTAGATGTGATAGACTTTAAAATTGAAATTTCCCTTCACTTTGTGATCATATGTTGGTCTGTGAAGACAGCTGCAATAAGACAGCTGTGGAAACTCGCTTAGAATGTTCAGTTCAAGCTTAAGCTCACAAATGCTGGCATTTTTCACAAAACACAATCATCCCGCTACCACTCTCGTATGCAGTTTTACTCTTTTCTGGGCCGTCGTATGACCACCAGATGCAATTTATGCTTTCGTACAGTGCAGGCAAATAAATAAACAACAGCTGCCATTTAATGCATTAGAAACAAAACTGCTACTTTTCAAATGAAACTCACTGTATTTTTTTATTATAAAGTTCGAGTACTATTTGTTGCATGAGTTTGGATTTCTATTTACAAGATACTTGAACGTGTGGTGCCTAAAATAACACACATAAATCAAAGCACACTCGAAGACAATTTTATATTTCTAGCAATGTTTGTTTGATAAACTATTGATTTTGAATTATTATGCCGGTACAAACATTACAAAAAATGTATATTTACTTGAACAACAACAACAACAACAAGAAGCCTATAAAAATTAATTTTGTCGAGAGAACACATGTAAATAATAACAAAAGGATGGACTTATTTCACAATCGGCATTGTGTTATTTTCACCAAAAGAGCTGAAATTGTTATAAAAATGGGGGGAAAATACAAGTAAAACTTATAATACAACTTTTCCGGAAACAGGCACTACAAACCACAAGGTATCTCACAGCACATACACACCTAGGTGGCGAGTTTAGCGTTATAACATTCTAAGCTATGCGGTGCTAAATTGTTTGAGATCATTTAGACTTCCAACGCACCTTTAATGGATTTTGTTGCAATGCAGAAACACGTTATACTATAAACTAAGAATTAAAGTTCCACTTACTACCTATCGTTCCTCGTTCTGGAGATATTGGGCTTTGAAAATAATTAAAATCAAAAATCCACCTACCTGAATAACTTGCGCTATCCAGTGGCATGTTCAGAAAAGCACCACGCCCATTAGTTTAAAAAATATTAAGGCGTTTAGGAGAAATTGCGATTTTGAAAGTAGTGGGCGTGGCAGTGGGCGGGAAATGTGAACTAAGAACTAAAGCTCTACTTGCTGCCTAAAGGACGGTGGGTCTCCCATGTCGATAGCGTTGCTAGTTCAAGAGATATTGAACTGCAAAAATAAGTAAAAAAAGGAATCCACCTTCTGCGTGATTATGTTCTCCTGGTGCTGGAAAAAAAATTTTGTGTAATTTTACTGAAATAAAATTAGTCACGAACGGTTGCGCGTGACTGTATTTCAAGCGCTATAGCTTTGGCGCCAGATCAGCTACATTATTGTAATTCTACATCCTTATTGAGAATAACGTCCGCTATCCAGTGGCATAATCATAAAAGCGCCACGCCCATTAGTTTCAAAAATATTAAGGCGTTTAGGAGAAATTGCGATTTTGAAAGTAGTGGGCGGGCGGGAAATATAAACTAAGAACTAAAGCTCTACTTGCTGCCTAAAGGATGGTGGGTCTCCCATGTCGATAGCGTTCCTAGTTCAAGAGATATTGAGCTGCAAAAATAAGTAAAATCAGGAATCCACCTTCTGCGTGATTATGTTCTCCTGGTGCTGGAAAAAAAATTTTGTGCAATTTTACTGAAATAAAATTAGTCACGAACGGTTGCGCGTGACTGTATTTCAAGCGCTATAGCTTTGGCGCAAGATCAGCTACATTATTGTAATTCCACATCCTTATTGCGAATAACTTCCGCTATCCAGTGACATGTTCAGAAAAGCGCCACGCCCATTAGTTTCAAAAATATTAAGGCGTTTAGGAAAAATTGCTATTTTGAAAGTAGTGGGCGTGGCAGTGGGCGGGAAATATAAACTAAGAACTAAAGCTCTACTTGCTGCCTAAAGGATGGTGGGTCTCCCATGTCGATAGCGTTCCTAGTTCAAGAGATATTGAGCTGCAAAAATAAGTAAAATCAGGAATCCACCTTCTGCGTGATTATGTTCTCCTGGTGCTGGAAAAAAAATTTTGTGCAATTTTACTGAAATAAAATTAGTCACGAACGGTTGCGCGTGACTGTATTTCAGGCGCTATAGCTTTGGCGCCAGATCAGCTACATTATTGTAATTCTACATTCTTATAGAGAATAACTTCCGCTATCCAGTGACATGTTCAGAAAAGCGCCACGCCCATTAGTTTCAAAAATATTAAGGCGTTTAGGAAAAATTGCGATTTTGAAAGTAGTGGGCGTGGCAGTGGGCGGGAAATGTAAACTAAGAACAAAAGCTCTACTTGCTGCCTAAAGGATGGTGGGTCTCCCACGTCGATAGCGTTGCTAGTTCAAGAGATATTGAGCTGCAAAAATAAGTAAAATCAGAAATCCACCTTCTGCGTGATTATGTTCTCCTGGTGCTGGAAAAAAAATTTTGTGCAATTTTACTGAAATAAAATTAGTCACGAACGGTTGCGCGTGACTGTATTTCAAGCGCTATAGCTTTGGCGCCAGATCAGCTACATTATTGTAATTCTACATTCTTATAGAGAATAACTTCCGCTATCCAGTGACATGTTCAGAAAAGCGCCACGCCCATTAGTTTCAAAAATATTAAGGCATTTAGGAAAAATTGCGATTTTGAAAGTAGTGGGCGTGGCAGTGGGCGGGAAATATAAACTAAGAACTAAAGCTCTACTTGCTGCCTAAAGGATGGTGGGTCTCCCATGTCGATAGCGTTCCTAGTTCTGGAGATATTGAGCTGCAAAAATAAGTAAAATCACGAATCCACCTTCTGCGTGATTATGTTCTCCTGGTGCTGGAAAAAAAATTTTGTGCAATTTTACTGAAATAAAATTAGTCACGAACGGTTGCGCGTGACTGTATTTCAAGCGCTATAGCTTTGGCGCCAGATCAGCTACATTATTGTAATTCTACATCCTTATTGCGAATAACTTCCGCTATCCAGTGACATGTTCAGAAAAGCGCCACGCCCATTAGTTTCAAAAATATTAAGGCGTTTAGGAAAAATTGCGATTTTGAAAGTAGGGGGCGTGGCAGTGGGCGGGAAATATAAACTAAGAACAAAAGCTCTACTTGCTGCCTAAAGGATGGTGGGTCTCCCATGTCGATAGCGTTCCTAGTTCAAGAGATATTGAGCTGCAAAAATAAGTAAAATCAGGAATCCACCTTCTGCGTGATTATGTTCTCCTGGTGCTGAAAAAAAATTTTGTGCAATTTTACTGAAATAAAATTAGTCACGAACGGTTGCGCGTGACTGTATTTCAAGCGCTATAGCTTTGGCGCCAGATCAGCTACATTATTGTAGCTGATTTGTTCAGAAAAGCGCCACGCCCATTAGTTTCAAAAATATTAAGGCGTTTAGGAAAAATTGCGATTTTGAAAGTAGGGGGCGTGGCAGTGGGCGGGAAATATAAACTAAGAACTAAAGCTCTACTTGCTGCCTAAAGGATGGTGGGTCTCCCATGTCGATAGCGTTGCTAGTTCAAGAGATATTGAGCTGCAAAAATAAGTAAAATCAGGAATCCACCTTCTGCGTGATTATGTTCTCCTGGTGCTGGAAAAAAAATTTTGTGCAATTTTACTGAAATAAAATTAGTCACGAACGGTTGCGCGTGACTGTATTTCAAGCGCTATAGCTTTGGCGCCAGATCAGCTACATTATTGTAATTCTACATCCTTATTGCGAATAACTTCCGCTATCCAGTGACATGTTCTGAAAAGCGCCACGCCCATTAGTTTCAAAAATATTAAGGCGTTTAGGAAAAATTGCGATTTTGAAAGTAGTGGGCGTGGCAGTGGGCGGGAAATATAAACTAAGAACTAAAGCTCTACTTGCTGCCTAAAGGATGGTGGGTCTCCCATGTCGATAGCGTTCCTAGTTCTGGAGATATTGAGCTGCAAAAATAAGTAAAATCAGGAATCCACCTTCTGCGTGATTATGTTCTCCTGGTGCTGGAAAAAAAATTTTGTGCAATTTTACTGAAATAAAATTAGTCACGAACGGTTGCGCGTGACTGTATTTCAAGCGCTATAGCTTTGGCGCCAGATCAGCTACATTATTGTAATTCTACATCCTTATTGCGAATAACTTCCGCTATCCAGTGACATGTTCTGAAAAGCGCCACGCCCATTAGTTTCAAAAATATTAAGGCGTTTAGGAAAAATTGCGATTTTGAAAGTAGTGGGCGTGGCAGTGGGCGGGAAATATAAACTAAGAACTAAAGCTCTACTTGCTGCCTAAAGGATGGTGGGTCTCCCATGTCGATAGCGTTCCTAGTTCAAGAGATATTGAGCTGCAAAAATAAGTAAAATCAGGAATCCACCTTCTGCGTGATTATGTTCTCCTGGTGCAGGAAAAAAAATTTTGTGCAATTTTACTGAAATAAAATTAGTCACGAACGGTTGCGCGTGACTGTATTTCAAGCGCTATAGCTTTGGCGCCAGATCAGCTACATTATTGTAATTCTACATCCTTATTGCGAATAACTTCCGCTATCCAGTGACATGTTCAGAAAAGCGCCACGCCCATTAGTTTCAAAAATATTAAGGCGTTTAGGAAAAATTGCGATTTTGAAAGTAGGGGGCGTGGCAGTGGGCGGGAAATATAAACTAAGAACAAAAGCTCTACTTGCTGCCTAAAGGATGGTGGGTCTCCCATGTCGATAGCGTTCCTAGTTCAAGAGATATTGAGCTGCAAAAATAAGTAAAATCAGGAATCCACCTTCTGCGTGATTATGTTCTCCTGGTGCTGAAAAAAAATTTTGTGCAATTTTACTGAAATAAAATTAGTCACGAACGGTTGCGCGTGACTGTATTTCAAGCGCTATAGCTTTGGCGCCAGATCAGCTACATTATTGTAGCTGATTTGTTCAGAAAAGCGCCACGCCCATTAGTTTCAAAAATATTAAGGCGTTTAGGAAAAATTGCGATTTTGAAAGTAGGGGGCGTGGCAGTGGGCGGGAAATATAAACTAAGAACTAAAGCTCTACTTGCTGCCTAAAGGATGGTGGGTCTCCCATGTCGATAGCGTTGCTAGTTCAAGAGATATTGAGCTGCAAAAATAAGTAAAATCAGGAATCCACCTTCTGCGTGATTATGTTCTCCTGGTGCTGGAAAAAAAATTTTGTGCAATTTTACTGAAATAAAATTAGTCACGAACGGTTGCGCGTGACTGTATTTCAAGCGCTATAGCTTTGGCGCCAGATCAGCTACATTATTGTAATTCTACATCCTTATTGCGAATAACTTCCGCTATCCAGTGACATGTTCTGAAAAGCGCCACGCCCATTAGTTTCAAAAATATTAAGGCGTTTAGGAAAAATTGCGATTTTGAAAGTAGTGGGCGTGGCAGTGGGCGGGAAATATAAACTAAGAACTAAAGCTCTACTTGCTGCCTAAAGGATGGTGGGTCTCCCATGTCGATAGCGTTCCTAGTTCTGGAGATATTGAGCTGCAAAAATAAGTAAAATCAGGAATCCACCTTCTGCGTGATTATGTTCTCCTGGTGCTGGAAAAAAAATTTTGTGCAATTTTACTGAAATAAAATTAGTCACGAACGGTTGCGCGTGACTGTATTTCAAGCGCTATAGCTTTGGCGCCAGATCAGCTACATTATTGTAATTCTACATCCTTATTGCGAATAACTTCCGCTATCCAGTGACATGTTCTGAAAAGCGCCACGCCCATTAGTTTCAAAAATATTAAGGCGTTTAGGAAAAATTGCGATTTTGAAAGTAGTGGGCGTGGCAGTGGGCGGGAAATATAAACTAAGAACTAAAGCTCTACTTGCTGCCTAAAGGATGGTGGGTCTCCCATGTCGATAGCGTTCCTAGTTCTGGAGATATTGAGCTGCAAAAATAAGTAAAATCAGGAATCCACCTTCTGCGTGATTATGTTCTCCTGGTGCTGGAAAAAAAATTTTGTGCAATTTTACTGAAATAAAATTAGTCACGAACGGTTGCGCGTGACTGTATTTCAAGCGCTATAGCTTTGGCGCAAGATCAGCTACATTATTGTAATTCTACATCCTTATTGCGAATAACTTCCGCTATCCAGTGACATGTTCAGAAAAGCGCCACGCCCATTAGTTTCAAAAATATTAAGGCGTTTAGGAAAAATTGCGATTTTGAAAGTAGTGGGCGTGGCAGTGGGCGGGAAATATAAACTAAGAACTAAAGCTCTACTTGCTGCCTAAAGGATGGTGGGTCTCCCACGTCGATAGCGTTGCTAGTTCAAGCGATATTGAGCTGCAAAAATAAGTAAAATCAGAAATCCACCTTCTGCGTGATTATGTTCTCCTGGTGCTGGAAAAAAAATGTTGTGCAATTTTACTGAAATAAAATTAGTCACGAACGGTTGCGCGTGACTGTATTTCAAGCGCTATAGCTTTGGCGCAAGATCAGCTACATTATTGTAATTCTACATCCTTATAGAGAATAACTTCCGCTATCCAGTGGCATGTTCAGAAAAGCGCCACGCCCATTAGTTTCAAAAATATTAAGGCGTTTAGGAAAAATTGCGATTTTGAAAGTAGTGGGCGTGGCAGTGGGCGGGAAATATAAACTAAGAACTAAAGCTCTACTTGCTGCCTAAAGGATGGTGGGTCTCCCATGTCGATAGCGTTCCTAGTTCAAGAGATATTGAGCTGCAAAAATAAGTAAAATCAGGAATCCACCTTCTGCGTGATTATGTTCTCCTGGTGCAGGAAAAAAAATTTTGTGCAATTTTACTGAAATAAAATTAGTCACGAACGGTTGCGCGTGACTGTATTTCAAGCGCTATAGCTTTGGCGCAAGATCAGCTACATTATTGTAATTCTACATCCTTATAGAGAATAACTTCCGCTATCCAGTGGCATGTTCAGAAAAGCGCCACGCCCATTAGTTTCAAAAATATTAAGGCGTTTAGGAAAAATTGCGATTTTGAAAGTAGTGGGCGTGGCAGTGGGCGGGAAATATAAACTAAGAACTAAAGCTCTACTTGCTGCCTAAAGGATGGTGGGTCTCCCATGTCGATAGCGTTCCTAGTTCAAGAGATATTGAGCTGCAAAAATAAGTAAAATCAGGAATCCACCTTCTGCGTGATTATGTTCTCCTGGTGCAGGAAAAAAAATTTTGTGCAATTTTACTGAAATAAAATTAGTCACGAACGGTTGCGCGTGACTGTATTTCAAGCGCTATAGCTTTGGCGCAAGATCAGCTACATTATTGTAATTCTACATCCTTATAGAGAATAACTTCCGCTATCCAGTGGCATGTTCAGAAAAGCGCCACGCCCATTAGTTTCAAAAATATTAAGGCGTTTAGGAAAAATTGCGATTTTGAAAGTAGTGGGCGTGGCAGTGGGCGGGAAATATAAACTAAGAACTAAAGCTCTACTTGCTGCCTAAAGGATGGTGGGTCTCCCATGTCGATAGCGTTCCTAGTTCAAGAGATATTGAGCTGCAAAAATAAGTAAAATCAGGAATCCACCTTCTGCGTGATTATGTTCTCCTGGTGCTGGAAAAAAAATGTTGTGCAATTTTACTGAAATAAAATTAGTCACGAACGGTTGCGCGTGACTGTATTTCAAGCGCTATAGCTTTGGCGCAAGATCAGCTACATTATTGTAATTCTACATTCTTATAGAGAATAACTTCCGCTATCCAGTGACATGTTCAGAAAAGCGCCACGCCCATTAGTTTCAAAAATATTAAGGCGTTTAGGAGAAATTGCGATTTTGAAAGTAGTGGGCGTGGCAGTGGGCGGGAAATGTGAACTAAGAACTAAAGCTCTACTTGCTGCCTAAAGGATGGTGGGTCTCCCATGTCGATAGCGTTCCTAGTTCTGGAGATATTGAGCTGCAAAAATAAGTAAAATCAGGAATCCACCTTCTGCGTGATTATGTTCTCCTGGTGCTGGAAAAAAAATTTTGTGCAATTTTACTGAAATAAAATTAGTCACGAACGGTTGCGCGTGACTGTATTTCAAGCGTTATAGCTTTGGCGCCAGATCAGCTACATTATTGTAATTCTACATTCTTATAGAGAATAACTTCCGCTATCCAGTGACATGTTCAGAAAAGCGCCACGCCCATTAGTTTCAAAAATATTAAGGCGTTGAGGAAAAATTGCGATTTTGAAAGTAGTGGGCGTGGCAGTGGGCGGGAAATATAAACTAAGAACTAAAGCTCTACTTGCTGCCTAAAGGATGGTGGGTCTCCCATGTCGATAGCGTTCCTAGTTCTGGAGATATTGAGCTGCAAAAATAAGTAAAATCACGAATCCACCTTCTGCGTGATTATGTTCTCCTGGTGCTGGAAAAAAAATGTTGTGCAATTTTACTGAAATAAAATTAGTCACGAACGGTTGCGCGTGACTGTATTTCAAGCGCTATAGCTTTGGCGCAAGATCAGCTACATTATTGTAATTCTACATTCTTATAGAGAATAACTTCCGCTATCCAGTGACATGTTCAGAAAAGCGCCACGCCCATTAGTTTCAAAAATATTAAGGCGTTTAGGAAAAATTGCGATTTTGAAAGTAGTGGGCGTGGCAGTGGGCGGGAAATATAAACTAAGAACAAAAGCTCTACTTGCTGCCTAAAGGATGGTGGGTCTCCCATGTCGATAGCGTTGCTAGTTCAAGAGATATTGAGCTGCAAAAATAAGTAAAATCAGGAATCCACCTTCTGCGTGATTATGTTCTCCTGGTGCTGGAAAAAAAATGTTGTGCAATTTTACTGAAATAAAATTAGTCACGAACGGTTGCGCGTGACTGTATTTCAAGCGCTATAGCTTTGGCGCAAGATCAGCTACATTATTGTAATTCTACATTCTTATAGAGAATAACTTCCGCTATCCAGTGACATGTTCAGAAAAGCGCCACGCCCATTAGTTTCAAAAATATTAAGGCGTTTAGGAAAAATTGCGATTTTGAAAGTAGTGGGCGTGGCAGTGGGCGGGAAATATAAACTAAGAACAAAAGCTCTACTTGCTGCCTAAAGGATGGTGGGTCTCCCATGTCGATAGCGTTGCTAGTTCAAGAGATATTGAGCTGCAAAAATAAGTAAAATCAGGAATCCACCTTCTGCGTGATTATGTTCTCCTGGTGCTGGAAAAAAAATGTTGTGCAATTTTACTGAAATAAAATTAGTCACGAACGGTTGCGCGTGACTGTATTTCAAGCGCTATAGCTTTGGCGCAAGATCAGCTACATTATTGTAATTCTACATTCTTATAGAGAATAACTTCCGCTATCCAGTGACATGTTCAGAAAAGCGCCACGCCCATTAGTTTCAAAAATATTAAGGCGTTTAGGAAAAATTGCGATTTTGAAAGTAGTGGGCGTGGCAGTGGGCGGGAAATATAAACTAAGAACAAAAGCTCTACTTGCTGCCTAAAGGATGGTGGGTCTCCCATGTCGATAGCGTTGCTAGTTCAAGAGATATTGAGCTGCAAAAATAAGTAAAATCAGGAATCCACCTTCTGCGTGATTATGTTCTCCTGGTGCAGGAAAAAAAATTTTGTGCAATTTTACTGAAATAAAATTAGTCACGAACGGTTGCGCGTGACTGTATTTCAAGCGCTATAGCTTTGGCGCAAGATAAGCTACATTATTGTAATTCTACATCCTTATTGTGAATAACTTCCGCTATCCAGTGGCATGTTCAGAAAAGCGCCACGCCCATTAGTTTCAAAAATATTAAGGCGTTTAGGAAAAATTGCGATTTTGAAAGTAGTGGGCGTGGCAGTGGGCGGGAAATATAAACTAAGAACAAAAGCTCTACTTGCTGCCTAAAGGATGGTGGGTCTCCCATATCGATAGCGTTGCTAGTTCAAGAGATATTGAGCTGCAAAAATAAGTAAAATCAGGAATCCACCTTCTGCGTGATTATGTTCTCCTGGTGCAGGAAAAAAAATTTTGTGCAATTTTACTGAAATAAAATTAGTCACGAACGGTTGCGCGTGACTGTATTTCAAGCGCTATAGCTTTGGCGCAAGATAAGCTACATTATTGTAATTCTACATCCTTATTGTGAATAACTTCCGCTATCCAGTGGCATGTTCAGAAAAGCGCCACGCCCATTAGTTTCAAAAATATTAAGGCGTTTAGGAAAAATTGCGATTTTGAAAGTAGTGGGCGTGGCAGTGGGCGGGAAATATAAACTAAGAACTAAAGCTCTACTTGCTGCCTAAAGGATGGTGGGTCTCCCATGTCGATAGCGTTCCTAGTTCAAGAGATATTGAGCTGCAAAAATAAGTAAAATCAGGAATCCACCTTCTGCGTGATTATGTTCTCCTGGTGCTGGAAAAAAAATTTTGTGCAATTTTACTGAAATAAAATTAGTCACGAACGGTTGCGCGTGACTGTATTTCAAGCGCTATAGCTTTGGCGCAAGATCAGCTACATTATTGTAATTCTACATTCTTATAGAGAATAACTTCCGCTATCCAGTGACATGTTCAGAAAAGCGCCACGCCCATTAGTTTCAAAAATATTAAGGCGTTTAGGAAAAATTGCGATTTTGAAAGTAGTGGGCGTGGCAGTGGGCGGGAAATATAAACTAAGAACTAAAGCTCTACTTGCTGCCTAAGGATGGTGGGTCTCCCATGTCGATAGCGTTCCTAGTTCAAGAGATATTGAGCTGCAAAAATAAGTAAAATCAGGAATCCACCTTCTGCGTGATTATGTTCTCCTGGTGCTGGAAAAAAAATTTTGTACAATTTTACTGAAATAAAATTAGTCACGAACGGTTGCGCGTGACTGTATTTCAAGCGCTATAGCTTTGGCGCAAGATCAGCTACATTATTGTAATTCTACATTCTTATAGAGAATAACTTCCGCTATCCAGTGACATGTTCAGAAAAGCGCCACGCCCATTAGTTTCAAAAATATTAAGGCGTTTAGGAAAAATTGCGATTTTGAAAGTAGTGGGCGTGGCAGTGGGCGGGAAATATAAACTAAGAACAAAAGCTCTACTTGCTGCCTAAAGGATGGTGGGTCTCCCATGTCGATAGCGTTGCTAGTTCAAGAGATATTGAGCTGCAAAAATAAGTAAAATCAGGAATCCACCTTCTGCGTGATTATGTTCTCCTGGTGCTGGAAAAAAAATGTTGTGCAATTTTACTGAAATAAAATTAGTCACGAACGGTTGCGCGTGACTGTATTTCAAGCGCTATAGCTTTGGCGCAAGATCAGCTACATTATTGTAATTCTACATTCTTATAGAGAATAACTTCCGCTATCCAGTGACATGTTCAGAAAAGCGCCACGCCCATTAGTTTCAAAAATATTAAGGCGTTTAGGAAAAATTGCGATTTTGAAAGTAGTGGGCGTGGCAGTGGGCGGGAAATATAAACTAAGAACTAAAGCTCTACTTGCTGCCTAAAGGATGGTGGGTCTCCCATGTCGATAGCGTTGCTAGTTCAAGAGATATTGAGCTGCAAAAATAAATAAAATCAGGAATCCACCTTCTGCGTGATTATGTTCTCCTGGTGCAGGAAAAAAAATTTTGTGCAATTTTACTGAAATAAAATTAGTCACGAACGGTTGCGCGTGACTGTATTTCAAGCGCTATAGCTTTGGCGCAAGATCAGCTACATTATTGTAATTCTACATCCTTATAGAGAATAACTTCCGCTATCCAGTGGCATGTTCAGAAAAGCGCCACGCCCATTAGTTTCAAAAATATTAAGGCGTTTAGGAAAAATTGCGATTTTGAAAGTAGTGGGCGTGGCAGTGGGCGGGAAATTTAACTAAGAACTAAAGCTCTACTTGCTGCCTAAAGGATGGTGGGTCTCCCATGTCGATAGCGTTCCTAGTTCAAGAGATATTGAGCTGCAAAAATAAGTAAAATCAGGAATCCACCTTCTGCGTGATTATGTTCTCCTGGTGCAGGAAAAAAAATTTTGTGCAATTTTACTGAAATAAAATTAGTCACGAACGGTTGCGCGTGACTGTATTTCAAGCGCTATAGCTTTGGCGCAAGATCAGCTACATTATTGTAATTCTACATCCTTATAGAGAATAACTTCCGCTATCCAGTGGCATGTTCAGAAAAGCGCCACGCCCATTAGTTTCAAAAATATTAAGGCGTTTAGGAAAAATTGCGATTTTGAAAGTAGTGGGCGTGGCAGTGGGCGGGAAATATAAACTAAGAACTAAAGCTCTACTTGCTGCCTAAAGGATGGTGGGTCTCCCATGTCGATAGCGTTCCTAGTTCAAGAGATATTGAGCTGCAAAAATAAGTAAAATCAGGAATCCACCTTCTGCGTGATTATGTTCTCCTGGTGCAGGAAAAAAAATTTTGTGCAATTTTACTGAAATAAAATTAGTCACGAACGGTTGCGCGTGACTGTATTTCAAGCGCTATAGCTTTGGCGCAAGATCAGCTACATTATTGTAATTCTACATCCTTATTGAGAATAACTTCCGCTATCGAGTGGCATAATCATAAAAGCGCCACGCCCATTAGTTTCAAAAATATTAAGGCGTTGAGGAAAAATTGCGATTTTGAAAGTAGTGGGCGTGGCAGTGGGCGGGAAATATAAACTAAGAACAAAAGCTCTACTTGCTGCCTAAAGGATGGTGGGTCTCCCATGTCGATAGCGTTCCTAGTTCTGGAGATATTGAACTGCAAAAATAAGTAAAATCACGAATCCACCTTCTGCGTGATTATGTTCTCCTGGTGCTGGAAAAAAAATGTTGTGCAATTTTACTGAAATAAAATTAGTCACGAACGGTTGCGCGTGACTGTATTTCAAGCGCTATAGCTTTGGCGCAAGATCAGCTACATTATTGTAATTCTACATCCTTATTGCGAATAACTTCCGCTATCCAGTGACATGTTCAGAAAAGCGCCACGCCCATTAGTTTCAAAAATATTAAGGCGTTTAGGAAAAATTGCGATTTTGAAAGTAGTGGGCGTGGCAGTGGGCGGGAAATATAAACTAAGAACAAAAGCTCTACTTGCTGCCTAAAGGATGGTGGGTCTCCCATGTCGATAGCGTTGCTAGTTCAAGAGATATTGAGCTGCAAAAATAAGTAAAATCAGGAATCCACCTTCTGCGTGATTATGTTCTCCTGGTGCTGGAAAAAAAATGTTGTGCAATTTTACTGAAATAAAATTAGTCACGAACGGTTGCGCGTGACTGTATTTCAAGCGCTATAGCTTTGGCGCAAGATCAGCTACATTATTGTAATTCTACATTCTTATAGAGAATAACTTCCGCTATCCAGTGACATGTTCAGAAAAGCGCCACGCCCATTAGTTTCAAAAATATTAAGGCGTTTAGGAAAAATTGCGATTTTGAAAGTAGTGGGCGTGGCAGTGGGCGGGAAATATAAACTAAGAACAAAAGCTCTACTTGCTGCCTAAAGGATGGTGAGTCTCCCATGTCGATAGCGTTGCTAGTTCAAGAGATATTGAGCTGCAAAAATAAGTAAAATCAGGAATCCACCTTCTGCGTGATTATGTTCTCCTGGTGCTGGAAAAAAAATGTTGTGCAATTTTACTGAAATAAAATTAGTCACGAACGGTTGCGCGTGACTGTATTTCAAGCGCTATAGCTTTGGCGCAAGATCAGCTACATTATTGTAATTCTACATTCTTATAGAGAATAACTTCCGCTATCCAGTGACATGTTCAGAAATGCGCCACGCCCATTAGTTTCAAAAATATTAAGGCGTTTAGGAAAAATTGCGATTTTGAAAGTAGTGGGCGTGGCAGTGGGCGGGAAATATAAACTAAGAACAAAAGCTCTACTTGCTGCCTAAAGGATGGTGGGTCTCCCATGTCGATAGCGTTGCTAGTTCAAGAGATATTGAGCTGCAAAAATAAGTAAAATCAGGAATCCACCTTCTGCGTGATTATGTTCTCCTGCTGCAGGAAAAAAAATTTTGTGCAATTTTACTGAAATAAAATTAGTCACGAACGGTTGCGCGTGACTGTATTTCAAGCGCTATAGCTTTGGCGCAAGATAAGCTACATTATTGTAATTCTACATCCTTATTGTGAATAACTTCCGCTATCCAGTGGCATGTTCAGAAAAGCGCCACGCCCATTAGTTTCAAAAATATTAAGGCGTTTAGGAGAAATTGCGATTTTGAAAGTAGTGGGCGTGGCAGTGGGCGGGAAATGTGAACTAAGAACTAAAGCTCTACTTGCTGCCTAAAGGATGGTGGGTCTCCCATGTCGATAGCGTTCCTAGTTCAAGAGATATTGAGCTGCAAAAATAAGTAAAATCAGGAATCCACCTTCTGCGTGATTATGTTCTCCTGGTGCTGGAAAAAAAATGTTGTGCAATTTTACTGAAATAAAATTAGTCACGAACGGTTGCGCGTGACTGTATTTCAAGCGCTATAGCTTTGGCGCAAGATCAGCTACATTATTGTAATTCTACATCCTTATTGTGAATAACTTCCGCTATCCAGTGGCATGTTCAGAAAAGCGCCACGCCCATTAGTTTCAAAAATATTAAGGCGTTTAGGAGAAATTGCGATTTTGAAAGTAGTGGGCGTGGCAGTGGGCGGGAAATGTGAACTAAGAACTAAAGCTCTACTTGCTGCCTAAAGGATGGTGGGTCTCCCATGTCGATAGCGTTCCTAGTTCAAGAGATATTGAGCTGCAAAAATAAGTAAAATCAGGAATCCACCTTCTGCGTGATTATGTTCTCCTGGTGCTGGAAAAAAAATGTTGTGCAATTTTACTGAAATAAAATTAGTCACGAACGGTTGCGCGTGACTGTATTTCAAGCGCTATAGCTTTGGCGCAAGATCAGCTACATTATTGTAATTTTACATTCTTATAGAGAATAACTTCCGCTATCCAGTGACATGTTCAGAAATGCGCCACGCCCATTAGTTTCAAAAATATTAAGGCGTTTAGGAAAAATTGCGATTTTGAAAGTAGTGGGCGTGGCAGTGGGCGGGAAATATAAACTAAGAACAAAAGCTCTACTTGCTGCCTAAAGGATGGTGGGTCTCCCATGTCGATAGCGTTGCTAGTTCAAGAGATATTGAGCTGCAAAAATAAGTAAAATCAGGAATCCACCTTCTGCGTGATTATGTTCTCCTGGTGCAGGAAAAAAAATTTTGTGCAATTTTACTGAAATAAAATTAGTCACGAACGGTTGCGCGTGACTGTATTTCAAGCGCTATAGCTTTGGCGCAAGATAAGCTACATTATTGTAATTCTACATCCTTATTGTGAATAACTTCCGCTATCCAGTGGCATGTTCAGAAAAGCGCCACGCCCATTAGTTTCAAAAATATTAAGGCGTTTAGGAAAAATTGCGATTTTGAAAGTAGTGGGCGTGGCAGTGGGCGGGAAATATAAACTAAGAACAAAAGCTCTACTTGCTGCCTAAAGGATGGTGGGTCTCCCATGTCGATAGCGTTGCTAGTTCAAGAGATATTGAGCTGCAAAAATAAGTAAAATCAGGAATCCACCTTCTGTGTGATTATGTTCTCCTGGTGCTGGAAAAAAAATGTTGTGCAATTTTACTGAAATAAAATTAGTCACGAACGGTTGCGCGTGACTGTATTTCAAGCGCTATAGCTTTGGCGCAAGATCAGCTACATTATTGTAATTCTACATTCTTATAGAGAATAACTTCCGCTATCCAGTGACATGTTCAGAAAAGCGCCACGCCCATTAGTTTCAAAAATATTAAGGCGTTTAGGAAAAATTGCGATTTTGAAAGTAGTGGGCGTGGCAGTGGGCGGGAAATATAAACTAAGAACAAAAGCTCTACTTGCTGCCTAAAGGATGGTGGGTCTCCCATGTCGATAGCGTTGCTAGTTCAAGAGATATTGAGCTGCAAAAATAAGTAAAATCAGGAATCCACCTTCTGCGTGATTATGTTCTCCTGGTGCTGGAAAAAAAATGTTGTGCAATTTTACTGAAATAAAATTAGTCACGAACGGTTGCGCGTGACTGTATTTCAAGCGCTATAGCTTTGGCGCAAGATCAGCTACATTATTGTAATTCTACATTCTTATAGAGAATAACTTCCGCTATCCAGTGACATGTTCAGAAATGCGCCACGCCCATTAGTTTCAAAAATATTAAGGCGTTTAGGAAAAATTGCGATTTTGAAAGTAGTGGGCGTGGCAGTGGGCGGGAAATATAAACTAAGAACAAAAGCTCTACTTGCTGCCTAAAGGATGGTGGGTCTCCCATGTCGATAGCGTTGCTAGTTCGAGAGATATTGAGCTGCAAAAATAAGAAAAATCAGGAATCCACCTTCTGCGTGATTATGTTCTCCTGGTGCAGGAAAAAAAATTTTGTGCAATTTTACTGAAATAAAATTAGTCACGAACGGTTGCGCGTGACTGTATTTCAAGCGCTATAGCTTTGGCGCAAGATAAGCTACATTATTGTAATTCTACATCCTTATTGTGAATAACTTCCGCTATCCAGTGGCATGTTCAGAAAAGCGCCACGCCCATTAGTTTCAAAAATATTAAGGCGTTTAGGAAAAATTGCGATTTTGAAAGTAGTGGGCGTGGCAGTGGGCGGGAAATATAAACTAAGAACTAAAGCTCTACTTGCTGCCTAAAGGATGGTGGGTCTCCCATGTCGATAGCGTTGCTAGTTCAAGAGATATTGAGCTGCAAAAATAAGTAAAATCAGGAATCCACCTTCTGCGTGATTATGTTCTCCTGGTGCTGGAAAAAAAATTTTGTGCAATTTTACTGAAATAAAATTAGTCACGAACGGTTGCGCGTGACTGTATTTCAAGCGCTATAGCTTTGGCGCAAGATAAGCTACATTATTGTAATTCTACATCCTTATTGTGAATAACTTCCGCTATCCAGTGGCATGTTCAGAAAAGCGCCACGCCCATTAGTTTCAAAAATATTAAGGCGTTTAGGAAAAATTGCGATTTTAAAAGTAGTGGGCGTGGCAGTGGGCGGGAAATGTGAACTAAGAACTAAAGCTCTACTTGCTGCCTAACGGATGGTTGGTCTCCCATGTCGATAGCGTTCCTAGTTCAAGAGATATTGAGCTGCAAAAATAAGTAAAATCAGGAATCCACCTTCTGCGTGATTATGTTCTCCTGGTGCTGGAAAAAAAATTTTGTGCAATTTTACTGAAATAAAATTAGTCACGAACGGTTGCGCGTGACTGTATTTCAGGCGCTATAGCTTTGGCGCCAGATCAGCTACATTATTGTAATTCTACATCCTTATTGTGAATAACTTCCGCTATCCAGTGGCATGTTCAGAAAAGCGCCACGCCCATTAGTTTCAAAAATATTAAGGCGTTTAGGAAAAATTGCGATTTTGAAAGTAGTGGGCGTGGCAGTGGGCGGGAAATATAAACTAAGAACTAAAGCTCTACTTGCTGCCTAAAGGATGGTGGGTCTCCCATGTCGATAGCGTTCCTAGTTCAAGAGATATTGAGCTGCAAAAATAAGTAAAATCAGGAATCCACCTTCTGCGTGATTATGTTCTCCTGGTGCAGGAAAAAAAATTTTGTGCAATTTTACTGAAATAAAATTAGTCACGAACGGTTGCGCGTGACTGTATTTCAAGCGCTATAGCTTTGGCGCAAGATCAGCTACATTATTGTAATTCTACATCCTTATAGAGAATAACTTCCGCTATCCAGTGGCATGTTCAGAAAAGCGCCACGCCCATTAGTTTCAAAAATATTAAGGCGTTTAGGAAAAATTGCGATTTTGAAAGTAGTGGGCGTGGCAGTGGGCGGGAAATATAAACTAAGAACTAAAGCTCTACTTGCTGCCTAAAGGATGGTGGGTCTCCCATGTCGATAGCGTTCCTAGTTCAAGAGATATTGAGCTGCAAAAATAAGTAAAATCAGGAATCCACCTTCTGCGTGATTATGTTCTCCTGGTGCTGGAAAAAAAATGTTGTGCAATTTTACTGAAATAAAATTAGTCACGAACGGTTGCGCGTGACTGTATTTCAAGCGCTATAGCTTTGGCGCAAGATCAGCTACATTATTGTAATTCTACATCCTTATTGCGAATAACTTCCGCTATCCAGTGACATGTTCAGAAAAGCGCCACGCCCATTAGTTTCAAAAATATTAAGGCGTTTAGGAAAAATTGCGATTTTGAAAGTAGTGGGCGTGGCAGTGGGCGGGAAATATAAACTAAGAACAAAAGCTCTACTTGCTGCCTAAAGGATGGTGGGTCTCCCATGTCGATAGCGTTGCTAGTTCAAGAGATATTGAGCTGCAAAAATAAGTAAAATCAGGAATCCACCTTCTGCGTGATTATGTTCTCCTGGTGCTGGAAAAAAAATGTTGTGCAATTTTACTGAAATAAAATTAGTCACGAACGGTTGCGCGTGACTGTATTTCAAGCGCTATAGCTTTGGCGCAAGATCAGCTACATTATTGTAATTCTACATTCTTATAGAGAATAACTTCCGCTATCCAGTGACATGTTCAGAAAAGCGCCACGCCCATTAGTTTCAAAAATATTAAGGCGTTTAGGAAAAATTGCGATTTTGAAAGTAGTGGGCGTGGCAGTGGGCGGGAAATATAAACTAAGAACAAAAGCTCTACTTGCTGCCTAAAGGATGGTGGGTCTCCCATGTCGATAGCGTTGCTAGTTCAAGAGATATTGAGCTGCAAAAATAAGTAAAATCAGGAATCCACCTTCTGCGTGATTATGTTCTCCTGGTGCTGGAAAAAAAATGTTGTGCAATTTTACTGAAATAAAATTAGTCACGAACGGTTGCGCGTGACTGTATTTCAAGCGCTATAGCTTTGGCGCAAGATCAGCTACATTATTGTAATTCTACATTCTTATAGAGAATAACTTCCGCTATCCAGTGACATGTTCAGAAAAGCGCCACGCCCATTAGTTTCAAAAATATTAAGGCGTTTAGGAAAAATTGCGATTTTGAAAGTAGTGGGCGTGGCAGTGGGCGGGAAATATAAACTAAGAACAAAAGCTCTACTTGCTGCCTAAAGGATGGTGGGTCTCCCATGTCGATAGCGTTGCTAGTTCAAGAGATATTGAGCTGCAAAAATAAGTAAAATCAGGAATCCACCTTCTGCGTGATTATGTTCTCCTGGTGCTGGAAAAAAAATGTTGTGCAATTTTACTGAAATAAAATTAGTCACGAACGGTTGCGCGTGACTGTATTTCAAGCGCTATAGCTTTGGCGCAAGATCAGCTACATTATTGTAATTCTACATTCTTATAGAGAATAACTTCCGCTATCCAGTGACATGTTCAGAAATGCGCCACGCCCATTAGTTTCAAAAATATTAAGGCGTTTAGGAAAAATTGCGATTTTGAAAGTAGTGGGCGTGGCAGTGGGCGGGAAATATAAACTAAGAACAAAAGCTCTACTTGCTGCCTAAAGGATGGTGGGTCTCCCATGTCGATAGCGTTGCTAGTTCAAGAGATATTGAGCTGCAAAAATAAGTAAAATCAGGAATCCACCTTCTGCGTGATTATGTTCTCCTGGTGCAGGAAAAAAAATTTTGTGCAATTTTACTGAAATAAAATTAGTCACGAACGGTTGCGCGTGACTGTATTTCAAGCGCTATAGCTTTGGCGCAAGATAAGCTACATTATTGTAATTCTACATCCTTATTGTGAATAACTTCCGCTATCCAGTGGCATGTTCAGAAAAGCGCCACGCCCATTAGTTTCAAAAATATTAAGGCGTTTAGGAAAAATTGCGATTTTGAAAGTAGTGGGCGTGGCAGTGGGCGGGAAATATAAACTAAGAACTAAAGCTCTACTTGCTGCCTAAAGGATGGTGGGTCTCCCATGTCGATAGCGTTCCTAGTTCAAGAGATATTGAGCTGCAAAAATAAGTAAAATCAGGAATCCACCTTCTGCGTGATTATGTTCTCCTGGTGCTGGAAAAAAAATTTTGTGCAATTTTACTGAAATAAAATTAGTCACGAACGGTTGCGCGTGACTGTATTTCAAGCGCTATAGCTTTGGCGCAAGATCAGCTACATTATTGTAATTCTACATTCTTATAGAGAATAACTTCCGCTATCCAGTGACATGTTCAGAAAAGCGCCACGCCCATTAGTTTCAAAAATATTAAGGCGTTTAGGAAAAATTGCGATTTTGAAAGTAGTGGGCGTGGCAGTGGGCGGGAAATATAAACTAAGAACTAAAGCTCTACTTGCTGCCTAAGGATGGTGGGTCTCCCATGTCGATAGCGTTCCTAGTTCAAGAGATATTGAGCTGCAAAAATAAGTAAAATCAGGAATCCACCTTCTGCGTGATTATGTTCTCCTGGTGCTGGAAAAAAAATGTTGTGCAATTTTACTGAAATAAAATTAGTCACGAACGGTTGCGCGTGACTGTATTTCAAGCGCTATAGCTTTGGCGCAAGATCAGCTACATTATTGTAATTCTACATTCTTATAGAGAATAACTTCCGCTATCCAGTGACATGTTCAGAAAAGCGCCACGCCCATTAGTTTCAAAAATATTAAGGCGTTTAGGAAAAATTGCGATTTTGAAAGTAGTGGGCGTGGCAGTGGGCGGGAAATATAAACTAAGAACTAAAGCTCTACTTGCTGCCTAAAGGATGGTGGGTCTCCCATGTCGATAGCGTTCCTAGTTCAAGAGATATTGAGCTGCAAAAATAAGTAAAATCAGGAATCCACCTTCTGCGTGATTATGTTCTCCTGGTGCAGGAAAAAAAATTTTGTGCAATTTTACTGAAATAAAATTAGTCACGAACGGTTGCGCGTGACTGTATTTCAAGCGCTATAGCTTTGGCGCAAGATCAGCTACATTATTGTAATTCTACATCCTTATAGAGAATAACTTCCGCTATCCAGTGACATGTTCAGAAAAGCGCCACGCCCATTAGTTTCAAAAATATTAAGGCGTTTAGGAAAAATTGCGATTTTGAAAGTAGTGGGCGTGGCAGTGGGCGGGAAATATAAACTAAGAACTAAAGCTCTACTTGCTGCCTAAAGGATGGTGGGTCTCCCATGTCGATAGCGTTGCTAGTTCAAGAGATATTGAGCTGCAAAAATAAGTAAAATCAGGAATCCACCTTCTGCGTGATTATGTTCTCCTGGTGCAGGAAAAAAAATTTTGTGCAATTTTACTGAAATAAAATTAGTCACGAACGGTTGCGCGTGACTGTATTTCAAGCGCTATAGCTTTGGCGCAAGATCAGCTACATTATTGTAATTCTACATCCTTATAGAGAATAACTTCCGCTATCCAGTGGCATGTTCAGAAAAGCGCCACGCCCATTAGTTTCAAAAATATTAAGGCGTTTAGGAAAAATTGCGATTTTGAAAGTAGTGGGCGTGGCAGTGGGCGGGAAATATAAACTAAGAACTAAAGCTCTACTTGCTGCCTAAAGGATGGTGGGTCTCCCATGTCGATAGCGTTGCTAGTTCAAGAGATATTGAGCTGCAAAAATAAGTAAAATCAGGAATCCACCTTCTGCGTGATTATGTTCTCCTGGTGCAGGAAAAAAAATTTTGTGCAATTTTACTGAAATAAAATTAGTCACGAACGGTTGCGCGTGACTGTATTTCAAGCGCTATAGCTTTGGCGCAAGATCAGCTACATTATTGTAATTCTACATCCTTATTGAGAATAACTTCCGCTATCGAGTGGCATAATCATAAAAGCGCCACGCCCATTAGTTTCAAAAATATTAAGGCGTTGAGGAAAAATTGCGATTTTGAAAGTAGTGGGCGTGGCAGTGGGCGGGAAATATAAACTAAGAACAAAAGCTCTACTTGCTGCCTAAAGGATGGTGGGTCTCCCATGTCGATAGCGTTGCTAGTTCAAGAGATATTGAGCTGCAAAAATAAGTAAAATCAGGAATCCACCTTCTGCGTGATTATGTTCTCCTGGTGCTGGAAAAAAAATGTTGTGCAATTTTACTGAAATAAAATTAGTCACGAACGGTTGCGCGTGACTGTATTTCAAGCGCTATAGCTTTGGCGCAAGATCAGCTACATTATTGTAATTCTACATTCTTATAGAGAATAACTTCCGCTATCCAGTGACATGTTCAGAAAAGCGCCACGCCCATTAGTTTCAAAAATATTAAGGCGTTGAGGAAAAATTGCGATTTTGAAAGTAGTGGGCGTGGCAGTGGGCGGGAAATATAAACTAAGAACAAAAGCTCTACTTGCTGCCTAAAGGATGGTGGGTCTCCCATGTCGATAGCGTTGCTAGTTCAAGAGATATTGAGCTGCAAAAATAAGTAAAATCAGGAATCCACCTTCTGCGTGATTATGTTCTCCTGGTGCTGGAAAAAAAATGTTGTGCAATTTTACTGAAATAAAATTAGTCACGAACGGTTGCGCGTGACTGTATTTCAAGCGCTATAGCTTTGGCGCAAGATCAGCTACATTATTGTAATTCTACATTCTTATAGAGAATAACTTCCGCTATCCAGTGACATGTTCAGAAAAGCGCCACGCCCATTAGTTTCAAAAATATTAAGGCGTTTAGGAAAAATTGCGATTTTGAAAGTAGTGGGCGTGGCAGTGGGCGGGAAATATAAACTAAGAACAAAAGCTCTACTTGCTGCCTAAAGGATGGTGGGTCTCCCATGTCGATAGCGTTGCTAGTTCAAGAGATATTGAGCTGCAAAAATAAGTAAAATCAGGAATCCACCTTCTGCGTGATTATGTTCTCCTGGTGCTGGAAAAAAAATGTTGTGCAATTTTACTGAAATAAAATTAGTCACGAACGGTTGCGCGTGACTGTATTTCAAGCGCTATAGCTTTGGCGCAAGATCAGCTACATTATTGTAATTCTACATTCTTATAGAGAATAACTTCCGCTATCCAGTGACATGTTCAGAAAAGCGCCACGCCCATTAGTTTCAAAAATATTAAGGCGTTGAGGAAAAATTGCGATTTTGAAAGTAGTGGGCGTGGCAGTGGGCGGGAAATATAAACTAAGAACAAAAGCTCTACTTGCTGCCTAAAGGATGGTGGGTCTCCCATGTCGATAGCGTTGCTAGTTCAAGAGATATTGAGCTGCAAAAATAAGTAAAATCAGGAATCCACCTTCTGCGTGATTATGTTCTCCTGGTGCTGGAAAAAAAATGTTGTGCAATTTTACTGAAATAAAATTAGTCACGAACGGTTGCGCGTGACTGTATTTCAAGCGCTATAGCTTTGGCGCAAGATCAGCTACATTATTGTAATTCTACATTCTTATAGAGAATAACTTCCGCTATCCAGTGACATGTTCAGAAAAGCGCCACGCCCATTAGTTTCAAAAATATTAAGGCGTTTAGGAAAAATTGCGATTTTGAAAGTAGTGGGCGTGGCAGTGGGCGGGAAATATAAACTAAGAACAAAAGCTCTACTTGCTGCCTAAAGGATGGTGAGTCTCCCATGTCGATAGCGTTGCTAGTTCAAGAGATATTGAGCTGCAAAAATAAGTAAAATCAGGAATCCACCTTCTGCGTGATTATGTTCTCCTGGTGCTGGAAAAAAAATGTTGTGCAATTTTACTGAAATAAAATTAGTCACGAACGGTTGCGCGTGACTGTATTTCAAGCGCTATAGCTTTGGCGCAAGATCAGCTACATTATTGTAATTCTACATTCTTATAGAGAATAACTTCCGCTATCCAGTGACATGTTCAGAAATGCGCCACGCCCATTAGTTTCAAAAATATTAAGGCGTTTAGGAAAAATTGCGATTTTGAAAGTAGTGGGCGTGGCAGTGGGCGGGAAATATAAACTAAGAACAAAAGCTCTACTTGCTGCCTAAAGGATGGTGGGTCTCCCATGTCGATAGCGTTGCTAGTTCAAGAGATATTGAGCTGCAAAAATAAGTAAAATCAGGAATCCACCTTCTGCGTGATTATGTTCTCCTGCTGCAGGAAAAAAAATTTTGTGCAATTTTACTGAAATAAAATTAGTCACGAACGGTTGCGCGTGACTGTATTTCAAGCGCTATAGCTTTGGCGCAAGATAAGCTACATTATTGTAATTCTACATCCTTATTGTGAATAACTTCCGCTATCCAGTGGCATGTTCAGAAAAGCGCCACGCCCATTAGTTTCAAAAATATTAAGGCGTTTAGGAGAAATTGCGATTTTGAAAGTAGTGGGCGTGGCAGTGGGCGGGAAATGTGAACTAAGAACTAAAGCTCTACTTGCTGCCTAAAGGATGGTGGGTCTCCCATGTCGATAGCGTTCCTAGTTCAAGAGATATTGAGCTGCAAAAATAAGTAAAATCAGGAATCCACCTTCTGCGTGATTATGTTCTCCTGGTGCTGGAAAAAAAATGTTGTGCAATTTTACTGAAATAAAATTAGTCACGAACGGTTGCGCGTGACTGTATTTCAAGCGCTATAGCTTTGGCGCAAGATAAGCTACATTATTGTAATTCTACATCCTTATTGTGAATAACTTCCGCTATCCAGTGGCATGTTCAGAAAAGCGCCACGCCCATTAGTTTCAAAAATATTAAGGCGTTTAGGAGAAATTGCGATTTTGAAAGTAGTGGGCGTGGCAGTGGGCGGGAAATGTGAACTAAGAACTAAAGCTCTACTTGCTGCCTAAAGGATGGTGGGTCTCCCATGTCGATAGCGTTCCTAGTTCAAGAGATATTGAGCTGCAAAAATAAGTAAAATCAGGAATCCACCTTCTGCGTGATTATGTTCTCCTGGTGCTGGAAAAAAAATGTTGTGCAATTTTACTGAAATAAAATTAGTCACGAACGGTTGCGCGTGACTGTATTTCAAGCGCTATAGCTTTGGCGCAAGATCAGCTACATTATTGTAATTCTACATTCTTATAGAGAATAACTTCCGCTATCCAGTGACATGTTCAGAAAAGCGCCACGCCCATTAGTTTCAAAAATATTAAGGCGTTTAGGAAAAATTGCGATTTTGAAAGTAGTGGGCGTGGCAGTGGGCGGGAAATATAAACTAAGAACAAAAGCTCTACTTGCTGCCTAAAGGATGGTGGGTCTCCCATGTCGATAGCGTTGCTAGTTCAAGAGATATTGAGCTGCAAAAATAAGTAAAATCAGGAATCCACCTTCTGCGTGATTATGTTCTCCTGGTGCTGGAAAAAAAATGTTGTGCAATTTTACTGAAATAAAATTAGTCACGAACGGTTGCGCGTGACTGTATTTCAAGCGCTATAGCTTTGGCGCAAGATCAGCTACATTATTGTAATTCTACATTCTTATAGAGAATAACTTCCGCTATCCAGTGACATGTTCAGAAATGCGCCACGCCCATTAGTTTCAAAAATATTAAGGCGTTTAGGAAAAATTGCGATTTTGAAAGTAGTGGGCGTGGCAGTGGGCGGGAAATATAAACTAAGAACAAAAGCTCTACTTGCTGCCTAAAGGATGGTGGGTCTCCCATGTCGATAGCGTTGCTAGTTCAAGAGATATTGAGCTGCAAAAATAAGTAAAATCAGGAATCCACCTTCTGCGTGATTATGTTCTCCTGGTGCAGGAAAAAAAATTTTGTGCAATTTTACTGAAATAAAATTAGTCACGAACGGTTGCGCGTGACTGTATTTCAAGCGCTATAGCTTTGGCGCAAGATAAGCTACATTATTGTAATTCTACATCCTTATTGTGAATAACTTCCGCTATCCAGTGGCATGTTCAGAAAAGCGCCACGCCCATTAGTTTCAAAAATATTAAGGCGTTTAGGAAAAATTGCGATTTTGAAAGTAGTGGGCGTGGCAGTGGGCGGGAAATATAAACTAAGAACTAAAGCTCTACTTGCTGCCTAAGGATGGTGGGTCTCCCATGTCGATAGCGTTCCTAGTTCAAGAGATATTGAGCTGCAAAAATAAGTAAAATCAGGAATCCACCTTCTGCGTGATTATGTTCTCCTGGTGCTGGAAAAAAAATTTTGTGCAATTTTACTGAAATAAAATTAGTCACGAACGGTTGCGCGTGACTGTATTTCAAGCGCTATAGCTTTGGCGCAAGATCAGCTACATTATTGTAATTCTACATTCTTATAGAGAATAACTTCCGCTATCCAGTGACATGTTCAGAAAAGCGCCACGCCCATTAGTTTCAAAAATATTAAGGCGTTTAGGAAAAATTGCGATTTTGAAAGTAGTGGGCGTGGCAGTGGGCGGGAAATATAAACTAAGAACAAAAGCTCTACTTGCTGCCTAAAGGATGGTGGGTCTCCCATGTCGATAGCGTTGCTAGTTCAAGAGATATTGAGCTGCAAAAATAAGTAAAATCAGGAATCCACCTTCTGCGTGATTATGTTCTCCTGGTGCTGGAAAAAAAATGTTGTGCAATTTTACTGAAATAAAATTAGTCACGAACGGTTGCGCGTGACTGTATTTCAAGCGCTATAGCTTTGGCGCAAGATCAGCTACATTATTGTAATTCTACATTCTTATAGAGAATAACTTCCGCTATCCAGTGACATGTTCAGAAATGCGCCACGCCCATTAGTTTCAAAAATATTAAGGCGTTTAGGAAAAATTGCGATTTTGAAAGTAGTGGGCGTGGCAGTGGGCGGGAAATATAAACTAAGAACAAAAGCTCTACTTGCTGCCTAAAGGATGGTGGGTCTCCCATGTCGATAGCGTTGCTAGTTCGAGAGATATTGAGCTGCAAAAATAAGAAAAATCAGGAATCCACCTTCTGCGTGATTATGTTCTCCTGGTGCTGGAAAAAAAATTTTGTGCAATTTTACTGAAATAAAATTAGTCACGAACGGTTGCGCGTGACTGTATTTCAAGCGCTATAGCTTTGGCGCCAGATCAGCTACATTATTGTAATTCTACATCCTTATTGAGAATAACGTCCGCTATCCAGTGGCATGTTCAGAAAAGCGCCACGCCCATTAGTTTCAAAAATATTAAGGCGTTTAGGAAAAATTGCGATTTTAAAAGTAGTGGGCGTGGCAGTGGGCGGGAAATGTGAACTAAGAACTAAAGCTCTACTTGCTGCCTAAAGGATGGTGGGTATCCCATGTCGATAGCGTTCCTAGTTCTGGAGATATTGAGCTTTAAAAATAAGTAAAATCAGGAATCCACCTTCTGCGTGATTATGTTCTCCTGGTGCTGGAAAAAAAATTTTGTGCAATTTTACTGAAATAAAATTAGTCACGAACGGTTGCGCGTGACTGTATTTCAAGCGCTATAGCTTTGGCGCCAGGTCAGCTACATTATTGTAATTCTACATCCTTATTGAGAATAACTTCCGCTATCGAGTGGCATAATCATAAAAGCGCCACGCCCATTAGTTTCAAAAATATTAAGGCGTTTAGGAAAAATTGCGATTTTGAAAGTAGTGGGCGTGGCAGTGGGCGGGAAATGTGAACTAAGAACTAAAGCTCTACTTGCTGCCTAAAGGATGGTGGGTATCCCATGTCGATAGCGTTCCTAGTTCTGGAGATATTGAGCTTTAAAAATAAGTAAAATCAGGAATCCACCTTCTGCGTGATTATGTTCTCCTGGTGCTGGAAAAAAAATTTTGTGCAATTTTACTGAAATAAAATTAGTCACGAACGGTTGCGCGTGACTGTATTTCAAGCGCTATAGCTTTGGCGCCAGATCAGCTACATTATTGTAATTCTACATCCTTATTGAGAATAACGTCCGCTATCCAGTGGCATGTTCAGAAAAGCGCCACGCCCATTAGTTTCAAAAATATTAAGGCGTTTAGGAAAAATTGCGATTTTAAAAGTAGTGGGCGTGGCAGTGGGCGGGAAATGTGAACTAAGAACTAAAGCTCTACTTGCTGCCTAACGGATGGTTGGTCTCCCATGTCGATAGCGTTCCTAGTTCAAGAGATATTGAGCTGCAAAAATAAGTAAAATCAGGAATCCACCTTCTGCGTGATTATGTTCTCCTGGTGCTGGAAAAAAAATTTTGTGCAATTTTACTGAAATAAAATTAGTCACGAACGGTTGCGCGTGACTGTATTTCAAGCGCTATACTTTGGCGCAAGATCAGCTACATTATTGTAATTCTACATCCTTATTGTGAATAACTTCCGCTATCGAGTGGCATAATCATAAAAGCGCCACGCCCATTAGTTTCAAAAATATTAAGGCGTTTAGGAGAAATTGCGATTTTGAAAGTAGTGGGCGTGGCAGTGGGCGGGAAATGTCAACTAAGAACTAAAGCTCTACTTGCTGCCTAAAGGATGGTGGGTCTCCCATGTCGATAGCGTTCCTAGTTCAAGAGATATTGAGCTGCAAAAATAAGTAAAATCAGGAATCCACCTTCTGCGTGATTATGTTCTCCTGGTGCTGGAAAAAAAATTTTGTGCAATTTTACTAAAATAAAATTAGTCACGAACGGTTGCGCGTGACTGTATTTCAAGCGCTATAGCTGTGGCGCAAGATCAGCTACATTATTGTAATTCTACATTCTTATAGAGAATAACTTCCGCTATCCAGTGACATGTTCAGAAATGCGCCACGCCCATTAGTTTCAAAAATATTAAGGCGTTTAGGAAAAATTGCGATTTTGAAAGTAGTGGGCGTGGCAGTGGGCGGGAAATATAAACTAAGAACAAAAGCTCTACTTGCTGCCTAAAGGATGGTGGGTCTCCCATGTCGATAGCGTTGCTAGTTCAAGAGATATTGAGCTGCAAAAATAAGTAAAATCAGGAATCCACCTTCTGCGTGATTATGTTCTCCTGGTGCTGGAAAAAAAATTTTGTGCAATTTTACTAAAATAAAATTAGTCACGAACGGTTGCGCGTGACTGTATTTCAAGCGCTATAGCTTTGGCGCAAGATCAGCTACATTATTGTAATTCTACATTCTTATAGAGAATAACTTCCGCTATCCAGTGACATGTTCAGAAATGCGCCACGCCCATTAGTTTCAAAAATATTAAGGCGTTTAGGAAAAATTGCGATTTTGAAAGTAGTGGGCGTGGCAGTGGGCGGGAAATATAAACTAAGAACTAAAGCTCTACTTGCTGCCTAAAGGATGGTGGGTCTCCCATGTCGATAGCGTTCCTAGTTCAAGAGATATTGAGCTGCAAAAATAAGTAAAATCAGGAATCCACCTTCTGCGTGATTATGTTCTCCTGGTGCTGGAAAAAAAATGTTGTGCAATTTTACTGAAATAAAATTAGTCACGAACGGTTGCGCGTGACTGTATTTCAAGCGCTATAGCTTTGGCGCAAGATCAGCTACATTATTGTAATTCTACATTCTTATAGAGAATAACTTCCGCTATCCAGTGACATGTTCAGAAATGCGCCACGCCCATTAGTTTCAAAAATATTAAGGCGTTTAGGAAAAATTGCGATTTTGAAAGTAGTGGGCGTGGCAGTGGGCGGGAAATATAAACTAAGAACAAAAGCTCTACTTGCTGCCTAAAGGATGGTGGGTCTCCCATGTCGATAGCGTTGCTAGTTCAAGAGATATTGAGCTGCAAAAATAAGTAAAATCAGGAATCCACCTTCTGCGTGATTATGTTCTCCTGGTGCAGGAAAAAAAATTTTGTGCAATTTTACTGAAATAAAATTAGTCACGAACGGTTGCGCGTGACTGTATTTCAAGCGCTATAGCTTTGGCGCAAGATCAGCTACATTATTGTAATTCTACATTCTTATAGAGAATAACTTCCGCTATCCAGTGACATGTTCAGAAATGCGCCACGCCCATTAGTTTCAAAAATATTAAGGCGTTTAGGAAAAATTGCGATTTTGAAAGTAGTGGGCGTGGCAGTGGGCGGGAAATATAAACTAAGAACAAAAGCTCTACTTGCTGCCTAAAGGATGGTGGGTCTCCCATGTCGATAGCGTTGCTAGTTCAAGAGATATTGAGCTGCAAAAATAAGTAAAATCAGGAATCCACCTTCTGCGTGATTATGTTCTCCTGGTGCTGGAAAAAAAATTTTGTGCAATTTTACTAAAATAAAATTAGTCACGAACGGTTGCGCGTGACTGTATTTCAAGCGCTATAGCTTTGGCGCAAGATCAGCTACATTATTGTAATTCTACATTCTTATAGAGAATAACTTCCGCTATCCAGTGACATGTTCAGAAATGCGCCACGCCCATTAGTTTCAAAAATATTAAGGCGTTTAGGAAAAATTGCGATTTTGAAAGTAGTGGGCGTGGCAGTGGGCGGGAAATATAAACTAAGAACTAAAGCTCTACTTGCTGCCTAAAGGATGGTGGGTCTCCCATGTCGATAGCGTTCCTAGTTCAAGAGATATTGAGCTGCAAAAATAAGTAAAATCAGGAATCCACCTTCTGCGTGATTATGTTCTCCTGGTGCTGGAAAAAAAATGTTGTGCAATTTTACTGAAATAAAATTAGTCACGAACGGTTGCGCGTGACTGTATTTCAAGCGCTATAGCTTTGGCGCAAGATCAGCTACATTATTGTAATTCTCCATCCTTATGGAGAATAACTTCCGCTATCGAGTGGCATAATCACAAAAGCGCCACGCCCATTAGTTTCAAAAATATTAAGGCGTTTAGGAGAAATTGCGATTTTGAAAGTAGTGGGCGTGGCAGTGGGCGGGAAATGTGAACTAAGAACTAAAGCTCTACTTGCTGCCTAAAGGATGGTGGGTCTCCCATGTCGATAGCGTTCCTAGTTCAAGAGATATTGAGCTGCAAAAATAAGTAAAATCAGGAATCCACCTTCTGCGTGATTATGTTCTCCTGGTGCTGGAAAAAAATTTTGTGCAATTTTACTGAAATAAAATTAGTCACGAACGGTTGCGCGTGACTGTATTTCAGGCGCTATAGCTTTGGCGCCAGATCAGCTACATTATTGTAATTCTACATCCTTATTGTGAATAACTTCCGCTATCCAGTGGCATGTTCAGAAAAGCGCCACGCCCATTAGTTTCAAAAATATTAAGGCGTTTAGGAAAAATTGCGATTTTGAAAGTAGTGGGCGTGGCAGTGGGCGGGAAATATAAACTAAGAACTAAAGCTCTACTTGCTGCCTAAAGGATGGTGGGTCTCCCATGTCGATAGCGTTGCTAGTTCAAGAGATATTGAGCTGCAAAAATAAGTAAAATCAGGAATCCACCAAATTAGTCACGAACGGTTGCGCGTGACTGTATTTCAAGCGCTATAGCTTTGGCGCAAGATCAGCTACATTATTGTAATTCTACATCCTTATTGAGAATAACTTCCGCTATCGAGTGGCACTATCATAAAAGCGCCACGCCCATTAGTTTCAAAAATATTAAGGCGTTTAGGAGAAATTGCGATTTTGAAAGTAGTGGGCGTGGCAGTGGGCGGGAAATGTGAACTAAGAACTAAAGCTCTACTTGCTGCCTAAAGGATGGTGGGTCTCCCATGTCGATAGCGTTCCTAGTTCAAGAGATATTGAGCTGCAAAAATAAGTAAAATCAGGAATCCACCTTCTGCGTGATTATGTTCTCCTGGTGCTGGAAAAAAAATTTTGTGCAATTTTACTGAAATAAAATTAGTCACGAACGGTTGCGCGTGACTGTATTTCAAGCGCTATAGCTGTGGCGCAAGATCAGCTACATTATTGTAATTCTACATTCTTATAGAGAATAACTTCCGCTATCCAGTGACATGTTCAGAAAAGCGCCACGCCCATTAGTTTCAAAAATATTAAGGCGTTTAGGAAAAATTGCGATTTTGAAAGTAGTGGGCGTGGCAGTGGGCGGGAAATATAAACTAAGAACAAAAGCTCTACTTGCTGCCTAAAGGATGGTGGGTCTCCCATGTCGATAGCGTTGCTAGTTCAAGAGATATTGAGCTGCAAAAATAAGTAAAATCAGGAATCCACCTTCTGCGTGATTATGTTCTCCTGGTGCTGGAAAAAAAATGTTGTGCAATTTTACTGAAATAAAATTAGTCACGAACGGTTGCGCGTGACTGTATTTCAAGCGCTATAGCTGTGGCGCAAGATCAGCTACATTATTGTAATTCTACATTCTTATAGAGAATAACTTCCGCTATCCAGTGACATGTTCAGAAAAGCGCCACGCCCATTAGTTTCAAAAATATTAAGGCGTTTAGGAAAAATTGCGATTTTGAAAGTAGTGGGCGTGGCAGTGGGCGGGAAATATAAACTAAGAACAAAAGCTCTACTTGCTGCCTAAAGGATGGTGGATCTCCCATGTCGATAGCGTTGCTAGTTCAAGAGATATTGAGCTGCAAAAATAAGTAAAATCAGGAATCCACCTTCTGCGTGATTATGTTCTCCTGGTGCAGGAAAAAAAATTTTGTGCAATTTTACTGAAATAAAATTAGTCACGAACGGTTGCGCGTGACTGTATTTCAAGCGCTATAGCTTTGGCGCAAGATAAGCTACATTATTGTAATTCTACATCCTTATTGTGAATAACTTCCGCTATCCAGTGGCATGTTCAGAAAAGCGCCACGCCCATTAGTTTCAAAAATATTAAGGCGTTTAGGAAAAATTGCGATTTTGAAAGTAGTGGGCGTGGCAGTGGGCGGGAAATATAAACTAAGAACTAAAGCTCTACTTTCTGCCTAAAGGATGGTGGGTCTCCCATGTCGATAGCGTTCCTAGTTCAAGAGATATTGAGCTGCAAAAATAAGTAAAATCAGGAATCCACCTTCTGCGTGATTATGTTCTCCTGGTGCTGGAAAAAAAATTTTGTGCAATTTTACTGAAATAAAATTAGTCACGAACGGTTGCGCGTGACTGTATTTCAAGCGCTATAGCTTTGGCGCAAGATCAGCTACATTATTGTAATTCCCCATCCTTATGGAGAATAACTTCCGCTATCGAGTGGCATAATCATAAAAGCGCCACGCCCATTAGTTTCAAAAATATTAAGGCGTTTAGGAGAAATTGCGATTTTGAAAGTAGTGGGCGTGGCAATGGGCGGGAAATGTGAACTAAGAACTAAAGCTCTACTTGCTGCCTAAAGGATGGTGGGTCTCCCATGTCGATAGCGTTCCTAGTTCAAGAGATATTGAGCTGCAAAAATAAGTAAAATCAGGAATCCACCTTCTGCGTGATTATGTTCTCCTGGTGCTGGAAAAAAAATTTTGTGCAATTTTACTGAAATAAAATTAGTCACGAACGGTTGCGCGTGACTGTATTTCAAGCGCTATAGCTTTGGCGCAAGATCAGCTACATTATTGTAATTCTACATCCTTATTGCGAATAACTTCCGCTATCCAGTGACATGTTCAGAAAAGCGCCACGCCCATTAGTTTCAAAAATATTAAGGCGTTTAGGAGAAATTGCGATTTTGAAGGTAGTGGGCGTGGCAGTGGCCGCGAAATGTGAACTAAGAACTAAAGCTGTACTTGCCGCCTAAAGGATGGTGGGTCTCCCATGTCGATAGCGTTCCTAGTTCTGGAGATATTGAGCTGCAAAAATAAGTAAAATCAGGAATCCACCTTCTGCGTGATTATGTTCTCCTGGTGCTGGAAAAAAAATTTTGTGTAATTTTACTGAAATAAAATTAGTCACGAACGGTTGCGCGTGACTGTATTTCAAGCGCTATAGCTTTGGCGCCAGATCAGCTACATCATTGTAATTCTACATCCTTATTGAGAATAACGTCCGCTATCCAGTGGCATGTTCAGAAAAGCGCCACGCCCATTAGTTTCAAAAATATTAAGGCGTTTAGGAGAAATTGCGATTTTAAAAGTAGTGGGCGGGAAATGTGAACTAAGAACTAAAGCTCTACTTGCTGCCTAACGGATGGTGGGTCTCCCATGTCGATAGCGTTCCTAGTTCTGGAGATATTGAGCCGCAAAAATAAGTAAAATCAGGAATCCACCTTCTGCGTGATTATGTTCTCCTGGTGCTGGAAAAAAAATTTTGTGCAATTTTACTGAAATAAAATTAATCACGAACGGTTGCGCGTGACTGTATTTCAAGCCTATAGCTTTGGCGCCAGATCAGCTACATTATTGTAATTCTACATCCTTATTGAGAATAACGTCCGCTATCCAGTGGCATGTTCAGAAAAGCGCCACGCCCATTAGTTTCAAAAATTATAAGGCGTTTAGGAAAAATTGCGATTTTAAAAGTAGTGGGCGTGGCAGTGGGCGGGAAATGTGAACTAAGAACTAAAGCTGTACTTGCTGCCTAAAGGATGGTGGGTCTCCCATGTCGATAGCGTTCCTAGTCCAAGAGATATTGAGCTGCAAAAATAAGTAAAATCAGGAATCCACCTTCTGCGTGATTATGTTCTCCTGGTGCTGGAAAAAAAATTTTGTGCAATTTTACTGAAATAAAATTAGTCACGAACGGTTGCGCGTGACTGTATTTCAAGCGCTATAGTTTTGGCGCCAGATCAGCTACATCATTGTAATTCTACATCCTTATTGAGAATAACGTCCGCTATCCAGTGGCATGTTCAGAAAAGCGCCACGCCCATTAGTTTCAAAAATATTAAGGCGTTTAGGAGAAATTGCGATTTTGAAAGTAGTGGGCGTGGCAGTGGGCGGGAAATATAAACTAAGAACAAAAGCTCTACTTGCTGCCTAAAGGATGGTGGGTCTCCCATGTCGATAGCGTTGCTAGTTCAAGAGATATTGAGCTGCAAAAATAAGTAAAATCAGGAATCCACCTTCTGCGTGATTATGTTCTCCTGGTGCTGGAAAAAAAATTTTGTGTAATTTTACTGAAATAAAATTAGTCACGAACGGTTGCGCGTGACTGTATTTCAAGCGCTATAGCTTTGGCGCCAGATCAGCTACATCATTGTAATTCTACATCCTTATTGAGAATAACGTCCGCTATCCAGTGGCATAATCATAAAAGCGCCACGCCCATTAGTTTCAAAAATATTAAGGCGTTTAGGAGAAATTGCGATTTTGAAGGTAGTGGGCGTGGCAGTGGGCGCGAAATGTGAACTAAGAACTAAAGCTGTACTTGCCGCCTAAAGGATGGTGGGTCTCCCATGTCGATAGCGTTCCTAGTTCTGGAGATATTGAGCTGCAAAAATAAGTAAAATCAGGAATCCACCTTCTGCGTGATTATGTTCTCCTGGTGCTGGAAAAAAAATTTTGTGCAATTTTACTGAAATAAAATTAGTCACGAACGGTTGCGCGTGACTGTATTTCAAGCGCTATAGCTTTGGCGCCAGATCAGCTACATTATTGTAATTCTACATCCTTATTGAGAATAACGTCCGCTATCCAGTGGCATGTTCAGAAAAGCGCCACGCCCATTAGTTTCAAAAATATTAAGGCGTTTAGGAGAAATTGCGATTTTGAAAGTAGTGGGCGTGGCAGTGGGCGGGAAATATAAACTAAGAACAAAAGCTCTACTTGCTGCCTAAAGGATGGTGGGTCTCCCATGTCGATAGCGTTCCTAGTTCAAGAGATATTGAGCTGCAAAAATAAGTAAAATCAGGAATCCACCTTCTGCGTGATTATGTTCTCCTGGTGCTGGAAAAAAAATGTTGTGCAATTTTACTGAAATAAAATTAGTCACGAACGGTTGCGCGTGACTGTATTTCAAGCGCTATAGCTTTGGCGCCAGATCAGCTACACCATTGTAATTCTACATCCTTATTGAGAATAACGTCCGCTATCCAGTGGCATGTTCAGAAAAGCGCCACGCCCATTAGTTTCAAAAATATTAAGGCGTTTAGGAAAAATTGCGATTTTAAAAGTAGTGGGCGTGGCAGTGGGCGGGAAATGTGAACTAAGAACTAAAGCTGTACTTGCTGCCTAAAGGATGGTGGGTCTCCCATGTCGATAGCGTTCCTAGTCCAAGAGATATTAAGCTGCAAAAATAAGTAAAATCAGGAATCCACCTTCTGCGTGATTATGTTCTCCTGGTGCTGGAAAAAAAATGTTGTGCAATTTTACTGAAATAAAATTAGTCACGAACGGTTGCGCGTGACTGTATTTCAAGCGCTATAGCTTTGGCGCCAGATTACCTGCATTATTGTAATTCTACATCCTTATTGAGAATAACGTCCGCTATCCAGTGACATGTTCAGAAAAGCGCCACGCCCATTAGTTTAAAAAATATTAAGGCGTTTAGGAGAAATTGCGATTTTAAAAGTAGTGGGCGTGGCAGTGCGCGGGAAATGTGAACTAAGAACTAAAGCTCTACTTGCTGCCTAACGGATGGTGGGTCTCCCATGTCGATAGCGTTCCTAGTTCTGGAGATATTGAGCCGCAAAAATAAGTAAAATCAGGAATCCACCTTCTGCGTGATTATGTTCTCCTGGTGCTGGAAAAAAAATTTTGTGTAATTTTACTGAAATAAAATTAGTCACGAACGGTTGCGCGTGACTGTATTTCAAGCGCTATAGCTTTGGCGCCAGATCAGCTACATCATTGTAATTCTACATCCTTATTGAGAATAACGTCCGCTATCCAGTGGCATGTTCAGAAAAGCGCCACGCCCATTAGTTTCAAAAATATTAAGGCGTTTAGGAGAAATTGCGATTTTAAAAGTAGTGGGCGTGGCAGTGGGCGGGAAATATAAACTAAGAACAAAAGCTCTACTTGCTGCCTAAAGGATGGTGGGTCTCCCATGTCGATAGCGTTCCTAGTTCAAGAGATATTGAGCCGCAAAAATAAGTAAAATCAGGAATCCACCTTCTGCGTGATTATGTTCTCCTGGTGCTGGAAAAAAAATTTTGTGCAATTTTACTGAAATAAAATTAGTCACGAACGGTTGCGCGTGACTGTATTTCAAGCGCTATAGCTTTGGCGCCAGATCAGCTACATCATTGTAATTCTACATCCTTATTGAGAATAACGTCCGCTATCCAGTGGCATGTTCAGAAAAGCGCCACGCCCATTAGTTTCAAAAATATTAAGGCGTTTAGGAGAAATTGCGATTTTAAAAGTAGTGGGCGTGGCAGTGGGCGGGAAATGTGAACTAAGAACTAAAGCTCTACTTGCTGCCTAACGGATGGTGGGTCTCCCATGTCGATAGCGTTCCTAGTTCAAGAGATATTGAGCTGCAAAAATAAGTAAAATCAGGAATCCACCTTCTGCGTGATTATGTTCTCCTGGTGCTGGAAAAAAAATTTTGTGTAATTTTACTGAAATAAAATTAGTCATGAACGGTTGCGCGTGACTGTATTTCAAGCGCTACAGCTTTGGCGCCAGATCAGCTACATTATTGTAATTCTACATCCTTATTGAGAATAACTTCCGCTATCGAGTGGCATAATCATAAAAGCGCCACGCCCATTAGTTTCAAAAATATTAAGGCGTTTAGGAGAAATTGCGATTTTGAAAGTAGTGGGCGTGGCAGTGGGCGGGAAATGTGAACTAAGATCTAAAGCTCTACTTGCTGCCTAAAGGATGGTGGGTCTCCCATGTCGATAGCGTTCCTAGTTCTGGAGATATTGAGCTGCAAAAATAAGTAAAATCAGGAATCCACCTTCTGCGTGATTATGTTCTCCTGGTGCTGGAAAAAAAATTTTGTGTAATTTTACTGAAATAAAATTAGTCACGAACGGTTGCGCGTGACTGTATTTCAAGCGCTATAGCTTTGGCGCCAGGTCAGCTACATTATTGTAATTCTACATCCTTATTGAGAATAACTTCCGCTATCGAGTGGCATAATCATAAAAGCGCCACGCCCATTAGTTTCAAAAATATTAAGGCGTTTAGGAGAAATTGCGATTTTGAAGGTAGTGGGCGTGGCAGTGGGCGGAAAATGTGAACTAAGAACTAAAGCTGTACTTGCCGCCTAAAGGATGGTGGGTCTCCCATGTCGATAGCGTTCCTAGTTCAAGAGATATTGAGCTGCAAAAATAAGTAAAATCAGGAATCCACCTTCTGCGTGATTATGTTCTCCTGGTGCTGGAAAAAAAATGTTGTGCAATTTTACTGAAATAAAATTAGTCACGAACGGTTGCGCGTGACTGTATTTCAAGCGCTATAGCTTTGGCGCCAGGTCAGCTACATTATTGTAATTCTACATCCTTATTGAGAATAACTTCCGCTATCGAGTGGCATAATCATAAAAGCGCCACGCCCATTAGTTTCAAAAATATTAAGGCGTTTAGGAGAAATTGCGATTTTGAAGGTAGTGGGCGTGGCAGTGGGCGGAAAATGTGAACTAAGAACTAAAGCTGTACTTGCCGCCTAAAGGATGGTGGGTCTCCCATGTCGATAGCGTTCCTAGTTCAAGAGATATTGAGCTGCAAAAATAAGTAAAATCAGGAATCCACCTTCTGCGTGATTATGTTCTCCTGGTGCTGGAAAAAAAATTTTGTGTAATTTTACTGAAATAAAATTAGTCACGAACGGTTGCGCGTGACTGTATTTCAAGCGCTATAGCTTTGGCGCCAGGTCAGCTACATTATTGTAATTCTACATCCTTATTGAGAATAACTTCCGCTATCGAGTGGCATAATCATAAAAGCGCCACGCCCATTAGTTTCAAAAATATTAAGGCGTTTAGGAGAAATTGCGATTTTGAAAGTAGTGGGCGTGGCAGTGGGCGGGAAATGTGAACTAAGAACTAAAGCTCTACTTGCTGCCTAAAGGATGGTGGGTCTCCCATGTCGATAGCGTTCCTAGTTCAAGAGATATTGAGCTGCAAAAATAAGTAAAATCAGGAATCCACCTTCTGCGTGATTATGTTCTCCTGGTGCTGGAAAAAAAATGTTGTGCAATTTTACTGAAATAAAATTAGTCACGAACGGTTGCGCGTGACTGTATTTCAAGCGCTATAGCTTTGGCGCCAGGTCAGCTACATTATTGTAATTCTACATCCTTATTGAGAATAACTTCCGCTATCGAGTGGCATAATCATAAAAGCGCCACGCCCATTAGTTTCAAAAATATTAAGGCGTTTAGGAGAAATTGCGATTTTGAAGGTAGTGGGCGTGGCAGTGGGCGGAAAATGTGAACTAAGAACTAAAGCTGTACTTGCCGCCTAAAGGATGGTGGGTCTCCCATGTCGATAGCGTTCCTAGTTCAAGAGATATTGAGCTGCAAAAATAAGTAAAATCAGGAATCCACCTTCTGCGTGATTATGTTCTCCTGGTGCTGGAAAAAAAATTTTGTGTAATTTTACTGAAATAAAATTAGTCACGAACGGTTGCGCGTGACTGTATTTCAAGCGCTATAGCTTTGGCGCCAGATCAGCTACATTATTGTAATTCTACATCCTTATTGAGAATAACTTCCGCTATCGAGTGGCATAATCATAAAAGCGCCACGCCCATTAGTTTCAAAAATATTAAGGCGTTTAGGAGAAATTGCGATTTTGAAAGTAGTGGGCGTGGCAGTGGGCGGGAAATGTGAACTAAGAACTAAAGCTCTACTTGCTGCCTAAAGGATGGTGGGTCTCCCATGTCGATAGCGTTCCTAGTCCAAGAGATATTGAGCTGCAAAAATAAGTAAAATCAGGAATCCACCTTCTGCGTGATTATGTTCTCCTGGTGCTGGAAAAAAAATTTTGTGCAATTTTACTGAAATAAAATTAGTCACGAACGGTTGCGCGTGACTGTATTTCAAGCGCTATAGTTTTGGCGCCAGATCAGCTACATTATTGTAATTCTACATCCTTATTGAGAATAACGTCCGCTATCCAGTGGCATGTTCAGAAAAGCGCCACGCCCATTAGTTTCAAAAATATTAAGGCGTTTAGGAGAAATTGCGATTTTGAAAGTAGTGGGCGTGGCAGTGGGCGGGAAATATAAACTAAGAACAAAAGCTCTACTTGCTGCCTAAAGGATGGTGGGTCTCCCATGTCGATAGCGTTGCTAGTTCAAGAGATATTGAGCTGCAAAAATAAGTAAAATCAGGAATCCACCTTCTGCGTGATTATGTTCTCCTGGTGCTGGAAAAAAAATTTTGTGTAATTTTACTGAAATAAAATTAGTCACGAACGGTTGCGCGTGACTGTATTTCAAGCGCTATAGCTTTGGCGCCAGATCAGCTACATCATTGTAATTCTACATCCTTATTGAGAATAACGTCCGCTATCCAGTGGCATAATCATAAAAGCGCCACGCCCATTAGTTTCAAAAATATTAAGGCGTTTAGGAGAAATTGCGATTTTGAAGGTAGTGGGCGTGGCAGTGGGCGCGAAATGTGAACTAAGAACTAAAGCTGTACTTGCCGCCTAAAGGATGGTGGGTCTCCCATGTCGATAGCGTTCCTAGTTCTGGAGATATTGAGCTGCAAAAATAAGTAAAATCAGGAATCCACCTTCTGCGTGATTATGTTCTCCTGGTGCTGGAAAAAAAATTTTGTGCAATTTTACTGAAATAAAATTAGTCACGAACGGTTGCGCGTGACTGTATTTCAAGCGCTATAGCTTTGGCGCCAGATCAGCTACATTATTGTAATTCTACATCCTTATTGAGAATAACGTCCGCTATCCAGTGGCATGTTCAGAAAAGCGCCACGCCCATTAGTTTCAAAAATATTAAGGCGTTTAGGAGAAATTGCGATTTTGAAAGTAGTGGGCGTGGCAGTGGGCGGGAAATATAAACTAAGAACAAAAGCTCTACTTGCTGCCTAAAGGATGGTGGGTCTCCCATGTCGATAGCGTTCCTAGTTCAAGAGATATTGAGCTGCAAAAATAAGTAAAATCAGGAATCCACCTTCTGCGTGATTATGTTCTCCTGGTGCTGGAAAAAAAATGTTGTGCAATTTTACTGAAATAAAATTAGTCACGAACGGTTGCGCGTGACTGTATTTCAAGCGCTATAGCTTTGGCGCCAGATCAGCTACACCATTGTAATTCTACATCCTTATTGAGAATAACGTCCGCTATCCAGTGGCATGTTCAGAAAAGCGCCACGCCCATTAGTTTCAAAAATATTAAGGCGTTTAGGAAAAATTGCGATTTTAAAAGTAGTGGGCGTGGCAGTGGGCGGGAAATGTGAACTAAGAACTAAAGCTGTACTTGCTGCCTAAAGGATGGTGGGTCTCCCATGTCGATAGCGTTCCTAGTCCAAGAGATATTAAGCTGCAAAAATAAGTAAAATCAGGAATCCACCTTCTGCGTGATTATGTTCTCCTGGTGCTGGAAAAAAAATGTTGTGCAATTTTACTGAAATAAAATTAGTCACGAACGGTTGCGCGTGACTGTATTTCAAGCGCTATAGCTTTGGCGCCAGATTACCTGCATTATTGTAATTCTACATCCTTATTGAGAATAACGTCCGCTATCCAGTGACATGTTCAGAAAAGCGCCACGCCCATTAGTTTCAAAAATATTAAGGCGTTTAGGAGAAATTGCGATTTTAAAAGTAGTGGGCGTGGCAGTGCGCGGGAAATGTGAACTAAGAACTAAAGCTCTACTTGCTGCCTAACGGATGGTGGGTCTCCCATGTCGATAGCGTTCCTAGTTCTGGAGATATTGAGCCGCAAAAATAAGTAAAATCAGGAATCCACCTTCTGCGTGATTATGTTCTCCTGGTGCTGGAAAAAAAATTTTGTGTAATTTTACTGAAATAAAATTAGTCACGAACGGTTGCGCGTGACTGTATTTCAAGCGCTATAGCTTTGGCGCCAGATCAGCTACATCATTGTAATTCTACATCCTTATTGAGAATAACGTCCGCTATCCAGTGGCATGTTCAGAAAAGCGCCACGCCCATTAGTTTCAAAAATATTAAGGCGTTTAGGAGAAATTGCGATTTTAAAAGTAGTGGGCGTGGCAGTGGGCGGGAAATATAAACTAAGAACAAAAGCTCTACTTGCTGCCTAAAGGATGGTGGGTCTCCCATGTCGATAGCGTTCCTAGTTCAAGAGATATTGAGCCGCAAAAATAAGTAAAATCAGGAATCCACCTTCTGCGTGATTATGTTCTCCTGGTGCTGGAAAAAAAATTTTGTGCAATTTTACTGAAATAAAATTAGTCACGAACGGTTGCGCGTGACTGTATTTCAAGCGCTATAGCTTTGGCGCCAGATCAGCTACATCATTGTAATTCTACATCCTTATTGAGAATAACGTCCGCTATCCAGTGGCATGTTCAGAAAAGCGCCACGCCCATTAGTTTCAAAAATATTAAGGCGTTTAGGAGAAATTGCGATTTTAAAAGTAGTGGGCGTGGCAGTGGGCGGGAAATGTGAACTAAGAACTAAAGCTCTACTTGCTGCCTAACGGATGGTGGGTCTCCCATGTCGATAGCGTTCCTAGTTCAAGAGATATTGAGCTGCAAAAATAAGTAAAATCAGGAATCCACCTTCTGCGTGATTATGTTCTCCTGGTGCTGGAAAAAAAATTTTGTGTAATTTTACTGAAATAAAATTAGTCATGAACGGTTGCGCGTGACTGTATTTCAAGCGCTACAGCTTTGGCGCCAGATCAGCTACATTATTGTAATTCTACATCCTTATTGAGAATAACTTCCGCTATCGAGTGGCATAATCATAAAAGCGCCACGCCCATTAGTTTCAAAAATATTAAGGCGTTTAGGAGAAATTGCGATTTTGAAAGTAGTGGGCGTGGCAGTGGGCGGGAAATGTGAACTAAGATCTAAAGCTCTACTTGCTGCCTAAAGGATGGTGGGTCTCCCATGTCGATAGCGTTCCTAGTTCTGGAGATATTGAGCTGCAAAAATAAGTAAAATCAGGAATCCACCTTCTGCGTGATTATGTTCTCCTGGTGCTGGAAAAAAAATTTTGTGTAATTTTACTGAAATAAAATTAGTCACGAACGGTTGCGCGTGACTGTATTTCAAGCGCTATAGCTTTGGCGCCAGGTCAGCTACATTATTGTAATTCTACATCCTTATTGAGAATAACTTCCGCTATCGAGTGGCATAATCATAAAAGCGCCACGCCCATTAGTTTCAAAAATATTAAGGCGTTTAGGAGAAATTGCGATTTTGAAGGTAGTGGGCGTGGCAGTGGGCGGAAAATGTGAACTAAGAACTAAAGCTGTACTTGCCGCCTAAAGGATGGTGGGTCTCCCATGTCGATAGCGTTCCTAGTTCAAGAGATATTGAGCTGCAAAAATAAGTAAAATCAGGAATCCACCTTCTGCGTGATTATGTTCTCCTGGTGCTGGAAAAAAAATTTTGTGTAATTTTACTGAAATAAAATTAGTCACGAACGGTTGCGCGTGACTGTATTTCAAGCGCTATAGCTTTGGCGCCAGGTCAGCTACATTATTGTAATTCTACATCCTTATTGAGAATAACTTCCGCTATCGAGTGGCATAATCATAAAAGCGCCACGCCCATTAGTTTCAAAAATATTAAGGCGTTTAGGAGAAATTGCGATTTTGAAAGTAGTGGGCGTGGCAGTGGGCGGGAAATGTGAACTAAGAACTAAAGCTCTACTTGCTGCCTAAAGGATGGTGGGTCTCCCATGTCGATAGCGTTCCTAGTTCAAGAGATATTGAGCTGCAAAAATAAGTAAAATCAGGAATCCACCTTCTGCGTGATTATGTTCTCCTGGTGCTGGAAAAAAAATGTTGTGCAATTTTACTGAAATAAAATTAGTCACGAACGGTTGCGCGTGACTGTATTTCAAGCGCTATAGCTTTGGCGCCAGGTCAGCTACATTATTGTAATTCTACATCCTTATTGAGAATAACTTCCGCTATCGAGTGGCATAATCATAAAAGCGCCACGCCCATTAGTTTCAAAAATATTAAGGCGTTTAGGAGAAATTGCGATTTTGAAGGTAGTGGGCGTGGCAGTGGGCGGAAAATGTGAACTAAGAACTAAAGCTGTACTTGCCGCCTAAAGGATGGTGGGTCTCCCATGTCGATAGCGTTCCTAGTTCAAGAGATATTGAGCTGCAAAAATAAGTAAAATCAGGAATCCACCTTCTGCGTGATTATGTTCTCCTGGTGCTGGAAAAAAAATTTTGTGTAATTTTACTGAAATAAAATTAGTCACGAACGGTTGCGCGTGACTGTATTTCAAGCGCTATAGCTTTGGCGCCAGGTCAGCTACATTATTGTAATTCTACATCCTTATTGAGAATAACTTCCGCTATCGAGTGGCATAATCATAAAAGCGCCACGCCCATTAGTTTCAAAAATATTAAGGCGTTTAGGAGAAATTGCGATTTTGAAAGTAGTGGGCGTGGCAGTGGGCGGGAAATGTGAACTAAGAACTAAAGCTCTACTTGCTGCCTAAAGGATGGTGGGTCTCCCATGTCGATAGCGTTCCTAGTTCAAGAGATATTGAGCTGCAAAAATAAGTAAAATCAGGAATCCACCTTCTGCGTGATTATGTTCTCCTGGTGCTGGAAAAAAAATGTTGTGCAATTTTACTGAAATAAAATTAGTCACGAACGGTTGCGCGTGACTGTATTTCAAGCGCTATAGCTTTGGCGCCAGGTCAGCTACATTATTGTAATTCTACATCCTTATTGAGAATAACTTCCGCTATCGAGTGGCATAATCATAAAAGCGCCACGCCCATTAGTTTCAAAAATATTAAGGCGTTTAGGAGAAATTGCGATTTTGAAGGTAGTGGGCGTGGCAGTGGGCGGAAAATGTGAACTAAGAACTAAAGCTGTACTTGCCGCCTAAAGGATGGTGGGTCTCCCATGTCGATAGCGTTCCTAGTTCAAGAGATATTGAGCTGCAAAAATAAGTAAAATCAGGAATCCACCTTCTGCGTGATTATGTTCTCCTGGTGCTGGAAAAAAAATTTTGTGTAATTTTACTGAAATAAAATTAGTCACGAACGGTTGCGCGTGACTGTATTTCAAGCGCTATAGCTTTGGCGCCAGATCAGCTACATTATTGTAATTCTACATCCTTATTGAGAATAACTTCCGCTATCGAGTGGCATAATCATAAAAGCGCCACGCCCATTAGTTTCAAAAATATTAAGGCGTTTAGGAGAAATTGCGATTTTGAAAGTAGTGGGCGTGGCAGTGGGCGGGAAATGTGAACTAAGAACTAAAGCTCTACTTGCTGCCTAAAGGATGGTGGGTCTCCCATGTCGATAGCGTTCCTAGTTCAAGAGATATTGAGCTGCAAAAATAAGTAAAATCAGGAATCCACCTTCTGCGTGATTATGTTCTCCTGGTGCTGGAAAAAAAATGTTGTGCAATTTTACTGAAATAAAATTAGTCACGAACGGTTGCGCGTGACTGTATTTCAAGCGCTATAGCTTTGGCGCCAGGTCAGCTACATTATTGTAATTCTACATCCTTATTGAGAATAACTTCCGCTATCGAGTGGCATAATCATAAAAGCGCCACGCCCATTAGTTTCAAAAATATTAAAGGCAAAACAACAAATTTTTTATACTTTGATGCACATGAACGCCCTGAATACAAACAAGTACGCGTTTGTTAATCGTTTATAATCCCTGTTACAGCTGTGAAGAATTTAAAATGAAAATCATTTATTTGTAAGTAGACCTGTCTGAAAATATATCAAAATGTGCCCAAAATAACGATAAACAAGAAAAAACAAAACAAAGCCAGTCATTCCATGCCAGCCCAATTCACTATTCCTTGGTTTACACTCAGAACGTGACTTACCTACATAAATTTTAGAGATTCATTTTGCCCACCCCACCCCCTCCAACCAGAGCAGTCGACATTTAAAATGTCATTTAAAAGAGGGTTTCTAAAACTTTGTGTAATTTTACTGAAATAAAATTAGTCACGAACGGTTGCGCGTGGCTGTATTTCAAGCGCTATAGCTTTGGCGCCAGATCAGCTACATTATTGTAATTCTACATCCTTATTGAGAATAACGTCCGCTATCCAGTGGGCGGGAAATGTGAACTAAGAACTAAAGCTCTACTTGCTGCCTAAAGGATCGTGGGTCTCCCATGTCGGTAGCGTTCCTAGTTCTGGAGATATTGAGCTGCAAAAATAAGTAAAATCAGGAATCCACCTTCTGCGTGATTATGTTCTCCTGGTGCTGGAAAAAAAATTTTGTGTAATTTTACTGAAATAAAATTAGTCACGAACAGTTGCGCGTGACTGTATTTCAAGCGCTATAGCTTTGGCGCCAGATCAGCTACATTATTGTAATTCTACATCCTTATTGAGAATAACGTCCGCTATCCAGTGGCATAATCATAAAAGCGCCACGCTTTTATGATTAAATATTAAGGCGTTTAGGAAAAATTGCGATTTTGAAAGTAGTGGGCGTGGCAGCGGGCGGGAAATGTGAACTAAGAACTAAAGCTCTACTAGCTGCCTAAAGGATGGGGGGTCTCCCATGTCGATAGCGTTCCTAGTTCTGGAGATATTGAGCTTCAAAACTAAGTAAAATCAGGAATCCACCTTCTGCGTGATTATGTTCTCCTGGTGCTGGAAAAAAAATTTTGTGCAATTTTACTGAAATAAAATTAGTCACGAACGGTTGCGCGTGACTGTATTTCAAGCGCTATAGCTTTGGCGCCAGATCACCTACATTATTGTAATTCTACATCCTTATTGAGAATAACTTCCGCTATCCAGTGGCATGTTCAGAAAAGCGCCACGCCCATTAGTTTCAAAAATATTAAGGCGTTGAGGAAAAATTGCGATTTTGAAAGTAGTGGGCGTGGCAGTGGGCGGGAAATATAAACTAAGAACTAAAGCTCTACTTGCTGCCTAAAGGATGGTGGGTCTCCCATGTCGATAGCGTTCCTAGTTCTGGAGATATTGAGCTGCAAAAATAAGTAAAATCAGGAATCCACCTTCTGCGTGATTATGTTCTCCTGGTGCTGGAAAAAAAATTTTGTGTAATTTTACTGAAATAAAATTAGTCACGAACGGTTGCGCGTGACTGTATTTCAAGCGCTATAGCTTTGGCGCCAGATCAGCTACATTATTGTAATTCTACATCCTTATTGCGAATAACTTCCGCTATCCAGTGGCATAATCATAAAAGCGCCACGCCCATTAGTTTCAAAAATATTAAGGCGTTTAGGAGAAATTGCGATTTTGAAAGTAGTGGGCGTGGCAGTGGGCGGGAAATGTGAACTAAGAACTAAAGCTCTACTTGCTGCCTAAAGGATGGTGGGTCTCCCATGTCGATAGCGTTCCTAGTTCTGGAGATATTGAGCTGCAAAAATAAGTAAAATCAGGAATCCACCTTCTGCGTGATTATGTTCTCCTGGTGCTGGAAAAAAAATTTTGTGTAATTTTACTGAAATAAAATTAGTCACGAACGGTTGCGCGTGACTGTATTTCAAGCGCTATAGCTTTGGCGCCAGATCAGCTACATTATTGTAATTCTACATCCTTATTGCGAATAACTTCCGCTATCCAGTGGCATGTTCAGAAAAGCGCCACGCCCATTAGTTTCAAAAATATTAAAGGCAAAACAACAAATTTTTTATACTTTGATGCACATGAACGCCCTGAATACAAACAAGTACGCGTTTGTTAATCGTTTATAATCCCTGTTACAGCTGTGAAGAATTTAAAATGAAAATCATTTATTTGTAAGTAGACCTGTCTGAAAATATATCAAAATGTGCCCAAAATAACGATAAACAAGAAAAAACAAAACAAAGCCAGTCATTCCATGCCAGCCCAATTCACTATTCCTTGGTTTACACTCAGAACGTGACTTACCTACATAAATTTTAGAGATTCATTTTGCCCACCCCACCCCCTCCAACCAGAGCAGTCGACATTTAAAATGTCATTTAAAAGAGGGTTTCTTAAAGCAAATTTTAGACTTTTTTTCTTCGCTTTTTTTTAGGAAAAGGTGTGCGTTGGTGTTTGTGGCTTCAACGTGTTTAAAAGTTGTCTATAGCAGTTGTTTAAAAACGGGATTCTACAATTAGGTTTGTAATAAATTATTAGATAAAAATGTATGTTTTATATTTAATGAAGTTAAAAAAAAAACAACTGAAGTCACGTTTCTTTAGAGGAATCATAAAAAATCATGCGCCGCTCAATTTGAAAAACGATATTTAAAATAAACAATTTAAATAATTTTATTACCCAAGTTAAACGTATCAGTTTCGTTTTGGTGAAATCGCAGAGTGACAAGGGGTATCGATTCATGCGGAAAGCCTCGTTAGGTGCCAGCTGAAAACTTAAATACTCGAGAGCTTAACTTTTCTAGTCGTGACTTGGTTAGGAAATTTTTTGGTAGCGGAGCTTTTTTCGAGTTTTTTGCAAAGAATCAGAAGTTTTGTGTCAGCTTAAACTTCATCTGACACGTGAATAAATTTGGGAAATTGTTTAAAACGGTTTTCGATGTAGACTCTTCAAAGAAGTAGTGCACAGGCAAACTAACTGGAACGTTGGATCATGAACCTCCATCGCTTGCAACTGTGAATTATTTTTAATGTTGGGAGATATCGACGCAGACCGCTGACTTTATGGGTGCCTTTAAACCTCCCTTTTTCCCTCGAATTGATTTCAGGCAACCGATTTGTAATTTACGACTGTTCGAGTCTCGTGGTACTAGTAGCCTTTACACTTCACTTTAGTGATTTCAGACTGTTGGCCTTCTTCCGCATCGCGGAGTCTCTCCCCCATGACATTCACATTTAACAAGTGTCTGCCCGTGGTCCAAAGCCTTGTGGTAGCCAGTGCTACCGTCAGCCTCTACCAGGCGCGGTCTGCAAGTATCATCATCTTCTTCGATTTTCATCTTGGCCAGATGACACTTAAAGTTTCTACGACCTGTAACTAACGCAGTAATCCAGCTTAAGGTACCCCTATTATTTCGTGCCACCTTACTAAGCTGCCTGCCGAGAGAAACTTGGCCCAACATAGCCTTAACTCCAGAGACTCCCAGCTAAAGATCCTGGGTTATCGATTACTGCATATCAATGTTTTCAGGCACGATAACTGGTTTTGGACGTTGAAGAAACGATTGGCCAACTGTCATGATTCGAGTACGCAGAAAATTGTGTCGAAAGATGGTGGAAATAAGTTCAGCCGATGGCAATTCAAACCCGCTTCACGATTGAGAGTAAACGAGCAATCGAAATAGTAGGCTAAAAGCAAGTAAAATTGTTAGAGGTAGGTGGGAGCAAGCTTTATCCAAATCACTTTACGGCTGAGGCGAAGAGACATTTGAAACACTGGATTAAGAGCGACGAATCATAAGGAAAAATGGCGGATAAAGTTGCAATAGAAGGTGATTCATAATCAATTACAGAACACGCTGACATCGCTAATCTGATAAGTTGCGCTAACTCAACGGATTCGAAACATGGAACAATGTAAAGGTAGTTCAAGTCGTCACCGACAGATGTCTAAGAAAAATAATCGAGATTTTTCGCCCAGCACCAATGTCAAAGGCTGCTTTATGTTGAGTGTCAAAAAACAATAACTTATTGCAACAGAAGTTCTTAAATTCAAGTGGAACTGGCTTGGACACACATAGCGAAAAATACGAGATTACCTAACATGTGCAGCGAGTAAGTGGAACCCACAAGGAGGTCGTAGAAGAGTCCACACCTGGGAATGGTAACTCTATAGCACGAAAAAGACCAAAACCTGGGGTGAAATAAAGCTTTTACCTCTTAATAGGCATGGATGAAACTTATGTGTAGGGAACGATGGGAATGAATGAGTTTAGAATGATGGCTAAATACTGGACTAAAAGCAAAGAAGAATCGGAGCATAAAAGTGTGGATATAGTTGGATTAGAAGGAGATTCATAGTAGCTTCACACCAGAGATTAGGAAACACCCTTTAAAATAAAAATCGTATTACATTAGCCTCTAATTTAACCGAATACTCGTACATGCCAGGCAAATACATCTCTGGCAAATAACAGTGATGAGACATATTTCTTAGTAAATCCATAATAAACTGAACAAAATCCCTTAGAAGCCTGAAAGATTTTTAGTGTTTGCAATATGTTGGCACAACAAGGAAATCCTTGGACAAGAGAAACAAAGAAAACCATTTTTCCAAATCTTTTGTTTTTAATTCAGGTTTGGAGAAATAATTTTGGTGGTCTTTCAGCAGACAATTGTAAGGTTACATTTGAATGCTCAACAATGAAAAAAGGAAACAACTGAAAGTGAATTCAAAATGTTGCTGGTTCCGTTCAACACACATCCGTTTCGAAAGGAAACAAACTAAAAATTAAAACGAATTTCATACCTTTGTTTCTCAATTATTCATCATATTTGACTGCTTTTCAATAGTAATCTGTTAAATACAAATCTCAATTAAGTATTGAATACTCCACTTTTCAATACTTTTGTATTTCAATTGCAATATTTCTTCACTTTTGTCCAAAATGAAGACAAGAAAAATATTTCATTTCAAAGATAAGATTTAATTCCATTTCATTGGATTTTTTTGAAGGTTTTAAAAATAAATGTCTTCAACTATTTACCCCAGCATTATACACGTTTGATGTTGACAGTTTTAGGTAAGCTGTCAGTCAAGGAAATGTCAAATATATTTATACTGTTATTTATTGTGGCAATACGCTTTCATATCTCGTATCGAATGTCACAAAATTATCACCACTAACTATAAATTTTAGTTTAAAATAGTTTTCTTTTTAATTTTGTTATTGTTAATTGCATTTGCTAATGCTTGAAGTGAAGTGCAAACGATTTACACTATCAAAGGAATGAAAGTGTAGGAGTGTCAGAGCAAAGAAGTAGAAAGGAAAACAACATATTCTTCCCTGAGATTTTTGCTACATCTGTCTTTCTATCCATCTAATACCTGTATAGACCAATCATGGAGAGATCTGAGAATTTCACGAGTTGTAACTGAGATTTAGCGTTTGTAAGTGAAAAAAATGAGGGGGTTGCCCGGAAAAAAGCAGAATACCATTGAGTGCAGCCGTAGACTTGAAGCAAAAATTTAAACCTTGCCGCCAATGACCAGAGTTTGGCTAGTGAACTGATATTTTAGGTGGAGTAGAACTTTATAATGCAGACACATATCATTTAATATTTTTATGTGTTTATGTTGGCACATGTCTTAGTTTATGGCAGAACTTCTATTAACTATTTATAGCAACCACCACTTAACGTTAATGTCATGTTTAGCAAAACAGCGAGAGCAAGCTATGCTTTGAGTTCAATTACCTCCTCCTATAAGCCAATAGAGCTTTAGCCTGAAATCACCTTAAAGCCCGTAGACAAAACATTGTAACATTAAATATTAAATGACTATTCTATCATTATTTTTAAATGACTATTGCGCAAAAAAAAAAAGGCTAAAGTCTAAAAGTAATTTTTTGATTTTCCAATAAACCTTCTTGGCATGTTTCTGCTTTTCTCGCAATGTAATTGACATTCTTTATATGTCTTATTCAGAATGAACACGATTACCTGAGTCATTTATAGAAACTTTTAAGAAAAGCAGCGTTTTATGCTGTCCCATTCCTTTAAATGCCCACCTGTTAGAGGAGACTAAGTAAATGTTTTGTTCCTATCGAATTTACTGGCAATAAATTTTTACACAAATTGCATTTTATACAAAAACTCGTCATTGCTGTCATAACTTGTCAAGTTGTTATTCAGACGAAATAATGCAGTTTTCATACATTTTAAATAAAATTTTAAAAGAAATTGTTCAACATGTGTTATGTTGTTCCTAAGTAAAAGGACTCAATATTTATGAGTTTAAACCAACGATAATTTGTTTGGTAGAACGTACACTTAAAGAAAAAATTAAGCTGTTAAACAACAAATTTTTTTATATCGAAATTTAGCTGCTTTTTGTATTCTTTTGTGTATTTGGAATGATTTTGCAATAGTTTAACAATATATTTTGTAATCTAGGTTATGTTAAGTAAGGAATATATCGAACTGTTGGCCTCCCAACCGTAGGACTATCACATGAGTTTGTTATTACACTCCAAGCCCTGCTGCGGCTGGCAACTTATCGATGGCGGCTTACTAAAATTGAACAGTACCCAACGGCTTCAATTTTTTTTATTTAATTGGTTGGCGAAACAGATCTTTTTTTAATTAAAATTTTTAGAAAATAAAAACATTAAACATAGAACGAAAATTTTCAATAATAGACCAAAAATAATTTCACCAAAAACTTGAAAATTCGTTCAGAAATTGAAGTCTCACACAAATCGAAAATGTAACCATTTTAACCGTATCTTCAATTCATAGGCACGCCAAGGTAATTCACCTTCCTGGACACATTGTTTTCCCCCCCGAAAAGCATTAAGGATTCAAACTCTATATCCTTCCTTCTTCGAGAAGTTTTGCTAGCATTTATGGTTGGCCGTTGTTCATTGCACCATGTCTCAGTTGCAACTGCGAATTGCTCTTATGAACTTACCAGCAACCATAAGTGGCCAGATGATCGGTAGATGTTACCGCATGGAACGTAAAGTGTAGGCCTGTCCTGTAATTTTTTTTAAACCATGTGATCCGTAGATAAACATTTTATGTACCTGTTAGTGCAAAGTTAGTGTAATCGGAATTGAAGTAAAGAATTTACCATCGTTTTTTCCCTCTTAGGAGCTGTAATGGGTTTTTTATTATTCAACAACTTTGTTAGTATTACAGCCAAGCTATTTAAATTCATCCCAAATACAGAAGACGATTTGAGCTTTTATTTAAAATAGAAATGTTTAGGCTATCGCAAGCGGAGGTATAAAGACGTAACATGTGATTAATCACAAATCATCTATTTTGTTGCCAAATAATGTGTCTACCTTCTAATTCAAAATTGATTGAAATATATATACTGGTTTTCATTCAGCCAAAAAGTCGCCTGTACGCAAAAAGACATGGTTATAAAGAAGTCAGGTACGAACGAACACAGGCCACTAATGCCGACGAATGCTTCATATTGACCGCGGCTGAGCTCTTAAGCTACAGTGTCCTCATAGTTTCATCCAACACAACAACAATTTTACATATTATATTTATCACAGAACGAAAAATGACACTGAAGATGGCACATAGCCGAAACCGGTTTGTCACCAAACCAAACTTGACAAGGGACGACGGAAATTCGTTCCAAAAATCTACTACAAAACATCCTATCGGAATATCAAATCAAGAATCTATCAAGAACATTTTATAGTTAGAGTTACTATATTATTTTTGATAGTTAAAATATAAACTTTGTGGTTAGAATTTTAGCAACTCCTCCATGTTGCAATTTTTATCGATGGAAATCGTTTAGTGATTAAATAAAACTAAAGTAATGTTTAAAATGTTTTGCAGTAACCATTATATGTTCGCCACTACAATACACTGTAATATGGTTGTCGTGACCATATCATTATTTTTGCAAACAAGAGTTAAATATTTTTGTTCATTTGTCTTTTATGAGAAAAGATTATAAAAAATGACCCAATTTTTTTTCAAAAATAGGACAATTTTCTTAAAAGTTCGCTGGTTTTATAAAAAAAGTACTTTTTACTCTGCTGAACTTTAATGCACTCAGTATTTGTATCATTTTTCTTTAAATTTGTATCTGTTGAAAAAATTGCCAATTTACTATTGACTTTTATAATTTTTTACAATTTACTCTCCTTTAATTTGCCTGCCTTCATTAGGCCGACCATCAATGTGTTTTAATTGTAATTTATGCATAAACAATAAATCAATATTAATACGTTTGCTTCCTTAATCAAGCCGCAAACAAAACGAAATAATAATAAAAATTAATTTACAAAATATGAAGGGTCTCTAGCGAAAATGAATATCATCACAAAGGAATAGAAATGAGTAGGAGAGTTTGAGCATTTTGTATCGTGAAAAAACCAATAACAACAACAGCAGCAAAACTCCATTAACAACACATTAAATAAAAGTGCGTAAAGAGCGCCAACATACTCAAGTCGAATACATTAAAAATCGTTTACACTCATACACACTAACTGCACACTCTATAAATGGCCGCGTATAGGGTGAGAGAAGTGTGAGTGAGAGTATTTACAGTTTCATTTTGATAGGGCAAGCAGCAAAATCAAGCTTTAAACAATCAAAGTCAGATCAATTAACCCTTTTTAACACCCCAGCAACATTGATGAATCTTTGCTTTGTTGTTCACTCGCTAAAATCATTACACACACACACACATACACTTGCTTAGTGTTTTAGCTTTTATGTGTTTTTCAATTGAAATGTATTTGCACACAATACGAAACAACAACAAGAAATAATAAAAATATATAAAAAACAAGAAATAGCGAAATAAAAAGTATGTACAAACGTACAAAAAAATTACTTTGTACAATTTCTTTCTTTTTTTACTCAATTCTTTTATTCATTTTTTCATTCACATTGTTGCTGCTGTTTGGCAATTTTTACTTTTTTTTTCATTTAACAATCAATAGCAATTGATTTTAAGGCCAGCCTGCCTTTTGTTGCACTCCTCTTGATTCGTTTGCAAATGCTCACTCATTCGTCTTGATAACTAAAGCAGCTCTGCACTTGCAAAGTAGAAGCTGCTGCTTGTAAAAAAGAATCTTTACCACCACAAATCATTCATCATTCAGTTGGCGATTAACAAGTTTCATTTTGTACATATTTTTCTATTTTTGTTCTTTATAATTTTTGTTATTGGTTCTTTTAAATTTTCTTTTTGCCACATTTCTCTGCATCAGTGTAGAGGCTTTGAAAAGGCAGCAATCCTTATCATGAGAGGGAAATTTAAGCAGAGGCCCTTAAACAAACGCAAAAAATGTGGTTTAAGTTCTAGATGCAGGGATTAAACGGAAATAAACTTAAAATGATTTAATAAAAATCCCAACTTTTAGTTTTCTGTACAGATGCAACTTTAAGTTGAAAATCACAAAATTCAAAGAAAGTGTTATTTAAAGCCCAGTCACAGAATTATCTATCAGCTGCTAGGAATTTTGCACCAATATCTGCTGAAGTCTGTTCGAATAAAAAATGATGTGACCCTGATAGCAACTAAGATAAGATAAGATAAGATATTAAAACATTAAATTAAATGCCACGCCCACTGTAACCCGAGATACATATAATGGCGTAAACTGTGTAATGCCAGGTGGGCGCAAAAATGAATGTATTATTAACTATATTTTCTTAAAGGAAATGTTATTATTCGACATTTAAATTTTGTGAGAAATGTTGTTATCGATAACTACATTTTTTAAAGGAAATGTGTTATCGATAACTACGTATATCTAAACAGTTATCGATATCTAGTCTACCTTTTTTAATCATTGACTAGACTCCATTAAGAACATTTTGTTATCGATCATTGGAGTTCTTTAAGGAGCTTTCGTTGTCGATTCTTAAGTTTTTAAAGATATTTTGCCATCGATAAGTAGAATTTTGTAAGAAATATTTTCACTAACAAGTGAATTTTTAAAGAGGCTTTATTATCGATAACCGCATTTTTTAAGGACGTTTTTTATCGACAACTGGATTTCCTTTAGGTCATTTTGTTATCGATCTTCATTATATTTTGTTAATGACTGGACGTCCTATAGAAAATTTTGTAACAGGTCACTGGAATTATTTATGGAAATTTTGTTACCATGTAGTAGATCTCTTTGATGAATTATTGTTATCGGTAACTAGATAATCATATCGATAGGTAGGATTTTTCAGTAGAGTTGTGTAATCAAAATCTTGATTTGTTTAACAAAGTTTTTTTATCGATAACTAGATTTTTAAGGCAATTTTGTTATCGATAATTGGACTTCACGACGAATTTCTGTTAGCAATAAATGGAATTTTCTTAAGGAATTTTGTATATCAACAACAAGATTATCATATCGATAACTGGACTTCTTCAAGAAAGCTTTCTTTTCGATAAATGGCGTAAAAAGTTTTGTTATCGATGTCTAAGTTTCCTTAAAGTCGTATTTTTGTATGACAAGACTGTTTTAGTGTTGATTGTCATAAGGAAATTTCTGCGTTGGCGGAATTTCTTAAAACAAACTCCTTTATCGATAACTATATTTCATTTAGAAAATTCAGTGTTTTAATAATAAAAACTGTTTCGTTTTAATTTCGTTTTTTTACAATCTTCAGATTTTTTCTCTCTCTCTTTAAAATGTGTAATGATGAGTGAAATTTTAAGTACTCGAAAAGAAATTACTTGAAACATAAAAACTTCTTTTAAATCTCTTGAACAGCACTGGCAAAATTTTGTAAGTGTGAAAAAGCAGAGACCATGTTCTTTTTTAGCCTTAAGTAGTGCAAATACTAATAATGATTTTTGTATTAATATTTTCTAAATGAACAGGAAATGTCATGGTTTTCATTATGTCTTAAGCAAATAGCGCGATTTGAAAGCGGATATAGAATTAAAAATAATATAAAGACTCTTCAAAAAGAAATTCTTAATAGAAAAAAGTTTAAGACAAACAATTGTAGAATTTTCTGTCTGACGTTGCTGATACTCGTAACTTTTAGAGTTTTTCAAATAAACATGATATAAAATATTAGGTGATACCTGTAGCCGACCCCGTGACCGTTGCAATGCATCTTCAGCATCTTTTCACAGGCAAGAGGAAACTTTACAATGTCTTCTATCTTATACTTAAAGGACATGTCATCTCCATTTCTCTAAATCACTTCATGACTTTTAGTTGTTTTATAAATGTTTGTTGGGTAATTATTGTTTTACAATTCTTTATCAAGTAAAGATAGGAATGGGAATTATCACAAAGCGGCCTGAAAGAGACGTGTCCAAAGTAGATGATCACAGTCCAAAAACAAAAGACAACCTAAGCCGAATACGAGAACGAAAGAATATTCAACAGAACAGGAGAGGACAGTTGAAAAAGGAAACGGTACCACGAAGAATATTATTGTACCCACATGTCCCACATTGAGGATCCTTTCTCCCCTATGTTACTGTAGGAAAACTGTATTTTTCATGAGATATTCTGGGAATTAACCATGTGGTACTAACGGTCCATTGTAACATTGGAGGACATGTAAGAAGAATGCATTTTCCCTACGCAGCTGCTATAGAAAAAGTTATCACGATAAGAAGAAAAGAAACCATAGGACATCCCCTCTGTTACAGCCCTGCTCTTTCGTGAAGTAGGGCATTGACTGCAATGTCAAGAGAATAAACTCGTTTATTCGGTTCTGGTGATGGTTTGGTGCTAAACCGCCAATGGACACGCGAAATTTCTAATGTTTTCCCACCAAGTAACACAACAGGAAGACCATGTGGATCCCAGTGAGCCCATGTATCAGCATTGTCAGCTGATTAGCTTGTAGATTTAGTCCGTTAAGAAGATGTTAGGAGTGTGTCAATCTGAAGGCCTTTTCCTAAGTCACTCGGTTCCAGTACCACTTTTATATTTTAACAGAACTTCTTAACAACCAGCCAGATTTTTATATATTTACGGACTTTATTATAATATTGCTTTCGTCATGATGAGAAATAATTTTCGCACTTCCCTGTTTCCAAACAGTCAAAGGATTAACTTCGGTTGTTCATTAGTACTGATGTTCTTTGTCTACTTTTTTTGCCCAGCAATTTCCTGGAGTTTAAGGTTATTGATTTACGGATGACTATGTGTGCGATAATTTCTTTATGGGTTTTCAATTTAAAACAAAAATAAATGCAATGTTTTCTCTGGATAAAGTTCACCGATTTACGTTTGTATTAGAATTTTGTTTAAAACTTCTGGGAGTTAGTCGTACTTTGTCAAACGAAACTACATTTTCCCCTAATGCTTTTTTCTGTGATTCTCTTTTGCACCCCTCCCCCCCCTCCCCCCCCCCCCCCATTTTGTTTAGCTTCCAATGTGGTGTAATAAATTTCAATCTCTATGCACAAAGCGAAGCAAATATATAAATATTCCAATCAAAGTCCTTTACAATTCACTATTCTTTGGCTTAAAATGGAAACCATATTGAACTGCAAAGAGCTTGTTTTGTGCTTGAGCAGATCCTGTGTTGCAACAGGGACAGGTAAAGTGGTAAAATGGAAGGAGGTATAAGAAGGTGATGATTTGTTAACGTAAAGCAATAAATCTCAATTGTAGTAAAACACTTAAGTATCTAAATGGAAATGTGGATCTAAAAGGGATACAACCAACAGGAGAATTAAGTTTGAACAGTTAGCATTTCCTATTGACCATTTGTTAAATCCGAGTTCTCACGGTAAAATGGGCTGGGGCCTACGCATACAGCTGCTTAAAATTAGCAGATCCTAGAAACTTAAAGAAGGAAACCCTTCTTCTTAATAATCATTACCATGGAATCAATTCTACATTTGCGAAATTCTTGTCTAGAGTTGAGAGGAGTCCGTTGAGAGATTATTTTTCTAGGTTAGATTAGGCTGATGATAGGAATAATAGCAGCCACATAGATAGTCAATTGGCTTCTTAGAGAACTTTGGTTAAGTAGAGTAATCCCTGTAAATCCAGTTGGATATAAAGTTCGTAATGCGTTCCAAGCAATTCAATACAGGTTCATTTTGAAATCAGCCCTGGGCAAAGGCATAGAAATTATCTATATGGCCATCGTTGCAAAATGTTTGAACTTCATTTTGTGTTGTTGAAGATTTCGTTTCACCTTAAAATTATTTGCTTTCATTTTTTTTTAAATTTTATCCTGTTTGACTAGTTAATTCCTGTTACACAAAATAATTAAATTCTAAATTCTATTCTTTTGTTTTACAGATTTCACCACTAGTTTAAATTCGATATAAAAAAATCCGTGCAAGGATTGACAACTGCCGCAGGTAAGAGCATTGCTTGAGACTTGAATGTTATAGACGCATCGAGAACCGGTTGGCCTTTGGACCTGATTTAAAGCTATGATTCAAATGTCCCTGCTCATTTAGTCAGTTCTATGCTGTTTCGCTTCTTGCAAGATTTATATTAATTTTGTTGTTGTTGTTGTCATACACTGGAAAAAATAATTACACCTATCCAAAATTTTGTTTGATTTTAGCGTGAAATTTAATGAAGCTTTTCATTGTTTGAATTAATCATTTAAATAAATTTTAATTTTTTGTAATTTTTCTTTAGGATTAAATATTAATTAGGAGGAAATAAAAAGCTTTTTGCATTAACTAAATAAACCAATCAATTAAATTAAAAACTTATTTAAATTTCAAGCTGAAAACCAGCGTAACCTTTCATAGATATAAATATATTTTTGTCAGTGTATTCCTAATGTATTTGAACAAATAAATTCTTTCACATTTTTTTGTTTTCCTTTATTTTACTTCAGTTCGTTAAAATATGAAATTGTGCAGAAAGTTTTTTCTTTTAACAATTGTATTGTTAAACTATATTTAACGAAATGAAAGAAGGACCATTACACCAACCAGACACATACATTTCCACTCTTATTTCTAGAAAAATCCCTTTGGAAGGAAGAAAGCATTTTCCAAAGTTTCACTTTTGCTAAATGTTTAAATGTAGAAATATAGAAACTGTAGAAAAACAAACAGTCACTACAAGTGAAGAATCAAGTCAAGTCAAACTTCAAATCTAAAGAGTACAAAATGCTATTTGGCAAATGAAGTATGAATGGCAGGACAAATTGCAAGCGTAGACATGTGTGAGTGAGAAGGTTGTTTGCCAGTGAAGAGAGGAAATGAAAAATCAAAATGCACTATAAACAACAAACGGAAGTAACAATAGTTTCCGTTTATTTCTTTTTTTTCTACATTTTTAGAACAGAAAAAGAGTCTTTCTCAATGAAAAACTATCAACAGCAGTTGCGCTATGTTTGGGTTCTGTAAGTGGTCTAAGAGTTCATTTTTCTTTTTTGTTTCGTTGTTCTTTAACAATGGATTTATCAACAAATATGATGAAGTATTTTATGTTACAACTAGAATGGAAAAAAAAATAGAAACATTTTGTTACTTGTAATGCAATTGTTGCCACTCTTTAGCTGCAAACAAAGAAAAACTCCATTTTTTAAAACAATTTGTATAGCTGTTGTCCTCTTGTGGAAATGCTTTCTAGAAAGTACAAGTTATTGAAAATTTACTTGAAATAAACTACAGTTTATTTGCCAAAGTTAAACTTTATTACATAGAACAAAAAAAAAAAACAAAAGAAAAGCAAAATACTACAATTTTAAGCTGAAAAACTTCTAGCACAATTTAAAATTCAATTTTCAATTCACTCTTATCATTTAAAAATTGCGCAACACAGGCTAGACAAATTTATTTAGTTACTGAGACAGAGCACATAGCCGCAAATAATTAGGACCGGCGGCAGATAATCAGGGAAAACATTAGCGGCGGCTCAGAGTCGAATGAACCTGAACAATTTTCGTCGGCAGCAGCAGCTATATTTAAAATGTCGGGGCTTACAGTCGAGTAAAGTAAACACTGCAAAGGATGATTTGCCATATTTCTTAACTAAACAATATCTCTGGCATAATTATTACACATAAGAACAAAAATAATCAGCTTAACTGAGGAAGTCGAAGAGTTGTAACAGTATTAAGCCATATTAATCGGCGGCGGCTAAGTGGTTGCAATATCATTCGACGGCTCGTGGCGTCCCGATCGCCTACGCGCTCTGCACAGAGAGCGCCATAAAAGAGCTCGCTTTTCATCACTATGATCCAGGCCGTATTGATACCGCTGTAACACCGCGGCTTACTTGGTACAATTTACAATTCTAATTTGTCGCTATTTGCCAATATGAATATCGTTATGTTCGTTACGTTTGTGTTCAAATAACGTTGTCCGAACAGTTGTTTGCACAACACCGTTCAGCCATTACGCAAACAAAATACATACAATAGCGGAAATCACTCTTCGTTGCCTGTCTGCAATTTTTGCACACTTGGTATGATTTTCTGCCATAAAGCGTGAGTGTCTTTTTTAGGCGCATCAATTTTAATTCTACACAGGCAATAGTTTCATACATTTCGTTGTTATGGTCTTGCAAAATGTAGCGTATTTGCTAGACCTGCTACATTTGCAAGGTTTGCAAGGGTTGTTTGCAACCAAGAGTGAGTTCCCCTAATATAAAAAATATGTGTATAAATGCTCGTGTATAAACACTCGCACATAAACTATGCTGAGAACATGGAAACAATCTCGATGAGAAACAAAAAATTATGCTCAAGCTCAACGGGAACATCTCGACAAAGAAACCCACCAACACATTTTCCCCCGTTATTCTGCCGACGTTATATCTATGTGCGAACAAATTTGTTGCTAGTCAAGACGTAGGTAATGTCTGCGTTATGGCGACTGATTTTGCCACGCAAGTGGTAGTTTTCATAGGAACAACCAAAATTTTTTCTCTGGTGCAATAAATTGAAATTATACTTTTGCATCCTGACATGACTGTAGGGCTCTTTCTCTTTCTAGCCTCCCTATAAAATCGAATATTTTTTGGTTTTTGTGTCGTACCAAACTTTATTACCTGTTACAAATCAAAGCAGACGTTACTCCTGCATTTTTAAACTTTTGAATAAAATATTGCACAAATCGCACACATGTCCCATTGTAGCATCAATTAAAATTCGAGCAATCCATCTACTTCAAAATTCGTGATATTACAAGGATTTTAAAATCAGTTTACGGGTCAATGGTAACTCTTCCTCTATAATAGACTTCACTAGGCGACTTTCACGGGACTGAGCCAGTAACACAAAAACATATGTGTTCTGGAATGTGTGAAATCCGTTCGATAGGGTCACAACAAGCAGTATATATATATATATTTATTTTTTATACATCTGGGGCATATCAAAGTATTGCAACGCTTAAAGTATACAGTGTATAGAAAGAGAGGGAGTGGTGCCTCTATTACAGCATTAAATGCTGGTCATCGGGCCTTATTTTGTCAAGGACGTAGTGGGTATAATGGTTTGTGTAACCGATAAGATCATGATCAACATGTGTTTAGAGTCGGAGACTGCTGAAGTGGAACTGGAGGACTTGGCGTACGAACAGGACAATGCACGAACTGTACACACGGTTCGCGCGAGATCAAAGAATTTGAAGAGTCGGAGACTGATGAAGTGGAACAGGAGGACTTGGCGTACGAACAGGACAATGCACGAACTGTACACACGGTTCGCGCGAGATCAAAGAATTTGAAGAGTCGGAGACTGATGAAGTGGAACAGGAGGACTTGTCGTACCAACAGGACGATGCACGAACTGTACACACGGTTCGCGCGAGATCAAAGAATTTGAAGTGTCAACACAATTTGGCGATTTGAATTGCGATTTTTTTAAGTCACAGGTCCAAACGAAACAGTCACACGTACTTTCAAAAATAATGACCGATAAGAATGCGAAAACTTTGCAATCGTAGTGCTTGCTGGCTTAATTAAAAATGTCTTATTATTGCCCCTATCAGTGGCTGATATTCGCTCTTAAATGCCCCATTAAACAATTTCCAACAAAATTACGAAATTTTAAGGTTTCAGTTTTTAATACAAGAATAACATCGCTTGAGTGTTGGACCTGCTGGTATCGCAGAATCTCTTCTGATCGTTTCGCTGCTTGAAGTTTTTTTCTTAATTAATAAATCTTCAAACATCTTCTATTCTTAAGCTTTTCTTATTCATCGGAAAGCTTTCGAACATGTGTCATTGATAATTTAGTTCATTTTTATTATTCTATTCATAATATTGTTTATAACACACATAATTTTCTGCCGCTTCTAGGGAACAGCTAGCGATAACCTTGTTTCCTTGAATTTTGAAAAAAACGATAACCCGTCCGCATTGATAATTGAATTGTTGTCGCTGTTATTCACTGGTACTTTTCTCTATTGGCTTAAATTTTCAATATTAAAATATGCTTTTCGAAGACAGAAATCAAACAAGAAATATTGCGTATTGAAAAAAGAACAATATTTAAATTTATTACATTGTAAGTTGACAGCAACATGTGAGACCAAACAAATCGAAGAACAACAAAAGAAATTATAAAATATAGTTTTTCATTTTGAAGCTGAGTGGGGTGGAGTGTGTGTGTGTGTGTGTGTGTGTGTGTGTGTGTGTGTGTGTGTGTGTGTGTGTGTGTGTGTGTGTGTGTGTGTGTGTGTGTGTGTGTGTGTGTGTGTGTGTTAAAGAAGTTTGTGGTATTTGTCTTCATTTGTACTAAAAACAAATTTATTAAACAAAATATATCTTATTTCATGTTCGTTTGTTTGTTTGTGAATAGAAAATAAAATTTAGAAATATTTTATCTCAAAAGAAGAGATAAGAGATGTTTGTCTTTTCTATAGAAAATTTATTGGTTTTCATTCAAAAAAAAAGTAAAAGAAAAATTTTGCCTAAACATTTGTGTGAATACTAATAATAGAAATAATAGAATTTTAAATTGATAAATATGTTGTTGACATTGTTAAACTGCCAAAGTGTAGACAGTTTATCCTAATACTTCCTAATAGTTCAGAACACACAAGGATGTAAAATAAAATTTGGGTTCAAGAATTCTTAGCTTTATAAATCATCTGCTATGGCAAGAGAACCACACGCGTTGTTGCGTACAACTTGACTAATTGAGTCAGGCAATTATTTTTAAGCCGCTCACAAGAATCCGACCTCTTGCAGGCAGCAACTGGGGGAAGTTTACTTCGTGACTTAGGCCTTCTTCCGTTTAAAAAACGTCCTAATCCAGTAAAGAAAACAATCATTCGTAACGCCGTATGATCTCTGACTAGGGTGCAGTTCGAGCAGGACTCAAGTTTCAGGATAAGACTACCTGACAGTAACGTCAGCTTGAAAAATAGCCGTAGGGACGACTACATCCACCCATAAAGAGAATGCATGCTAACAAAAAAGCCAGTGTTTTATGTGGGTGTGGGTTATGCACTGTTGTGATAACTAAGCTTAGGAATGGCTGGATTTAAACGAGACGTGGTTCTAATAATAGTTGTTATTATTAATGTAGAGGGAATATCGAGGTAAACCGCTAAATTTATGGGTTCCTTTTCGATCCCTTTCTTTTCCCGAATTGATTACAGTCAACGGATTTGTAATTTTACCTTACTCTCATTCGAGTCTCGTGCTACCACGAGCCTTTGCTCCTGACTTTAGTGATTTCAGACTGTCGGCCTTCTTCCTCATCATAGAGTCTTTTGCAATTGCTAGCATATGTCTAAGCCCTAGGTAAACCAGGACATTCTTATTTAACAACTGTCGGCCCGTGGTCCTAAGTCTTATGCTAGCGAGTGCTGGACATTCACACAAAATGTGCGCTACCGTCTGAGCTTCATCCTCAGGACTGTATTTGTACACTGAGCCCGTCCACCCCTTGCGAGATTTTCTTATCCATCGCTTCAGAATTCTTTCATTGGACAAAAAACACCGGAGAGATTTTTATTGCAGTTTTTACGAACTGTCTTTACGAACCACCCTTTTGATTTTAGGGAGGTTTTCGAAAAAAAAAACATTTCGTTTTGAATCGCCAAATTTCGAAAACGAAAAACAGTGTTGTTGCTTCCCTAAATGTTGTTCACAACATGTCCGTTAAAATTTATTTAGTTACTGAGACAGAGCACGTAGCCGCAAATAATTAGGACCGGCGGCAGATAATCAGGGAAAACATTAGAGGCGGCTCCGAGTCGAATGAAACTGAAACAATTTCGTCGGCGGCAGCTGCTATATTAAAATTGTCTGTGCTTACGGTCGAGTAAAGCAAACACTGTAAAGGATAGGATGACTACATGAACGTTGCCATATTTCTTAACTAAACAATATCTCTGGCGAAATTATTACACATAAAAACAAAAATAATCGGCTTAACTGATCGACTTAAATGCCAAATTTCGAAAACGAAAAACAGTGTTGCTGCTTTACTAAATGTTGTTCACAACATGTCCGTTAATTTGATCATTCCTTTCTTCTCCTTATCAATAAAACTTACACCAAGTGCATGTTAAATTAGTGTCGCCATAACCTGGGCGGTGAATAATACTGTGTTCGCCCTTTTCGAATACAGGTTTCCTTGTTGACGTCAAGGTTTTTGTAGGTTCGTTGTCTTTAATGTGGCATCTGGCGCGGAGCCGGGGAAGAGGCGAAAACTAGACGTTTTCCTAAGCACAAAATATGAAAGAAGTTTCTTTCCCTTAAAGTTTTCGCTAACAAAAGTGCAAGCTGCATCTGCGCCGGGTGGGTAGAATGACAACTTTTAAATTAAAATTAAAAGCCAAACAAAAAATGTTTAAGCTTGTTCGTCTTTATTTTATTTATTATCTACCACGATCCCTCAAGATTAAAAACAACTTTATTAAATATAAATCCCTTAAGCCATCCATCCTTTTTCATTCATTCATTCACTGCAATATCTCTCGTAGTCTTATGTTTTATATGACAGCTGAACAAATTTGAGATTTTATGATCAGTTTTTAAGGATTTACAAACTGTTAGAATTATTTTTTAAAATACAGAAGAAGAAAAGAAGCGGTTACAAATTTTCTAAAAAATTCTAAAAGCAAACAAAGCTGCAAACATTAATCATGATTTAATTTAATTGTTTACACTAAGAACTCACTCTTCTCGCCATACAACGAAACGAACAAAATGATGACTTTTAAAAATATTTCTTATAAGACTCATGATTGCAGGCAAAATAAAACCCACGCTCGTGGCCTGGCAAACATTCAAAGACTCCAGATGACAACAAGCAAAAAAACGAAAATAAATCTTTGAAAAAAAAAAATAACTCATTTAGAATTCCCCAATGTTTAATAATAAAACACAAACAAGAACAACAACAACAACAACGAATATGCTTGCAGGCTCCTTACAAATCACAACAATTGTTGTTTGCTGAGCACAAAAATCAGTAACAAACTACACTCGACATTAACTGCAACAGCAGGCGTGCGGTCAGGCGGCGTGCAACATCACGTTAGCATTTGATTTTTCAAACACAACAATGTAGAGTGGACCAACCTAACAGCCAGCATTAAGGCGAGCTCCAACACCAGCATCATCAATGTCAGCTTTAAGTAAGACTTTGGACAACAAAACGACATGATTAAGTGCAACTCTAAGCAAATATTGTGAATGTTGTGAGCGAAAAAAAAACAAAAACAAAAAAGAGGGGGAAGAGAAAAATTAACGAAAAATGACGACGACTACAACTGAAGTTTAGAAAAGTGTTAAGCATGAATTATGCAGAGCGCTACAGCAGGAAGTATTTCAGAACAGCCATCATCTAAAATGTCAAGTTTCCGTATAGTCAGTCCTTGACACTTACTACTCAAATCTAATTTTAACAAGCAGCCAAATTAAGTCCAGGTCCAAGGAAAAGATCCCTATAGAACGCCTTAGCAAACTGCTGAGTTTACAAATTTAACGAACAATCGTTTATAGCTCCTCCAAGAATCTAAACCACACGATCGCAAAAAACAAAAATGGTCATATTCTGTGGCTGATGTTACATTCGTATCATAAGTCGTGATGTTTTTTTTTTTTGTTCTTATTCAATTTTGTTTTCCTACATTTATCTCTTCTCAGTTTTCGCTTCAGCAATCATGTGATCTCTAAGTTTCGTTTAAAAAAACATAAAGTTGCACAAAACCTTACAAAAAGAACATGCAACAGCAAAATAATTTTGTTGTTGTTTTTGTTAAATGCCACAAAACAATTCGTTGGTTACTGCCGGGTTTATTTCATGATGTGCTTAAACATTGTTTTACGGGAAGTGGTGGCATGAAAGGAAGACACGATTAAATTGAAAACCAAGATGTTGTCAAGAGTTAGAGCAGCAAGCGGGCAGGTAGTGGCAGGAAAGGAACACAACACTCCACAACAGCAAAGCAAAGCAAAAAAAAAAAAACACAGAAATGCAAAATGCCAAGATCAGTTAAACTAACAAGAGGTGTTACCCCATGTCGTTAGGGATTCTTGTTGAAATGAAAATTATTTTACAGTGGAGCAAAAGCTTTATACATTTAGTTTCACACATAAATTGAATTAATTTTCTCCACAAATCTAAAGTTAACATATCAACCTTCTTTTAGCCCACTGTTAATCGTTTGGTTTACAATTTCGAATGGTTCTGTATACCGCAAATATGAATCTCTCAGCTTTAGAAACCGAAGGGTTTAAGCAAAATAATTTACTATAATTGAACATTTGACAAGTAAAGGAATGCATTGAGGCAATAAATAAGAAGACTTCAGTCAAATATGAATCAATTAAAAAATCTAATTATTATTAGAAATCATTAGAAGACTCATGTGTTTGGACAACAAAGCAAAAAAAAAATGGCATTAGAAGTTCCCAACAAGCCCTAAAACTTACTAAACTTTGCTTTATAGAAACTAAACCTCAGTTTAAATGAGTTTAAGTGATCTCCAGTTAACTGGGGTTTCGGATATTTGCTTTAAAATATTTTCATTAATTTTTATCTCTAAAGTTCTTAAGGGTGTCCGCCGGGAAGGTATACTAATTTGTTTGTTTATAATTTTTGATTAAATGAAAGAGAATGTATCGTATATTGATAAATGTTTTATTTAATGTCGGCAATTATGTATGGAATACAATATCAGATAAATGTCCGACTCTGTTAGCCTCACAAATGCGAGCCCTTTTGAACACATTTTTCATTACATTCTCACACATTTCACGCGGTATTTCATTAATTTCATCACGAATATTTTGTTTGAGTTGCTCCAGCTGGTTTCTGGTTTGTTTGCATAAGCCTTGCTTTTCAGATAGCCCCACAAAAAGAAGTCCCGAGCAGTCAAATCAGGCGACCTTGGAGGCCACTCAACATCACCGTTCCTTGAAATAACTTGTTGTGGAAAGAGCTCTGGCAGTAATTTCATTGTAATCCTGGCTGTATGCGATGTGGCACCGTCTTGTTGAAACCACATGTTAGTCAAGCCCAAAGCATGCAGTTGTGGCGTTAAAAAGTTTTCAATCATATCACGATACCGCTCCCCCATTGAAAGTTACCCTTACGCCGTTTTCAGTTTCAAAGAAGTAAAGTCCAGTGATTCCTCCTGACCAAATTGCACACAAGACTGTCACTTTTAATGGATGCAAAGGTGACTGATGAATAATTTGAGGGTTTTCCATTGCCCAGAACCGACCATTCTGTTTATTCACATCTCCATTCAAATGAAAATGTGCCTCGTCACTCATTATGATTTTTTCATTAGAAATCGGGGTTGTTATGGGCGAGCAGTAGCATCCTATTGGCATATGGAAGGCGGCGTGAATGGTCTTCTGGAAGAAGCTCTTGTGTCAACTAAATATTAAATGGAAACACATCCGAATCTTTGTGCAAAATTGTGGCCGCAGTTGTTCTTTGAAGACCAAGCTCCTGAGCACGGTGTCGAATTGAGGTTGATGGATTGTTTTGAACACTTTCTTGAACAGCTGTAATGTTTTCAGCCGATCTTGCAGTACTTTGTGGCCCTTGCTTCGGCCCATCAGTTACAGTCCCTCTTTCTTTAAAATCATTCACTACACGATAAATAGTGCGTCTTGTTGGCACGTCGTTTCTCCCAAAAATTTCACGTAACTTTCTCATCGTCACAGTAATCGATGATTGATTTTGATAAAATGTTTTAACGATTAAAACACGTTGGTTTACCGAATATTTTCTCATAATAAATTTGCCACGTCTCTACTTCACGACTGCCAAATATAAACTGTCAAGACTAATGTTTACCAAAATGGTGGCAAAACAAAGTAGTATACTTTCCCAGCGGACACCCTGTACTACTACAAACAAGTTTGAATTTTATCAACATTTTTCTTTAAACTCTTTTTAACGAAGATTAGCTTAGCTCCATTTAATTGATTTACGCGCCCGTTTTTAAACGGAATTTTTATAAATTATAGCATTTTTTCTTAAGTTACCTGCAGTTAAGCTAATCTTTAGTTAACTGAACTTTAAAATATTTTTTCCTTAAATTTTATTCTTTTAGAATATTTTCATAATTATAACTAAACTTCGCAAAAACTTATCAACTTCTTCTCGTATTTTTTTTTAATTCAAACGATTGCATTCCTTTGCTTGACTGAGTATTAAGAAAAAAAAACATTAAAAGTAATCATTCGTCACTTGATGGGTGGTTTCCTTATAATTGTGTTTTTAACTTTTAAGTTCTTTGTTTTCTTTTTCTTTTCTTTGTCTTTTCTTTGAATCACAAGTTACTATTCCCTCTTCTTCTGCCCCGTATTTTAGGAGAAAAAGCAATATTAACTTTTATTTTAAGAAACATATCGAGTTACTTTTTGCCTGCAAAAAGGATTTTGAAAATATTTAAAAAAATTTTAGAGAATTAAAAAATATAAATTTTATGAAATTGATTAAATCTTTTCTTAATATTATTCCATTATTATTGTTCTTAATTACTCACTTACTTTATATTTTCTTAAAATGTTTGCAATTTTCTTTTTCCCCTAAGTCAATTAAATTGTAGGCTTAACAATGTTATTACCCCATCATGTTAAACTTGACACTTAAGATCCACTAACAAAAAGTCTATTACACTTCCAAACACTGTCACTCTTTATAATTCTGCAAACATATGTATGCATGTGCAATTCTTGTTGTTTTTTCCCCCCTCAAAATTATATTAAAAATATACAAGGTGGTGCCGTTGGAATTATCCATTGTGCGGACTTGTCAGTCACGATATCGCAGTGGCCGAGTGAGCATTGCGCGTTCGCTGTGGAGACTTTTTTGTAAGAATAATGATTCTTACGTAAATGCTCGTCGACAATTTTGTTCAAAGTTCGGTATTTGGCGAATACGTGATGGATCGAGTGTAAATTTAATTCGTTCATGGGTGCAGAGACTCCGCGCAACTGCTTCGGCTATGATGTCTCACGGCCAGGGCCCAGTCGATCTTCAAGGATTCCCGAAAACATTGAACTGGTTGAAAGCAGTTTACGTGAAAATCCGCGACTTTCAATACGGAAAAGAGCAGCCTCAGCGGGACTTCCAAGAGCAATTAATTATGAAATTTTAAAAAAGGATCTGAAGTTCCATGCTTTTAAAATTGAAATCGTTCAAGAACTGTAAGAAAGTGACTTTGATTTACGCCAACATTTTTTGGAAACGATGTTAGAGCGTTTTCGCACTGTCAATCCCATTTTATGGAGCAACGAGCCGCATTTTCATTTAAACGGCCATGTCAACAAGCAAAACTGCCGTTACTGGTCTCCAAGACCCCGCAACCCTCAATTGAAACAGCAAAACCCATTGCATTGCCCCAGGGTAACTGTTTGGTGTGCCTTATCCACGCATGAGATAATTTGAGCATTTTTTTTTTGAAAATTCTCGTGGCCAGGCGACGAATGTCAACGGTGAAAATTATCCGCGCATGATTACGGAATTCTTTTTGCCAAACCTGCGAGCTCATCCATCGTACTCTTCACACACGTGGTTTCAACAGGATAGGGCGACTGCACACACAGCCAGAGATTCGATGCATTTGCTTCGGGAAAATTTCCCCCAAAAACTGATCAGTCGCTTTAGGGACATTCCATGGCCACCGAGGTCGCCCGATCTAACTCCCATGGATTTTTTTTATGGGGCTGCTTCGAAGAGAGAGGGTTTATAATGAAAATCCCCAATCTCTTGTGGCCTTAAAGGTTAATATTCGTCAAGAAATCAGCTCAATTGAACCAAGTTTACTGTAGCGTGTGACGCAGAACACAAGGCTCCGTTTTGAACAGTGTGTTCAACTCGACGGAAGACATCTGGATGACATACACTTTAAAAAATAAAATCCGCATTTCCAGTCTATCGTACAATGCTCTTCATAAAACTTTGTGTCAGTTGTTACGTTTTTTATTTAAGTTTGAAAATATAAATCTGCAACCAGACACCCTGTACAACTAACAAATCCTGTACAGATCCTCTGACAGTGTCACATAAATCTGACAACTACGCAAATAATGTCATTTTGACAGTTGCAAAACTATACAACAAGACAACTATGTTGAATTGAAATTTATAGAACGGCATAGAATGAAGGAGAGGTGAGAAGGCGTTTGAGAGAAATATGAAATAAAGAGTATTACAAAAGATTTGCTATTACACTAACATAGAAACAAATTTTTTTAGGGTGACCAGCTTATTTTAACAATTTGTAATAATGGTTTGAAATTTTAAAAAGTTTATTTCCCTTAAGCTGAACTTTAACTATTAGTCTTCTATAAATAGATACCTCTAAGATTAAACCAATGGAAATCATCCTGCCTGATTTCACTTAAACTTGACTTTATTTCTCTTAAACTAAGCTAATCCAACTAGGTAATCTACAGTTAACTAACTGTTTTAATTATCTTGCTCATGTAAATGTAACATCATCTTCAATAGTCCTTATTTAAAATCATTTATTTCGTTAATTTCTTTAAATCTAAAATGGTTTGTTTTTTTAATTTACTTTATCCACCTGCTCTTAGGTGGCCTAGCTGATTTATTTTTTTTCTTAAATGTTACAATACAATTACAAATTATATTCTAACTTAAATTGCCGAGCATAATAACCTAGACTTTCTGTCGCGGCACAATAACGTAGACTTTCTTTGGTGGGAATCGAACTCCCGACTCCCAGACTTCTAGACCTGGAATTGTGGCTGGCTTGTACCTGTGTACGAGAGACTTCACGTATCCCCATAAAAAATATTTCAGTTGAGTCAAATCGCATGATCTTGGACTGCTTCAAAACGTGAGATTAATTGCTCAGCAAACTCGCCGCTCAATGGGTTCATAGTATCGCGTGCCATGTGGCATGTGGTACCTAGTGTCTTGGTTAAACCACATGCCAAACAGGTCCAATTCTTTCATTTTAAGCAACGTCGCTCGTCATCGCATGGTACCTGTCTCCACTTACTGCAATGTTCCGATTTTTCATCGATTTTAAAGAAGTACGGTCCACTGATGCCGCCGCCAACAAACCGCACTAAACGGTTTATCTCACAGGGTGCATTGGCAGCTCTTGAACGGCTTCTGGCTGCTCTTCACACCAAATCCGGCAATTCTGTTTGTTCAGTACTAATTGAGCCAAAAATGAGCTTCGTCGCTGAAGATAAATTTTCAATAGACACACATTTCTCAATCAGCACGAATTTTGATAAGAAAATTTATAGATTTTTAAGCGCTGTTCGTTTGTTAGTCTATTCATGGTGAAATGACAAACCTTACCGAGCATTTTTCAGCATTGCCACATGTCACGAATCTTTTCTTTTACTTTATCGAAGCTAAACTGCTTTATTTGACTAAAACTTAGTTTAAAATGTCACGCAAAATAACAGCGTTTCCAGAATACTTTATTTAATTTTCTGTTGTCACCTGGCCACTCCATGAAAACATTCATTTGCAATTCAATAATTATGCATGTGTGTTGCATATCAATTCAACAAATATTTCTCCAAACAAGAACTTACATTTACACACATTACAAAACAAAAGCAAAAACAACAATACAAAAATGCTATGCGCACGTATTTACTGACTGCGGAGTTCTGGTTCTACTATTTAGCCTCAGTTTTCGTTTTGCTTGTTACGAAACGTGCGTTATTTATGGCAGCACCCTGCTGCTTGTTGTTATGCCTCTTGAAACGCAGAACGTAGCAACTCAATCCTTGCCATGGAAAATAAAAAAAAAAAGCTAGAAATTAAGCATGCCCGCCTGACTGGTTGCCTGCCTGCCTGCCCGCGTTGTAAAACTGCACAGTATTCGTAGGTTTGTTTTGGGGAGTCAATATTTCCCCGGCTATAAATGAATTCAGCAGACGTGTACAATGATGAGTTTGGGCATTGGGAACAGAAATTTTAAGTTCAACGCAAATAATTGATGCTGGGTGTTCTGCTCAGGGTGTCAGTGGTGAACCTTGAATAAATAAACACAGCAACAACACGAAACATTTTGTGGAAAACGTTGAAATATTTAAATCTTTTTCTAAATGCCTTTTTGTGAATTTATTTCTATTTTCAAAAAAATAAAACAACAACAGAAATTCCCAGTTTTATTAAAGTTTATCTGAAAGTTTTGTCTATTTAATTTCAAATGTATTGTTGCATTGCTTTGGTTAGAGAATCATTAAATTTTTTTTTTTTTTGTTTGTCTTCTCTAATTAAGCGAAATTTAAAATAGAATTTAAACAAATTAAATAGACGATGAGAACATTTATCACTATCATAAATTATGATGGCGACCCGCAGAATATCCCTTTTTTTGTTTAAAGTCTTTCGGTTCAAATGGAAATTAATTTATTAAGATTAATGATCTGGAAAGATTAGGAACTAATTCTTTAACGGTCAAATTAAGGTTGTTTAGAATGAATAGGTAAAATTGAAAAATTAAATACAACTACACCATTGTAGTGTGAACATTTTTAGCAAAAATTGATAAGAAAAAAACTTGCATAGAAACTAACCACTTTCAAACCTTGAAGCTTAAAAATCTTATATTATATACGAGTATTAATGTAGAGGGATATCGAAGCAGACCGCTAAGTCTCTGATCCCCTTTTCGACACCTTTCTTTCCTCGAATTGATTTTAGGCAACCGATTTGTAATTTACGACTACCTTAATATCATTCAAGTCTCATGCTACCACTAGCCTTTACTCTTGACTTAAGTGATTGCAGACTGGTGACTGTCGGCCTTCATCACGGAGTCTCTTGTAATTGCTAGCATTTGCGTAAGGCTTAGGTCCACCATGTCATTCACATTTAACAAGAGTCTACCCGTGGTCCTAAGCCTTAGGCTAGCCAGTGCTGGACATTCACAAACACAATGTGCGCTACAGTCTCAGGCGCTTCCTTAGATAAATACTCAGCTTTAGACTCTGACCCGTCCACCTCTTGCGAGGTTCCTTATCCATCTCTTCAGAATTTCGCCATTGCCCAATAAACACCGGAGTCCCTACAGAGATTAACCTCTGCACCGCCTGCAAAGCTGCATTGCCCATCCCTATCGGAATCGCACGGTCCAACCTCTCGCGAGGCATTCTTGTCCATCTCTTCCGGATTCCTCCCTTGCCCAATTAAAACCGCAGTTTCTTCAGAGAATAACCTCTTTGCCTCTTGCGAGGCTGCCTGATTCATTCCTGTAATAGATCCCTGTCCACCCACACAGAGTTCCATACGTACGGCTAAGTCTGTATTATAACTGGAGATTAAGTGGTATAAGTTTTCATACTAGAGACCAAGTATCCTCTTGCCCACGCATCCGTGACGTAGGCAGCTTCACAGTGGATTGGGGATTTTTGTAAGAATGTTAACTTATCTGCGCTCGCCTGAGTTAGCCAGACTCCTAACAGAGCCAGGCCGCCACCACGAGGAGGTATAATTCAGAACTTCTAACTCAGTTACGGCAAACCTTAAAGTAACATAGTTCAAGTTAATTCATGTGCTTGCTCATATGGTTTTCAATAAGAAAACTTTCAAGTTTATGTAAAAAATTGTGCTTGTTTTAGCAGAATTTAGTTAAACCAAGTTTAACTAATCTTGAGTTAGCTTAATTATCGTGGAGTTTCATTTAATAAAAACGTATTTTAGTTACAAAAATTGCAATAAAAACCCAAGGTATTTTTAGAAACTTAAGCTAACTCAGTTACGATAAACTGCAGTTAACCAGAGATATTTAAAATTTCATCTTTTTATTTGTTCACTTAAATCAAACTGTTTGACTTAAACTAAACTTAATTTAAACTTGGTTTTCAGTAATTAACACAAGCTCGAATGTCTCCAAAATTATTGAAGGAACTTTTGTTGGATTATGGTTTGGTTTAATTAAACTTTTGTTTGGTTATTTAACTATTTGAAATAGCCCTTATACAGATTTAAATTTACAAATTTTTAAATACGTTTTCGTAAACTCTTGTTAACCAAGTTTCATTAAACTGTAATCAAGTGGGGTTTCGTTGTTTTCAGCTGTGTGTTTTTATGTTTTCAAAACATTCTAGCAATTCTTTCTTATCAATAAATATGTAACTTAGTTAAATAAACAAATAGCTTAAACTCAGTCAAATCGTTTTTAACTCAGATTAAGTAAACTTGATTCAATTAACATTCCTTTTGTTTTAGTCCAAGTTATTAAAACGTATCTAATCTTCATATTTTTTGCCTTAAACTCGCCACAACCAAGTTTAACTAAACTATAGTTAGCTAAATTGTCATTTTTCCCTCTACATTTAATTTAAAATACTTTAGCACAGATCTGCCAGATTTTGAATAATTTCTTAAAAAGGAAAACAAAAACAAAGTTAATGATGTTTGAAATTCAAAAACCTAACCAATTGTTGACTGCCTTGTTACCTTGATTTCTGAAAAACGTACTGCTCGTATAAAGACGATGAAAATGTTCTTAAATGGATTCCAGTTTTATGCACACATTTGTTTTTATTGCTTCTGCTCTTACTTTTTGTTGTGTTTATATATTTTTTGAAGTTCGTTTTGTTTTTCTTGTAGTCGCTGTGTTCGTTTTTCAATTTTTTTTTTCTTCTTGTCTGTAGGTTTTTATCTTTTTAAGGGTCTTGTTAAAAGTAATTCGTAACACGTTGTTACCAGATAATAACCGCCTGGCTAAGGTTGGCTAAACAAGGCTTGTTAAGAAAAGCAACATACACCGACGCTCTAGTTCCCAAGCTTACACTAACACACTTTTAGAAAAGAGAGCAGACTATTGCCAGGCTTAAAGGCATCATAAACGAGAGGCTTAGAGAATTTTGCTGACGAAGAAAACAATAGTTTGAGTATCGCATTTTTCTCTGGCATTCTCTTTTTGCTAAACTCTCTGTTAAGAACTCTTTTACATTTTTTCTCCTTTTATTAAACGTTTGTATTTCTTTGAGAAGTTTTCAGGTTCATTACACTTTATTTGAGTTTTGTCAAAACTCTAAGAAAAAAGTTCTAATTAAAAAGTAAAAAATCAACAGGGAGCTTTATTTTTATGAATTGAACTCTTTGACTCTGGCATTCCGGCAACTCTTTGTTTATACTCACACACATTACAGTCTCAGTGATGATTCAAATAGTTTTTTGCTTACACACGTGTACAAAAAAAATGCTGGGCTCCCCTTTTCGCCCAGCGAAAAACACAAATAAAATTTTAATTTAAATTGTTTTTTTTTAATTTTTATTTTGTGTAACACAAAGTCTTACATGGTGCACGAAAATGTTTATATGCTGCAACATGCATTGTTTGAATGTTTGTTATTCTTACTAACTGCTGCACGTTGTTGTTGCGTTTGTTTAGACATTATAACGTCAAAATCGTGCGGCATTGCGCTAATGAACTGAACAATGGTATATAAAGAAGATAACAAGAACTACAGAAGTAGAAGTCTCAATAAAACTGGGCGCTTGTTTAGTTTACATTTCTTTCATAAATTACTTCGTAACTGATACAGGGTATTACGAATTTTGTCAAGTTAGAGAGATGTCAAAAGAAAGCGTGTGTGAAGCATTTGTTTTATGCTAAAGTTTTTAAATTTTACATGTCTTTAATTTGTATAACTTAATTTCACTTAAACTTGTTTTAATCAAGTTTAGCTAAACTCTAGTTAACTAGGTTTTTCGAAATTCAGCTCATTCTTCAATTTCTTAACAATTAAAACATAAAGTAGAAGCAAATTGTTATGTTCCTAAACGTCACATATAAAACAGTTAAAGTTCGCTAAAAGAAACGGCCCGATAACCACTTGCAGAGAGTCCAAAATTCTTTAAACCTCAATCGATAGGAGAAAGGACGATCGCTACTAGTTGCCATTATAACGGGGCACTGTATGTTTGGTCGAATGTCGCAGCGTATGAGAATTCCTCCGGTTAAAAGCTGCAGAAGCTGTCTGGATGAGGAGGAGGCAGAGTCAGCTCAACATCTTCTTTGCGATTGTCCGGCTCTTCAAGAACGCAGGCTCAAATATTTAGGCCAAAGATTCTTTCAGGATCTGAACTGCCTTAGGAATGCGAGACTGACTAGCCTGACAAGATTAACGTTAAATACTAAATTTTGCTGATCCCAAATCTACTTGATTCATTCGAAGCGAAAACCAAATTTTTCAAACTTAACTGACAGTTTAATTGTACTTTAATGACTTCAAGTTTTATTTGCCTCAATGCTAAATAATTGAAGTTTCATCAAGTGCAGCTTAGTTTCTTTAAATCCCCATCTGAGTTAGTTTAAGTAAACTGCAAATGTGCTTTAATATGGCCTCTGGCACTTGTTTTAGAACCCATTAACTTTTAATTTTAATAATTTAAAATGATTTTAACCAAGTTTAACTAAACTCCAAGAAACTAAGTTTTCAGCTATTTGCCCTTTTGCTTGCATGTTTATAATTTTTTAGCTCGTGTTCGACAAATTGTAATTGTAAACAAAACAAAATTCTATCTTTATTTAACTCAATTATAATTCTTCTCAGGTTCAACAAGTTTTCAGATGCCATTTACTTCTTAAAAAAAAAACAAGTCCGGTGGAATTTTACAAATAGTTTAAAAGAATTGTATTTTCATCAAAACTTAGAGAATGCCCTTCCATCATTTGGCTTAAACCTGATTTAACTGGGTATAAAAGCTTTGAATCTTTAAAATATTGTTTATTTAACACTTATTTATCTTGTATGTAAAAACTATTCACTTGTTTTTGCTTAAACTCACTTAAACCAAGTTTAAGTAAACTCTAGTTAACTTGGTTTTTTAACATTTTTCATTTAATTTTAATATCTTGTTATCATAAAAATAAAAATTTAATCGGCGTTTATCTCAGCAAGTGATAGATTAAAAGTTCTGAAATATTATTTAATTTTCTACATTGTTAAAAAAATTCGATTTGTGAGATACATAGTTTTTGTCTTAAAACTTGTATCTAATAATCATATGGGCATTTTCCAAGAATTTTATAAATACAGAAAAGTTATTTGAAACTTCTTCTTTTTTTTGAATGATTAATAAAATTTGATAATTTTAAAAGAATTTATTTTGTTTATAGTTTCAAATGATCTTTATGTAATTCTAATCAAAGCAAATCATCTACGACTTGAAACCAAAGGTGAGTTAAAAACAAACAAAATTCTAGCATGCTAGAGAAAATATCTTTTAAAAAAATCTATATGTTATGGAATAAAGAGAAATTACTTACTCCTACTCATGCAATAAATTTTGAAATTTATCTCTTGTAGCATGAAAAAATGTGTATAATTGTGAGAATTGCTCTCTTTTTAAGATTTGTTTGTTGTAATAAATCTGACGTAGTTTCATTTAAAGAAGAAGAAACACCACACACACAACACATGATATTTTTTTTTTCAATAACAACAACAACAACGACTAGTCACCCCAACAGAGAAATGATTGCATTAATTTCGTTGTTGTTGCGTGTTTGCGAGTGTAGTGGTGTATCTGTGTGAGTATGTATCTTGTCTGTACGTTGTTATTTTGTAGTTTCTTTTAGAGTTAAAGATACTAACGAGTAGGCATACACATACATATGTATATATTTTTTTATATCAGGTTTTTTCTTGCCTGAGTTTGTAGTTGGTGTTGTATTTCTTAACAATAACAACAACAAGCTGGCGATGGTGGTGTTTATGCTCTGGGAGTAAAATAAAAACTGAGCGTAAATGCAAGAGCTAAAAACACCATCATCATCATATTGAAATCAATGGCAAGAGTTTTTGTATGGAAAATAGTTTTCAATAATTTAGTTTAGTTCAGTTTTAAGCGAGCGATCGTGTCGCCTAGTGGTGTTCAACGGAAATGTATCAAAATCGATTTTTGTTTTTAATTTATGGATTTTTTAAAATGTAAAACAAAAGCCTACACGCTTGGTAAAAATAAAAAGAAACGCAACACGGTTTTTAAGTTACAAACAAGAATCAACAACAAGAGCAATAACAATGTGAATCCACTGAGTTATTTGGCTGTAAACAAAATGTCCTATTAAAATAGTTCCTGTTCTAATAATCAGTGATTTTCTTTGGTGGTGGCTTTTAGTGTAAAAACAACAAAATCAAAAAAAGTGTAACATGTTTTCGTTTTCACGCTCTCCAGAGTAAAATTAAAACTCAAACAGACAAAATAAATCAGAAATAAATGTTAAACGAAAACAAGTTTGCGGAGGACCAAATTTTGATCAAATAAATGTATTTTTTATATTGAAAAAAATAATAAAATAAATCAGAAAAATTTTACCCAGTGGCAAATTTCTTTAAGAAAATTTTCCGCCCTGCTAGAATAGAAAACGAAACTTATTCTTTTTTTTTCAAAACTAAAACTTCTAAGATATTTTTCTCAATATATACATACATACATATGTAAGTATGTATATCACAAAAAAATCTTAAGAATGTTTCAAAGGAAGCAGTGCCAAAATTTGTTTAAAATATAACAACAAATGATAAAACATTTTAATACAACATTAAAAAACAAACCATCAACACATATTCGGATCGACATACAGCAAAATTGAAATAAATATATTTGGATTGAAACACAATTTTGGATAAATTAAAACGCACATAATTAAAAGGTATGTCTATAAAGCGCCCAAGTTTCAAAGATCAACTCTAACAAATGAAAATCAAAAAATTGTTTAAAAAATTTAAAACAAAATTTTTAGGAAAAATTAAAAACAATAATAACTCCAAAGCATTTTTGTATCACTATTTCCACATTTAAACTCAAGTTAAACAATTTTCTGTTAAATGCTCAAAGTTCTTCTTAAACTCATTTTAACCAAGTTTAACTAAACTCTGGTTAACAAGGTTTTTTGTTGTTTTCCCCATTTTTTAAACTTCTACTTATTATTCACAATCCAATTTCTTTAATTTATTGCTTAGAAGTTACGAAGAAATAATTAACTTGTACTAAATGCTTATCGCGGCAGTAAAATTAAACTACAACTCGCATATTTATTGCGAAGTTTTTAAATTCTTCTCAAAATATTTCACTACATTTTAACGTAAGTTTCTGTAAACTTGTGTCTTCCTTCACTTTTTTTTAATTTAAAAAGAGTCTCTACTTTTTTACTTAAACTTTAAGTTTAAATAAATTGTAGTTAAAGAAGTCTTTTGTTAATATTATGGTACTTATTTTATTTCATGAGTTATTCATCGAGTGTTTGCCTAATGATCGAAATTCGGCCACTGTGCATACGGCATGCGACAAACAGAAGAGATTATAAGCTCACACATCAATTGTGTCTTCTCTGTGCTAGTATTATTGGCAACTTTAATTAAAATATAGATTAAAATAAATACCTTTAAAATGGTACCGCATTATGGGCTGTATAATGTAAGCGCCAGAGGTATAACATAATATCGTCTTGCCTCTTATATTATATATAGATAAATACATAGATCGTTAATTTAAATCAGTTCTTCAAAGTTTATTTTTGCTCTAAGTTACTTAAGTCAATTAAACTTTGTTTCGTTTTGTTCTATATATATTTTGTTTACCTAAACTCGCACTATTTTTGGTTAAACTCAATTTAATCGAGTTTAACTAAACTCTGGTTAGCTAGGTTTTTTGACATTTTTTAAATTAATTTTAGTTCATAATACGGTTCGCATTACCGGTTGATAAGTTATCAGGCTTGAACCCGAGTTGAAACCCCATTCCGCCCAGTTGTGGAGCTAAACTTAAAAAAAAAATTTTATTATTAAAATTTTTTATCCGAGTTTAATTTTCCAAAGTTCACCCACGCCTTGAATTCTTGTACCAGCATATTTTTTTTCTCTCGGCCGTTTGTAGATCTTAGAAAAAAGTGTCACTTGGGTCATTATTTACTATCAGTCATGTTCTATAAGATCTTGTTACTTTTAAGATCACTATCGTAGTTCCACAACAATATACAACATATGTTTTAATGGTAAGACAATCGACAATGTTGGCTGATATTCTTTTGGTCAATAAATTATAAGAAACTATTCCGCTGCAAGGTTTTAATTACATGTTGATTCTGATGAAATGTACAGAAGAGGAAAAAAAGGGTTATTATAACATGTTGCATGTGCGTTGTAAGTCAGTGGAGTAGGATCCTCATCTTCAGTTGTATAAATAATTGTAGAAAAAAAGAAACAAAAAAAAATTATAATAATTTTGAACGCCGAGATTGTTATTTAGTAGTGAATTTGTGCCTTGAAAAATTGTGGTTGTTTTGAATGTTTGTAGTTGTTGTTTTCTTCAATTCTGGGGCCCATAAATAATGCGTAACGCGACACCGTCTTCTTGTTTAGACATCTTGTTAAATAGTTTTCTAATTTTAACAGGTTTTTTTAAGTTGCTGTCTCATGTATTTCTTTTGGTTAAAATACCACAAAACCATAGTTACTGAGTAAAAAGAATAAAATAAATCCTAAATTTAAATATTAAATACAAAAAAAGTTGTAAAATAGCTCGGTTTGGGTACGGGTACATAAATATATTCTGCTAAAGAAGTATTAAATTTAATAAATTCAAAAAAATACTCGTGCATTATAAATTACGACATATTTATGCAAAAAAAGCTTAAACTTGAAACTTCTAACTTTATGTATAGAATTTTTGAATTCTTGTTTGGTAAAAATAATAGTTATCATAATTTCTATCCGAAGCGAATGTAATTTTTAACCAAGTTTAATTTAACTAAACTTTAGTTAAGACAAAAATTTAGCACTTTTCAGCTGGTTGTAAGAGTTTATTATAGGATATAATTGGAAATTTATCACTCAAAATTCTAGTTAAACGACGTTTTCATAAACTACTGTCTTTTTAAATTATTAAACTCTTCTAAACTTATATTCAGGGTGTCCGCCGGGAAGGTATACTACTTTGTTTTGCCGTCATTTTGGTAAACATTAGTCTTGACAGTTCATATTTGGCAATCGTAAAGTAGAGACGTGACGAATTTATTATGGAAAAATATTCGGTAATCCAACGTGTTTTAATCGTTAAAACATTTCATCAAAATCAATCATCGATTACTGGGACGATGAAAAAAGTTACGTGAAATTTTTGGCAGAAACAACGCGCCAACAAGACGCACTATTTATCGTGTAGTGAATGATTTCGAAGACAGAGGGACTGTAACTGATAGGCCCAAGCAAACATTACTGCTGTTCAAGAAAGTGTTCAAAACAATCCATCAACCTCAATTCGACACCGTGCTCAGGAGCTTGGTCTTCAAAGAACAACTTTGGCCACAAAGACTTGCATTTGTTTCCATTTAATATTCAGTTGACACAAGAGCTTCTTCCAGAAGGCCATTTACGTCGCCGTACATATGCAAATAGGATGCTACAGCTTGCCCATGACAACCCCGATTTTCATGAAAAAATCGTGATGAGTGACGAGGCACATTTTCATTTGAATGGAGATGTGAATAAACAGAACAGTCGGTTCTGGGCAATGGAAATGGATATCGTGATATGATTGCGAACTTTTTAACGCCACAACTGCATGCTTTGGGCTAGACTAACATATGGTTTCAACAAGACGGTGCCAAATTGCATACAGCCATGATTACAATGAAATTACTGCCAGAGCTCTTTCCACAACAAGTTATTTCAAGGAACGGTGATGTTGAGTGGCCTCCAAGGTCGCCTGATTTGACTGCTCGGGACTTCTTTTTGTGGGGATATCTGAAAAGCAAGGCTTATGTAAACAAACCAGAAACCAGCTGGAGCAACTCAAACAAAATATTCGTGATGAAATTAATGAAATACCGCGTGAAATGTGTGAGAATGTAATGAAAAACGTGTTCAAAAGGCCTTGCACTTGTGAGGCTAACAGAGGCGGACATTTATCTGATATTGTATTCCATACATAATTGCCGACATTAAATAAAACATTTATCAATATACGATCAATCATTTAATCAAAAATTATAAACAAAGTAGTATACCTTCCCAGAGGACACCCTGTATGCCCATTTCTTTTAAGAATATGTAAAGCCTGTGTAACAAAACTTTAATTAAATCGATTTATTAGTAAATTTTAGATAATTTAAATGCCCAGCGTTGGCTTAAAATAAAAGTAATTCGTTTAATAGCAAGTTAAGGGTAACAAATCCAGGCTTTTAATTTTTGTCGTTTATAAACAAGTTTTTCTTTCAACTCCGAATATTAAACATCAAAAGAAGTATATTGAAGTAAGTTTATATTACTTAAGTTAATCTAAGCTTGATAAAATTTCCCTTAAACTTTATTCCATAACAGTTAGTTATACCCTGGTTAACTAACTTTTTTATTATATTTAAACGTAGTTCAAGTTTTGTTTTTATTTGTAATAAGTCGTATATAAACATATGGCAATTTTTTTTTACCTTAAACCCATATTTAAGCAAGTTTAAGTAACTTGAATTTACTTTGGTTAGCTAAATTATAATTGACTCTTATGAAAAATAATACAAATTTACTTATTTGCCCTTAAACTCTATATAACCAAGTTTAACTAAACTCCGATTAAATTACCTTTTTCATGTTCTGCCATTTGTTTTCACTTTTAATGGTCGTTCTAAATTGAACTTTGATAAACTTTTTGCTGGAAGGTCAATTTTAAGGCATTTAAGAGATTTAATAATATTTTTCATTAGTCTGCACACCGTTTCCAACATCAATGCACAAATTCTAAACATTTTCGTTATGGTTGTATAAAATGCACTTCAGTTGTTTTTTTCCACTAAATTTAGCAACATTTTGCAAAATTCTATTAGCTCAATCCTTTGCTTAGTTAGGGCAAATATTTCAATTTAGTTTTGTTTGACACTTTAAATTCGCGTTGTTTAAAATGCTTCATATCAAATCAACCTAAGTCTATATATAGGAAAATAAAAAAATTTTTATGTTGCTTTTTAACCAGTAAAAATAACATTTTTCAGTCCAATTAACTATAAAGAAAGCATTTCCTTATCATTTGATTTTTTTTTAGAGTTGATTGCTTTATCAATTTTCTGCTCATATACTGTCCTCAATATTTTCAGTGCTATTGACATGTTCTGCTTTTTTTTCTACTGTCAGCTTACCTGACAACCTACTGTTTATTTTCGATGGTTTTTTGTTTTGGTGGATTTTATGAAACTGGAAGTGGTAAAAATGTTATCAAAACATTTTTTTTCTCTGTTGGCTTTATTGGAGACTTAAACTTTTGTTTATTTGAAACAAATTTGATTTATACACATGTTGGGAATTGTTTAAGGCTTAAAAAAATATTGAAAAAGATTTTTAAAAGTGGCAAAAAATTAAGTAAAATAAAGAATTTGTCTTCATTTCATCAGTTTGTGTTTAATTTGGAACTTAAGCAAAAAAAAAAAAAAAAAAAAAGGGGAAAAACAGTTTGTTCCTAAATAATCCAAGTCAATATTTGAGAACTAATAAAACACTTGTTTCCATATTTATACGACTATTCTTTGTAAATCAATTAAAACAAGTTCTATAATTTTTTTTCTAACTTAAAACAAACTGCTCGCTCAAATTACCTTAGTTTTCAAAGAAATGTTTGAAAGATTTCTTGAAAATAATAAAAAAAAGAAGAAAAGAAAACTTTAAAACTTTTATACAACAAAAAGGCGTATTGTCACCTTTTTGAATGCAACACGGTGCTCACACAACTTGGTTGTATACAAAATGTTTTTAAATTTAATAATTTATGGTTTGATTTCAGACACAAAACAGATCTTAAAGTTAAGATAGGAAAAAGTCAAATATCCTATACGCACTCTATACACAAAGAAAAAAAAAGGTCAAAAGAAAACCAGGTATAAACAGAGATCACCTGTTTTAGTTAAGGAATTTAAAACTGAAAGCAACAACAGCAACAACAATAATAATTTGACATATAATAAAAACGAAGGACGAAAGGCAAGAAACCAAAAACAGCGGGAGGCAACAAAAAAAAAACTACCTTCTGCTCTTCTGTAGGACTGAAAACCTGCTGTCACTAAAGGAAGATGCAATAAAAGGAAATAAACAGAGTCTTAAAATAATCAAAAGTTGAGGAGAATCATAAAATAAAATGGCTTCAAATGAAGTTTTTGCATATGTACGTGTACATAACAAAACAACAACAATGTTAACATATGAAAGCAGCGTTACCAGAGTCCATGATTTTATCGTTGAAATATAATTTGAAGATTTTTTTCATATGAAGTCACAAAACAAATTTTTTTTTGCTAAAACGGCAGTAATTTTCTGATGAAAAAGTAAATAATATGCCATAATTTGACTTATTTGCCTAATGTTGTTACTGGTCCGGTCCTTGTGGAATAAAAAATTGAAAGAGCTTCCGAAAAACATAGGCGATGTCCCCACAGTGGGCACGCTACCTTCAATGCAAAATATTAATTTTTATTGCACTGGCTGCTAGAGTTGTGACGGCTACGAACTAGTTCGTTCAACTGAGAAATTATTTCAAAAGGGTGTTAGCGACTTTACAACAATTATAAAAACAACAAGCAATTTTCTATACTTGTGCGTGATACATTACAACAAATAGTGTATTGTTTTTGTAATTATGGTAAGACTGCTGAAAATTTTCTAAAATAATCTCTCAGTAGAATGAACTAGTTTGTGACCGGCAAAACAGTAGTGGGTGCCGTGAAGTACCCTGGAAAATAGTTTCCCAGATTTTAGTTGAATTTAAATTTGTTTGTTAATTTTCATACTTTCACTCCTTTAATTTTCTTTTCTCGCCTGATTCTTTTTGTTATTTCTTTTCTTTAGACTTTTACTTGGTATTTTTTTTTCCTTTTAACTGTTTAAAAGAAGTTTTGAGGAGATGATTTTTGCTCGTTTCGCAGCATGTGTTTAAATATTAAAGAATAAAAAAAAGTCTTACGTTAAAAGACAAAAACAAAAACCAAAACCCACAATGAGTAAGAAAAATTTGCATGTAAATTGATACTTTATTCGTAGCGAAAGGAAGAATGAAGAGAAGCAGATAACAACATGTAGTCGTAGCACCAAAGCGTCAAGCGAAAATGATCTTAAGCAGAAGGGCGGAAATGTTTTGCCTTTTTTTTGTAACTAAAAGTTTTTTTAAAATTTTTTAAAATCAATTTTTCTTTTAAATTTGAATTTAATGTGTAAAACCTGAAAAAATCTGAAAAAGACTGGATAAATTTTGTTCTAGAAAATTATATTTTATTTGTAATTGTTTTGGAGAATTATTAGATTTTTCAATTTTGAATAATTTTTTTTTTTAAATTAAAAAAGTTAAATTAGTAAAAATTGATTTAATTGCTAAATTAATTTGGATAAATGTGCAACTAATCATATTTGTTTTTGTATTCCAAATTATTATAATTTATGTCCAAAAATGTTAAATTTCCGAAATTTGAAAACTCGAGCAATTTCGGAAGGAAAAAAAATTGAGTTAAGCTCTAAACACATAGACGACAGCAGACAGCAAGCAGCAATATGTCAAAAATAAAATACATGTGTTTAAATGAAAACGGTTATTTTGACGGCAGCATAGCAGCACGACTGCATAACAGCATTTGCTGAACATTACAAAAACACAATAAAGAAATAAATTTATGTGCTTTTTATAGTTTCTCGTGATATTACATTTTTTATCAATAAATTCAATTTTATTCATTATAAAATATATATATGCGGCATCCCAAATAGCATCACAGGTTTCATAAACGACTTTCCGAACAGTTGAAATCCTAATTTTATAAGCCCAAGCAGGAATTTGGATGTTACATCCCTGCACAAAGTACCTAGAACTGTTTTGAGTATCATATCAAAAAGAAAGAAAGTAATCTATTTACATAATTGTTACAACCAAACGTGTCTCGACATCAATAGCTTTTCTGTTCGAATATCGCTCCAGTTTTTCCTTTACTAGTTCCAATAGTAAATTGAAACTGCCTACGTACATCCTGGTTGCTTTAAAAAAGTTTTCTTCATCTTTTTCTTTAAGCTGTTGTACACATGTTTTGTAAAAGCCCTCTTCATCACGGGTTATATTTACTGGGGTTCGCCCACCATCTTCGGTTTCTTGTAGTGTTCGACTTATGGGCTTTATACACTTCAGATGTAGTCTGAGCTATTTTAGCAATTGTTGTGATAAAATTCACTAAATTTTCTGCACTCATTTTTTATATTTTTAAACTTTGCAGTAATTTTTAATATTTATAAAAACTTGAAATTGATTTACACATCAGATGATTATTATGTTGTTGCTGTCTTCAAAATAATTATGAAGCTGACTTCAGAGCAGCATTTGAAGTTGGCAGCATTTGAAGCCGTGAAGTTGTGAAGTCTGCTGTCGTCTATGTGTTTAGAGCTTTATTGAGGGGTTTTTTTATCTCCATAAATAATTGATTTTTTTCCAATTGAACGTTTTTTGCTTTTTAATGCTGATTATTAATTTATACTTCTTTCCAAACTAGTGTTAAAAGAACCATATTAATTTTAATTTATATTTATTTTTCAGAAGAAAGAAAAAAAAAGAAATTAATATCTCGATTTTATTAGTCGCGTTATTTAGGATTAATTTAGTTTTTAATTTATTCCAAAAACCAGTTTGTTTCCCTTCAAGTGTATTTTGTTTTTCAAACTTTATCTTAACAGCCTGTTCAAGTATTTAAGCCTTGTTGTGCTTCATGTGTTTAACCACAAGATAACGAGCCATGTTTAACTACTTCTTTTCAATTTATTCATTTTTTATTTTTTAATTTTTACTTTTGAAGTTTTTCTTTCTTTAAGCACACGCTCCTCTTGTGAATGTTGATTAATTTTTTTCAGTTGCTCTTTGGTGTTTTTAGTTTTTGTATTGTAGTTAAAGAAATGTTTAAACGTTTAAACAACGATTCGAGGAAGCCTTATTGGAATTCATCAATCATCACCAGGGCAACACGCGGCAGTTGTAATTTTTTTTGTTTCAAAATTCTAACATGATTAGAAATTTCGAAAAGAAGTAGTGTAACAAAAAATTTCGAAAAAAAACATTGTTTTACAACAAATATTAAAAAGACATTAACGAAAATCACGTAGTTGTAGTTGACTGTAGGGTTGACTGTTTAACAAAGGAGGGGAGCCCGACATGTATTCATTCGATCGCAACCCATCTTTGATTGCTGGGTTTAGTCGGAATTCGCTCGCCATTGGAGTAACTCGAAAAAATTACTCTGATAGTTGATAATTATTCTCACCGTAAGTCTGGCTTTAACATGTCTCAAGTCGCAAACGTTGTGTAAAAGGCTAGGAGCCGATCGTCATGAGACAACATTCTCTGCTGCTCACATGCCAACTTTTTACCGATCACAAAAGTAGGTGGACAAGCCAAACCAGACAAATTATAAGTAAAAATATAATCCGCTTTAAACTCTCTACACCACTTCATTGTTTTTCTTTATTCTTGAATCGTGGAAGCCTCGTTTGCTGGCTACCGTTAATAATATCAATGCTTTTGCTAACTCCTAGCTCAAACTTATGGCCTTTTCGTTCCTTAACTAAAATGATGCCCTGTTAAAGATTACATGCTTAACATACTCTTTCTATTTGGGATTTTAAAGGACAATTCCTCTCGGCTTTATTATGAATAAAATCTAAAAAACCCCACCTCTTGCGGGCGTAAACCTATTTCATGTATAACAAATCGATATAATAAATGCAAAAAATGTTACATTTTTTCTAGAAACGAAAACAGCATTAGTTTTTTACACATAAACTCAGATGAGGTTCACATAAAGGGTGTTTTTAAGCCTCTTGTAAAAAATTACACAGATGCAAAATATTAATACTTTGCATGATTTTGGGCTTGTAGAAACCGTAGCTTGACCACAGCTCTTGATCAAGCGCATTCTAGACGTTATATTTTTAGCCACTTTTTCCAGCAATGCTAGCCATATGTGACTTCAATTGTAGCTGATTTATTAGCATAAACAAGTGACTTCACGTAGCCCTGCAGGCATTAATGGAGACCATGGAAGCCAATTGACAGAACCATTACTCGAAATTAACTTATCGCAAAATTTTGATTTCAATAAGTCGATGGAGGCGTTTGCCGTATGGCATGTAGCGCTATTCTGTTAAAACCACATCTCTCGCCCAGATCAATGTCGTTCATATTTTAAAAACAAAAAATCATTGATCAGGGTGTGGGGTAATGATCTTCATTGACCTTAACGCGAGCTCCGGCGTCATTTTTGAAGAAATTAAGTTCAATGATGCCAACAGCGTGTAAACCGCACCAAACGGTGCATTTCACTCCACATGCGGCAATTTTATTTTTAATTAACAAACCCGTTAAGCCAGAAATGAGCCAGAATCTTACGAGAAAACATCGGCTCAGTTTTCAAAAAAGCTCTAGAGCCCAATCGGCAATAGAACGTCGCATATGATGGATTCCTCCTGGCTTTATTTCCTGCACCAGCTGGATCTTAAGCCAACCCCAATTCTTGCAACCGACAACCAATCGATGAATTTGGATCTTCCACACTCATTTACACCGGCTATTTTCTCGTCAGTGCGCATATTCCGTCGAAGTGTTGTTGCATCATTTAGAGAGTATGTGGTAGGAAATCTATTCCTAGTTCGACGGCTGGCTTCCTCAGATGGAGTCGTCCAGTAGTACCGCGAATTGATAATTGATTATCAAAGTTCGAGAGCAAACTGATTATGAATTGCAAAAAGATGAGCGCAGTTCGTTTGACCGTTAACCCTTTCGTAAGTTTTAGCGGGCCTTAAAGACACCTTCTAAATGTTAAAGCACCAGATGGCTACATCGATGCAGCCAGACCGGCTACATTATGAAGTAATTTTAACTTAATTTTTTCCCGAAAAAGATAATTTATTTTTTACTTTTGTTCCAAACCTTCCGTTTTTTCAATGGAAGTTTATTTGTTCGCCCAGCCAAGTGACCATAAATCATTTAATCGTTAATTGTTGTTGTATTTCTTTTTTCCAAGTTTTTGTTGTTGTCGTTGTTGTCTACTTGTTTCGAACGATAAGAAATATATACGAAATGATGTTCAGGTAGTTATAGGTTCATGTGTATGTATTTTTTCATTTCTAAATAATAAATAAAATATTTATCACACGACAGGCGAGTGTGTGGAAATGTGATTGCGCTTTTAGTTGTTTAGCTATTGACTGTAGATACAAACTACTACCCATAAGATACAGAGATACATACCGGCCTACAAGACCATATCTACAACAAATATAGAATGTGCAAGTTTAAACCCAACATTTATAGATTAAAAACAAAAATAATGATTTGTTTTTTTTAATATTAAATAAAATGGCAGTAGGTAGTGGAAGTACATATTTGTACACGATTAAATTGTAACCCACTAAACTGAAATGCCACATTTTTTTGTTTTTAATGCCGACTTTAGAAATAAAATTTTGTAGGGGAAGAGATGGTTGTGTCTCGATAAAGGTGAAAAATACTATTAAATGTGGCCTAGAATTTTGCTTCAATTGCAATTGAAAAGCTTTTCTTGTCATTGCCAGGCTGTAGGTGGCAGTTGAGAAATGAAATTTGTTACAAGTTTGCATGAAAATGAAGTCATAATTTAAAAACGTAACAAGATCAAAATATATTTTATTTAAAACAAAAATAATAGCTGCTTCTTAGCCACTCGTGATCCTAGCACTACTAATTTTTTAAAGAGGAAGATTGAAATCAAAGTATCAGAGCAGCAACGCTCCCAGTGCACTCTTCGACTAGTGTAAGTCACTTGAAATACGAGCTTGATTTACCTTAAATTGATACCGCACTTTCGTCTGCAGCAATTAATTCAGTCTCTCAAAATTCAAAAGAGGCTGTAAGAGTTGTGAAAATGGGTCTTCCACCCAAAAATGCGCCAGCTAATCGGTATGTAAATAGCAGTGCAAAAGTGCAGTACATCGCAGCGTTGCACACTGGGTTGAAGCGCCTTAAAATCGGTTTGAAGTTTTTGTTTTGATTACGGAATAAAACGGTTAGAAATCTCTTAAATTTTCAGTGATATTTCATTAAATAATAAAAATACTCTAAATTTCGAATATTTTAAAACAACAACAAAAAGCAAATTAAACATTTTTCAACCGTAAATTAGATTACCTGAAGTTGAGGGTTCCATTATGGAATTGTAGCCTTTAAATGTTTAAGGAAAAATATATTTGACTTTCTTTATAAAAAAATTTCTGTTTTAACACCTTTTGGAAGAATATGAAAAATGTACCTACTTTGAACGTATACTGCTGAAAATATGTGCGCCCTCCAACAAGGAGTTTAAGTGATAAAGAAGTTTAATTTGATCTCCGTTTTCCCGATATCCAATTTTACTAAAAAAAAACCTAAACTTTAAAAAATCAATTTATTGCCACTTTGGAGGCCATCGTACCCAGTGTGTGTCGGGAGGAAGATTGCAACAAGGCAAGGGTTGCCACATTCCATGGTTGCACACCTGAGTTATAAGAGCAATGAAAACGGTAGACATAACGAACGCAATCGTACCCAAAGGATGTGAAGATAGATATATTCCATTTGAAGACAAGATCCTGGCATCGCTAGTTTGGGCTGTGCATGGCATAATTTTCCATTCATTATCAACGGACATTCCGCATTAGACTAAAAGAAGGTTGCTATTGCAACTGATTGAAGACACGAGTCTATAACTGGTTAATATGTTCAATAAGTTGTTGAGGTGAAACTAAAACTCCCCGCGGCTACTCTAAATTTCGAAACGAAAGAAATCACAAATTCAAATGATTTTCTTTTCGAATCGAATTACGCAGTAGCCTCCTAGGCAAGTAATGCCTACTAATTAATTAAATTAATTGTGTTGCTTTCTTTGGAAAGGGATAGGACTAGAGAAGATAGGTGGTGAAGTAGAGAGATGGAAAAGCTTCAGTTTTAAACGACTCTGCAAAAGCACATTATATTTCTGTTCAAGTACTATGTGGCCGCGCGGCCTCTGATGTTATTTAGGCGCATTACTTGATTGATTATTTTCGTTCGCCGACGATTTTGAGCTACAGAATGATACCCGATGAAGGAGGGCGCTGTAATACCTACTAGTAGTATGAAAAGCCAGCACATATCAGGAAAATAAATGTTATTTAATTGGCAACGTCTGGAATACGAACTCAGGCGACTAAAGCTACAAGAAGCTCTGGTGTACCGCCCTGCTGGCTTTAATTTATCGAAATCCTGAAGGGGAAGCCAATGCAACCAGGTATCTTGAGCTAAAGAGGAGATGGGAAGGTGAATGGAATTTTGAAAGTGACAGGAAGTTCGTACATTAATATATAAGTGTTTGGTAGTGTGGGCTTGCTAGACGACACATGATATTCACAAAATGTGGAGAGGTGTGTCGTGCAGGCAGATAGTCCGATCTATAAATCCCATAGTTTTAGATAGGCCCCGTTTCAAACTAAGAAGGAGTGCAGGACTAAATAGTTACATGCCTTCGAAATGTGTACTCACGTATGACTATATGTTACGATTGAGGGCGATGGTGGAAGCATTATAGTCACCCAACGGCTATAATCAATCATCATTTCCAGCAGCTTTAGGCCGCCATCGTAGCAATTGATAGATCTTTGAAGAAGTCGAAAGTACTATTGAATGCTATTTGAAGCAGTGCTAAATATCACTAAATAAAGTTCCAATGACGTCGATGGATGGAATAAATCTAGGCCAGCCATTGTTTTCTCTTTTAACACAAAATCAAGGCGAAGTCAATTTTAATCTGCTGCTCTTTGAAATATCTGTATTGATTTAAAAAAAGAACTTTTAAATTCCTAAGGAAACTGTAATCATTAATGATTTAATGTTTTAAAACAAGACAGCCAATATATCATGCTGTGCCACACCATGTTTAACTAATGAACTTGAAAGATATCAATCTAAAAGTATTTAACCCCTTATAAAAATCGAACCAAAGAACAACACGAAAAAAATGACAAGTGAAAACCACAACAATTCTGTATAATTTTCAACAGAAATAATTAAAACTTCTACCAAAAAGTCACGTTGTCTCCCAACAAAATCAACTTGGAATAATGAACAAGCAAACAAGCAAACAGACAAACAGACAAAAAATTCACTTCATCCTCAACGAATGCAAGCAACCAAACAACCAACCAGTAAAATAATTTTAATTTAAAGAAATAAAATGGAAATAAACGAAAAACGAAAAAATAAACTTAGCTGCAGATAGTTTGTTATTTATAAAACGACAACTAAGAAGAAATTGTCAGGCTAATTAAAACCGTTGTAAAGGCAACAAAAAAATGAGTTTTATACTAAAAGAAAAAGAAGAATCCCTTTCGAAAATAAAAATATCAATAACTGAAAATCTTTAAGATCCCAACAACATAAACATTAATTTAAATTAAGCAAAAAGAAAAAAAGCAACAGCAACTTAAAAAAGAACCAAAAACAAAAGATGCTGTATCTTTTAACTTGAAATACCCAGCAACAAGAAAAATTAAAAGGCCCAAAAACTGCAGTTTGTTGTAAAACAAAAATGAAAAAATTTAAATAAAAATATTTTTTTGCGACCAAAAAAAAAGATAAAAAGTTTAACTTACCCCGCTCATTAATTGACTGCAACTGTTAGTATATGTCAGCATTCAAACTGCAAGAAGAGAGAAAAGATTATTAAATTTAATCAAAAATTAAATCTGAATTCATATTTAATAAAATGTCAACTTTCGAAAGTTTTAAAAAAACACATAGAAAGAGTATTATTCGCATTTTCGAATATAAACAAAAAATAACACTTATTTTTTATTTGTTTTTAATATCTACAAAGCCACGAAAATATTTGAACATGCTTAAAAAATTTTCGAACATAAGTTCGAATTTTCGAACATAACCCAAATCACAAGATTTTATGGCGCTACATAGAAAATTCAATTAACATTGTTAATATTTTGTATTTTCTTGAAAAAAATTTTGTTTTCGAAGTTCTATGCTTCAGAGAAAACTTTGAAAGTAATTTTATTTAGCTGAGTTTGACGTTTAATTAGTAAATTTCCAACTTTAGTTCAAATTTTCGAACATGTCTCAAAGGCAATATTTTCTAATTCCACATCGCTAATTTAAATTTCAATAATTTTACTTAAGTTTTTGCGAATACAAGTTCGAATAAACTTTTAATTCAGACAGATCATTTATAAAAACTGCATTTTAAATATAAAATATATTTTTTCAATTTCTAACACAAAACTCTTCCAACAAATTTTTTTGTATTTTTATAACCTGTTTTAAAGATTTTCGAACTTAAGTAAATATGTAAAACACCCTGCCGGAAGGTATGTAAAACACCCTGTCGGAATATCAACGCAAGAATTATGTAAATACCAATTATCAAACGTGATTAAAACCTCAAACCCCTTCTTATTGCACAAAATCGTAGTGTTCTTTTTTAATTTTTATTCATTCTAGCCTGTTTAATAACCAAAAGTGCTCTTTTTTTGACCCTAACTGTTTTTGAATTTTACACCAAATTTTTCGTTGTGCATTTTATTTTAATGTTCAAGTTGATAGTTTTATTTCATTTTAAGATGACTTTTTGTTGCTCTTTGGTCGTGTTGTTGTGTGCAGTTGTTGTGCTGATGTGTTATATTACATTTCATATAAAATTAGAGCGTAAATTAAAAGATATATATCTGCATTCAGTATTGTTGTTGCAGCTGTAGTTGCTGAGTTTGTTGTTCCACATCTTGTTGAACGGAGTGTTACTGATTGCTGTTGAAATACTACAGAGTATTTCTTTTTAAGTAGCAACGAACATTTTATTTGAAAATAGAGTGTCAGCCAGCTAGCAGGCAACCTTTTGAGAGTATCAAAAAGAATATTGCAGTGCACGCATAGGAATCCCAAGAGCAGCAGAACTCGCAACAACAACAAACAACACCTAGTAGTATAAACGAACTTACAGAGGGAAAACAAATATTATTGTTAAAAGGAGAAGAGTAGAAAATTGAAAGACACACAGGCACACACAGATACGCTCCTATCCACTTACATGAATATTTATAAAGATATTAAAAAAGACGACTAGTTATACGGCCAAATATTTTGAGTGTGAGCACAATTTTAAACAAAAACGCCGTTATTAAAGTTCTGGGTGTCTTTTAAATTCCATTTGAAATCAAACATATCAGCCATATGAACAGCAGCCAGCACCAGACACATCGGACAAGACTTATTGTATCGAAACATAATTAATTTCTGTTTGTTTTTTAAACGTGGCGGAAGGGCAATAATGCCTTGATCATGTACACAAAAATGTGTTTTTAAATTTTTTTCTTCTTGAAATGTTAATGTTTGTTGTTTGCAAGTTGTGTGTGCTTTTTTTTTTGGAAATCAGCATGCAAGTTTGATTTCTGTTGTAGTTCTTGAAAAACGATTTGGCGATATTCGCAGTGTTTCAATATGGTTAAATTGCCGTAGGTAAAAGAGAGGGGGAAGGAAAATTTTAAGGAAACAATAAATTTTCATGTTGTCAAAAACTCATAAATTACATACTTTCTTGCAAAACGCTTCTAAACTTTTAAAGAAAAACAAATATGTACCCAAAAAAGCATATGATTTATACATTTAAAGTTGTATTGCAAAGATCAAATCGAGCCCCTCAGGGCTTAAATAATGTAGGGCTTATTTTAAACGTTTAAAAAATTTTCGTATTTAATTTATTACTAGCAAACATGGAACTTAAATACTCTAACTCCTTCATTTTTCTTATGAAAACTGTTAAACCTGCTAGTACTCTATATACTATACATACATACATGTATACATACAAAACTTTAGAACTGTAGAAAAAATCTAGACACTATTTTAGTTTCTTTTTTAATACATTTTAGATATAAGTTCGAATGATTAAATATTAAGGCGCACGCTTATTTTTTAGAATCTAAAAAAAAATTTAAATCCCAAAATTAGTTAACTTTTTATATATTCGAAATTCGAACTTAAGTTCGAATATTTGACACATGCTCATTTTTTAGAATCTAAAAACATTTTTTAAATCCCGAAATTAGTTAACTTTTTATATATTCGAAATTCGAAATTCGAACTTAAGTTCGAATTTTCGATCATAACCTAAAAGTTCCATTTTCTGAAATTGTATCGCAAAATTCACAGAATTGCGTTGGAATTTTGCAAAAATGTTCAAAATGTCTAATTTCGAATTGCAGTACTGTATGAAAACTTCTCATGCTAGAACAAATTTTAACATTTTTATAGCGCACAGATTCGAGAAATATTTTAGGCCGGTTCAGAACCTTTCAAATTTGGTTTCAAATTTTTGAACATAACCTAAAAGTTACATTTTGTAATATTGCGTCGCAAATTTTACAAGATTGCGTTTAAATTTCGAAAAAATATTAACAATATATAATTTCGAAATTAAATTCTGTAGGAAAACTTCTCATGCTAGAACAAGTTTTAAGATTTTTAATATTCTAGGTTGGTTAAAATATTTTCGAACTTAAGTTCGAACATTTTATAAGGCTGCGTTCAAGTTTCGAAGTAGTAATTTAAAATTTAGAAAGAGTTTAGTGCGAATTTTTAATACGTTATTAGAAGCATTAATATTATTTAACATGATACATGTGTTAAATCATAATTCTGTTTTTTTTGTGCTTAAATAAGCAAATAATAAATTGTCAAGCATATAAAAAAAGAACAAAAAATTTAATATTAATGAGTTTATTTTAAAAATACTTTTGACAAAAAAAAAAAAAACACACACACGTTAAAGTGAATTCAAGGAATTTCATTTAAAACCATCTCAGACAAAATTAACCAACCTTTCAAATAAAAAATAAAGAAATAATTTATTTAATTTTTTTCCCAACTCGTCTACTATAAATTTTTTTTCAAATGTGTCGCTTAACAAACAACAACCTGTTTAATTCTTTTGAGTTATTTTTATTTTTTTTTTAATTTTTTGGAATTCAAGTCTCAAAGTTATATACAGTCAACCCCAACTGAAAAAATAAGACTTCTTTTATAAAATAAACATTTTAACAAACAGAAATGAGTAATTAAGCACCCGCAGATGGTTTTCAAATTAATTTGTACATAATTTATGGCTTTTTGCTATTCAAACAGTCACAACAACAATAATACAATTTCTGAAAAGTAATAAATAAAAAACGATTCAAAATTATTGGGAAAGCTAGTCCATATGAAATATTAAAGGAAGCTTTTGACGGGCAATAATATTTATTAGCTAATTTCGTATTTCAAGCCAGCTTATATAAATATGTATGTTTGGGCGTACCTACTAAGAAATTCGTTAAAACGTGCTTTAGGAAAGCTTTGTTCGAATTTTTAAACACTGCATGTATACAAAATTCCTTATAAATTTTTGTCACTTGCAAAAAACTATTTTGTAATTTTGATTATCGGAACCAAGGGCGGTAAGAAAATTATCTGAAATTAATTAAAAATGTCCAAGAAGACCTGAATGAAATTGGTGTATGTTAATTTAATATTTAGTACATATGTATTAAATTTCTAAAGTTTAATTTGAAAACTTTAAATTTGAACGTTGTAGTTCTAAGTTTTAAAGTTAATTGCGCAAAAATGTAAAAAGAAGTATACATTATACAAAATATTATTTGGAGTTATATTTGTAACTTTAAGAGTTGCTTCGAACTTAATTTCGAATTTTCGAACATAAAACAAAAACTATATTTTTTTAAAGCTACATTTGAAATACAATTAAAAATTTTTTAAAATTGTCAAATTTCTTTTAAAATGCCTATTTTGAAAATTTTAAAGATGAAAAAATATCACACGTGCTCTGCAACCCTCATTAAAAAAAATACATAGAAACTAACGAGTATAAAAATGTGAATTATTTTCATTTATTTCGCAAAATCGCTATTACCGATATTTAAATTTTTAATTACTTACAATTTGCAAATTTAGATTTTGTGCACAAAAAAGGTTTTTGAAAATTTCTTGTGTACAACAAAACAATAAAAAGTAATTAAATTGTTTTATATTCCTCGAAACTTTCAATTTTTACCTACATACATACATATGCACATTCTCTAAAAGCAACAAAATTAATAAAAACTATAACTGTTGGGGAATGTGATCTTGACCATTATTTATGAACCTTCATTCAAGCATTATAAGTAGTTTTCTAAGTTTAAGCAAGACTTTAACGTTTAGAAATTTTACTTAAAAATTTGCTATTTTAATTGCAACAGTGGGCTGACTCTGTTTTAAAAGTTTTGAAATCTTTTCTTCACTCTCTTTGTTACGTACTTTTATTCGCAATTTGAAAAATATGGCATTTATCTGTTTATACATACATACATACAATTGTAGGTATTTTAATACTTTTTTATATTTATTTTGATTTTTTTCTCATTTCATTACAAACTTACTACCCCCACTATACACTGTACTTGTTTAGATTCAATTCTAACAGCGTAAAACTTTACACGGTCTATAAAATTAATTGATGGTGCAAAAACAAAAAAAATACTACAGTAAGAAATAAATCAAAAGTAAAATGCCGCCTTAAATGCTTAAATACAACAACAACTGAAAAACATAATGAATACTACAACCACGATAAATGCAACAACAGTAACAAGAACTAAAAAAAAAGCAGCAAAGAGTTGTTTTTTTCTCTTGTCTCTTTATTACTAAGTTTGACTAACATTGACACGACGCGACGCCTTCTCTCATTGTAACCGTTAGTTAATTGAGAGATGACTTAGAATACAAAACCACCCACTCACTCAATCGGTGTTTCTCTTTTTTTTTGCACTTACATTACAAACATATGAACTTAACCTCTGCATAAAAAAAAACCGTTGCCATATTTTTGTGGAAAATGATAGGCAGATGATGAAAATACTCTAAAACTGTTATTTCCTTTTTATACTTAAAGGAGTTAAAAACAGAAAACCAAATTGAGATATTTTGATATTTTGGATAATTAATATTCTGGGATAAACATACACATGTGAACTTCCTCCCTCAAAAACTAACTTTGGATCTGCTTAAATACCACCCTACAATATTGTACTCGAATCTTAAGAATCTATATACTATTAAGTAAGAAGAGCCGTCTCGCTCAGCTCAATGAGTCTGTTTTTTTAAATCTCTGTTACCCATCAAATTGCAGTAAATTACGTACAGGAGTATTAAGATGGACCACTAATTTGTTTACGTATTGGCACAAGTACATTTTCACTTCTTGCTGAGTAATAGGAATCATTATTTGCCTACATATATTGACATTTCTTCTATACCAAGGGGCGCAAGACGATAAGTCGTAAAATCTTGGACTATCTTCTTTGTAACTTTTGGATGTTCGATGCGCAAGCAGTAACCCATGGTTAAATGCCATATGTTCATATTGGCTTTATAACGGATTTGTATAAGAGGACTTTGTAACTTAAAGCCATGCTTAAATTTTATGGCCGTTATTTTCTCCACAACTTAGCGGGACCAAGTTAGACGTCGATCTAGGTGAATACCCAAATATTTTACGCGAGTTTCCGCTGCAACAGTGTTATTCGTCATTGTTCGTGGACAATGCGATGGATTTATCACATTTTTAGCCAGTCCTCTAGCTCTTGAATATGAGACTGAATTGGTTCATCGAACATCACAGTGTTTTTTAAGTGGTTCACAGCTTCTTATATTTTTAAAATTTTGTTTTTTTTTTTTATATTTTAACCAATGCGCGTTTTTATTTGGGTAAGAAATAAGAGGTCAAGTGCAGTGGAAAACCTGTTGTTTGGAATAATGACTGTAGGTGAATGGTCAGAACACTGCAAAAAAAAACTTCAATGCCAGAAAAGCTGTCGAAATTAGCCTGTAATATTAATCAACCATATGTATCACTACTTATGATTATATTTTTTACTAAAGTTAAGAATTTAATTTTTTTCAAAAATTCTAAAACTCTTCTCTTAAAAATGAAAAAAAAATATACCCGGTAATGTTGATTCTATTTTCACTTCCTGTTCGCCATGCCCTGCCTAATATAAATCATTCATAGAAGAAAACAAATCTGTTTAATTTACTTTAGCCACTAATCTCTGCTCACCCCAAAAACAAAGTTAATTAAGTCTGTTTTGCTTTTGTTCCATGGTGTATCCTTTTTTTTTTTTGGAATGTAAACAAAAATAATATAACGGAATAAATGCTCCATCTCTTTGTCTTTTGTTGTTTGTGTATTATGATTTTCTATATCTTATTGTTGTTCTTGCTTAAGATTTATAGAGTCGATATATATTAAGTGAGTATGCGAGTGTGTGTATGTATGACTGCTAAGCAGCAAGATGGCTTCAATGACGTTGAGTGCCGAGTTGGTATTATTACAGTGTTGTATCACTGTATTACGCCGCTTGGGGAAAATAAAAAAAAATCAATATTTTAACCAAGCTCAAGCTAATTTTTAACTTTTAACAAAAAGTTACTAAATATAACATAATTTTGCTTTAATAAAATTCAATTTAAATATTTGTTTATTAGATTAAATATTAATTAATTTTCAGTTTTCTGTTTTGTATGGTTGTTTGTATTATTGTTGGACAAATATTTACTCTTTAATCATATTAAATATTTTTTTAATTTTTATCTTTACAGCTCTCTTTTTACGCATACATACGACTATATACATATATGATTAAAATTGCAAATATTTAGTGGAATAGAATTCATTGGACATTTGATTACAATTGCAGTAATAAAATTTTACAACAACAATAAAAAATGGTAAGAATAAAAAATATGTACTTATATATTTTTCAATTATTAGCTATGTTATTTATATTGAACTACTAGTTTAAAAACAAATAACAAGAGGCAATATACGAATTGAAATAAACTAAGGGCCTTATTTTCTCAAACGGAACACAATATAACGCCAGAATTTATACTGAAAACAAAACCAAATTTTGAAATTCTGGTTTTGTTTGAAAGTGTAAGACTACAATTGAAATTTTTCATGAAATTTTTGTTTGAGGCTTACCGTATTCTCAATTTGCATGGTGCTAACACTAGCCTTTACTCTTGTCTGTAGTGATTTCGGATTGTCTGCCTTCTTCTTCACCACAGAGTCTCATGGCATTTACATTTAATAAGTGTATATGGCCGTGGTACTAAGCTTTATGCATTGCCAGGGCTGGGCATTAACCCACATTGTTGCGCTACCGTGTCAGCCTCGTCCTCAAGAGTCTCTTTAGAGACTTACCTGTTCGCCCCTTGCAAAGTTTGCTTTTCTATCCCTTCTGAATTCGTTCATTGACCAATTAAGACCACAGTTCCTACAGAGGTTAACCTATCCACCTTGAGCCTTTATTGTACATCCCAATCGGAATCCCACGATCCACGGAGTACGTTTAGAGATTGACCCGTCCACCCGTCGCGAGAAATTCACGTCCATCTCTTCCGGATTTTTCTCTTGACCAATTAAAACCGCAGTACCTTCCTAATGGAAAAAAAAATATGTACGGGTGAGTCTGTATTAAAACGGGTGTGCACCCTCTTGACGACGCATCCCTGGCATATGTTGTTCCATCGTAAATTCCTAATTTTCATAGGAGAGTGTTAACTTCTCTCCGCCCGACTTATTTAGCCAGACACCTAGCAGCGATAGGAACCCGTTACCGGCCACCAACACGAACAGGTTAAAGTTAGAATTTCTGTCAGTGCACTCAGTTACGGCAAGCTGATGGCTTTGAGAGCTGTTGGCTTAAGAAAGCATTCCGCATTTTAGGACATAATAAAAAATGTTGTTTTTTTTTACCCCACTGTATATAAACACGAATAGAAGTTTCTGTGTTGTATCATATACAAAAGCTTTATTTTATGAAAATTTTATTTTTACTGATTTTCCTTTCGTCTCCACAGAAATTATGATACTGTTATATATTTACATAATATAAACATATCAGTCAAAATTTTATATTATTTATAGGTTAATTAAAATGGCGCCACTTAAATGCAAATAAATCCATTTATTTTTTATTCAATTGAAACTCAGAAACTAAACAAAAACCTTAATATGTAGGTACGTGTAAAGCATTTAACAATTACATATGTACGTAAAATTCTATTGACAAAACTAAGCACCAAACTTCTTTATATTAAAAAATGACAGGAATAATTAATTAAATATTTGCATATTACATGCCTGCCATTCTTTTTATGGAAAAACATTCATATTTTTGTGATTTAAGTTAAACGTGTTGACACTTGTTAATGGAAAGTATGTGTTTGTAATATAAATTGTTTTACATTTCATATGCTTACGCTTCACCAACCACTTTAAAGCGTGTAGTTCAAGTATTCAGTAAGTACTTAAAATGCTATTCGAATTATGGTCAGTGCAGTTGTTGCCTTTTAGTAAACGAAACAAATGGAAACTGCATTCTTGTCTTTAGTTTTTCGCTTGTAGTTGGTTCGAAGGCAAAATGGGCGTTTTGACAGCAAATCAAAGACTATAATTTTCGTGCATTTTGTTGTTTAACTGATGCAGTTCAGTTTTTTTTTTTTTGTACTCATTGTCTGCTTAATATTCTGTTCTTTGTGTACTTCCCTAGTAATGGATTCCTGAACTAAGCAAAGTCTTTATGGATGTGGCTGTTATAAAAAAAATATTAGGTAGGGAAAAACGTTAATTCTGTGATTTAAATTTACTTTAAAAAAAAAATTCATTAAGAAGTGGTCGCAATAAATAGATCATAAATTTTAATACTTGTTTACTTGTTTCTTTAAAATGTCGGATTACGAAACAAATTTTCGAGTCTCTTGCTAACACTAGCCTCTACTCTGAAGAGATTTTAGACTGTCGACTAGTAATTGTGTGCCTTATTCCTCATTACAAAATCCCTTGCAATTGCTAGCATTCGTCTACAGCTTAGGTCCCCCATAGCATTAACATTTAACAAGTGTCTGCCAGTGATCCTAAGCCTTATGCTAGCCAATGCTAGACATTCACACATAATGTACGCTACCGTTTTGACCTCTTCCTTTGGAGTATCTTTGGAGACTGACCCGTCCACCACTTGCGAAGTTTTCTTGAACATCTCTGGACCAATTCCTCTATTGGCCAAGAAACACCGCAGTTCATACAGATCTTAAGCTATCCACCTCTTGCGAAGCTTCATTGTCCATCCCTATCGGAATTGCAATTTTCAACGTCTGAGGAGATTGACCAGTCGACCCCTCGTGAGATATTATTGTCCAGTTCTTCCGGATTCTCCTCCCTTGACGAAGTTCCTTTATACAAAACCATTTGTATCCACAGTTCGCATACTAGAGAAAAGCATCCCTCGCGTATGCTCGTCCACCGTGGTTGAGGGATTTTTTATAAGAGAGACAGGAACCTGTTAGCAGCCGCCATGAGGAGGTATAAGTCAGAACTTCTAATAGTGCACGCAGTTACGGCAAGACATAGCCTTGTGCCTGCCAGCTTATGGCTTAGAAAATAGTACTCAAATTTTCCATCCCTTATACGAACTCTTGTTGCGAAAACTGTACCCGAAGAAAATGTAGTTTAACTTTATTCGAGCTCGTTTCGATCATTAGTTTACAGCCTACTTGACCTGTATTTGCTGCGTTATATAGAAGCAAAAAAAAATTGATTGATTCTCAAATCGCTTGAAAAGGTGGCCGGAAAAAAACCAAAAGAATCGCAATCGAAGTTTTACTTTTCCCCCCACCTAACAATTCCTTGTAGTTAGTACATTTCAACAGCACATGCTGCAGCAAGACTATTTTTTACCATGTAATTTTCAGTTTTATAAAAAAAATATCATGTTTTTTTTTTGCTGATGTTGTTGTTTTTCGTTAGCAGCATGTGTTTTGTGTGTATTTTATTTGTTTGATTTAATTTTAGCTTCCAGCCAAATGTAGGCACAAAATTTAGTATCTGCTCAACAGACACAATATGAAAACACAACATACACGTCATTGCCACACAATCGAGCTAGATTTTAAAACAGGGTCTTTTTAATACCATAAATGTAATGGCTAAAGTAATAGAGAGTTGATATAAAACCAAAAAACTTTTTTTCTCAGTGCATTTACAGTATCAAATAAAAAAGAATGGTTAAAAAAACACAGCGTTGCACAGGGAAGTAGAAAGTATGTAGTAGTAGTTTAAAGTTGTTTTGTTACTGTTAGTTGTTGTTGTTGTGTTTTTATTACACATGAAATAAACAGACCAACAAAAACAAACTAAACTAAAATTAAAGTCTGCCAAGTAATTTACTTGTTTCACCCATCATCAGCAATCAATGAACTTGTTTAAAAACAAAATAGTGTGTCTGTATGTATGTGTGGTTATTTTGATTGCAGTATTTCTCTTACGTGAAGTTTATTTAAAAAATTTAATATCAGGGTGCTTGCAGCAACATGCAAATATAGAAACCGCATTATTTTGTCTCGCCCTGATGCTGATGCTGAAATAAGAATTTTTGTTATTTGAAAAGTACTTGCACATATACTTTTTTAGCGCTCTATAATTCACCAGACAAATAATTATTTTACTACCCTGCTTGGTCTATGGTGTTTTTGCACTTTAAGCCTATAAAAAAAATAGTCTCGCTTTAATGCTTTTTGCCAACCCGAGACACAATTTCTTCAAAGATTTGTGTAAAATTGCGTTTGTTGATACTTTTCAATTTGAGTAAGTGACGGACACGTTAGTTGTTAATAGCTCTGAACAGTCGTAAAAAAAGTTAGGTAATAAAAAAAGATTAATTAAAGACGAGTAAAAAAAAGATGTTAAGGAAATAATACAGCTAGCTCTTAAATAATTTTATTACAGAAAGCAAAATGATGTTAGACATCTAGCCAGCCTACTTTAAATGGCAGTCATTTAAATGAGGTCTTACAATGTTGGTGTTTTAAAACCGAAGCTTGTCTTGTCCAAGAAGTAATAGAATGCAGAGAAATAAGTGGAGAGAATAGAACAAGGTTGCCAACCTCTAAAAAATAAAGTAAAGCGTTTACGGGCAAAAATTGTAAAAGTTGCATGATTCCTTTGTAAACACGTTTCGCAATGACGAATTAAATTGATCACAGGTCGCCTGGAATTACATACTTTTTGCCAAATATACCATATGTGAAAGCCTTAAAAATGTTCACTGTACAAAGTGTATTCGGCGTACCTCCTCCCGATCATCTGGTCATCTCTGTTAACGACGTAAAGCACGAAGAAAGTAAAAGAAATCTTTCTCGAAAGTCATTGTAGGAGCATCAGAGAGATACCAGCCGAAAACAGCTTAGCGTCTGGTTGACATCGGTTCAGAAGTTTGTGCTAGTTAAAGCGTAGTTTGTAACGTGGAGCTTAACTTTCTCAAAAGTAAAGTTGTCCTCTGCATGGCTTTTCCCTTATAATTCACGACAGATTCTAACCAAAAGCAAGGTTTTGTGGTTGTGAGTGTTCTTTGGTGCCTCTTGGTTTGATAGACTCGAAATGCCTTTCCTCAGGACGGATCTTAAATTAAAAACAAGCTGAAAGTCTCCAAGAGTTATTCGCAAGAAGCCGACATTGTAAACAAATAATTCTGGGCTTGTTCCCCCATTATTGGACCAAGCACAACGTTCGTACTGTTGCGCAACGTTTCAAGTTCCCACGATTAGGTGTTTTACTTACAGTGAAAGTATCTTTTTCGAAGCTTGCTTTTGTCTCAACGAAAATACATTGCAAGTTTTAGTGTCGTCATAAAAAAAGGTTGCTACATTGTAGTACCCTGCAACTCTGCTTACGCGGAGAGTCTCTATCGTAAGGCCAACGTTTGTTTATTTTTTTGCTCAGCCAAACATAGTGACTTTGGAATCGTTCAACGTTATACTCTCCACTTTCAACCGAAATTAGTATATAGACATCCAAACCGCGGTTAATTAAGTTACCGATACTAAGAGATGCCTTCTGGCACAAATACTTTTTTACTGTACTACGGAGGCTTGCCTGCTTGGTGACCTCCATCTCATTGTGTTATCTGAGGCCCGAAAGAAGGTAGGACTGTCCAAGTTCAACTAGTACGATAAAGAGGCTATTACCACGTCCCCATGGGACGCAAGTCCCGAACTGGCTGTTGCTAAGTCTCCTTTGGGAGTGTACGTGGAGGCCGTGGTATATACCGAAATCGCAAGATCAATATGGCGTTGCATTGCAACGCAAGCTGTCAATGGAATAGCTATTGACACCAGGAGAATTGGTAGCTCAAAACCACGCAGCAAGAGGGGAAATTCAGGGTCCAGACAGGCATGGCCTTCAATTAGTACCTATACGAGTGCGTATAGGGCGTTGGTGGTTGCATTTAAATACACCCAGTACTAAGACTACCGTCATATTGTGTCGCACGACTGGTGCCGATGTAAATCATAGTAATTCGCTGCACAACTTTTACTATGTAAGTGATCTCTTCTTCCTTACGTCGAAGTTGAAGTTTGAGATGGAACTACTTCTAAAATCTACCCAGTACATTCATTTCTTTGCGGTATTGTTTTCGTGTGCAGGCCGGAAGATGGCACATGTAGTAAACACATTCAATTTTATTATACGCAAAGCTATTTCTTGTCGAACCCTCTGCCCACAAAACCTTGTAGTAGTTTAACTTCCTTCGTGTAGCAATCCATTCAGAAAAAACTACACCCAGTATTGCCGAATACATAGTCACCCAACGGCAACCCTATGCGGGGAACAAAGACTGAGTAGATCCCCTCTTTGGAACTAGCTTCCAAATACTTTCCTAAACATCTTTAATTGTTTTTTTTTCAACAAAAAGAATCAGAAGTTGAAACTATTTGAAACCAGGAACTTCTTATTTATTACTTTTCGCCTTACAAAGTATTATGTAAATTTATGATATATTTGTGTGTGTGTGTGTGTGTGTGTGTATCTTAACTTCCTTGTTTGTTTATTAGTAAAGAAAATTTGAAATTCTAATAAGTAACCAAACACATTTTCCTTTGTTTGTTGCTTGTTACGGCAAGCTCTGCCTAGAAACACATGTGCGCCATTTAATGTCTTTAAACTAGACAACAATAACTTATGTTGAAGCCAACACAAAAATGACACATGTCTATCATTTGGCTGGATACTGGCAAAAATTTTATATTTCTTGTTCTTGAAAATAAAAATTAAAAACCCACAGCAAATGTATAAGAACTACATGGTTGCCTCTAAAGGTTTTTAATGTTTTTTTTTTTTGGTTTGATGAAAAAATAAAGAAAGACTAAAATATCCGTTTTAAAAACGCAATATGATTAACAGATGGGAGGAGGTAAAGAAAAATATTCAAACAAATCAATTGTTTAAAAATTCTTTGGCAATGTTTATGAGAAAGAACTGAGTAGATGTTTATGATTTAGACTACTGTCCATTGAAGATCAATACTAGTTTCGAGCAGCAAACAAATCTTGCGTTGAGGCGATCGATACACTTCTACCTAATTTGGACAATTTTGCCTTGTGAGGGAAAACGCTATATGAGAACGTTTCAATGATTTGCCAATCCTCAAGCTCGTGAATATGAGACTGAAAGTTGTTTGGATGCCGCCTTTGGATTACGGTCGTTTGTATTTGGGCTTGTCGGCATATCCGCTGTGTAGAGGAAATATATTAGCGATCTCCTGCGGAGATTTTTCCATTTTTTGAAATCTGATCCCTTAACCTTGCTTTAAACGTTCTATGTTTTAAAAAGCCCTTCAGAAGAAGCTTGTGGGAGTCTTCAGGTAGAACTCAATTTATTTTCGAGCCAATCTATGGGCTTGCTCAATAGTACCATGCCTTGCTCGGAAACCAAACTGATGGCCCGGAATTATGTTTTACTCAGTAAGATAAGGTCTTAAACACGAAACGAATAATTTGTCAAATAATTTTTATAAATTTGACAGCAGGCAGGCACATATGCCTATGATATAATCTAAGTTGAGTTCTTTCCTGGTTAGGGGATCATGACAGTTTCGAACATCTTTTAAGAGCCTGGGAAAAAGCAAAACTCTCAACATGACAACAAATATAAGTAATAAAACTCTAACAGCAGAAATGGGTCAATTTATTATCATTGATCCTGGAACACGATCGGGTTCAGGCGTTTTTCTCTCATTAAGACATTTCATTGTCGCTTTCAGTAAACATCACCGAAATTTCTTAGGATTATTGGAATCGTACAACTATTTATGACATCATGTGGTGTGAAAACCTTCTCTAAGTGATTAGCGAAGGCATTTGTCTTTTCACAGAAGTTTTTCACCCAACTGAGGTCTTCAAGTCTTAGAGAAACCTTACACCGCCCCACACAATATATACCGTACTTTTGTTTGGTTGAAGTTTTAAATAAAACAAAAGTATGTCGTGCCAAATGCCGACTAACAGAAGTTTTTTATTTCATAAATTGTTTTCTAAGTCGATTAATTCTGGTACCGCCTTTGTTTAAAATTAATAAAAGACGTAACAACATTTTCATAAACTATGAAAATAAATTTATTTGTTTACACAAGCAATGTGTTTTACCAAATTAATTTTTATAAATATTTTAAATGTCTATTCTTGATATTAATTGTTTAACAATTTAAAATTAATTTTTCAATTGGAAAATGCTTTAAGGCTAGCGCAATAATACATTTTTAAAAGTTAAGAACTATAAAAAAAAGACTTCATTATGTCTGTTCTTTCCTCTTTTTGTTGTTTAATTTTGAATAAATTTTGAAATAAATTTCCGTTACGAGTGTCCGCAATAGTTGAAATTTTGTTTAAATTGTTTCAAACGAGTTCTACATACAATATATTTTGTATTATTATTAGTTTTTCCTAATGGCTTTTTTCTATCCATGTTTTTGCTTTTATTATTGTTGGCTTATATGTTGTTGTTGTTGTATTTTACTCCTTTTGGGTTTTTCTTTTTTGCATTTGAAAGAGTAGCTGCTGTGTTAGTGGTGTCTGTTCGGTGAGTTAATGGCTTTTAATGGCATTTTTATTTTCCGAGTTTATAAGTGTCTGTGTGTGTGTGTGTGTGCGTGTGTATAAAAGTCTGCCACTTATGTTTGGTTTGTTCATTTCTAGTCCATGAAAAGGAAATCAATGTTTTCATTATTTTTTTTTTTGTTTTGCCATTTCATTTTTGTTAAAATAAATATTGATATTTATTTTACCAAAAAGAAAAACAAGGGCATAAAACACTTTTTATGAAAATAAAAATATAAACAGTGGAGGATAAAACAATACAATCAAATTCGTTTATTCAGTTCAAGTATTTAAAAAAAACAGTAGTGGGCAAAACAATTCTAACTTTTATGCACCCCCAAAGAACTTTGCATCATTTTTGTTCAATATTGTTTTTTATGTTCTTCAAGTTTAAAAAATATTAAATTAAGTTTTGAAAAATTGTTGGAGAAAAATCACCCACTCAGTAGCGCATTTAGGGGCAGGTATATTAAAACACGACATTCGTACTCCAAAATGTTTTTAAAAACACGTTTAACCAAACAAAAGGTTCAAGTTTTCGCCACAAAAGCTTAAGTAAGAAATGCAATGTTTTTAATAAGCTTTTAAGTATAATCGTTTGGAATGATCCTCCACTGCTTTCTGGTCCTTTTTTTGGATTTAAATATCTGTATGAATATCGTCCGACACTGCGTTCGTAATTTTGTAAAGCGTAGGAATCCCAAGTTTGGAAAAAAGCCGATACTTTCTCTCTCTCTCTTAAATGTTTGTACGCAAACTAATAACAGTAAAAACGATAAAGATTGATAACCCTCGTAGTCGTCATTTCAATTACAAACAAATCTTATCATTTCTTTCAAGCTTCAATTATTATTTTTTAAGCACTTTGCGTACACATGATCTGACCATATTTACACAGGAAAGAAAATGTTAAATAGAATATTTTGCCTAACAACTCTCTTGAAAGCTCGAAAACAAAAGCCAACTATAAAGAAAATTATAAAAAGTTTTAATTTGTAGATTAACATTTGATAAGAGAATAATTTTTGTAATCAAAGTGCTCCATACGCGTTTGCTTATCTTCTTTTTTATAGTAAAATTTTGTTTTTAAATTGAAATCAAAAGACTAAAACCGCTCACAGTTCTTTTTTGGAAGTTTGTTTAATTGAAATGTTTCAGTAAATTAACATCTCTTGAATACGCATGCATACAGATGTATGTATGGCTTTTTATTATTGATTTTCGAAAGGTCATTAAAAAATGAAAAAGTTGTGGTGATAACAAATAAGATGTTTCGCTTTTATAAATCGTATTTTTATTAGTTTCCATATCAAGTAGTTTTTTGAGCGTTTCAAGCGATGTTCATTTTAGTACCGTCAACGTTATCTCCACTGGTTATTCTAATAGAGCGATTTTATTTGATCTTCTTTAAGCGAAAAGCTTTCAAAGAGCCCTCTTTGTAATAATGCGTTTGCAGACTAGTATGGTACCTTAAGTCCGGTAATTAAGAACTGTTAAACATTTTAAAATTACATATACAAGGTGACAAAAATCTCGAAGCTAAGCTTCGCCCAAATGTGCCGTTTTATATTTTGGAACAGCCGAGTAGACTCTGTCTCCTTCCGTGAACACCATCAAACTCTTAAATGCGCTTGCATAGTAATGTAGGGTTATGTCGAAGCAGACCGCTAACTCTATGGGTCAGTTTCCAACACCCTTCTTACCTCGAATTGATTTCAGGCAACCAATTTCTAATTTACGACTACCTTACCCTAATTCGTCTCGTTCTAGCACTTGCCTTTACTCTTGACTGTGGTGATATCAGACTGTTGACTGATGACACTCGGCCTTCTTCCTCATCACGGACTCTTGTAATTCTCTTACGGCATTCAAATTTAAGAAGTGTAAACCGTCTCAGCATCCTCAGGAATATCTTTAGAGACTGACCCGTCCAGGTTTTCTTCTCCATCTCTTCAGAATTCCTCCATTAAACACCGAAGTTCAACAGAATTTATCCTCTCCACCCCTTACGTGGCTTTATTGCCCATTCCCCTCGGAATATCAAAGTCCAGCGCATCAGAAGTATCTTCCTCTCTTGGCTAATTAAAACCGGAGTTTCTTCAGAGATTAACCTCTTCGCCTTTTACCAGGCTTACAGATTCATCTGTGTAACAAAGAAAAAGATGTCCACCCACGCAGAGCTCTATATGCACGGGTAAGTCTGTATTAGAACTCGAGATCGACGGGTATCCAGAGGTCGCATACTAGAGACCAAGTACCCTATTGGCCACGCATACCTGGCGCATGCTCTTCCAACGTGGATTAGTATTTTTTTATAAGGGAGTGTTAACTTCTCTCCGCTCGACTTATTTAGCCAAATTCCTTGCAGAGACTAAAACCTGTTACCGGCCGCCACCAATATCAGTTTGAACTTCTGACAGTGCACTCAGGCAAGCTATATCTTTGAGTCTGCCAGCTGAGGTCCCAAAGAGCAATCGACCGTGTTTATTTCGACCGTATTGAATACACTAAATGTAGAGCAAGACCTAGGAGCCGTGAATATCGAAGTTGATTATAGAATTGAAAGCTTTGTTGCTATATTCTTACGATTGGTTATCCCAAAACTTATGTCTAAGAAGCTTTTTCATCCACAGTCACAGTTTGATTTTTGTTTTATTTAAGTATTTAACTAAAAATGTATTTTTGAGTTAAATCACTTACCATAAATCCCTTTTTAGATGAAATAAATATATACCGCATTTCTAATTTCTATATGTGAAATCCTCTATGACAATTTTTTCTAACAAAAACACAAATGCAAGTTTTTAAGCAAACCCCTTATTTAAATGCCCTGTCATTCATTAAAATCCCTTAATAACCAACCCTGCGTAACAACCACTAATTCTGCTACCACTATTCACTACAATACTCCTTTCATTTGGCCGAAAAGAACAGTGACAATAAAATTTTTGCCAAAAGATTACAACTGTCAGGGAAATTCAATTTTGAAACTTAAAAGCAGCATGTGTGCAAAAAAAGCGACTAGAGATGACAAGTGTTTTGAAAAACTCCTTAAGTAAGGCACCCCCTTTGGACACAGTATTTTGACACATGTTTAGGCATGAACGACATTGTCTACGAGGTAGAAAAACATATAAAATGACACGTTCTCTAAGGTTTCTATCATGTACATATGTATGTGTATGTATATGAAATAGATAATTTAATAATAAATTGAACTTGTTAAGGCACCAAAATAGCACATACAACACCTAACCTCACTTCATTTAACTATTAAAAAGCCATTAAAATTCAATATTACTTTGCGTTGTTATGGTAGGCATGTATGTGGCCGCCTGTAAAAGGTGGAATGTTTTTCTCTTCAATAGATTTTGAGTTGAAATATAAATTAAATATACATATTTAGTTAGAGAGGGGAAGATACAAAAAAAAAAACAAAAACATTTATGACATTTTTTCAAAGTATTATGGTTGGCCATAAAAATGTAACAACTAATTTATGTTACATAAAATATACCACAAATAGTCTAGAAAATTAACTATAAAAGCATAAAAATGTTGTTTGCTATGGAAGAAGGGCAAAGGGTTAAAGGAAAAGAACAGTGCAATAAAACAACTCAAAGTTTCACACATAAAAGAATTTGAATTTAAATAACGGCGCTACTTAAACCCAAAGTGACGGCTTAATCTGTTGCTCAATTTAAGAACTTAGAAATTCCCAGAGAAGAGAGTGAGTTGCCTATTAAAAAAGTTAAAATGGCTGCATTAGAACCATTTTTAAATGTTTTTGCTTGAAGTTCTTGAATTTAAAATTGATAAAATTAAAGATTTCTTTTGGTTCAAGTATTAAATAGTTAACACATGTGTTTAAATGTTTTTTTTTATCAGAGAGATTTTCATTGCGGAAAATCATTTAGTTTTTTTTTTTTTGGAAATAAAATAATAATATTGTAATGTACACGCATATTAATTAATGTCGACATTTTTGTTGAACATGAAAATTTATGTGCGTTATGTTGCTGACATTGTCTTTTATTAATGAGTCTTAAAATCTGGTGTCTTTGTTGTTGCTATGTTTGGTATAAATGACAAAAATGGTTTGTACGGAAAATGCGACAAAAGGATATGGGAAATAACAGCAATTAATACGAAAAGGAAGCAAAATAATTGTTAATGACTGCTGCGAAAGAAAACGATCAGAAAACAAAATAGAAATAATATTTAACGAAGTCATTAATGCTGTGCATTAATGGCTTTCAAAGCCCTACTTACGAAGTAAACAAATTTATTTAAACTCTTAAAATTTAATATCTTAAAATTCTTAAGTCCTAAGGACCTATCGGTAATGTAATTTACAGTAATGTAAACAACAGTTTTCACAGTTGTTTTTTTTTTGAAGTTGTTGTTTTATTGAAACTATTTTCTATTACGGTCTTGTTAAAAAACATTTTATTGTTTTCAACGAGTAAGCCGTTAACGATTCTTTAATATTGTTCGCCAAGTTTCACTAAAACACTAGAAATAAATAGCACAATAATACACCAAGTAAACATGATATAGTTGCTACATTATCAACTCTGTTACATTCCATTCCGATCGAAAGTGGATTCAATTCCACTTTGAGGTTTTTAAGTGAAATTATTTTTTTTAATTACATAAACAGCGGAAACACCTTCATATATGTACATATATGTTACATATCACCCATACAGGTTTTTGAAACGAATATCCGTTCTCTAAAAATAACACAGAATATGGCATATAGCCGAAACTGGTTTGTCTCTAAACCTGACAAGGAATTCCGAAAATTCGTTCCAAAATCCTATGTCAAATCACCCCGTCCGAATATTGAATCAAGCGTTTAAAATTGTTCGAAAAAAAGATGTTAATTTTTATTCGAATCATCGAATCATCAATCGAATAATAATTTTTCGAATATTCAATCGAATAATCATTAAATTACACACGCTTGTGCGAACAGAAAAAATTTAACATTTTTTGTTCGAACCATTTTAAGCTCGAATAATTGGACAACACTAATAAATACATACATTAACGACCTTAAATCCCTATTTCATTAAATTTTTGGGCTGCGTACCTCTTCTACAATTTTGCTACATTTTCTTTTCTACCATATTTTCCTTTAAAAAAAAACCAACCAGCCACCTATCGCTTCATGTTGTTTGCAAATTAATAATTGTAATTAAAACATATTATTTGTAATATTGATAGCCACAACACAATCTTTCCAGTAACCAATCTCGGTTGCTTAACTCTCTAGTGGCCATTTGAGAGCATACAAACAAAAAATACCTCAGAAACCACAAAGAAAAATGCTTGCAGAACTTGCAGAGTACTCGTACATACAATCCGTTATATTTGTTTGCATTGCTTTCTTTTTCATCTACTCCATCACTTCTTTGAGTAAAACGTACATAAAAAGAGAATTAGAGATCACACTTGTATTTGCTTCTCTTCGTTGTTAATTCAACAAAGAAATTATTAAAATCCAATTATGAAAAAATCTCTATATTCTGCAGAGAAGTAAGAAAAAAGTACTTTATTAACTTGACTTGTTTTAAAACAAAATAATACGTAATGAACTCTAGCCTTACTAACTTTGCGTATAAAATAAAACACGAACAACAGCAAGTCATAGAACACACAGCTGCATAAACAAGTACTTTTTTGCGTACCAACTTACTCTGGCTTTGTTTATATATAAAAAAAAACTAACTCTTTTCCTTTTTAATGAAAATACTTGAAAATCAGTTTTTTCTTTCTTTTACAAAAATGAGAGAAAAGCATAATTACTTTGTCTATTTGTAAATTACAAACTAAAAATGTTTTTTTTTTTTTACAAAATTATGCAAAAATATTGTAAAACAAACACGTTTTTATATAAATGGTAGCAGTTAAGGTGGTTAGTTGGTTTTTGGCTTAAACATTTTTTGCAAACATCAAAGGATTAAATTAAAGTGGAAAAAAACACTTGCAAAATGTTCATTCATGTCGTTTTCAAACCATTAGGATACCGCTACACTAGGAAATTTTTCTAAAGAAAACAAAATTGAAACAGTAAAGAATAAATTATTAAAAGTAACAACATTTTCTTTTGACATAAATAAAGATATAGAAAAAAATGTCATTCATTTATAAAAACTTTTTAAACACTAAAAATAAACCAACAAAAAAAAACGAAGTATAGGTTTCTCTGTGTGTAGCTGTATTGAAAGCAAAAAATATATAAGAACTTTTGCAACGTTTGCACAAGTGCGAATTGTTAGGAAAAATTGGTGATTTTCTAACCGTTTGGGTGTTGAACATAAAGAAAAACAGCAAATTTTCAAAAGTTTATGAAATGTTTATTTAGGCCCATAAGTGAATGCCTACCATTTACATTTTAAAGATTATTTCATGTAACTATGCCGTAACTCGTCCATTCATGAGCTTCAATTTTCCACCATTTCGGCCGGTATCTCCACAATGGCAGCTGTAATAAGCTCTCAATAGATTCACGGTGTCCCGCGCCTTGTGGCATGTGGCACTGTCTTGTTGAAGCCACATGTCAACTAAGTTCAAGGCTTGCATTTTGGGGGGAAAATGTCGCTAATCAACGCACGGTACCTTGCGCCATTGATTGTAATGTTGCGATTTTCATCGTTCTTGAAGAACTACGGTCAAATGATGCCGCCAGCCCACAAACCTCAACAAACAAAGCATCTTTCAGGGTACATTGGCAGCTCTTAAACTGATAAAATTGAGTTTCGTCACTAGAGACAATATAACGACATCACGAATTTTGATAATACAATTCAATGATGTGCAAGCGTTGTTCATTTGTTAGTCTCTTCATGGTGAAATGGCAAACCTTACTGAGCATTTTTGACATTGGCACATGTCACGAATCTTTTTTTTTCACTGAAAACCAAATAGCAAAAATTACCCGATATAAAGAGTAACACCTTGTAGCAGAGCGTGAAAGTGGACAAGAGCTAATGCTGACAACGACATTTGTTAGTTTCTAGTTCTAGAAATATGGCAGCGTTCATGTGGCCATCCTTTACAGTTTATTTTCGACCGTAAACTGTATAATTTAATATAGCCGCTGCCGTTTTTTTTCTTAGCCAGCGGTCTTCATTATTACTAGCTTTCTGTGCCCTAGCGTTTGTTGCACATACAATTTTTTAACGAGTAAGATTTTTTACACTTCGTGTAACACAATCTTAATAACTAAGCCATAGACGTTGCGACCGTTTGGTACAACTCAGTTGGTAATCAAGTTGGGTGTTTTGCACGCAAACAATACAAATTCGTGTACAACTTCATTTTGCAAGCAAATCTTGTTGAGTAAGGAGATTTTTACTATTTGGCAGTGCTGGAAAGTTGGAAGCTATTTTCTTTTTTCAATATATTTTGATTTGCGAATTACCATAGTACCTCCACGATATTAAAAGTAGTTTTTTGAGTCTAAAACGTTAAATAATGTACTGCACAAAATAATTTAGGAAAACAGGTTCAATTTCGTACCCTATGTAATTAAAAAAAAAACTAAAAAAGCATTTTTACAGACGGCAAGTTGCCTCTGTGAATTTTTGAAATAGTACTTTTCATATGAAATAAATACTTTTTAAGTTCAGTTCCATTTTAAAATCTTAAATTTCCATCACTGCTATGTTAGGTTGTACAACACCCTAATTAACGTTGCGACCGGGATACAACTTAACAAAAAAATATTACTACTACTCGATATTGCGTACAACCGATGCACAGCTAAATACAACGCGCCCACAAATGTGCGATCTTGTGTACAATATCCTCAAGTTGTACCCATTGGTCGCTTCGGCTTTGGCTTGCTTTAGGAAAATGTAGGATATAAATATCGTAATTATTCTTGCTCTACCCTTCCTTAGCATATGGTACACAATTAATAATAAAATTGCAAGTAAATTTTCTTTTAAAATTATTTACAATAATAAAACATTTTTCTCAAGTTTAAAGAAATTCGATTAAATTCAACAAAATATTAATTATCTATTTGATGAATAAAATTTAAGCAATTGAATTTATTTTTAATTTCTCTCAGTGTTTTACTTAAAACAGTTTTCATTCAGCGTCATCATCTCCAAACCAACATCTCTTTATCCTTATGTTTTGTTTTTATTTGTTTTTTTCTTTAATTTTACATTTTGTTTTTGTAACAGCATGTTTAAAAAAAAAACATGGTCGCAATTACATACTACAGAAGCTTTTGTTGTTGTTTTTATTGCACTGTTTTGTTTGTGTTTCATTTGATTGTAAGGTCATAGAACTTGGCGGCATTTTGTTTGTGTTACAGAAATCGACAAGAGCAACAACAACAACAGAACAAAAACAACTCTTCACTAGAGTTTATACCTTTTTAACTGTTTTTTTTTGCTCTCTTTCTTTAGTACTTTTTTGTTTTTATTTTCCTACCTGTAATTTTAACACACTCACACAACAGGGTTGTAATTTTTAGTTTGTTTATTTAATTTTTGCTATATTTTGTATTTAATTTGCAATAGTTTGGATTTTTTTTTGTCAATTTAAAGATATTGGGAAATAATTAAGTTTCATTATTCTCTTACTAACGTTTGGCGGCGCCTACACTTTTTTGCTTTGATTTCAAACTTTTAATTGATTAACTTTTTATAGATAATGCACAATGGGGATTTAGCAATAATTAAAGTTTTAAAATATAAACGCTTTAGTTCAATATAAACTTTATTTATTAATGCAAAACAAATTCGGTCTCTGGAAGTTTGTGACTTAAACAACTACGAGACAATGCCAAATAATACAGAAGTCTGCTTTTAGTAGTGCTACTTCTAGTAAACAAACGGCTACTTTTCTTGAAAGAAAGTTTTCTCTTCCAAAGAAACTTTTCTTAAAAAGTAACTTTTCATTAGAGCAAGCTGTAACATTAAGAGAAAATTTTCTCTTCAAAAGACAAGTCTCTTTAACAGCTACCAACTTTCTTTACATAAAATACTCTCTTGAAGAGTAACTTTTCTTTAGAGAAATTTGCTTCAAATGGAAGTTTTCTTTACTTAAAGTAAACTTAAGGAAACTTTTCTTTATGAAAAATGGTCTCTTGAAGAGTAACTTTTCTTTAGAGAAATTTACTTCGTTACAGTTAATTTTTGATTAGAGAAAGTTGTCACTTAAAGTATACCTTTTCTTTACAAAAAGTAATTCCTTTAATCGCAATTTTTGTGAAGAGCAAGTTAGATATTTAAAGGAAGCTTTTCTTTGCTGAAAATCGTCTCTCGAATAAGAACGTTTGTTTAGAAAAGTTTCTCTCATTAAAAGCAAATTTTCCTTATAGAAATTTGTCTTGTTAAAATCAGCTCCTTTTTAGGTAAAATTATCACTTAAAATGCAATTTTATAGAGCAAAAATTCTATCTGTGTGAGCAGCTTTTCCATAGAAAGAAATTGTCTTTGAAAGAGCAACTCTTCTATATAACAACAACTGTTCCTTGTGTAACCCATATAGCTGTAACAGCATACATACATACATACATACATGTGTATGTACATAATTCATGCCTATTTATTGCAGCTACTTAAAGGTGGCTAATTTTTTTCGTAGAAAAATGTTCAGCTCAAGACCATTTAAAATGTTTATTTCAAAGCTACTTGGGACTGAAAAAAAGCAAGACAGAAAAAGATTGGAATAAAAACTCAAGCATTTAACAAACAATGTTTCTACTGCATAAAACCAAGAGATGGTGATGATGGCAAATTAACGTGGACTGTTTTAAGTCATGCCTCTCTGTGTTTTAATGATTTAAAATGCTTAAGAACTCTGTACAGTTTTGAAATCAGTGGCCAGGTACATTCATACTTACAGCAAACAGTCATTTCTAGTTTGATGTTTTTATAAAGATCGTGCTTAATGATCTTGTTTTAAAGATTTATTTTCCTTACATTTTTGGCTCTTATAGATGGCTATTTCCTATAGTGTATTGGTAAATATACGTGTGTACATACTTGAGACTATTTGTAATAGACTTTTAAAATATTCTTGTTGTTATAACGAAAAGAAAAACATTGTTAGTTGTAGTTTTACTAATAATAATATTGTCGCTTTTGCCTGTCTACAAAAAACGATTTAGACAACCAGTAGTCATTTTGTTGTTTAGGTATGTATGTATTTATTTAGGCGTCTGGCTGTTATTGTAATAAGAAAATCTAGAATGACTGCAGCAGGAAAAGGTCCCATTTGGGTGTGATAACTAAAAGTTCAGTTTTAGAAAAAAAATTGTGTCCGTTAAGGAAAAGATATCTGTTAGAGAGGGGTTAGAGCCACTTTTCTATTGAAAAAGTTGTCTCTGTTAGAGCACCTTTTGTAGAAAAAAGTTGACTTTGCTCTATAGTAAAAGAAAAAGTTGTCTGTTCGATCATCTTTTCCATAAAAAGAACTTGTCTCTGCTGTGCTTTGTCGTAGCAACTTTTTCCTATATCCCTTTTTTTTTAGAGATTTTACATCTAAGGGCTTACTGGCGCATACGGAAGTGTCTACGACTGAGAGCCAATATGTCCTTCAGAAATCGGAATGGCTCTAGTGTTCTTTAAGCTGAAGTATACCTCACTTTAACAGGCTAGAATGGTGCTCAAAGAGCCCCTCGGCAGGAAGGCCAGCAAGGTGCTCGGGTATAATAGGGCTACTTTAAGCTGGATCACTGCGTTAGTGACAGGACATGGAAACTTCAAGTACCATCTGGCTAAGATGAAAGTCGTAGAAGGTGATTCTTGCAGACTATGCCTGGAAGAGGCTGAGACGGTAGCGCACATTGTGTGTGAATGTCCAGCACTGGCTAGCATAAGGCTTAAGACCACGGGCAGACACTTGTTAGATGTGAATGCCATGGGGGAACTAAGCCTTAGACAGATGCTAGCAATTACAAAAGACTCCGTGATGAGGAAGAGTGTCGACAGTTACCAGTCGATAGTCTGAAATCACTTTAGTCAAGAGTAAAGGCTAGGGCTAGCACGAGACTCAATGGTTGTGATTACGGATCGGTTCCCTGAAATCAATTTGAGGAGCGAAATGGGGGTCGAAAAGGCACCCAAAAAGTAAGTGGTCTGCTTCGATATCCCCCCATACATTAATAATAATACCTCACTTTAATGACGGCGAATTGATTGCGGTTCTATAGGATGAGCAAAATTAATATCCACTTAGTTTTCTTTTTATTTTTTAGCTACGACTTTCAGGCAATCGCATATTGAAGTTCCTCCTTACGATGGCATTTTTATAGAAATTCTTTACATTTAATTGTTTACATTTAATTAACATAAATCTTAAGAAAATAGAGAAACTCTTAAAAATCATCTGTTTAATATTAATGAAGTACGACATCATGATTGGTCTTTTTCTTTTATTTATTTTTATTCCTTCTTTTCATTAAATGATCAAGTGTTTGCTTTGGGATTAGTTGTTTTGTTTCTCCACTGCAAGGAGATTTTTTTTTCCTTTAAATAAATTATGTTTGATTTACCTGAGAAGGTAAAATAAAATAAAAAACTGTTGGCAAACTTCAAGCGCTGAAGAATGATGCAGCCTAAATTAAGGAATAAATTATAAAAAATAATCAAAAGTATTTAGTAGTGCAGCGCTAATCATGTTTATTTTATGAGTATAAGTGTAAATTTCCTTGAAAATAACAAAAAACTCTTGTTAAATAAATATTGAAATTGTTTAATAGTTACATGCAAGTCATGAATGAAGTTAAAATAAATATAAAGTGCATTTCGATGTAGACACTTATTTACATATATCAGAAAGAAGTATAAATACATAACTATGTACATATACATGTAGTTACATATATGCTTCCACTTTTATTTAACAGTTGAAAATTACGGCGATTTCAAATAAGATAAACTCGCAGCGAAAACAATCACTTTAAACCAGAAATGAAGTTTGACGTTTGAAAAAGAAAAACTAATCAGCTGTACTCTTATGCGCATCTGTTATGAATTCGCCTTGATCTAAATGCTGTTGTTAAAAACAACCAAATGAAAATAAAAAATGAAGCAATAAAGCTGAATTTGTCTGCCCCTTTGTAATCATGAATGAAACAATGTTCCAAACGGTCTGTCTTCAAACCAAACTAGATATGGGAGTCAATAAAATTGTTTTCAAATATCTTATACAAATCGCCCGGTCGGAAAATCAAATCAAGTATTACTGTTCCAATACTTGGTGTCTGAGCCCAAAGGAACCCGGTAAAGAGTAGATTGAAAGGAAAAAAATCGTGTCCAAATCTAGTAAAGAGAATTCAATCTGCATGTCAGTATTTTGAACTGCGTTTTATTGGAAGGAATTATCAACGTATGCGCATTTATTAAAGCGTTTTAATTATGGAATTGAAATTTGTTGTAAGAGATACTATCCTTTTATCGGCATCACATTGATCGTATACCACAATCTTCCAGCGATTTAGCACTTCCCAAAAAGTTTCACCAACAACCAGTCCAGTACTTATGTACATACCGGGGATACTGGTTGTCGTGGCACCAGGGTTTAGGTGATGAACCAATCTCGAATGTCTCTATCTTCTGCCAGTTTTAGCCCCCATACAAGTCTCGGAGACTAGTTCTCTTATATCCCCCGAGTAGCAGTACATCGAGGTGGCGGAATGGCTATGAAAACATGCCTTCCGTGCGAGCTGGAAGGCGATTAAAAGTGAGTTAATTTCAGCGAACTTAACTTGATACCAAACTAAATGTCTAAAGCACATTATCAAAATTTATCAGTGCATACGAACCGGTGGTGGAAAATCAATACAAATATACCAGTTTTGCAACCCCCACCGTGCGCCCCAAACTTCATTTTCTGCGAATTTGATTGGTACAAAAACTGGATCGCTTAAAAACATGATCCTTCATATGTTGCCCGAGCAATTGGAGAAATTAGGCACTTTATTTTCGAAAGTTAAAATAACTGCACCATATTAACACTGTCTGTCGCTCTCTCTCTCTCTCTCTCTCACTCTATTCCCCATTTTTTGTTTAGCAGCACAACCCCATTTTGGTACTATTATTCTAACTGCACGTGCAAGTTTTTAACAGATTTTCTTATTCATTATTTTTATATCAATGTCATTCACACTTTTTGTCGTGAATGAATATGAATATAATAGCAACGTTGTGGTTATTAGTTTACTGGGCTACTGTGTTTCGTTATGACATCGTGCGGTTTTGTAAAATAACTTAAAACTTATAAAAAATAAAAAAAGGAAGTCTTAAAACTATCATAAGCACAAACTGTCAAGCGTTATTTGTAATGACATTTAATAAGTAATTTAATATTTGTATTTTAATATACATATTATGTACATTTTATTATTAGTTTAAACAAAAAAGTATATCAGTAATACAAAGCTGATTCTATCGCAAGCAATGAGACAACAGGTGTGTGTTGTGGTTTCTATTGCCTAAAATGAATAAAAGAAACTTAAAGATTTAAAACAGTTTTAAAAGCATAAATTGTTATAATTTATTTGTTGACAGAACAGAGCTTTTTACATTAAATTTCGAACACAAGCCGTTTTAGACTCCTCTATGTTTTTTCAAGCGTCTAAAAATTCATCTTTGTCACTTCTATAATTAATAACAACGTTTTTACAAAATAGCTAAATTTTTGTTTTTTTGAATTTTAATATTTTCATGAAAAAATACTGGGATCAAAACTCGTCTATTTGGCTGACTTCCTAAACATTAGTTTGGAAGTTTTTCAAGGCAAAGGACGAGCTACTTTGCTATAAAATGCAGTTGCTTTAAAATAATAAACTTTTCTATGACAAAAAAAAACTTGCTTTAGAACAAGCAATTTTCCTGTAAAAAGTTGCTTTAAAGCGAGCAACTTTCCTACAAAAAAAGGTGTTTAGAACAAGAGATTTCCTGTACAAAAGTTGCTTCAAGACAAGAAATTTTCCCCAAAAAAATGGCTTCAAAATGAGCAACTTTTCTATACAAGAAGACGAGCAAACATTTCTATAAGTAAACAAGGACTTTTCTTATTAAAAAATAAGGTTCCTTTAAAACGATCAAGTTTTTTATAATAAAAGAAGGGATGACTTAAAGCGTGTTACTTTTCTTTTCAATGATAAAATACACTTCGCACTATTTCTTTTCCTATTATCAAGGCAACACAAATAATCACTATTTTTCTTAAAATGTATTCAACCCAGAAAAGAGCATTCAATTGAATTTAATTGATTTTCTAGTAAAATATTTCAACACTTTATTTTAGGAAACACAAAAAAAAAAATGTCGCAGCTTGTCATGTGAAACTACAGAGTAGCTATTGTCTTCAATTTAAAAATGGTCACCATCTAAGTATTTCTTCAACTTTGGCGCTCTCAGTTTTTTTTAACTTCCCCATTTAAGGTTTATTTTCCCTTCTTTTCCATTCAGCAGCAGTCGTTTATGGCTGTCATATTTAATAAAACTCACTGATTTTGATTGATGTTATTTTATTGAGCCTGGTCTACACAACATACACACGCACACACACACACACACTCGTACATGTGACATGGCACCAAATTAAAAATGTGTGACACTTACAATTATTAGAGTTGATTTTTCTTGATATGTTTTTGTTGTTTTTATATTTTATCTACATTAAGGGTGGAAAGTAAAATAACGGTGAGAAAGGAGATGTAGAATTAATGATAAAGTAAACATTAGTTACACGCACACACAGACTTGTATTTGCGAGAGAAAAACAAGTTACTTGGCGACATTGGTAAACATGCCGTTATTATAGTAACGCAGAGAAAGGGAGCTATAAATTGAAACGTAGTGCCATGCGAAATTATTACTAAAGGGTTCTGTTTTAAATTTAAGCGGTTTGAATTTGACGAGTCAAGCTGTTGGCAGTTAGGACTCCTCAAATCACTGAACACAACAATCGAAAGGGATGTTTTCCCGTTATTAGCTTAGTGTTTTTAGTTTTCATACATATGTACATATGTACATATGTTACATGCCTTGAAGTTTTTCAAATAAAATTCTAATGCAATTGTTGTTTTCTTTTCTTTGCAGATGTTTCTTAAATTTCCAAATCTCTTTATTTGACGCTGTGTCTTTTAAAGCTTGTTTGACTTGTAACTTCAAACCCATACTCGATTACAACAAACACACACAACAGCTGTAAAGCTTGGAAAAGAAAAAGCCTTTACATTCTCTCAAAACGCAAAAGCTGTCATCACAAATATTTCCCGGAAATTATTTAAAAGGAAAACAAAAAAAATTTAAACGTAACTCATCATAAACGAAGAGGATTTGCAGTCTTCTTTAAGCTCATTGTTTCTCTTCAAATATCCCTCCATCTCTCTCGCTCTCTCTCTCTCCGTATCACTCCGCTTAAACATGTCGCTTTATTTAAAACACACAACATCAACGTCCACGGGAGAGAGATGTATATCTGCCATAATCTATATTTTATTGCTGAGTTGTTATCACCGCTGTAGAGCGGATGGTTTGCAGCACATGTCAGATAATGGTGGCGGTGTGGCTGGTGTAGGCATGGGTGGCAATATGGGCCTGGGTATGCACTCGATGGAAGTTAGTCCGGCTCCAGGTTATGGCTTGCCTGCCATACCCAAAGATCCCAATTCTAGATGTGAAGAAATTACGATACCCATGTGTCGTGGCATAGGCTATAATATGACTTCATTTCCTAACGAAATGAATCATGAAACACAAGATGAGGCCGGTTTGGAGGTACATCAATTCTGGCCCCTGGTGGAAATAAAATGTTCACCGGATTTGAAATTCTTTTTATGCTCCATGTACACACCTATTTGTCTGGAGGATTATCACAAACCCTTACCAGTCTGCCGTTCAGTATGTGAAAGAGCCCGTGCTGGTTGTGCACCGATTATGCAGCAATACAGCTTCGAGTGGCCCGAAAGAATGGCTTGTGAACATTTACCCTTTCATGGCGATCCCGAAAATTTATGCATGGAGCAACCGTCATATACAGACTCCTCATCATCAGGTGGCTCTTCTGCCGGCGGCAGCAATGGTGGTGGACGTAGTGATTCAACCGGCAGTGGTTCTTCTACAGGAGGCGGCAAACGTAAACAATCCGGTTCGGGTTCTTCATCTGGATCTCCAAAATGTAAAGGCAAAAATTCAAAAAACTGCCAAAGCTCCCTAGGAGAAAAAACAAACGCAAAAGAATGCACATGCTCATGTCGTCCACCCCTCATACTCCTGGGGAAGGAAGCTCAACTGATGCAGCCACCTCTACATTACCCGTGGTACATGAACTCGACTGTGTCAAGAATCGCCGGCGTTCAAAATTGCGCAATTCCCTGCAAGGGCCCGTTCTTCACAAACGACGAAAAGGAATTCGCCGGCATATGGATAACTCTATGGTCAGGTCTCTGCTTTTGCAGCACTCTAATGACGCTCACCACTTTCGTCATCGACACCGAAAGGTTTAAATATCCCGAAAGGCCCATAGTGTTTTTGTCGGCCTGTTACTTCATGGTGGCTGTGGGTTATTTATCGAAAAACTTTCTACAAAACGAAGAAATTGCTTGTGATGGTCGCTTGCTGAAAGAAAGCTCTACTGGACCTCATTCCTGCACTTTGGTCTTTCTCATGACATACTTCTTTGGCATGTCGTCTTCGATATGGTGGGTGATCTTAAGTTTCACCTGGTTTTTGGCGGCCGGCTTGAAGTGGGGCAATGAAGCGATTACTAAACACTCTCAGTATTTTCACTTAGCTGCCTGGCTTATACCCACTGTGCAATCTGTGGCTGTTTTACTACTCTCAGCAGTAGATGGAGACCCTATTTTGGGCATATGCTATGTGGGAAATCTTAATCCAGATCATTTAAAGACGTTTGTGTTGGCTCCTTTATTTGTGTACTTAGTGATAGGTACTACTTTTCTGATGGCCGGTTTTGTATCCTTGTTCCGCATCAGATCGGTGATAAAACAACAGGGTGGCGTTGGAGCTGGCGTTAAAGCAGACAAATTGGAAAAGCTAATGATACGCATAGGCATCTTCTCGGTGCTATATACCGTCCCGGCTACTATAGTCATTGGCTGCTACCTGTATGAGGCAGCCTACTTCGAGGATTGGATTAAAGCCTTGGCCTGTCCTTGTGCTCAAATTAAGGGACCTGGCAAGAAACCTTTGTATTCGGTTTTAATGTTGAAATACTTTATGGCTTTGGCGGTGGGCATAACATCCGGCGTATGGATATGGTCGGGTAAGACTTTAGAAAGTTGGCGTCGCTTTTGGCGGCGACTGTTTGGCCAGCCCGATCGTACGGGGGCCAATCAGGCGCTTATCAAACAGCGACCACCCATACCACATCCATATGCCGGCTCTGGTATGGGTATGCCGGTAGGATCCGCGGCCGGATCACTACTGGCTACCCCATACACCCAGGCGGGAGGAGCTTCAGTGGCTTCCACCAGCCACCATCATTTGCACCATCATGTTTTGAAACAGCCAACTGCCAGTCATGTATGACATGGAGAGTCAGGCGGAGCTTCAACGATGGGCGGTGGTGGCGGCGGCGGCAGTACAATTGGCGGTGGTAGTATGCTAGGTGGTCATGGCACTCATATGAGCACAGCAGGCAATAGTACAGTTGGCGGCAGTGGTATGCACGATGTTGGGGCTCTTCCTGGCAGTTTAATGCATGGCGGTGGCGGCGGTAATGGTGGCATGAATACTCCTGGTAATGTCTACGGTAATGGGGGCGGCGGCGGTGCCATTGGAGGCATCGGTGGTAATGGTGGAAATCAAGGCCCTCCCGGTTCCATGGTAGATTCACGCGCCGTTTCAGTTGTAGTTTCACTGCCGGGCGGGCCTGGTGCCCAGCATCCGGGTCAGGCATTAAGTGATTATGGTCCTATATAGTTAATGGTACGACCTGATACAAATCATTGGGTATCCACAAGTAGTTTTAGTCAATTGTAAAAAGTTTGAACAGAGTTTTTAAGCATAGTAAGTTCTTGGGTTGATAGCGCTTAGAAATCATTTTCGCCCATTTCAAGTGTTTAAACCATTCACTTTTACAACTTATTTTCTCTAAGTGTTAAGCCCTGTTATGTATTGAGAGCGTGCTAGAGGGAACTTGTTTACAGTTGGACTAACATTATTTGAGGTGATAAACTTGTATAAAATTAAAAATTTCTTGTTGTTTTCTTAGTTTTCTAACGAAATAAAGGGAACTTAGCTACAGCGGCCATATTTAAAATCTAGTAAAGTAATTTTTAATTATCGTTTTTTTATTCTTTCAAATACTATAGAAAACAAAGCTATTTAACTAATACTGAAAAAGAAAAATAATATTATAAAAATCTAGTCCACTTTTTTTCCATAATAAAATTTAAGAAAAACTACTGAGAATATTGAAAACGAAAAGCACAATATCTTTAATAATTTATTAAACAAAAAAATAAGACGATGTTTATTTAAAATAAACAACAAGCTAAACTACTTCTTCTGTTAATTATTATTATAATTTTCCAATAATTTTCTTAAATAGACTGACTTTATAAATATTTAAATAAAAAAAACACTAAAAAAAATATGTCTACAAATTGAAATCAGTGTTGAGTGTAGGAAAATGGAGAAAATGGGAGAAAGTGTAAACAGAGATATGAAAAAGCGAACTATACTGCCACTGCCAAAAGCCAAGCCATAATGTAAAAAAGAAACACAAAAAATAATAATAAAGAAACAAATTTATATACAAAGAAGAAAAAAACAACAAATCGAATAAAATATCAATAAAAAAAAAACCAACACATTTGTAAAATATTTCATATTTTTTAAAAACAAAACAGGATTTGGAATGAAATCTTAAAAAAAATATAATTAAAATTAGCAGTTAAGCGTTAAAAACAAAAAACTTGTAAATATTAATTTATATTTGAAATAAAAAAAAAATCGATGTACGGTGCGCGGCAAAGTGATAAGGGCACTTGCTTACAATTCAAACTGTAATTGCATGATATCGCTAACTAAATAATATGTGTCTCAATTGCATGATATCCCTAACTAAATAATATGTGCAAAATAAACGAAGAGAAATATGCGTCAAAGTGATGAGGAGATGGGACATAACCGAAACCGGTTTGTCTCCAAACTAAACTTGACAAGCGATAATGGAAGTTGGTTCCAAAATTCGATAATCCATATTATAAGGTCAGTTCGTATTGTTGCATCAAAACGACACACACAGCTTGACCTTTTTTGCCAATTTATGCATTGACTAATTTTATTTGTTTTTATGTAAAGGAAACTTCCCTTCCCTTCTTTCCTGCTTTCAAATTTGACACTTAATGCTTTTGAAATCATTTTTATCAACTCGACGAGTTTTCAGCTAGACATGGATGTATTTTATCATTAAAGCAGAGAGATTTTACAAAAATGACACTGTGATTTAATCGGAACATTTTTTTAACAAGCGCTGCAGCAGGTGGGCAAACCTAATTCGAGTACGCTGAATCCAGTGGTGCCAACCGTTCGTTTAGATTAGCTCTCGTTTAAAAAAGTATCAATATAACAATTGTGGCTAAAAGGCTTAAAAAATTCAGTCAGTTTTCTACCATTTATTGATTTTTATATCGATTTATGAAAAAATCAATTATACGAGACAGGGTTGAAAATTTTGGGGAGCTTGCAAATGCAAACATTTAAGTTGATTTTTTTACATAGTTTTTTTTAGGACAATTACTTATAAAACTTATAAATAAAACTCAGCGTTAATTGATGAGAGTAAATGATTTCTATATGTATGTGATCGAATATTAAAATCCTTTTATATCTAGCCAGAAATAGACCACAAAGTGAGTAACCTTATCACGTTGACGCGCACCTTATTTAATAAACTAACCATCAAACAAACAAACAGAAATACTGTATTAAATCCAAAAAGTCTTGAAATGCATTTTTAACAAAAATCTTATAGTGGAATAATACAAAATTGGTTTAAAATTAGGAAAGTAACGATTTTTAAATATACGAAAATTATGGCATTTAAGCTCAACTTATTTTATAAAAGCATCTTTTATAGAATTAAAAAAAAACATGCCAATTTTTTAAAACTAAAACTATCATAGAAACCGAAAATAAAGTATATAATTCATAAAATCTGTATATAAGTTTTATAACTTTAGTATTTAATTATAACAAATAATAACAAATAATTATATAAATAATTATTTATATGTATACCTAAAAATCCTTATTAATTGATTTAAAAAAAACCCCAAAAAAAAAATTGAAAACCAACCATGAATTTATAATCCTAAAAACGAAAAAAATTGCAATAAAATTTTAATTTTTTTATTTAAAAAACCAATTAAATATTTTGAGTTTTATTATTTTAATTTTTTTTTTTTTGTTAAAGAATTCTCAGTTTTTTAAATTTTTTTAAATTTAATTATTTTTCTTAAATAACAGTTGTTTTTTCACAGCATCAAAGAGCATTTAAGGGTTAAAGCTGGAACTTTGAAGGTTAAACAAGTATAAAATGTTTGGGTTCGTATTTTTTCGTTAGTTCATTTAAGTTTTCCTCTTTCATTTTTTTTTTTGTTTTAACTTTTTAAAGAGCAGTCAAGGGTTGAAGTAAAAGTCAGTTTGATCGATTTTGTTTAGTTTCTAAAGAATATCATCAATAAATTTCAAGTTCTTTCCAAAGGTCTTATACCTGTTTAAAACATTTATAAAGTCTGCATGAAACGAAGGCTTGAATTAGGTAGGACACGTTAGGCAACTTTCGAAATATGATAAATCCTGAATAAAAAAAGGGAACTGAAGATAATTTTTATAGATAAAGATAAATTTTAATCCATTTGGGTTGTGAAAATGAAAAAAAACACAGCCCATGCAAAAGTGAATAAAATATTTATTTCGGCCGATAAATGAATGTCTTTACGCCGTAGGTGGTCCATCCGTGAACTCCGATTTTGGCATACTTTTTTCAGTATTTCAGCCGGTTTATGTCTGGCTTGTCCCTGTACAAAATAGACTTCATGTAACCCCACAAAAAATAGTCTAGTGGGGTGAAATCGCATGATCTTAGCGGCCAACGGACAGCTCCAAAACGTGAGATTAATTGCTCACCAAACGCGACTCTCAATGGGTTTATGGTTTCGCGTGCCTTGTAGCATGTGGCCATGTCTTGTTGAAACCTCATGTCAACCAAGTTCAGGTCTTCCATTTTGGGTAAAAAAAAAGAGTCGATAATCATCGCACGGTACCTTGCTCCATTAATAGTAATGTTGCGATTTTCATCGTTTTTGAAGAACGACAGTCCGATGATGCTACCGAACCACCAGCCGCACCAAACAGGGCATCTTTCAGGTTGCATTGCCAGCTCTTGAACTGCCTCTGGTTGCTCTTCGCACCAAATACGCCAACAGCCCCTGACAAATATATTTTTCCCCTACTCGCCAGCGTGCAGGAGAGCGAAAAAGTATTCTAAAGTGTCTAAAATGGAACATGAGCTACTGATATTTCTAGTACATGTTCCCGCTACTTACTCGTTTATACTTATCAAATGTTCTTTAAAACAAAATCTGTCACCCCAAATTGTGGAATAAACTTCCTGCGAAAACTTTTTCCTTAATCGTCAAGGCCGTTACTTTGATGACTATCCGGGAGTCAAAGGCGTATCAAGTACCGTGGATCGAAATATTTTCAATGTCCGACTACGCAGTGCAAGCTAATAGCGTCAAGATCGATAGGGCCCTGATTGAACAGACTCCTTTGCTATAAGAACGTCATGGTTTAAACCCAAACAGTCGAAAGAGTGGCAGATGTTATACTGAGCAACGAATATGTTTATTTCCAGGGCAGTTCAAAACAACCACGTAAGAGTGCTTTTCTGGTGAAGAGTTTGGTCAACAAGTTTACCAGATGGTATTAAGAAAAAGGCTGTTGCCAAAGTTATTTCGAATTTTTTACAAATGACTTTATAGGCGACTTCGTTTCAGTAGCTTTAAACGAGCGCTTTTCAATGTTCGAAATTCCTTTCCATCAATTTCCCACACATCATTTCCAAATACATGAACTAAAAATGATAACTCTTTTCGCTTTTCCTGTAAATAACTTTATAAAATCAATGACAGATTGAAGAGAAACGAAACTAGACGCTAAGCCCTTCTCTAAAATCTCGCAATAGCGAGATTGGCATTCGAACGCACTAGTTCTCGGGGTTACACGATTACTGAACTACAATTGCGATAGAAAATATAGGGCCCAATAATACCTTTGGCAGAATGCTCACATCACTAAATATGCATAGTTTCAGTCGACTTAATTCTATTAGAACCAGCACAACCTAACTTTCAAGCTGATTATTTATGATCGAACCTTGCAATAAGCGCCCTAACCAGGCACAGATGACTCTTGTGACAGATGACATCATAAAAGGAATTTTAACAATGATTGTCGTTTCGATATTGCCAAATCGATGTTTCACTAAATTTGAAAACCACTTTATTTATTCGAATAATTATTATGAGTCTTTTTAGTTGACACTCTTTTTTTTTTTTAAATAAACTATAATTTTAATTTTTTAACTATTTGATATAAAGTATAAAAAAGAATGTTAAAGTTTAAAAATAATTAAAAAGGAAATTAATTCGAAATTTAAAATCAAATCAAGGAGCTGTGCTCAAGTTATAAAGAAACAATATAGAAAGGAAAAGATAAGGAAATAGTGCACTTTACAACTTTATATCAGTTAAAGCCCCCCATGAAATTGTATTTTAAGTCCAGCTTTTATAAAATATTTATAACTTCCTTTCTCCATTTAGTCCTATCGTATAATTACCATAAAAACTTTTATGAAAATACATACGTATGTAGTTGTTAATTATTCATCAGTTGTAATATAAAAACAAGTTTTTTTCTCAGTGTACCTTAGGCTTAGTGTATGAATATTTGTAAAATAATTAGACATTAATTATTTGTATAAAACCAAACTGCAAACCCCAACACAAAATGGCTTAGAATTATTTTGTTTTTATTTTTAGAAAAACCAAAACTAAGAAAGAAATTAAGTAACGAATATACGTAAATTGAAAAGACAAACGGATTTTTTAAAAATAAAAAAAATATATATATATATATTGATAAAGAATATAAATGTTTATATAAATATTAAGTTTTAATATTTATATTAAAAACAAAGCAAAAAAAAAATTAAAGCTTTTTTAAGTAGCATTTGTTGGTTTTTAAAAATATATGTTAGTAAATTGAATTCGACAAATTTGGTCACTTGGAAACTATTTACAAACAAAAATGAAGCAAAATTAAGAACAAAAAAAAATTATTAAAAAAAGAAAAATATTTGAGAATTTAAAACTAAACACAAATTTTTGGAAGGGAATTATAAATTCATAATGCTTTTAGAATTAGCTCAGATGTATACTGTATGTATATATGCCAATGTGCCACCCTACCGTCGTATTCTTAAAAAAGTATTCTCATTCAAGCGTTTTTTAACTATCAGGTATGTCACAGGATTTGTACGAAAGTGAATACATATTTCCACATTATTCAATTCGTAACGTTTTTATTTTGGTTCTCCAGCTTTCAACCGTTTTTAGGAATCCGAAAAAATAAAAACATCGATTTTTGGCATTAAATATGGTAACACTACTGAACAGCTGGTTGCTAAAGGATATAAAATAAAATAAAAGGAATACAAATAAACGAAAGTAAAGTATTTTTGAAGTAATAAAAAAACTACGTGGCAATGCTTTTTTGTTCGTTTTCACACTTTTTTCTTGTTGATTAAATACATTTGAAACAAATACAAAAAATGTATTACAAACGTTCTTTTACATTTGGTTTAAGACACAATTTAAATAAAAACAAAATTATTTACTATTTAAAATCTGTTTCGAGCACCCTTTCGGCGCAATAACTCTTAAATTCTTAAATACTCTTCAATTATTTGAGGTGAAAATATTCGCAAAAAAAATCGTTTTACTTTTTCTGGAGAAGCTAAAAACGTTTTCCCTTTCACTTTCGCGTAAATTTGTTTTCTGTGACATACCTGTATATTTCGTGAAAGTACCTATACGTGTTTATTATTTGATTTTGTACTTTTAAATTGGCTTCGGAAAAATGTGCTCTTTTTGGAGGTTTTTTAAGCATCTAGTGTGGCGTAGCGATGATTTGAACACGAAATTTAAACTTGAACTCGTCAGTGATATAAGTCTTGTTGGCTTAGACTTTCCTTTTAAAATAGCCCTATAAAAAGGAGTCCGGGGAGGTTAGATTTTTTTCCGAAAAACTGTATTGTTTGAGTTGTAGCGTGAATGGTGCGCAATCGTGTTAAAACCAACCACCCTTGAGATTTGTTTCACGAATTTTCGGTTAGAAACATGACCCATTATCAACCTATATCGTTTACCTGAACAAAAATGGTCCAATGTTCGTTTTGGGGCGAACGCCGTTCCAAACAGTCACTTTTTGATCATAAAATGCTATTTCCTGTATTTGTATTTTGTGTGGATTCTTCGCCCTCCTTCTGGGGAGGGCTGGAATTTTGGGTGTCAACTCTGCCGTTGAATATGAAATGTTCCTCGCCGGACATCAAAATTAGCTTTCAAACCACGTATCGCATCTAGCAGCAAAATTAGTTGACACAATATTGCAATTTATATGGAAACAACTGCAAATCACTCTTCAAAATGCCCCGCAAAGTGGTTCCACTTACGCCAAGATGCTGAGCAGGGTGACGGTACTATTCTTGATTTGATAGTTCCGTCAAAAATATCAAAGCAAGAATAGTACCGTACTCATTTGTGATTTCGGTAACACTCCTTCCTACCGCTTCAACTGATTCATTGGCACGTTTAGGCCGTTGATAAACAGCATGTGGATGACTTCCCACTGTACCGTACTTAATAAAATTCGACAATAAATGACAAATAGTGTTCTGAGATCCCGCTTTCAGGCCATGATATATTCGAGTGTATTTCCATAGAGTTAACACAACTGAACAATTATTTTTTAATGTACATCATGGCTATTTCGATGTAAAGTGGTAGATGGTAAAAATTTTACTGAATTGACGTTTCAAAAAATTAAGTTTTTTTAGTAATCCGTTGACAAATGACAAAGTTATTAAAAGTTGCCATACCAACATAAGATATGGTGTACTTTAAAAAAATATTTTTTTTATTTCAATAAGTTCTATTTTAAAAAGTATATTTTCAATAATTCCGCTGTTTAAAAATTACATTTAAAAAAAATACTTTTTCATAAAAGTACCTTTTAAAAAAGTCCTCTCTTTAAATAGCAAAGTGTTCAATGAAATTTCTTTTAGGTTACTTTGAAAAACACATAAAAATTGCTTTTAAAAACCCCCTTTTTAAAAAAATACTATTTGGAAATAGTACATTTTTAAAAAGGTACCCTTAACAACCACTACTCGCTTAACAAATACCTTAAAATGAATCATTGATTTAATTTGCATACTTTTTTGTATATATAAGTACTTTTTGCATCGTATGGACTACACATGTTTTGTTTTATGAAAATATGACCTTAGGAATTTGTGTTTAGTTATAAATAGAGTGAGTTTAAAATAAAGTTTAATAAAATATTCAAAAAAATTTTATTTTTCTTGCCCCTTACGCAACAATGTATACGATACTTTTAATTAAATAATTTATTTAAATATATTTTGGCAAAAATATAAATAAAAACTTAGCAAAATACCACAAATCCAAAGAAAAAAAATATAATTAAAATAATATTTATACAAAAACAAAAAAAAAACGATATTATGGAATAATAATCATAATAAAAAACGAAGCCAGTGTGAACGTAATGTAGTTGTGAATTGTATTATTGTGAATTATGTTTTAATCTTTTCAGTTCTGTAAAATGTACATCAATATAAATTATTTTTCAATATAATATTAACACATACATACAAAATAATTTAAAAATAAATTTAAGTTGAAAAAAAAAAATAATATTTATTTATTTCAAACATATAAAAGGAAAACAAATCCCTAATCAAAAGTAAATAATAAAATATTTGCACATACAACAAACACATTTTACACCATTTCTATTGTGAACAAATTTTTAATACAAAAAATAGCAATAATATAAAACAATAACAAGAAATATTAATATACATAATAAATTAATTGATCAAAAACCAAAAAAAAAAACAAATAAAAACAAATAAAAACTTATAATAAATGAAAAGTATATTTAATAATTATGGAAAAAAACAAGAGAAATGCAAAATGGAATGACATGTAATTACAACAACAAATTGCAAGCAAGTTTCAATAAAGTATAAAAAAAAATTAAAAAAAAAACATAAGTATTTCCAAATTGTTTAAATTATTCGCTAAATTTCGAGAACCGTTATGAAAATCTAAATCCTTTACTTTATAAATAATAAGTAAGCATCAAACAAGTAGCCAGTTTGGGTAAACCCGGTTTTGTTTGAACCCGGTTTTGTTTGAACCCGGTTTTGTGTGAACCCGGTTTTTTCTGTATAACCATTTTTTAAACTTTACTTTACCGAACTGCACCATTTTTGCAAAAGCATTCTTCCGTTTTTAATTCGAATCGCTTTAATAATGCTTTTGTCATGTCATTATATATAAATGCAGCTTGAATATCAGCTAGCATTAGCCTATAAAAATAATAGTCTGTGGGTTTATTTTTTGCTTCCACATGAAGAATACGGTAAGCTAAAGCTAAGCTTTATCGAAGGTATATTATCAAATGCTTATGTGTGGCAGTTAAGCGAGCGTTAAAGTTGGCGGTGGAACATACAGTAAAGCAAAGTTGCCAATACCTATCTCTACGATACATGTTCCTTCCAATTGATCCTAAAATGGCTTCGAACGGAAGTTGTCATTCGAACAAGAATAATTCGAATATATATATATTTTTTTAATTTTGTTCGAACGAATAAAATTCTTCAATTTAGATTAAAAAATTATTCAAAGGATTTTGCTTGAGCATTCGAATAATATTTTAAAACTACATATTAAAAATATCCTTCTTGCTCAATTGCTATTTAAAGTTGTTAAAACCATGGTGTGTTAAATAAACGTATCAAAATAATTTATAAATAATCAGTAAGTCCACTTAGGAATATTTTACACTGGTTGCACCATCTGATTAAGTTGTTTATGAAATTGTCATTCCTAAGTCTAAAAATCTCATTGGTAACTCGCAATACTTGGAAACTATTTTTTTCTAAGTGTTTAAGATACTTTTTTTAAGATACTTTCTATTACAGTAATGTTAAAAAACATTTTATTGTTTGCAACGAGTAAATTTTTCGGCATAGCTAAACGCGGATTTAATTTTTATTTGCATCAAACAAACTCAAGAAAACAAGTACTGATTAGTTTAACTACAGGGTGTCAGCCGAGAAGATATACTACTTTGTTTTGCCGCCATTTTGGTAAACATTAGTCTTGAGAGCTCATATATGGCAGTCGTGAAGTAGAGACGTGGCAAATTTATTATGGAAAAATATTCGGTAATCCAACGTGTTTTAATCGTTAAAACATTTTATAAAAATCAATCATCGATTACTGTGACGATGAGAAAGTTACGTGAAATTTTTGGGAGAAACGACGTGCCAACAAGACGCACTATTTATCGTGTAGTGAATGATTTTGAAGAAGGAGGGACTGTAGCTGATAGGCCCAATCATGGACGACAACGTACTGCAAGATCGGCTGAAAACATTACTGATGTTCAAGAAATTGTTCAAAACAATCCATCAACTTCAATTCGACACCGTGCTCAGGAGCTAGGTCTTCAAAGAACAACTTTGGCCGCAATTTTTCTCAAAGACTTGCATGTGTTTCCATTTAAGATTCAGTTGACACAAGAGCTTCTTTTAGAAGACCATTCACGCCGACGTACATATGCCAATAGGATGCTACTGCTCGCCCATGACAACCCCGATTTCTAATGAAAAAATCATAATGAGTGACGAGGCACATTTTCATTTGAATGGAGATGTGAATAAACAGAATATTAGGTTCTGGGCAATGGAAAACCCTCAAATTATTCATCAGTCACCTTTGCATCTATTAAAAGTGACAGTCTGGTGTGCAATTTGGTCAGGAGGAATCACTGGACCTTACTTCTTTGAAACTGAAAACGGCGTAACGGTAACTGTCAATGGGGGAGCGATATCGTGATATGATTGAATACTTCTCAACGCCACAACTGCATGCTTTGGGCTTGACTAACATGTGGTTTCAACAAGACGGTGCCACATCGCATACAGCCAGGAGTACAATGGAATTACTGCGAGACCTCTTTCCACAAAAAGTTATTTCAAGGAACGATGATGTTGATTGGCCTCCACGGTCGCCTGATTTGACTGCTCCGGACTTCTTTTTGTGGGAATATCTGAAAAGCAAGTTTTATGCAACTCAAACAAAATATTCGCTATGAAATTAATGTAATACTGCGTGAAATATGTGAGAATGTAATGAAAAATGTGTTGAAAAGGGCTCGCATTCGTGAGGCTAACAAAGTCGGGCAATTTATCTGATATTGTATTCCATACATAATTGCCGACATTAAATAAAACATTTATCAAAATTTATAAACAAAAATTATAAACAAAGACTGTAGTATAACTTCTCGGCGGACACCCTGTATTTTCAGATAAAGCATAATACTATGTTCAAACATGCACCCTAATAGCGTAAAAAAGATTACAATTAAGTCTTTAAAGGAGCGCAATTTTCCAACTCTGGTGAGTTGAAAATTCTGTAATATGAACACATTAAATTCAATAGACCACTAACTATACTCGACAACTTACAACAACATTGCCACGATTATATAGGGCCCCTTTTTTAAGCACGATAAAACTTTAAATTGTAAAAAATAACACACAAAAATCAAATTTTAATCAACAAAATTTGAAAATGATTTCGGGCGTATGGCTACGAAGCGTATTATCAATGTCAATGCCAATTTTTTTTAGGCATTGCTGACCGTATGTCACGAATAACACGAACAATGTTGGCCTCCAAAGCGTCAATTGTTGCTGATTTATAAGTATAAACCACTGGCTACACGTGGGACGTCAAGAGGAGTTGAGCCAAAAATGATCCTCCTCACTGTTAAAATGTTAAAATCATGAATATACATAGTTCATATATACATGTACAGAAACACAGAATAGGACCGTAGGGTAACAGGCTGAGCACTTTTGCGATATATACGTAGGAACTTTGATGTTTACGTGAAATATAAGTCCGTTATTTATAAAAAGCCAGTTTCTCACTGAAGCTTCGCAAACCAGAAATTTTACATAAATCCGGTTTACTACATAACCGGTTCTCTGCAATAACCGGTTTTAAAAAAAACCCGTATATCAAAAATCTTTTTTGAACGAAGGGACGAACTGATGATAAACCTTTGTTTTCACATAAATCTATAATATTTTGCATCTTTCAAAGCTGAACTATTTTACAAATCAATACGTTTTTACTTTTCTTTAATCACGATACACTAACATGTTCCTGCGAAATGAAACAACAAGCACTATCTTACAGGTATTTTTCTTTTAAATAAAAAAAACACACACACAAAAAAGGTGCCAGCGATCAAAATATATTGATAAATGACACGAAACGATTTAAGGAAAAAAATATCCTACAATCTCGTAGCAGTTATACACACGAGTTCAATAACTAAGAAATAGCCAACTGAAATAAAAAGGTAAAACACTAAAGACACATCATAATAAACTGAACACCACTTCATGCTTAACACTAAATACTTGAGTTGTAAATCCTGACAATATAAAGTGTATGGATGAAACTTAACCTTAATCTTTTGGAAACATACTCTGTGGGAGTTAAAATGACAACGAAGTAAGCCAGCACAAAAAAAACAACTAAGACTATACAAGAGACATTTTAGTTAAAAACTTGCTTATCTTAAACTCGAACAGCAAAATGAAGTGAAAAAAATCTGTTAAACCAAACGAAAGGAGACAAAACTAAAAGTACTTTTGGCTACAGGAAAAAATTTAAAGCTTAAGTTTTGTGTTTAAAGCACGATTCAAGAGATGAATTTGTTAAGATAAACGACATGCTGTTTTTTGTGGACAACAAAAACTTAAATAACAACTGGGCAAGCAGCATTTATTTTAAAACAATAATTAAACAATTTTGTCGTTCGTTTTTCTCTCTCTTTTTTCTTTTTTAAAACAGTGAATCAGTATTTGCAATTTTGAAAAGGGCTTTATATAAAAATTAACATAGAATGCAAATGAGAAATCAACAAGCGACTGTTATTTATTTGCCTGGTTAGAGAGGTTAAGGCAAAGGTGGTAGTCCATAAGTCCCTCTTAGATTTAGGGGCTTATTGTGCTACCATAAGCGGAATTCCTACCGTAGAAGGATGTTATAATGCGTTCCACGTCAATCTAAGTCTGCGACAGCTTATAACTGGCTATCAGTCTTCCCTTGATGGATTGCTCCTGAGGGAAACAGGGGTACCAGTCGCTGAGTCTTGTCAGGAGCCTGAAACTGGAAGAAGGCCGGACATCGAAGTTCGACCAGTAACGATACACAACTGGTATCACGGGAACCAGTAAGCCCCTGGTATTTTCATTCCAGACTGGTTGTTGGTGAGGCTCCTTCGGGAGTAAATGTGATGGCTGTGGTTTATACCTAAAGCGGGAAGATTCACTGCAGGACCGATGTGGCGCTACATAGCAACGCATGCTGACAATAATTATTCGTTGACAGCCGGAGAATAGATAGCTCCTAACCACCCCTCAGCAAGGGGTGGGATCGGGGGCTTGGCATCCTCTGTCCTGAATTGCTACCTATGGGATGTGCATGAGTGCTACTTCGGTGGTGCTTATGCCGATTGCATAGGGGGGCGTTGGTCACACCCGTGATTAGACCACCGTGAGGTTGTGCCAACGTTGGCGGGTACTCACGTAAATCTAACATATCTGTCTATCAGCCTAGGATAGGCATCGTTACTAAGACCTGCCTTCTGATTGTTTAACTCTTCCTTTCGGTCCTACACTTAGGTCTGAGTTTGCAAGGCACCAGTGGCTAACCAGAGAAACTCTTGAGTTCATATGACATCTGCTGCGATTGCTGCCCGAACAAGACAGCTATAGGGTACTACTTGTGCATCAAATATGCTGAAGCTACAAAGAAGACAGTCTAGGATTTTATGACTTATCATATACCCCACTTGGTGTATAAAAAATAAAAATATCTAGCGCCCGATTTACTGCAATTTCTCGGGTACCAGAGACTGAAAAATCAAACACATTAAGCCTGGCGATACGGCTCTCTCTAACCCATAGTAGATAGTTTATTAAGATTTGAATACAATAACTAATAAATAATATTTTAGAGATACGATTTTAAAACCTATTGTAACTTTCTTTTAACAGAAAGGTTCAATAAAACAAAATTAGAGCTCAAAAAATAGCAGTTTAAGACTTTTTAAGACATTTAGGACGAATGAGATATTTAAATCATAACAATAGTGAATCTTTTTAAAATTGATCCGTATTCAAAAATATAAACGTTGTTAAAAAAAAACAAGCGAGGAGGCACAATAACCGATTTGTAAAACCAACACCAGGAGTAAAGTAGCAGTAATTCATAAAATGTCTTACTAAGGACACCACTAACTACTATCTGCCAAAAATATTGTCCACATTTTTTTTTAATTAAAAAATCAGTATAGCTTTATTTACACACACGACACCCAACTTATGTACAACAACAGGAAAAGATATATGGGCCTATTAAATGTTTTGTTTAGTTTCAGTTTAAATTTAATTCATTCAATTAACTTTTTCATTAAATTGGTTTTTATACATTTCATGGATTAACTAATTAATTGAATCAATTAAAATGTTAATAATAGTTTAAGCTGAAACCAAACAACAACTTTAATAGGCACACTTATATTTTCCTGTGATATTTAATGACCCGAAATCCCTATAAGGATCTTAACATAACTACAGTCATTTTTAACTAAAAACATTAGAAGACTTATCAATTTCATTGCTATTTTGTGGCGAATTTGTTTTACACTTGCAGTCATTATCATCATCATCATCATCACTCGACTTTACATAGTTCGGGGAAGTTAAGATTCGTATACCTTCAGCTAATTTCGGAAAACCGGACATGGTCTCTCTGAAAGTGGTAAACATTACAGGCAGATACATAAAGAAATCCTTAAAATGAGTCATCATGGCATTATAGTCAATATTTTGATTGGCCAGGACATCAAAATTGGAATCATCGTTACTGCTTTGAGGTGTTGGAGCGGCACTTATTAACGAAATCAAGCAGGAAACTAAACAAAAATAACAAAGTTTATTTACCAATAATAAACAACGAAAAAAGAATAAAATCTTACCCAAAATAATGTAAGATGATACTGATATTTTCTGCATTGCGAACGATTTGTGAGTGAATATGAAACTATTTTAGATTTGCACGGGCCATTTAACTTATATAATTTTGTGTTACGAAACCTTAACAAATAACAATCTAAAAGTCAGCATTTTATGTTTGACATTGTTCATTTAAATGTAAATGATATTTATTAATTTTATTAATAAATTTTGTCAACCAAAAGTTTTTGCTATAGTTAACATTTTTTACTAAGGTTTTCGAAAAAAGAAAAATGATTATAAAGCAGCGGCACTGAAGGCACATAAAGTGAGCTACACGCAAATTTTAAATAAAATTGTAAAATTATTATTTAATTACCGACACCATTGTCGAATAGAAAGAATATTTTGATGCCTGAATATTTATTCTTATATTTTGAAGACATTTGCGGGCATGCCTCTGAGTGCTTCTTCAGCATCAAAAGTTTATTCCAGGCGTTTATGATTTAATTCTCGTTTTAATTTGTTATTGCCAATCGTTGAAATATGACGTACATACACAGCTACTCTTTTCCCATTATCAACCTTAAGCTCTTGCCTTGTAAGAACTTGGTGTTCCGTCCCCTTATTTTTCGGCGACCATTCACAATAGAAAATTAGCTTCATAATAATGGGGTCTTCGCTCTTAGTGGTCCATTTCATGAATGCGTTTGTTCACTGGTGGCCAGACCAGTTAAAAACTTCACCGGGTACGTATCAAATGAATGAAAAAAAAACATTTTCAAACATTCTTTTGTACATTTTAAACGTCACTGAAGAGTGCAAGTTTAACCTCCACTACTGCAAGTCAATAAATTGTTTCATACACTTAATTTTCACGGTTTTATTAATGGCTGGGTTTACATAAATGTTTGGCTCTTGAAATTGCAAAAAAATCGACCTTTACGTGGCTGTTTTTATTCATGACAATAAATGCTGTGAATGTTGATAAAATATAAATTGGCCATCTTGTTTTGGTGGCGTCTGTCAAACACATGTGTCGTTTATTTTTTGGTCTCTCAAAGCAAATCACTAGGGCAAGTTATACGATCGATGGAGTAGTACGCTGAAAAAAGGATCCCAATTTTGTTCGTCAAATCATGTTGAGCGAACGGGCGCATTTCATGACAATACATTCGCTAGAAGTTAATTGTTGGTGCTGATTTTAAGCCGTTGTAATCATCACCGTCAACTAATTTCCTCTGGTCCGGATTGAACAATACGTGCCACTCAGAGAATGCCACAATGGATAAATTATCTTGACCTATATTCAATTGATCACCATGGCCATGCAATATGATCCTGTTACTCTTTTTCTTGTGGGGCTTTTTGCAGTCACAGGTCTATGCCGCAAACCAATGCCCTCTGCATTTTTACAAAGAGACTTTTGAAGCTTTTTATTTTGTAAACTAGAGACGCTGCCAAAGAATGTTTAATGCGTCCAAATTCTAGAAGGATAGTCCTTTACTCCAACTCCTAGCTCGAGATCATTTTAATCCGAATAATAAGCGATTTTCGGTCTAAAATCTCGTTGTTCACAGATTAAGTTTACAGTTGTTTACGAATATTGTTTAGATTACCTCGTCTAAAGAGTAAGGTACAGGGTGTTCGTTTATTCGAAAGGGCAAAGATATGGCAGTAACATTTGAAAAGGGTTTTAGTCACGAGGCTACCGCGGCTATTCTTGACAAGCGTATTCTGGACGTCCAATATTGGGTCACTTTTTTGAGCGTTACAGGCCGTATGTCACGATTAACGCGAACAATGTTGGCCTCCAAAAAACGTCAATTGTTGCTGGTTTATCAGCAAAAGCCAGTGACTTAACATGGCCAAATCGCACGATTCGGGAGAAAAATTGACAAGTCCATTTCTCGAAAGCAACTTATCGCCAAATTTTGATGTCATTAAGTATATGGTTGCGGCCGCCGTGCGGCACACGTATCGCAAACCTGTTGAAACAACATCTCGCCCTGTAGAAAGTCATGCATATTTTCAAACCAAAACTCATTGATCATGGTGCGGTATCGTTCCCACTGACCCCAACGCGAGCGGCGGCTTTCTTTTGGAAAAAATAAAATTCTATGAATCCACGAGCGTGTAAACTGCACCAAACGGTGCATTTTTCTGAATGTCATGGAGTCTGTTGGAGATTGGGGTCATCCCATATGCGGCAATTTTGTTTATTAAAAAACCCTTTAAGCGAAAAATTATCCTTACCGCTGAACACAATTTTGCGATAAAACATTGGATCAGTTGAGGACTGTATTTCAAAGTAAATCTCGATAATTTGATAGTGTTGTTCAAGCGCCAAGATCTATTCATGATGACTTGCCAGAGTATACTGATCTCGAATGTCCAAAAGTGATCGCAGTATTACAGTTTGTTTGACAGTTAACCCTTATGTAAGTTTTGGCGGGCTTAAAAAGCATCCCATAGAAAATATGATCGGTTCAATCTGTGCTGGAAGTGATGCCAAATACAATTACGGGAAAGAAACAACTATTTCGATTCTTTGGAAGACAAAAGGTTTTAAATACCCTGGCCCAGAGTGCTCAAAAGCAACAGCATTTGATACGAGTATGTGCTACTTTTATTGGAAGCTCTTTCTATGGCAAATTGTTCCTTAATTTTCGCACCATCTCTATCATAAGCCGAAGTTGAGAAGACTTTATAGTAAAATTTAAAAAAGCCTTTAGCAGCCTTTTTGGATATAACTGTCTCCTGTTTTTACTTCTTAAGCAACTAAATTCTTTTAGGTTATTAACCACTACAATAAAACTGGAATTTAAAGGGAATATATATTTCAAAATTTCATAATGCTGTAAAATCCATTTAAAATTTATGTATTTTTACGCCTCCATCACCCCTTATATTATATTGAAAGAAAAATAATAATAGTAATTCCTGCATATGTCTAACTTTTCGTGAAGTGACAGTGATTGATGGAATTTTTTTTTCAATGAGTGATGGAATAAATGAGCAATTCAACCTTTCATCAAGGCAATTGTCGCTAATATTTGTTGTTTATCATTTCCATCCGCATCTGTGTGTTACACTTACAGCTTTTTTATAAAACAAAAAATTATAAATAAATGTGTTTTTGGCAAATTAAAGCGATAATCTTTCGCCAGATGAAAAAAAAGTTCACAAAATAGGGACGTTATAGGCGTTTACGAGAGCAGCCCCAGCAGTATTTCCAAAAAATTTGACATTTATGAGTTACTAAACGTATTGGCCGGCGGTTCTAGGTCTATTTGGGAGGCACACAAGAGAGCGAAGTGCTTATCGTGAGTGCAACGTAATGTGCTCTCATGAAATGACCGAACTAGTTACCAACACCCATATGTTTTGACACACAAGAAGAGCTCATTTATAGGCGAGTGATTCGCAAATACACTCTTAACAAAAAGCGACATTTAGCCGCTCTCTCTTTTAATACAGGAAAATGTAAATCCAACGTTAAAAAACACGGCCAAATACCCAGTATCTTTTTTCCTATAGCATTATTGCTATGAGTGGGGTTCCTCTAAAGAAATGGCTATTTGGAAAAGCAAAGCGCAATTGAGAGTTTAAATATGTAGTTTAACAAAGAATAATTAAAAAAGTAGACTGCTTTCTTCAGTCGAAATGTGTTCAAAGAAAGCTAAGACAGGTCGATTAGCAGACATCGGCATTTCGAAATCAGTGAAATCCACACAAATTGTTCCACACCTGCTATAGCATTAATACAAAATTAGGAGATACGATTGGAATTTCCCTCTCAGAGAACTTCATTTACCAACGTTAGTTCTCAATCAGTAATAAAAGTCTTGGTTGTGAACGATGTTCCACAACAAGGAGGAGTCTGAAATTGTGGTTGATAGATTTTAAAGGAGTTTGACGAGTTATGGCAAGCTATTGAACTCTAAAAGGTGACTACGTATCGAGCTAAAAGCAGAACACGTTGAAAATAATGACACTTCTTATAGTGTTTGAAGCACTTAGTCTTGTTTCTGCTTACCTTCCAATATCGCTATATTCTAGAACAGACCTCGTAAGTATTTAATCTCAGTTTTATTCAAACTAAAATCATTAAAAAACTTGTTATTCACTTTTTAAGTGTTAAAAAGATAATTTAGAAAAAAAAACATTAAACGTTAAATTTGATTAATGTTTTGTTGTGCTGTTGACAGCTTTTTAACTTGTCAGTTTTAAATTTTAACACCATCTCTTGAGAGGAAGTGCTTGGTTAATGGACGTTACTTCAGCTTTCGAATGGCTATTTCGTTAATTGAGTGGAAATTATTTTGTTTTTCAATATTTTCTATCGTTTGGGATTTTTTGTAAATTTATAAAAGATTAAAAAGCAAAAACAGTGACAAGAAAAATCTGTATTTTCTTCAGTAAAAGCAACTTTCATACATCATAAGCGAAGCATTTTGCAACTCTGTTCTCCACTTGGCTGAGGGAGTCTACGCGCAGTAGGTAAGGTTAGGTTGGTTTAGGCGAATAGGCCGACTGCTACATGTGGATCCGATATATTCGGCCTCTTTGTGTTACCTCAATGCGAGCGAGAAGAAAGGAGAGTAAAGAAGTTTAAGAAAGGCCAAAAACTGGAGAAAGTAGATTGTAAAACTAGTGCTTAGTGTGGAGTATAGAGTCGCTATATTTGTGCTGATATGGAATTATTACCAAGCCAATTGGTACTCCTTATGAATGAATATAATCCCTTTATTCCGAACTCCGATATCTCCGAGAGGCTAACACAGGTCCTCCGTCCGAGAAGGGTTTAGCGTAGACCCCCTAGTGCCGGATAAAGACATAAAAGATGAATTACTGTCTGCTCTTGCTCCTCGTTGTGACAACATTTACAGTAATCATTTACTGCCAACCCCATTCGCTTGGTGCGATTGCAAAGCCTGCTATGTCCGGTAATCGTTTCTCTGATATCGCTTAATTGCGTCTTCTAAAATCTTAACAGGTCTCTGGTTTGAGCCTTTTCTAAACACGATCAAACTTTTTTAGTGTTTTCATATACATAAAGGCCTATTAATTTGCAATCGAATTCTATGGAAAAAGACAATAAGAATACAAAAATCCGATAGAGTTAGATCCAGGACGATTATGGAATGCAAAAAAGCAATAAACGAGAGGATCGGACGAAACAATGACACCAGAAGAGCTTTATTTCTACGAGGATAATGTTTTTCTGCACCTGCGCACCATTCGCATAAGACCTTGTACATGCAACCTTTGAATGTGATTGTTGTGGTAGATCGTATAATATTTTTGTTGAAAAAATTGTTGAATTTTATTTGGACGGCGTACCCAGTGAGAAGGGTTGGAACCTACCGAAATGTGTTCACCAAAAACTTTCTGGTCGGAAACGTCATTGGTGTCCACGGCCGTTACATAAAACTGTAACAAATAAGGCCTGGTTGAAGCACTTTATGTCTTTTTAAACCGAATGATTCGTGTTGCCTCCAACTTGAACCCAGAAAATATCCATCCGACTTCTCCTACATAATCAACTACTCAGCTAATCTATCTACGGATGCATATCTCACAATTTCTTGGCCTTTTTATAGCCAAATATTATCAACCGGAAATATTTTCAATCTCTCTACTACTACTGCCAATTTTACTTTTCTAAAATTTCTTTGCATTTAAGGACCCACGCAATACATGACCATCATCACAATTTCGGGGCGTTGACGTAAGTTTTCGTAGAAAATACAGTTAAAGCTAATCCAAAGTTTCCATGAGAATCGAATTTGCGCTGCGGAACAATCTGAAAGTTCCAAATTACCAAAGATTATCTAACCAAGTCAGAGCATTATCAAACAGATGTTAAACTTCTCTACTAAATGTCTGCCGGTTTTAAAAAAATATTCATTCTAATTGTATTCGAACTCGGCAGTGAGAACCTTAATTTTGTGCCAGCATTTCTTCAAAATTAATTAATATAACTTTTCGAACTTCAAATTTCTTCACCTTTACTCACAACTTCTGCTGTTAGTTGTTCTTGTTTCTAAAAAGGCTTATAACTGTCTAAACAATAAAAATGTTTATCCTTTGCCCAAACGGGCGCATAAAACGAACAAGAAAAAGGCTGTTGAGGATACGAGCTGGAGATGAAATAAAAAACTTATGATTTATGTGTGAAATTTCGACACTAAAATATAAAACTAAAGTAATATTTAACTTGAAAATATAAAGTACACAAGTAGCAGGCTTAAAATATTCATAACCACCCCTCCCCCAAACCATCATGACTGCAACAGCGGCTCAGTAAAAATTTTCCAGCCCTCAACAGGAATACGAAGAGTTTTACTTGAAATCATCATAAGTTTTACACATGTTAAATAATGTCTGGCACAAATTTTTATTTAAGAATATTTTGTTTTCTTTTGAAGTGGAAAATGAAACGCCAAAAAAAGAAAGAAATCATGTGCAGCATAGATTGTGCACATACGAGACACACACACACACACACACACTACAGCCTAAACTTGGTCTACCTACAATTTAATGCGAAAAAAGGGAGAGTTAGGAGTGAGTGGCAGAGATAAAAGTTGTTAATAATAAAAGTATGTAAGTAAAATAACGGACGACTTCATGCACACTCCTGTTACGCATAATACAAAACGAGAAGTGTTATCAATGTTATGCAATAGTTTTACTTACATATGTATGTGTAAAGTTCGCATATACATATGTACATGTATGTTAAAGGAATACTTAGCAGTGTATGTATGTAATGATGGTGTTAAGTCTTAAAAAAATGTTCGTATAATAAAAGAAGTTGATATGTAGTGGTGTGTTCAGGTAAAACTTTTGTTATAAATAAATTTGTTTTATTTAAAAATTTTAACCACTCACTTTGTATTTAATACCCTACATTTTTTAATTTAGCTAAACAACCCTTTTTACCGAAAATTTTAGAAATTTAGATCAGATGGGTTTTGGTGATTTCTGCTCCTGTTCGAAAATTCGAACTTATATTCAATTTTTTTTTTAATTCGTTATTAATCGAATATTCGGATTTTTGTTTTTTGTATAATAAAAAAAAATTATTATTAAAAGTTATTGCCATGTCTTTTTTTTTTGTAAGTTAAAAATTTTAAGCTTTCGAAAGTTTGCGAAAAAATTTTAAATTCGAAATAAAATCAATAATATTATTAGCATTATATTTTTTAATATTCTAATTATTTTTTCTTTTAGAATTTGTGTTTTATACCTAAAACAAACTTATCTTGGATTTTGTTGCATGTTCGAATATTCTAATTTTTTTTTTCGAACTTTGTTTTATGTTCCGCAATTTTCTTAATTTTTAATGTTCGAAATTGAACATTTTTCGAGCATGCTGGATTTTGGAAAAAAACCAAAACAATTTTATTTACTTTACTTTATTTCAATTAAACACCAGCAACTAAATTTTAAGAGATATATTTAAAAGTTGACATTTAAATTCGAATTTCGGTTATAAGTTTGAGAATTATTATATACTATTATTTCAATATTCATTAAGCAAATATATTATTAGAGGGTAGAAGTCCACCCGCAATAAGAATGGATTGTGACTGCTTTCTTTGTGGGTCCCTTTTCACCCTCTCTGTTTCTCGAATTGATTTCAGACGACCGATTTGTAATTTTCATTTTCATTGAGTCTCCTGCTAACACTAGCCTTTACCCTTGACTCTAGTGATTTCAGACTGCCGACTGATAACTGTCGGCCTTCTGTCTCGTCACGGATGCTGTTGCAATTGCTAGCAAATGCCTTAGATCCCACATGGCATTAAACTTAAAGAAGTGCCTGCCCGTGGTCCTTAGCCTTATGCTAGACAGTGCTGGACATTCACACACAATGTGCGCCGCCACCATCTCAGCCTCTTTCATTCTATTATATCTAAGCACCTTAATGACCTTCCTGCTGATTGCACTATTTAAATTGCAAATTATTTGAGTACAAACGCATTTTGTTGCTATCGCTCACAAACTTAAAGTGTCGAAAATTCGAAGAGGGGTACAAAAATTTGAAAAAAAAACTGAGTCGATTATGGATAGTAAATCTCCTTTACGTTGATATTGAACGGCATTCGTTACACGAACATTAGTAAAATATTCCTGAGGCCTCAACTAAATGGCAGGGATTTGGACGATTTGTGTTTTCAGCAGGACGGCACCACCTACCACACCACGCAATTGATTTATTGCACCACGCAATTGATTTATTGCACCACGCAATTGATTTATTTGAAAAACAAAGATTTAATGTCAAGAGTCGAAAATGTTGAACGGGCTTTTCTGTGCTCATTCCTGTTCTTAATTTAAAAAGACAAAGTTGCCCCACTCAAGGTATTCGCCAAATTGCTTCCCTTCGACTTCTGTAGGGTACCAGTACCTGAAGCCTCCTAACTAATTAAATCGCTAAACGAATTAAAGTACTTTCACGATTAGGACAGCGCTGGTATAACAGGCGGATATTCATTTTTAATGAATTTTAACGAATGTATAAAGATTTTTATCGAATCAGTACATCATAGGGTGGTTATTATATTCGCCTTATGTCCTGGTAATTTCTTTTTTCTAAAATTTTTACTAAATATTCATAACTTTGCATAATGTTTTTGTTTAAATTAAAGCTTCAAAATTATTGTAGGTAAGTTGATTTATTAAGTTTGTAAATAAATACACACAAGCAACAGAAACTTTTATTTGTATGACAAAAACAGTTAAGGGAAACAGAGAAATAAACTCAAGGGTTACGGATTGCACAAGTGGAATTTTGTAAAAGCAAAGATATGAGTGGGTAACTAGTTGGATAGTTGTTAAGAAAACAAAAAGGAATTAAAACTTAACAAAACAACAACTTGTGTTTAAACAAATTGCTCACAAATAAACTGCAGTTTCGTTCTATCGAGAACGCAAAATTTCGACTTTATTAAAAATACAAAAAAACAAAATTAGAAAAGAAAAAAATTGATAGATGTTACGCAAAAAGTCGTTAAGCTTTACATTTACACTGCGAGTTACTTTAATAAGGAAAACAATTTTGCCAGCTTCCAAACACTTTCAACTTTAAAGCCGGTTATAAAAGCCTACGAATTCGGGCTCATATATTGTTTATATTGTAGATACAGGGTGATCAGATGGTAATGAGAGTTTTTCGTATTATTATATTTCAGAAGCTGTCAAATTATTGAGTAAGGTTTGGCATTTCATCATGCGTTGTTTCACGTTGTTACCAAATTCCGGCTCACTCATGGCTTAAATTACTCACACCGTGAACAAATTTGAGCTCGGGTACATTCTTTTGCACTTTAAGCCACCAACCAGACCGATATTTGAGTAAAGTGAAGAAAACATACCCGCCGTAGCGGTCAGTGTTCTAAAAATATCAATTCTATACCGATCAGCTGAATTGGGTATTGCTAGAAAGCAAACACGGTTTCTTTTTTCGATTGGGATCTGCATCGGTATAAGATTGTGCCGAATTTAAACTTACCGACCATTGAGAACGCCGTGATTTTAGTTATAGTGCGCTGGAAATGTTGGCCGGAGATCGGGATTTTCAACATTAAATCATTTTGCGCACTGCCAGCGAATACAATGCGACCATTTTAATGATGCGCTATTCCATACGAAAGCTTGTGTTTGTGAATTTGGCAAAGTAGAGAAAAATTCAGGTTTAAACGATATTTTTAAGGAAATTAATAATTTAAAACTTATTTTCGTTAGGAGTTTTCACTTTTCATTAACCCAGTTTGACAACTGCAATGAAAACTAAAAGATAGTTGTATTGGTGATGCACTAAACTTGTTCAAGTGTCTTGATTTTGTTATTGAACACTCACTGCACCAGAGTTGCATCGAGAATTTGACTAAATTAATGGTGCAATTTAGTGCTCTTTGCTCAATTCATTAAATGGGATCTTACATTGTAAATTGAGTACAGTCAAAGCTTTAATTGCGCAATTAAAGTGCATGCCAGAATGTAGTATAAAATTGCATGCAATTACAGCCAAAAAGTAAAAATTAAAGGAAATGATGCATTAAATTTATTAACTAAAAAATCAAATCTTTGGTTTAATATCTGACATAATGTGTATAATTTGTTTTATTCCCCTGCACTCCTGAGTGTTCTCATTAGTATTAAACTAATTGTAAACAATATTTCTAACCTTCGTATACGTTTCTCGAGCAACAAAACTTAAGTAATTTATCAATTTGGTTTTAAGGAATCGCATTATCCTTAAAATGTGAAAATATGAAAACAAAACCAAAAACCTAGATAAAGACTAAAAAGAAAAGGCAAAATATATATTGATGAATGAGTTTGGGGAATACGGAAAACATAAAAACAAACATCAAAACACTGCAGGTGTAAAACTAATGTTTGCAAGCAAATGAACATTTCGCTGTAGGCAACTAGTGAGAAGGATTCGGGAGCATAAAAAGGAATATATGTGCATACATACATATGTACACACACAAACACAGATTAATAAATATATATGTATATAAATAAACAGTTAAGGTAGCCGAAAATAAAACAATAAGGAGCCCATGTGAAATAAATCAAAGTAGAGTTGTGAATATTGTGGGTAGAATTTTTGATAGATAAACATAAATATTTTTGTGTTTTATATTCTTTTATTTAATTTTCTCTAATAATCCCTTGTCGAAATCCTTGTCGTTTGACACCTTGTCAATTGTTTAGTTTGAATTCATCATCAACAAAGAATAAAAGATTTTCAGGGGATTATAACAAATTTAATTAAAATATTCTTTAAGAATAATCCCATGAATACTGATTGCAAATGGTGCAAATAAACTTTAACATATAGAGGTTTGTATTAGGATAAGAGAAGATGAGATTACAAAGGCAGGTAGTTTTAATCTACACTATTACGAAACAGTTGTAGTACAGTAAAACTTTGACTAACCGTCACCTTCGGGAGCAGGGATGTGACGGTTAAGCGAATAGACGGATAACGGAAATATCATTAGACAGCTGTATTTTAAATTTCTAATACTATTTTTCTGCTAATTTTCTCCAAAAATTTACATCGAAGATACTTCTTTTATTCCTCATACTAGAGATATAACGTTCTATTGTAGGAGTAATCAGCACAAAAACATTACTGTGAAAATAAGGCCGAAAAATGAGGGGCCAAGTTCTTGCTATGTACAATACCATTTCATTTCTAGGCAAATCTGCCAGTTTGGCAACATTTGTCCCCTAGTTCCTTCCCATATTAGAAACTTGAAAAAAATATTGCCAACCTAGCAGGTTGCCTAGAAATGAGATGGTATTGTGTCTTCAGAGACGAAGCTCATTTTTGGCTCAAGGGGTACGTCAATAAATATATAATTGCCGAATTTGGTATGAAGTGCAGCCAGAGGCAGTTCAAGAGTTGCCAATGCAACCTGAACGATGCAAATCTCAACGTTACTGTCAATAGAGCATGGTACCGTGCGATGATAATCGTTTTTTTTTTTTACCAAAATGGAAGAATAGGACTTTGTTAACATGTGATTTCAACAAGACGGTGCCACAAACTACACGGCACGCGATACCGTGAACCTATTGACAGGCGAGTTTGTTGAGCAATTAATCTCACGTTTTGGAGCAGTCCACAAGGCACCAAGATCATGCGATTTGACCTGACTTTACTGTTTCTTATACTGTACAGAGACAAGCCAGCCACGATTTCAGCCCTGGAAGACAACATTACAGCTGCCATTGGACGAAATGCTCAAAAAAGCACGACAAAATTGGAACTCACGGATAGACCACCGACCGCGGAGCCGCGGGAAACATTTACATAAAATAATGTTTAAATAGTAAATGGCAGGCATTCATTTATCGGCCCAAATAAATCCATCATTCACTTCTGCCAACTTTCTGGGGTTTTTTTTTAATGTTCAAAACCCAAACGGTTAAAAAATCACCCGATATATATAAGAAACTTGATTCTCATTTTGATCTAAGTACTTTTAAAGGCCGAAATTTTTTGATAGTAACTTGGCCTTATTTTCACATTTATATTTTCGTGCGGATCTGACTCTTTTTTTCAATATGTACGTATGTACAAAACTCCTTTTAACTTAAAGTTTACCGACGGTTGGATTACACCAAACTTTAAATCTCATACAAATAAGAGGTACCCTGGTCCCCCTAGATAAAAACAGCACATTTTCAGATCTTACCTCCATAACAAATACGAGCTACCTAGATATAGTGGAAGTGTGCTATAATATTGCTGAGTAAGTCTCATCTTTAGACTCTGTTGCCGAGACAGAAAAGAACGAGATAAAAACTGAATCAATGACTGAGATGGATGTATTACGTACAAACTCTGTAGGCAGGACCCAGTCCATACGGGCACTAATAGGAGATATGCCTTCGGACCAAGGAAAGGAAATTAGTAGAACGGCCGAAATTTAAATAATGCAACAATTAGCTAGCAATCCTGCGCCTTCAACATTAAGGCGAACTCATATGGTTGTATAAAGCTTAGCAAGGCCATCTGAATTAAACTCTAGGTCCACAAACTATTAAAAACAAACGATTTCCCAAGCAAACATTTCGAGCACTACCCCGCTACTCACAAAGACCAAGCTGGAACGCAACTCCTTAAAAAAAACAACAAAACGAGCAACTTGGATGGACTTAGGCTCCTTCTTCTGTATATTATACTTGTTTCTCAGCAATACGGAGATGGTTCCAGCATCGTGTAAAGGAGTTTGTATTTTACGACAAGTGAAATGAAATCCAACTTCTCGCAACATCTATAACTTCACAATGGCCGCGGTAGTTGACACTTTATTAAGAAGTTAAACTTTAATGTTTGACTAGTTTAAATAAAAAATAATTCCTTATTACTGGTTCACCGAAAAGCAGATTCTTTTAGTTTCTGTTACACAAAAAATCTACACATGTACATATGTAACTAAATAAATATTTAACTTTCAAAGACTCTTACTGACTGCTCTAAATTAAATTTGCCGCTCCCACTGTACCTGACATGTGAAAATAAAATGAAAATTTAAAGCAATTTTATAACAACAGAAGCGGGCGCTGCTGGTTAACTGTAATAACTACAAACACTGCAATACTGTTCAAATAAAAACACGATGTTTACACTGACAACATTAAAGAAATATTTACAAACTAGAAAACGGCTTCTTAGGAAAATCAACGGCAAAGTATTTAGTAAGAATAAAAAAAAAATTTAAATAACAAAATAAATTGTTGTCGCATTTCTTTGAATTAAAATTGTAATTATTTGTATTTACAAAAATTATTTGTTGGGCGGTCAATTTTCTTTGTGATAATTTCGTTATAAAAAAAAGTTAAGGAAGGGGGAGGTAAATAAAATCTTTTAATTTTAATAAGAAAGGGTGACCTTAATACGAGTAACAACTAAAAAAAAATGTTATTTTGATGTAATCAAAGATTATACCGCTATTTTCCTAAAGCTTAAGGACTGTGAATTTTACGGCGAAGATCGGCATAGTGGTGGAAAACAAAACGTAGTCAAAGATACAAAGTTGATGGCATAGAAGTCGAGAAGAATCAGCATGTTCTGAAAGAGATATTTTATTAGCGATTCCAAGAGGAATTATTCAGAAACCCCCAGTGAAGTTAATCATAAAATCCCGGCCATGCATCCACGTTGAGGGACAAATCGGGTATTTTTTTAATACCACTGCAATAGGACCTGTTAAAATTTACTGAAATATAATAAAAGGATTTTTTTTTGAACGCAATTCATACGAACACTACGAACAAAACTCTCAAATGACTTTGCAGCCTCACAATGCTCGAACTCATTTTCCGCAAATGGTCGAAACAAATCGTCGAAATGTCAAAATACGCCCTAATTCACTGTGTTCAAGTTCTAATAACTATCTACTATTGGGTTAGAGAGAGCCAGGCTCAATGTGTCTGTTTTTTCACTCTCTGGTGCCCATGAAATTGCAGAAAATCGCGCACTAGCGTGTTGCGATGAGTCACTAGTTTATTTACGTAATTGGACGAGTATGTTTTTGTTTCTTCTTGGATAGTGGGAACTTCTAAATCTCTATGGATATTTTCATTTCTTATATACCAACCAGCGCATACAATAAGACGTAAAATCCTAGACTGTCTTCTTTGTAGCTTTTGGATATTTGATGCACAAGCAGTAACCCAACAGCTAAATGTCATATGTCCATATTGGTTTTATAAAGGTTTTGTATAAGAGGACTTTGTATTCCAAAGCCAAGGTTGAGTGAGGACCTATTAACCAATGTACTTAAATTGTTCTGAGTTTTATGGCCCCAATTTTTACCTCAATATGGCGGGACCAAGTTAGACGTCTATCTAGGTGGATACCTAAATATTTAACGTGTGTTTCCGCTGGAAAAGTGGTATTTGTTATCGTTACTGGGAGACAATTTTGCCTCCTAAACCACATTTCGTAAGATTTACCTTAATCCTCCACTTATTTAACCAGTCCTCTAGCTCGTGAATGTGTGCCTGCAGTTTTTCAGATGCAACCTTTGGATCATTACTGACACTTATAAATACAGTATCGTCTGATGTATATGGGCTTGTTGGCATATCCGCTGTATAGACAATGTATAATAAAGTGACCATATTTTATTAAAATAAATTTAATATCCGAATTAAGCAACTTTACTTTGTTGCTGAGTTGTTGAGTTTTTTTTTTTTAATTGAAGATTTTCAACATCACCCCTATAACTTTTCGATTCTTTACTTTTTTTAATTAAATCCATCATATGCCGTCGCTCTAACAAACCAATCCATCATTTAGGCCTGCCACCCTATTTAACATTAATTTTCCAATATCCTTTATTTTTCCTATTTCCATCATTTGCTCATCTGTTATTTTCATTATTTTGCAATCAACATAAAATGTTTGTGTATGACGATATGTTCCCAAACATGACAGCCACAGCCACTGGCATTGGGGTATAATCGGGTTTTATATATAGTTTGAATAGAAATTATATAGAAATGTGGCGGCTTATCGATAATATTTGTTTTCTTTTCTTTGAGTTTTTATTGACAAGTCTCCTTTGCATTGTAGACTTTGAAATTGCAAAGTAATTAAACCAACCGTCAATTATTTTTAACTGAAGGATAAAATTACAATTAGGACCACAACCACTATCGACAATGAGTTTACATACATTTTGCATTCAACGTAAAATATTGCCTGACCTTGCTGACCGCAATGCCGCTGGAATATATTGGTTTTCTTACTCTTTCCAGCGATCCCTTTATTTGAAAGGTATTTCAATGAAGTAGCTTTGGTATGTGTTTCAAATCAGATGAGTAAATGATTGCTAAACTATGTCTTTTGTCGCTAAAACTCCAGATCGTGTGTTAAATTCGCTGCGGCGAAATGTTTCTCTTAGAAATAGATCGAAACAAAAGTACGAGGGCTGCTCAATAAGTCCTTGACTTTTCGAACTTCCCTCGTAAAAAATCCTATTTCTTGGAAGGGATACAAAAACTGGAGAAACGTTGGACTAAGGGTATTGAGTTAAAAGCCGATTATGTTGAAAAATAAATTTTTGTTTTGCAAAAAAAAACTGTGTTTTATTCCAAAAAAATCACGGACTTATTGATCCGCCCTTGTATTTTGTAGCATAACGCTAAGGCTCCTCGCAACCATTTAGATCACAGAGAATTAAATGAAAAATAATCCAATTCTTGAAAAAAAAATATTTTAATAATCAAGCCGTGCTTCGAGGGCAACTGATGCGTGCCCTATCTAAACTATCCGGTAAAAAAAAATACAGATATTTTTAGTTTCAAAAAAAATATAGAGTTTATAAGTCAAATTTTGTATGAAACCTTTCAAGTCGGATAATTCGCTCGTCACAACCTAACGTCAAATACTGTTAAAATATATGAATTTCAAATAAATTTGTTGAATTTAAAAATATCGTATATTTATTTATGAATTAAAAAAAACTTTTGTTTGTTTGCTTTACGCGGACTCAAGGAGACTTAATTGATAATTAAGGCGAATTAATTATTAATTAATTAAAAGCAAAGCAAATTGATAACATATAAACTCAGCGGCGAATTCAAAGTATTTCTGGCCCTTTTGCCGATGTCAAACTTCCTATATAAAAAATGTGCGGTAAATGCTGAAACATTTTTTTATATGGACTTTGACATTCAATAGGTCCAGAAAAGTACTCAGCTGCGCTGGTGAGTTTACCTGTTTAGTATACCCTTAATAATTGACTAAAGACGAAAAATGTTTGACATTGGGTCAAATTTTTGCAAGACTCAATTTGCCTTGCTCACACCTTATAATTAATTTGCCTTGGAAATGTTTGATAACTAAGGAATAAATAAGTCTACGAGTATAATTTCTACAATCTGAAAAATATTTGCTGCAAAAATGTCTTTAAAAAAATAAAATGTTTGTCTCTTATAAATTGGTTTTGGGTACATTGGTGGTGGCCGAGATTTCATATTCATCATTTTGCACCATTTTTTTGTGATCATCATCTAGAAAATTTTCCCATTCTGACACCATATTAGAATTTGAATGCATTTTTCTTAAGCAATCAGCAATGTTGGCATCTAGCATACGTTCTACTACATTTATTTCAAATTCTTTGGGATTTGCAGCGTTGCTTGTGGGGAGACCATGCAAATTTTGCATACTTTCTTGATTCTTTTGTGAAAGTTGGCAAAGAGAACATTTTGGCTGTTGCGAGTATTTAGTTTTCAGAGCATGCAGAGCTATACGATCCTGTGCAAGAAGTAAACGTTCTTGTGATAAATGCGTTTCCTTATCGGCGATTTCGTTTGATCTTTGCTGCAGCAACTGCAATTTATTTTGATAAAATTGTTCAGCAATTTTGGCTTTCTGTTGTAATTCTTGGGCCACCCTGTCGGCCATGCGATAAGATAATAATTCTTCGTGCAGCTCCTCCTCGCGCACATTGAGAGCATGTTCTTTCTCGTTTAAGTCGCGTTTTTGTTGTTCTAGCTGGCGTTGCATTTTATAGAAACGTTCTCTTTCTAGATCGGCTTTGCGTGCTGCATCTTGGGCCACCTGTATAGCAGCTTCTACTTCTAAACGTTCTTTTTGAACATCTGTATTGCTTTGCAAACGCTTTTCCAATTCAAACTTTGATTTCTCCACCTGAACTTGAGCCCTTTGCTCTTGCAGCTGTACATGCAGTTTTTTTGTTTCCATTAGTTGTTGTTCCTTCAAGTCTCTGATTCTTTCTTCGTCTCTTAACATTTGCTCGCGCATCACTTCTTTTTCTTTATTGAAAGCTAACTTCTCAGCATCTATGCTGGCTAATTTTTGTCTCAACTGCCAATTTTCTTCTGCAGACTCCTTAGACATTTTACTCATTTGCAATTCCAAATTGGTGACCAATTCCATAAGTCGTAGTTTGTCCGACTCATTAGATTCTTCAGCAATTTTGAGTCTTCTCTCGCTATCCTCCAATTTATTTTCGCGCTGTTCTAGTTTTTTCTCCCTTTCTAAATGTAGTATTTCTATTTTGCTTTGCATATTCTCTTTCAGTTCCTTAAGGCCTCCGGTTAAATCTTGCAGATTGTTGGAGGCCACTTTAAGATAATCTAAATACGACCCTGTCTCTTGCACGGTCGCAAATTCTAACATTTTCGCTTGTCTTATATTATCCAACATGCGGCGATGCTCTTCTTTAAGCATTTCCAAATCTTCTTCCTGGTGTTTACGCAATTTACGTATATCATCCTCATGGTCTTGTTTTAAATTGGACAATTCTTCTTCGTAGTTCTTTTTAATGGTATTTTTCTCTTGGTCCAGTTGTTCGATTTTGTTTTGAAAATAAGTTTGCAGTTCTTCTAATTCAGATTTTAAACGTTTTTCCATATTAGAAAGATGTCCCTCAAGAACTTCGATTTGTTTTCTAAGAAAAGCAAAAGAATATAAAACAGGAATCTAAATTCTATTCGTACCTAACTTACTTATATGATCTTTCTAAAAGCTCTATTTCCCTCTCGTAATTGCTTTTTGTATTAGCTATTAGCTCTTCTAAGCGCAGATTTTCCAATTCCAAACGTTTATTGTCAGATTCAAATTGTATCAATTCTAAGGCAGTTTGTTTTTCTTTCTCCAATAATTTTAGAGCTGCTTCTCCGTCTACAAACTCTTCTGTATTAACTCTCTTGGATGTCAGACTAGTTTTAGTGTCCGTTTCGAACGTAGGTAGTGGCAGCGGTGGTTGTGTCATCATAAGCTGTAGGTGGTTATTAATTCTCTGCTGTTGTTGTGTAATAAGATCCTCTAGTTGTTGATGCCTTTGCATTTGCTGCTGGAAAAGATTTTGAAATTGTCGTTCTTGCTGCTGCAATAATGTATCCTGTTTACGTTGCATGTCCATTAAAACTCGTTCATGTTGCTTCATATGTGAAGCCATGACCAGTTGCTGTTCTTGATATTTCAGAGTTGAGAAACTTTTTTGGGCGTCTAAATTTAAATTGCTCATTAGCCTTAAATTTTGACTAGTAGAATCGATCGTGTATTGATCACCAGTTTCTGGCACTACATAGTTTTGTTCATCTTGCTTTTCCTTAGTATGTTCAATTTCGTTATGAACTCGGTTTTCATTACTATCAATTATTTTGAAGGCTTCTGCAATTTCTTTATCAGCTTTAGTTACTCGAGTGGATTTAGTGGTTTCTATATTATCTTCCGACTTAGGAGTTTCAACTCCCGGATCTTTTGACAAACCCAGCCAATCAGCCGTTGAACCTTTTTTTCGTGTTTTCGGTGAAGCTACACGTGAGGATGGTATTGAAGTATCTTTATCTTTAGTAAATAGGCCCAGAGGATCTGGGTTCTGTATACTAGGCATATTAGACGTTCTACGACCCTGAGAAGTTTTTGGTCTTGCACCTTGAGTTTGTATGTTGGAGGTGTCTGTAGTTGTATCAGTAGACTGTCTTGATATTGTGGCTCTAGTGTTTGAGCCTGTCGATGTTTGAGGTCTTTTTGTTTCTAAGGGCCTCAACAAGTCATCAAATAAATTTTGTGATTTTCCTAAAGCTTTTGGTTTTTTAGGATCAAATCCTAACTCATCATCGTCTTCGGGTACTTCTTGTATTCCTGTTTTACTTGCAAAAGCATCTGTGCCGGCAGTAAAAGTTTTTCGAGCAGCTAGTGTTCTACTATCAGTTTTCTCCTCTAAGCCAAAAAGATCCTCTATAGGATCCATAGTTTTGGAAAAACTTTGCTGAGTTACTATTTTTGATTTATTAGTATTAAAGAAACTATCAAAGTCATCATTATTGCCATTTAAATCCATGGTTGGTTTAAAATTTATTAATAAATTGTTTATTTAGAACAATACTTTGTTGTAAACTTTGCCGAAAAGGGTAACTACTTTGTGATGCTGTGATTTCTATTAGAAATCTGATGATAACGTAAGAATTATTACACTAGCTTTTAAGAGTTGCAAATATGTATGTTTGTACATACATACATATATTTTTTATTTATCTTGGCTTTTATAAAAACTACCAACTGCAAATAAAAGCTATCACGAATATTATTTATATATCGATACTAAATAAATTTTTTGATTAAAATCACGTTTTCACACTGTAATACTTTTGTGTTTTTATATTTATTTCCGTTTTAATATTGATGAGAAATGGTGTATGTATAATAGAAGCTCTTTGTGGCTGTTTTTACTTAAGAAAAATTAAGTTGAAATCTGTTTGATTAATTTAAAATTTATTTTTTTTCCCCCCCACAAACTCCAGTACATTTAAGTTATAAAGTACATTATTTTTATTACTAATTCGTTAATTAAAGGAAATTTTCACTCTTTCTTTTGGTGAAAAATCTAAAAAAATGTTCAAGTGAAAAATAAATTCGTTTTGTTTACAAATTCTTGTTGCCTGGCAACCCTCTATACAAAAAAGTTTATGAGTCACTGCTCATAATATTTTTAGCTGTTGTCACAGCTGTTGTAACCTCAATTTAGAAACAAAATATATCAGCTGCGTTTAATTACAATAAACAGCTTCATTTGTTCATGGAAAATTACAAAACCCCATGAACTTGCGTGAAAATTTATAATTATAAATAAAAACTATTTAAAATGTTCAAATTTTATAGACAATTTAGTGGCAAATGTTTAAATTATTTAAATACGAAAAAACAAGCAAGATATAATGCCACACAACCACATCGGAAAAATTCTGCCACAGAGGCTGCCCAAAACAAACGTTTAAGGTCTACTTTGTACTATATTACAGCCGGAGGAATTTTAGTAGTGGGATTAAGTTACGCCGCTGTCCCGCTTTATAGCATGTTTTGCCAGGTCAATAATATTCTAAAAAGTTGGTATTTAATTGCATTCATCGTGTTTTTTAGGCCTACAGTTACGGTGGTACGACTAATAAAGGTCATGATACAGACAAGGTAGAAACCATGGAAAAAATTCCCGATCGTATATTACATATACGATTTAATGCAGATTTAGCTGCTTCTATGCGTTGGAATTTTAAACCTCAGCAATATGAAATAAAGGTAGCACCTGGAGAAACTGCCTTGGCTTTTTATACTGCCAAAAATCCGACAGATTCGGCTGTAATAGGCATTAGTACCTATAATGTTATACCCTTTGAAGCAGGGGCCTACTTTAATAAAATACAATGCTTTTGTTTTGAGGAGCAACAATTGAATCCACATGAAGAAGTATATTGTTAACAACTAAAATAAACTTAAACTTACCATTTTTAAAATTTTCAATTTAATTTCTAGGTTGATATGCCGGTTTTCTTTTATATTGATCCCGAGTATGTTAAGGATCCAAAATTGGAAAATATTGACATTATTACGTTGTCGTACACTTTCTTTGAAGCAAAAGAAGGATTAAAACTCAATTTTCCCTCATATGCTAAATCTCATAAAGCGTAATATAGTGATTGTTTATGATAATGTAAATAAAATTGCATAAATAATGTTAAACATATTGCTAAATCTACGCTTCATGGAATGTTTAAATAGCTTTGTTTTCCTAAAAACTGACCTTATTACACTTTTTTCACATTATTATGTTTTTAAAACTTATGACTAGAATCTATTTAAACCTTTTTAATTGAACACACAATAAATATTGTATTTTAATTTTATGAATGTAGGGCCAATACTAAACTTTGTAATTTACACATTTTTTTTTAGCATATTTTGCAACGCGCACTTTAAATGAAACTCGTGAATATATTTGCGATATTTTCGTTAGTTTTTTAATATTATGTAAAATATTGCACTTGGCTTTTAATTTAATATGTGTACATACTTTTCTTTTCACTAAGGTACCGCCATTATAGAACTAACGGTCCGACACTGTAATAGTGCTTTCCAAACTATTTTTTTTTGTAGTCGTTTGCATAATCATATTGCATTCATGGACGGTTGTTGAACATGCTAGGTTTCGACACTTTGATATGGAGAAAAACAACCATGTGGTCTAACCTCCTATTATTTAATGATATGTGAGAAGCTAACAACCATGATAGCTAGTTTATTAATAGTTGGGTATTTTACAAAATTTTTGGGAATTACTGGCAACACAAATAGCAACGATTCACCAGCTACGAAAGTTAGCAACGATTCGGAAAATACTAAATTTAATGGATAAATTACAATACAACTAAATTTATACGATTGAAAAATAAAATATTTTTGTTTAGAAAAATCGATTTAATAATTGAAGGCTATACATATTGGGTTTCCTTATTTCCTGGAAACCACTGCCATGCTATAAGCTATGAGCTATATGAAGGCACATCTCTCCCAGATTCGAACATATTAATATGTTAATAGTTTTCATAATTTGTATACTGCTTAGCTTTATTTTTATAAAATTTAGCTAAGAAAATTTTCTTTCATTCTATATTCTTTCACATTATATATGTGAATTTGAAATTATAATAGACAAACAGTGAGTATTTATATTCCCTTTTTATAAATTTGGATGATTAATATTTCCCCATTCCCATATTCCTTTAGATTCCCAGTTTCTCAAATTCCCAAAAACGCCTATTTACTTATGCGATTTCGCCGCTAACTCTCCCAAGTGCAGCTTTTACTTTTTAGTACAACCCTGGCTAATATATTAAGGTTTACCCGCAGTCGCGATGTATTATACGGGCTTCGTGCTTTAATATACTTATTTAAAATATAAATTTGTGTTTTGTTTACATTACTTGTTTCGTTATAGTGATAAGAAACTATCATGTTTCAAAACGAATAAAAAACAAAAGCTCCAAAATTCTAAGAAAAACAAAAACAATATACATACAACATAATTAGTTCTTCTATTAATATATCGAAAAACATCATAATTATACTAAGAAGATGATAATGAAGTTACTAAAATTTATTTTAACTGATTGTGTACATACAACACAAAGAACAATTAAATAAAATGAACTGGACAGAGCAGGCAGAGCAAATGAACTCTAAAATTGTGTAGAATAAAAAAGAATTGTGAAGAATTTGAGAAAAACGAAATCATACAGCAGTGCATCCGGTTAGAGTACAGAAGTGTTTTTTCGTGTGGTTAATTTTGCTTGAGTTTCAACTGAATTTTTCTGAATAAAAACTTGATACAATTATGAACATTTCGTGGTTTTTGCTAATATCGGTCACGGTATTGTGGGTTTATGCACAAGAAGAATCCCCTTCAGAAACAACTTTGGAAGATCTGCAAAAGTTGTTGCCAGCAGACTTGCAAACTGAAGAGCCAACCGTTATGGTGGCCTTAATGATACGTAATAAGGCTCATCTTTTACCTTTGTTTTTAAGTTATTTGGAAAGACAAGATTATCCTAAGAAACGCATGTCCTTGTGGTGAGTATTAAAATTACTTTGTATACGAGATCTTTTTTAATCTGTCTTTGTCATAGGATTTACTCAGACTACAATACCGATAACAGCATAGAAATTTTAAATGAGTGGCTAAAACATGTGGAGCCTTCATATCACAGTATACAAAAGGTTTTAGACACGAGCACGCAACGTCATCAAAATGAAAGTTCCCCTTTTGATTGGCCGCTTGCACGCTTTGACCATCTTATCAGTCTTAAAGAGCAAGCTATGCGCGATGCTAGACAAATTTGGGCCGACTACATATTTGTAAGCATTCATATACATATGTATATTTCTTATCTAAATTTATTTACTCTTTCTCTTAGTACTCTTAATTATTATTTATTTAATTGAGTACAAATACGTGAACTATTTTATAATCATCTCTTTCATGTTTATTTGATTTTTTTTATTTTAGTATCTTGATGCTGATGTTTTGTTAACTGAAGCCCACACACTCACTCATTTGGTAGAGTTACATCTGCCCATAGTGGCTCCTATGCTACTGTCCGAGGGTCTGTATTCCAACTTCTGGTGCGGCATGTCTGCTGATTATTATTACTTGCGCACAGATTTATATCAAGATATTTATAATGTCAATCGTGAAGGGATTTTTCAAGTACCAATGATACATAGTGCCGTTTTAGTTAATCTTAATTATAAAGGCTCCCATTACTTAACCTTTGATCGTGATCACTTAATGATGCAACAAAAAAATGACTTAGATTATTTGGCCACTTTGGGTCCACAATGTCGTCTGTATGATGGGCCAGTGGATGATATTATTGTGTTTGCTATTTCAGCAAACTGTTCCAAAATTCCATTGTTTATTACAAATGAAATACCTTTTGGTTATATAATGCAACCTTTAGAGCCGAGTGATAATATCGAACAGGATTATAAACAATTGACCAATATTAAAGCAAATATTGTACATGATTTGGGAGAAGTTATTGAGATCAAAGATTATTTGAAGAAATTCGAAAGGGAACAAAAGAAGTAAGTACACATTTATTTATGTATACATTTTTAAATGAAATGTTTTTATTTTCCCCCATTTTTTGAGCTTAAGTTTAATTTTATTGTTTCGATTAGGAAATAAGAAGATAAAGAATACAACGAGTAAAGTTACAGTGAGTAAGCTTCGTTCTAACCCAACACAAAAATGGTCAAAAATCTCCTATTCAATTTTCATCATTAGTTCGGTTAAATACAGTCTACTTGACTACTACTTCGTTATTCTAGAGAAATAAAAAGAATAATCATATCAATCAATAAAAATTTTTCTTTCTGAAGCTGTTTTTACACTATCTGAGTTCTCATCTGATTTTAATGTCCTAATTGTCTATAGTATAGAGAGCTCATTTCAAAATATATAGTATCTATTTTATTTTCATCTAATACGCAATATGAAACTTAAATTTTAATTAATTTTATTTCAGGCATAAAGTTTCTTTGGATAACATTTACATGATCAATTTAGAACGTCGTCCTGAACGTAAGGAAAAAATGGAAAGATTATTTGAAGTATTGGGTTTGGATGTGGAATACTTTCCAGCGGTAGATGGACAGTAAGCATTTAAATTTAACACGGTTACTCAAAATACTTACTAAATAACTTTATTTAACTAGAAAATTAAATCATGATTTGTTGCGAGAAATGGGTGTTGAATTCCTCCCCGGCTACGAGGATCCCTATCATCGTCGTCAAATGACTATGGGTGAAATCGGTTGTTTCTTAAGTCACTACCAAATATGGGAGAAAATTGTACAGAATAAGCAAGAAGAAGTTTTGGTATTAGAAGATGACATTAGATTTGAGCCATATTTTAAAGACAAGGCCGAATCGGTAATGGAGCAGATACGAAATGTTACAGAATATGATTTGGTGTAAGTTCCAAAGGAATAGTTTTGTTTAGAGAATGATTTGAATTTGTTGTTTTAATTTTAGTTACTTTGGCCGCAAACGTTTGAAGGAAGAGTCGGAGCCCTGGGTGGCCAATACTGAAAACTTGGTACATGTCGGCTACTCCTATTGGACTTTGGGTTATGTTATTTCTTTAAAGGGAGCCAAAAAGCTTTTGGCCGCCAAACCTTTAGAAAATCTTATACCTGTTGATGAATTCCTGCCAGTTATGTTCAACAGACATCCCAACAAAACCTGGGCTAATGCTTTTCCAAAGCGTGATCTATTGGCTTTTAGTGCTAGTCCTTTACTTTTATATCCTACACACTATACTGGAGATTATGGATATATTTCGGACACTGAAGACTCGGTGGTTATTAAAAGTGATCATGTAGTTGGTACTGCAGCTAAAGGTCAAGCTCAATTGAAAAGTGATCGTGAAAAGGTATATTTGCGAGCACCTCGTTTAGATGTACCTGCTATGGAATTAAAACAACCTCAATTTGAGGCAGCTGCTAACGTTAAAAATCATGATGAATTTTAGTTTCGTGAAGGCAGAAAAGCCCATTAATAATCATTTTAGCTTAAACCAAAATTTGATTCTTTCTAGTTTTTAAGTTTCAACAAAAAGGAGCTATTTTTTGCTATAAAAACTCATACTCCGCTCATTTTAAATGTGCCTTAATAGTTTGTAGTATTGAAAGGAAAAACAGTCTGTTTTTAACTTTTTTACGTTCATAAATTTATTATAACTTTTTTTTATTTGTTTTAATATAAAGCTCATTTGCCATCTGAAAACGAATTTGTTTCTCATACATTTAATTAAATGACTTTAGTAATAAAAAAATAAATATATTAAATATACATAAACATTTATACAAACAAATATTTAAGTCTTTTTTTCGTGTCTGAAGTGTTAATTATTTAAATAAACCTATTCTATTGCTTTCTACCACTAATAATTATTGCAATTTTGTCCTGTTTTTTTTTAATTTTAAATACCTTAACCGCTGGTGGGTTAGTTAACAGTGCTGGTTTTAATTTTTAAAATCCTGAATTTGATAGGGAATAGTTCGAATCTGAAGTAAAAAGCTTCTGCATAGGAAACGAAATAAAAAAATTAGCTAAACTTTGAAAAAATCGGAAAAACAAGACAGCTGTTTTCTCGTGTTTTCGAAAAAATAAAACCACGCCGAAAACCGTAAAATCACGCGATTTGCAGAACAGCATCAAATCGTCGGCGTGATTTCAAAATCGTTCTTGATTTGAAATCACGTGGTTTTCAGAACAGACCTGAATGTTTGAAAAATGTGACATAATTTGGAAAAGAATCTAAATTCGAAAAATTGAAAACCAGGTAAAAAGATTACCGGAAATATTGTCGCAAAATAAAGTTACATGTGTTATAAAGGGTGCTAATCAGTTTGCACTGTGCTTTATGTTTTGTATCGTTCTGAATGTCTATTCACATTTTTGATCGGCTTAAAAACTAGAAATGTTAAGAAAAATGTCCTCGAATCATACGATACGTAGGATGTTTAGATAGAAACGAAGCACTGTTTGCGCCGAGACTGACAAATTTGTGGCAGAAACAGCATCGCTTTGTTTCGCTAAAGATATTCTTTCTTGCGATAAAAATGTTATCGAAAGCATCATTATTTGCGACGTGACATGAATGCACTCTTTTTCTTAAAAAGGCTTTATTAAAACGAATGCCAATTTTACTTTTGCAGCCACTTCTGTACTTCAACCATACATTAATTTCATTGTTTAAAGGTTTGCTTAAAATGCTTTCAGTTAGTTTTCTGCTTATTCAGCCGGCATTTAACATATTTCCAACATTTTTGTTTATATCACGTTCAAAGTCAAGGCTGCGCGTCATAACAAAGTTATTTGTAACCAGTTTTTTCCTTTCAAGTTTTCTTTGCAGTTGTCTTATGTGCAACAAAGTCATGGCCTCTACAATATCTTAAATTTAATTTAAAAAAAAAACAAAAACAAATTGAAACTAGTTTGTCTAAAAGCCAACTAACTCGGTTTAAGAAGTTTATCTATGAAGGTATTTTATGTACGAGGGCGGTTCGATAACTTCCGCCAGGCGAAAAAAAAATAGCGGACCTTAAAAAAACACATTTGAGGAAAGAGGGTGGTAACATTATTCGGCTTAAGTTCAAATTTTTTTCTTAATATTTGACCGCTTGTGAACTTATAAACTTTTACAAATTTATTCCTGCTTGGATTTTCCGAAGGATTGATTTGATATAGATATTTGGAGCAAGTTTCTGTCAAGACAAATCCGTTTTGGCAGACGCTCACTCAATGTGCGAAAAAATGTATGGCTACTTAAGACGTAGTGTAAGTTGATAAAAAACTTCCGCGATATTGTCATATTTTTCTTAAGAGTAATCAGGCTCATCTTTCGAGAATTTTGCGCCTTCTTTTCGCAATGGCCAATAGTTAGCATTAAGAGTATTTTGGGGTTTCTATCACTTGACCTTAGTTGAATCACATTTTTGAAAAATTTATTTACTATTTATAAAACTCACTTGGATGCTGGTGAAGGTCATCACACTCCAGCAGTGGAGTTATTTTGCCAATATTTTACAAATATTGTTTGACACTCAGCCCTAATGAGTGATTTGGTATCAATTCATAGCAAAAATCAAGTTCGACTGATAGATTAGTCAAAACGTGCTATTAAAAATATAATTATTCAAACGACATTAATAGAAAATGTATCCATTTGTCTTATGAAAACTGGTTTGAAAAGAAATTAACTTATTCTTTGATGCACTAGCATGCGTTGAAAAATAACAGTAGAATTTTATTTTTATTTAATTTTATTACTATGCATTATTCATTAGTTGCATAATTTAAAAAAATTTCAAATGGTTCATAAGAGAGATTTGTCAGTGGAATAGTATTACATGTTGTTTTGTTTTTAATCTTCTTTGGCGACAAGGCGCCAGACCTAGACCATAATAAATAAATATGCATTTCAAAACAACCTTTTGACGACAAGATGAGCGACAAAGTTTTGAATGTCGACTTCTATCAACTCTTCTGACAAGTTTAACAAGAATTTATAAATTCTGTCAACCCTCTATTAATAAAATACAAGGGATACATGTATATATGAATGTATGTGTTTATATGAACAAGTAGTTATATATGCACACGTGCATACATTTGGATATTGTCTTCTATCAGTTATGCACTAACAACGCTAGTCTTCCTGTCCACACATTGCAATTATAGTTTCTCCAATTCTGGAGTTTATTGGTGCAAGAGGAAAGAAGAATGGAAAAATTAAATTCGCACATTCTCAATTGAAACTGGAAGGTAAAGAAACTAAAATTGCAAAATTTTAATTTTTAAAAATTGCATGTGTGGAAGTGGACTTAGTTAAAATTACAAAAGAAAATTAAATCTTTTATTTAGAATTCTCTTGCTAATTTTATTCCAATTCTTGTAAATTTTGCAAAAAACCCCGTGTTCTCAAATCTCTCTTTAGATTTTTTATTTAAATTTGACAGTTGCAGATGCCAAAATATATTAATCTTATTGCGGATTCAAGGGCTTAAATCTAGTTAAGCCAATCAGAAAAAAAATCACATGGGCTGATAAAAAATTTTAAAATAAGTAGAAAATATGATATAAAAACAAAAGCGGCAGAAACCAGGATTTCCGAGTAATAATACTTTGCGCCTTTCGTATAAAAGTTTGAATACAGTTAATATTTAAAAACGCATTCTGCCTATATGGATATCAAATGTTATGCTGAAAATCTTTAGTAAGCGAAGCTGGTGTGGGTCATGCCATAGAGGAGAAAATCCTTTAGTCCCACCGAAAGCCGGCTGTGCAGAGAATCTTTAGTAAGCGAAGACGGGGCTTGTCATACCATAGAGAAGAAAACGCTTGAGTGTGGCCGAACGCCAGCTATACAGGTAATCTTTAGCAAGCCAAACCGTGTTTCGTCATATCATAGCGGAGAAAATACTTGCACCCGCCGGAATGCAGGTTGCGCAGGTAATTTTTTTACCAAGCGGAGCCGGCGTTCGTCTTATAATAGAAGAAAATCTAACTAACAATTAATTAAAAAATAGATGCCCCTCAATAGGTTAATTTTTTTACGCAAGTATATGTCAGCTGGTAGATATTAGGTTTAACTTTCATATGATACCCATTTTGCCCCATTTCGTTTTGAAATACTCGAAATAACGCAAATTATATATAAAAATTTTAGAGGTCCGTAACTCCGAAAATATGGGTTCCGCCAAATTTTTTTTTAATATTTTCTATCACCCAATGCAATTGTTTTTCTGATCCGCTAAAGTAAACATGTTCCGAAACTGGGTCGATTATGGAAAGTAAGTCTCCTTCGCGTTGGCGTATCGTTGTTTGAAAATCTTTTATTAATCCTCTGTGCATTATATGTTTATATCAGGAAATGTAAGGGTTATAAGTTTTATTAAAAAAAACTTGTTTAATAATTTTAACATGTAAAATTCCTTACCTTGCAAACCTTAGTAGATAAAACTTATTTTGCGTAATGTCATCTTGCCTCGTTTTGTTTACATATAATCGCACATTACTTATTTGTTTATATTTTACACAACCCGCAAGCACATGTGAAACTAATATGAAACAACAACAATTAACCATCTGAAATATGAACAGATCTCAACAAACTTTAACACATTTTTTGCATTCAATTCAATTCAAATTTTTTATTTACACTAATAATTTCGAGAGCTTGAAGCCATTACTTAAATTACGCACAATATTCTTTGATTTTTAATAACTTTTTTAATATTTAAAAGAATATTTTCTTACAATTAAGCACAAGCCGCGGCGAACCGTTAAAATGTAAATTATAAACTGAAAAGCAAGAGAAAGAATAGGCGTGGGAATTGTGGGAAGGAAAGAGAAAGCTTAATAAGAGAGAGTTGTGAAAATAGGAGAGTAAGAATGTTTAAAATGTACATAAGTATGTATGTATGTATGTATGAACAAATCTCAATATGGTTTTGCTGATTTTGTTTGTTAATGTGATTATTTAGTAAATTTTAGTTGCATAAAAAGATAAAACACACATACATACACATGTACACACATATTTTAAAAAGGGAATAAATATTTATGCCGATAATGTCAATGCTTACTATTTATGTAAGTATAATTTTAGGTGAAACAATCACTATGTTTGAAGTGATCTATGTGATAATATTTTCAAGCATAATGGCTGGTAACTGAAGGCGGGTGTTGATTATAGACAAATGACTTCAAATGACCCCAAAAATATATTATAGGGGCATTATATGGTGCGATTTAAGAGGTGAACTCACTAGTCTTAAATTTTTTTTAATTTAATATATTATTTTTAATCTTTATATGAGTATCAGCCGTACCTAAATAAGAGCGTTGAGCGTTGTGTTAGCAGCAGGGTACGCAGTCACAGTACATTTGAAGTAAAATGTATGTCTCTGAAAGAACTGTAGCTACGTAACCTGCTGCTAACGCAACGCTCAGCGCTCTTATTTAGGTATGGCTTTATGTTCAATATTTTGTTGTGTTCAAATCTTAGACCACTTTAAAATGGGTTAAGAGGGCTGTCTCGATCACGGTATCGTTTTATCTTAGACTCTTGTGTCCACAAAGCTGCAGCGAATCCCGGGCATAGGAGTTGGAAAGGAATGATAATTTTCTTACGTATTTGCACGAGTAACTTTTAATTTCTTCTTGCACTGTGAGAATATTTAAATCCCGTATGTACCATGGTGCGCAGACGTTTAGTCGCAGTAATTTAGACTGTCTTCTTTTAAACTTCTGAATATTTTATGCCCAAGTAGTACCCCACAGCATATGTCCATACAGGTTTTACAATGGATCTGTACGGGAAAACTTTATACTGCAGGGCTAGAGGTGAGTTGAGGCTTATAAGCCAATGCAGCTGAGTAGTTTTGAGTTTTGTAGCTCTTATTTTTGCTTCACTATGGCGAGACTAACCTTTCAATGGGTGAATTCGCCTGATGTTTTTAATAAAAATTTTTGTAACGCAATTTTATTGCTTATAACCGATATTGATTTATATGTATTAAAAAAAATATTCATTTTTTTATATGTACATATGTATTTATTTTAATCATGCGCGGATCCAGTGGGTTTAAAAGAGAAAGGTCCCCCTCCAAAACCATTAAAAATTAAAATTTTCCCCTACAAAAACTTTAGAAAAATTTAAGAATTGTTTGTTTCTGGTATTATTCCCCATCCAAAAGCTTAAATAGGATCCGTGCCTGATTTTAATTAAAAATTTGCATAATTATTAGACGACTAATTTTTATCACAGCTATAGAAAATATTAGAAATATGATTTTAAGTGCTTGTATTTAAATTCTAAAATCCTCGCGACTATTGAGACGCGTCATTATAAAGGGATGCAGTTCGGTGGGACATAAAAATTTCGAGTAAAGTTTATGTGAAAAGGTTGATTTTTCGTTGGGTTTTTCGAATAAATTATTCCAATAGGAATTCGTGCCTGTTAATGAAAAGAAAATAAAACAAAAGAAACTATTTTAATACAAATCCTACAAATAAGGGATGGATCCCTTAAACTATTTATAATTTGTAAAATGCATCCATGTACGATTTTCTTAAAAAATAATAATTGCAACTTACTGGCTGCATGTCCTCTTTGACTGATATGAAAACAGTCCTCTGAAGTAAACGAAATATCCGTATTGCCATTGGGCAAAGTAGGAAACACGAGATGCCTGGTAAAAGGCTGTATATTAATGGTGAAAGACTATGGACATAAAATATTAATACATGAATTACCTTATTAACTGAATTATTTTATTTAAAGCACTCACCTGGGTATTAAACTCGTCTCTATTCACAATTTCCATATCCCTTTCCGCCCATTTATCCATTAGTTTACCCATAAATTCCATTTGTGTTTTTGATTTACCAATTATACAGGGACATTCAGCTCTCAAAGTGGTATAACATTGGGGTGGCAAACCTTTGAGGCGTGTTAATAATAGCAGATTTGGCGCTGGCACTACATTCAACATTAAACGTGGCACATGGTCCCTTAAATATCTGTAAGTTTTTAACATATTCCGTTCATGCCAATCGATAACTTTCATGGGGTTGGCTTGAAAACAGGCATCGGAACAAAAATCATTATTGCCTATAAGAAGAGTGACAAGTTTCCAATGATGTGTCATATTGACATGTTCATCATGTTTCATACGTTTAACCAGAATTTTGGCCATGTAGGGCATGTCACGCGACATGGCACCCAATTCAGCAACATTAAATCTGTAATGGAGATAATTTATATGTGTATGTATATTTTGTTCCTTTCAATTGTCAGCTCTTTTACTTGGATGTTCTTTCTGTACTCAAGCCATCTTTTAAGGCATAGCCGTACAAATTTGGATTAAATTCTTTTAAAATATTAGGCAAAGTCATATATTGCTGCCAAGTACCTTGGCCTCCTATCGACCAACTGACTCCACGATTTTCTTGTAAGATATGTAGAATATTGTTGGCAAAAATGCCATTACCAGCTGTTAACGAATCACCCATTGCACCTATAATATCTATATCGCCTGGACGCAATTTATGTACCGAACTAGGGGATTTTGTACTTCTTTTGCCAGGGCCATTTTTGGCATCACAAAATTTCATTAGAGATCTGGCCATTCTGTCCATTTTTTGAGTTTTCTGCGGTAAATTTTTTTATAAGCTTTTTTTTCTACAAAAACAAAACGTCCATCAAACTTACCCCACGCCTTGCGGACAATTCTAAATTATTAAGATCATCTCCCGATCGACCCATAACATTCAGAAATGTCGCGCGAAATGTTCTTAAATTTCTATTCAATATTGTATCTAATGATGTGCGTTGAGCTTTAACATCTTGTTTGAATAGAAACACAACCACAAACAAAAATTGGCATATGTTAGCCAAACGCATGATTAGCACAATTTATCTTGAAATATAAACAGAAAAACTATTAATTATTTTTTATGGCTCAGAGGCTGATGAAAACGAAAGTTTGTTAAGAACTTCTTTAACACAAATAAACATTTTAAAAGCATTATATAATGCATAGAGGTCATGCTGTAGTGGTTAGACCGCCAACCAAAGGGACCTTGGTTCGAAACCTGGCAGAGACAAATCATCGCGGTGTTTTTCGTATTTTTAATTTAAAAAGGCTTCTTCAAACCCCCTTTCAGAAAAATCCACCCAAAAAAAATGAAGAAAGCACCTCCATAGGTCTCAGTTCAGCATCACATGGCGGACGTTCAGGGAGCCCCACCTACAAGGGAAAAGTCAAATTGGCAATAACTAAAAATGCGTCAGCAAAGACCCCCTACCACACATACCCAAAGGATCTGCCAACCACTACTCAAATAATATTTGAGGCATTGTTCCTAAGCAACGACAGATGGCACACCCGCGCACTTATTCTAATGCAAAAAAAGTCAATAAACAATGATGGAACATTTTTTGAGGATACATAATAGCGGCCTTAGAAAATTACCTTGTGGGTCTGAGTCCTGCAGAGATTTTTCCTTATTTAGAAAACTGATTCTTTGAAGCTTTTAAGAAGCTTGCGCGAATTTTCAGGAACTATTAAAATTGTTTTAGTGAGTTTGTCGAACGCCTGGGAAATGTCAATAAATAAAGCTGAACAATGTTGCTTATTTTCAAATGCCAATCTAATAACGGTGATAATTTTATGAACTTGCCCAATACTATGCCTCGCATAAACACCAAACCGATGATCCGGGATCATGTTTTGCTCAGTGAGATAAGGTTTTAAGCACGAAACGAATAATTTTTAACTTTTGATAAAACTGACAGCAGGCTAATGGGCCTGTAGAAAGTAATCTGATTTGAGTTCTTTCCTGGTTAAGGAATCATAACAATTTCAGACATCTTCCAAGGGCAGGTGAAGAAGCCCACGCGCAACCTGGCATCAACTATGAATAGTAATATTCTCAGGGCTGAATTAGGTAAGTTTCTTATCATTGATCATGTAATACGATCAGGTCCTGGTGGTTTCCTAATATCTACATTTTTATTTGTCGATTTTAATGAAGATAGCCGAAATTTAATAGGATCATTTAAAGTGTCACTATATTTGGAATATTTTAATTGATTTGCTTTATTTTTTAGCTTAGTTGTGGTTTTGAAGTCTTAGTGGGGATTCGTAGGAAACAGGACACTTTAAGTGTCATACAGCTATCAACACCAAATAAGATATTAAAATTGAAATTCAGCTTATCTGAAGTGAAATTCAGCTCAGCTGAATTTAAGTTTTCCCCAAATAAGAACTAAAAAAGTTTTACTTCTGCAAGATTCTGAAAAAACATTTTAACTAAAGCTGTGCGAAATGAATACAAAACCAAGAAAATGACAATCTATTAAAATTATGCAAGGATCGTACAGGTTATTAATTCATGAATGTTATTAAAATTCATTTAAGCACCGATAAAGAGATATTATTCAAAAGTGTTAATTGAAATAATTAATTTTTAACGAGAGTTTAAAGAAAATGTATTGCATGTATTTATTATAAGTAGAGCTTAATGATTACTGTCTGTCTATTGTTATTTATTAATTACAAAGCAAACAAATTATCTTACAAGAAAAATCTATTTATCACCTCATGATTAAGTTTTTAATGTAAATAGTTTCTGATTAGTACAAATAGCATCGATAATTAAATAACACTTATACGTGTACATGCATGATCAAGCATTCACGTGCATTTAGGAAGACATATACGCCACACCACACAATTGTATGGATTAGTGGATGAGCAGTTAACAATTATGGAAATAAGAGCCTTATTCAGTGTTTGATGCAAATGGTCTTGCAAGAGTGCAAATGCAAAAAAAAAAATTAAATATCGTAGCTTTTTTTATGAAATGCAACAACAAATACTCTTCTATTGCCTTAAAAAAAACTCGATCTTTTGCATTTGCACTTTTGCAAGGCCATTTTCAAAAAAACACTGAATACGTCTACTGTTAAATTAACGTTTTTTCCGCCATCCTAACTTTGCTTCATTTTACCCTAAAATAATGAAACTTCAAACATAAGGACTCTAGGTGATGTTCGAAAGTTTTCTCACGAAAGCTTCCAAAGATATGAAGGTGTAAAAAGTGCATATTTTAATACCTGTTCACTGACTTACTGGCTACTTACTGTAGCTAGAAAGCTGAAAGTACTAAATTTCATCAAATATCAGGAAAATCTGAAATCTCGGGGGGACTAGTGTACACCCTTATTGTTGTATGACACACTATAGCTGGAGAGCTGAAATTCATATCATATACAGGTAGGTCTTAGTGAACAAGTAATCAACCAGATTTCAAAAGGTAAACTTTTTATCTAAGGCTACTAGGGTGGTTCTTAGTTGTTCCACTCTAGGTAGAAAGCTGTTATAACTTTAAGTTACAAGAACTTTGATAGATACATACAAATATACATTTATATTTATTAAATAGAAATATCTTGGGAGAAAGGTGTAAGATCCGCACAAACCATAAACCATAAAAATAAGGCCAATTTCCAATCGAAAAATTTCGGCAGTACTGAGAGTCGAAATGAGGATCAGGTTCTTCATATATACAATACTAATTCATTCCAAGGTAATCTGCTAGTCTCGAATCTATTGTCTCATGATCATATTGAAGGAGAAATGCTACAAGCCTAAAAAGCACGCTAACATAATCCGCTTACAAATCATTGAATGTTATTATTAAAATTCGTGACGTGTGAGAAATGTTTTCTATCGAAAAATTGTCTTCAGCGACGAAGCTCATTTTTTGGCTCAATGGGTACGTGAACAAACAGAATCGCCGAATTGGGTGTGAAGAGCAGTTAGAGGCAGTTCAAGAGCTGAAAGATGCACTGTTTGGTGCAGTTTGTGAAACGGCGGCATCGTTGGACCACACTTTTTCAAGAACGATAAAAACTTTACGGTCAATGCACCAAGGTACCGTGCGATGAATACGAACGTTTTTTTTTTGCCCAAAATGGACGAACTTCACTTGGTTTCAACAAGACGGCGCCACATGCCACATAGCACCATGAACCTATTAAGAGACAATGAATTTCACATCTTAGAGCAGTCCATTGGCCGCAAAGACCATGCGATTTGACCCCACTAGACTATTTTTTATGAGAACACGTGAAGTCTCTCGTGTACAGGAATATGCCAGCCACAATTCCAGCCCTGGAAGACAACATTACAGCTGCCACTGGTGAGATGCCGGCCAAAATGCTGCAAAAATTATGACGAAATTTAAAAAAAAAAATTCATATCGATATTAAACCATATTTAAAAACCTAATTTTCAGAAACAAGGAACCAAAAACAAACTTCAACATATTTCGAAATTTAACGACAAAATTTTCCCGTTTTTCTTTTTTTTTTTTTTTGTAAAACTGTAAATTTGGTCAAATATTTAAAATTTGACTAAAATTTCAATTTGGCTGTTATCTTCAATTCGAGAATTTATCAAAAATTTATAAGCATTTAGAGAATAGAAAAGACACATTAAAGGAGCTGTAATTAACAGATCGAAAATTGTTATATTTAAACGAAAGGCATAAGACGAGTAAAACTGTAGCCAAAAATTGAAGATCGCCGCAAGGGAAGATATATTTATGTATGTAGTCGATTTCGAGTAATTCATACTTTTGTGAAGGGTATACAAAATTGGACTCAGCTTTCTAACTTGTTTTAATATATATTTTGGTATTATAATTTTGACATTCCATCCCAATGTGCATTCAATTAGAGAAGCTCAAAATCATAAAGGCAGATGTGAAGATTTATTGTCATAAAAAAATAATTTTCAAAAACAAGAAATATTTACATTTTTTATTTTATTAATGAAAATAAAAGAAAACACAATAAATAACGACTAAACAAACTTAGTGCAAATTGTAAAGTATTCGATAAAAATTTCAAGTTCGTGTATAATTAGCTATTGAATGTTTGTATTCAAAACATTTATATTTATATTGTTAATTACAATTACAGAAGTTAGCGTTAAACGAGCTTTTACTTTTAAGCATCATAAAAACTTTTTTTTTTGCAGCAATTTGCGATTCAATTACTTGAATTTAAAAATAACAACTAAAACGATTAACAAATAAATCGTCTAGATCATTATCAATTTTATTAGTTGTCATAAATGCAGATTTTAATTTTATTACATGTTCTTCCTTTTGCTATTAATTTTTGTGAAACTGTACGCAAAACAGGTAGCGCTATTTTTAGGATATATTTTATTGCTACATTCTTATATATAGCCTCTGATCTGCTACAAGGCCATTCCCATTTACTCGTATGAAGCGAAGTTTCAGAATTTTTTTTTTTGAAACTAATGGATTTAAATATGAATCCTTCAAAAGGTGCAGCATTTAATTTCAAAAGAACATAATTTCAATGCAACTCTGTGCGGAAGTTATCGCAAAGTAAAACTAATATATTTCAATTTTAATAATAAATACCTTAAGATTACATTTCATGTGTACTAAAACAGATTTATAAAATAGATGAGAATTTCAGAGAAAAAAGAATCCAAGAGAATATATAAATATTATAACGGTTGTTTTTATTTTAAGAAATTTACTACTACTACTTTCAAAGCACTTAAAGAAGTGTCACAGATAATGTTTGTGCGCTCCACTCGCCATTTCGACTTGAGGAGTTTATGTTTTTATATTTGTTATTTTAACTTTCCTTCTTGTTTTTTTGCAATTATTTATATATGTTTCACTTTGAATTTTAGTTCATTCGAATTAAATTTTTTATTTTTAGTTTTGTTTATTTTCCTAACAGCTGATTGTTTGACTGTTTGACCCAACTTTGCCCGAAGAAAAATTCTGGGCTGTTTTGTACAAGAAGAATAGTTCTCTCTCAAAAGCTCACTCATTTACCAAAACTTGCAATACGGGAACAGTTTCTGATATGATTAGGATTCCCCGGGATCCCAATGTTGAGTACAGGATCACAGCTATTAATTAGCAAGAGATCCACAAACAAGTATGTTCGGACGTCCCATAGGCTTTTTAATTATTATATAATATATTTTTCATATTTAAGTTAAGTTTTAATTGAAAAAAACTGAATTCTAATTCATCTCGCCAACCTTTTTTATTCTAAATAAAACGAAAGATATTATGCGAAAATGGAATAAAGAACAGCTAAAACATTTGGAAATTTTCACTTTCAAATAAAATCTGACGGATTCGAAGTACAGGACAGCTTTGTATAATTTTATTTAGTTGCTGAGTTTTCAAATTTATGTTTTTTAAGCATTTTTCATTTTTTGAAGATATATTTATAGAAAAAAATATTCTCGATTTATAAAAATTTTACTAGTCAAATTTGTTTGATAAATCTTTTGTAATTTAAAAATAATTTTATGAATATGGCCCTTAAAGTATAAAAACTATTAAAACAACTACTTTTACACCGACAGTTTATCAAAAGTTTACAATTTCACATTTTAAACAATTTTTTCGTACAATAAAAAAAGCAATTATTTCCAAAAAAATTAAAATTTATTTTTTTTATATAAAAACGAAACATTTTTAATATTTTGTTGTTATAAATTAAAAAAAATTATGCCCAACAAATAAATTATACAATTTACTTTTTCTCTTTCAAAATAATTATGTAAATAATTATTTTTAACTTGAATTTTTAACATAAATAGAAAAATGTTGAATTTTTTAGTTTCTCCAAAAATTTAAAACATTTCCACATTAAAATTTTTTAAATTTTACACCAACGTTATAATTTCTTTTCCAAATCTTTTAAGCACGACTTAGCAAGCAAACGCAACACTACTTATTCCTAAATACGTCGTCTAATAGTCAACGACAACAGTCTACTAATAAAGTATTCTGATTGTGATTATTATTTTTTATATAAAAGTCTAAAACATACGAAGTACATAATCTACGATAATACAACTATGTTCTTGCGTTTTTGTTTTGCCTTTATTCTTTCTTCATTAATGGTAGACATACCTCTTTTTTTTTATAGAGACTATAAATGTATGTTTTTGTTGTTGTTGTTTCTGTTATGCCTCTTCATTATGAGAACTAGAAATAGAAGTTTTATCAATGAGCGTACTTAAACACACCTGCATACTACTGTTGGAATCAGGAAATTTTTAAATTGTACCAGTTCAACTGTAAAATGGTACCAATAACGATAAAAAGTGTACCAAAATTTTGCTATAAAAAGCATTGATAAGAATTCATAAGACATTTTTTAATTATTTGAGAATATGTATTTAAAAAATATATCCTCCATTTATTTTTAAACTATCATAAGTCGAAAAACATGATTTAGGAGTCGATGATGCAGAATTATTTTTTAACCCTTTGGGTTTGGAAAATTGAGAAACACACAGAAAATTTAGCAAATTGAATGAAATAGGCTACGCCGTAGGTGCTTCATCCGTGAGCTCCAATTTGGGCATACTTTTGCCAGCATTTCTTCCGTATCCAGGTATCTCCACAAAAAATTATTTAGTGGGGTAAAATCTTATAATTTTGGCGGCCAATGGACTGATCCAAATGTGAGATAAAATTGCTCACCAAACTCAACTCTCAATATGTTTATGGTATGGCGTGCCGTGTGGTACCGACTGTCTTGTTGAAACCACATGCCAACCAATTCCTATTCTTCCATTTTAAGCATAAAAGTCGCTAATCATCGCACGGTACCTTGCTCCATTGACTGTAACGTTGCAATTTTTATCGTTCCTAAAAAAGTACGGTCCAATGACGCCGCCTGCCCACAAACCGCACTAAACGGTGTATCTTACAGATATTCTCCGGATGTTTTGCTACTGGGGAATAAGGGCGAACTAGCCCCTGATACTTGTCTGCGGCCTGAAATTGGAAAAACATAGGACAGTGACAATATAAATCCTGGTACCACGGGAACCAGTAGGCTCTGGGGCGTAAATCACCGACTGGTTCTTGGTGAGGCTTTTTTTGGGGGAACACTTAGTGTCTGTGGTTTGAATCCAAGCCGTGGAAAGATTATGGTACAGGATCAATGCGTCAATAGAGTTGCGGCAGGAGATTAAATAGCTTCGAATCCTTCAGCAAGAAGTGAGTTTTAGGGTTCAGGCAGCCATGGTCCTAAAACTGCTACCTGTACAATTGCGTATAGAAGCTATGGTGGTTGCATCATGGTGACCACCGTCGAATTATGTCGAAAGATTCGCGCCGCCGTTAGTCAAGACATATCCTTTGGAACCGTGCCACGGACACTTAAACAATTAAATAATCCATACTTTCATACATAAGGGCACATATGCACGTTTCAAAAAAAAAAAAATTGGTTAATACCACATACACAACTTGTCGTATTCCATTGCCAAATCGTTCCACCCTTAATGGAAACCCCTTTATTTGTGTATTGAAATAAAAATCAAGCAGAAATGTTTTAACATAACAAGAAATAATGTTTTCATTTGATGGTAGCGTACATCAACTTCGTCACCCTACTATAACTTGGCTTGTTACAGAAATTCAAATAAAAAACTACAGCTTATTTAACATTTAAGAAGCGTTTCTTAAGTTCCAATCGCCTTTTTTTTTGCTTCTTAAAAATAATTATTTATAAATTATACACATACATTTCTGTAAAACGCAGTTAATTATGCGGTTGTTTTTTATTTATTTATGGAAAGATAAGACTATAAGTGTTTAAGGAATTTTAATTTTGTATACATTGAAAAAAGGATGGAAAGTATTTTAGAAAAGTTCTTGAACGGTTTTATACATACACATTTAGAAAAATTTTAGGAAATCATTATTTTTTTTAAGAAAAAGCAATGTTTTCTATTGCAATCTTTCAAAATTATTTACAGAAATTTTTCGCCTTTCAAAATTATTTACAAAAATTTTTCGCCTTTCAAAAATATTTACACACTCCCAAAATGTTGTTGAAAATACTCCGATCTTCTTTGAAAATACCGTCAGTTGGATGCAAATAACCAAAAAATCATTTATGTTGATTGATTCAATGACTCAATTAAGAGATTTTTGTTTTATTGTGCAGCATGATCAATTAAACTGAAAATTGTCTTTGACTGCTTGACAATCGAAAACTCGTTTCTTGAATTTCTGTTAATAGCGGCTTTGAAACACTTATATTTCGTGCGTGTGATTTGTTCGTGCTCGACCTCCTGTTACAAGTTAATAGGACTGTGCGCGCACATTTGTACGTAATTTGAATTCATCTACTCAAGCTGTGAGAGCCAAAATTTAAACTAAAAGACCCTGGTTCGAATCCCGGCAGACAAAAAAAATTTCATCGGTGTTTGAGTTTTTAACACTCCCTCAAGGCAAACCCCAAAAAAAAAAATAACAGAAGCCCTTGACTGACGTGTTCCAGCTCCCTCACATTTGGCATCAAAGAAAGGTAAGCATAACAGAGAGAATTCAGGAAAACGAAATGTCAAATGACACAAATGATCAGCAGGACTCCACAACACAAGTGGTGCAAGATTCTTGCACCACAACACAATCTTATGGAGGCGCTGCTCCTAGGCAACGAGTGATGACAACCCCATCATCCTGAGACAAGCTACAGCACGCCAATCATATACTTAGATGGAAAAACAAGAAAGATTAACGAAACAGAAGCAAGGCAAAATACAATGTGAGAGGAGTTTAAGAATAAAAAAATCTAACATGGGTAAAAATTTTTTATAAACTCAATCTATATTTTGAACGTGTCTCATTCGACAGGCATTGACTGGCAACTACATAGGAGGTTTGTTCGGGGAACAAAGTTCCAATGAGTGTGGAGACTTTTTCACAATGGAGAGCGCACAACGAGCCAAAGTACTAGTCTAGGTATATTCCAGGAAGTGTCCCCTTCCCACAACCTCACCCAACCTTATCTATATACGAGTACTTTAAAGATTGCAATAGAAAAGTTTTCTTGTTGCTAATAACTCATAAAGTCAATATAGTGAAGGACAGTTGGTAAATAAATTTCTGAAAACAGTTTTCGGGGAAGCAAAAACTCAATTAGGTTCAAAATGTTACAAGCGTACGAAAAAACCTTACGTGAAATAAAATAAAAGAACGTAAAGTGAGTCGGCTTAACCCTACCTGTACCCAACTGCTTTAAGCTGAACAGCAACTGAATGACTGAACTGTTTCGACCCCCACTGTATTATTAACACAACAATTAAATCTGTAGCCGTCGCACGCTATTAGCGGCGATTTTTTAAACAATTTTTACTTTAACTGCAAACAAAATCTAATTTTTGCAAGTGCAGAAATAATTGGATGCAGTTTTTGGGGCCAGAAATTTTTTTTAAATTATTAAGTCAAATTTCACTTAAATCGTTTGCTTGTTAAACGCTTCCTATTGTACAACATGCGAATACAATTAGAAATAACAAAAATAATTGTTTAACAATTATTATGGGAAATTAATGAGTTCAACAACAATCTATGAACATTTAATCATTGCTTCAGTAATATAAATTGTATAATTTTTTGAAATTCTTTATTCTTTTAAAAACATAAATTTGTTTACTTTTTTAAGTTTTGTTAAGAAAACAAAGGGCTACATTTCTTGTGGTTTTAGAATATTGAACGTAGAGGTGAATTGTTTCTTAACTAAATGGAAGTTTGTTAAAAAAAAGTACGCATTAAGGTCTTGTGTTAGACCTAATATTGTGTAAAGTAGAGCTGGCAAACAATCAATGGTACTATCGATAGTCCTGTTGCCATTGAACTATCCCTGGATGGTTTTTATTCGATAGCTATATTATCGTTGAAATCAGTAGTAATCAGTCAGTAATCTTAATAAAAAGTAAATAAATGTAAAAGTACAAATTCAAGCTTGGGCTTCTATCTGGCAAGATGGCTAATGGTTTAATTTTCTGTTGACAAAACACTGGTGGCGCTGGAATTTTATATAAAGTAAACAAACATCCGCTCAAGAACACAATTGTGAAAATAGGGTCCAGTTCCTATCCAAATATTTCAGCTGATAAAAGTAAAAATGAGGATAAAGTCATTGATATGTACAATACGAGTACCATCAGATTTCTATGAGGTAACCTGTATGTAGAGGCCTTCTGTTTCGAGTTCCATTATTTTGTGATTAAATGAAGCAAATTTAAGAGAAGGCAAAATCCCGCAAATACTACTTTCGTGTAATATACACAATATGTACATTAGGCCTGAACTTGCTTCTTAATTACAATTTTTTTTTTATAACTTTGTTTTTATTTTAAATCAGGCGAATATTTTTAGAAGACGGGTCTGGGAATAATATGATTGTCTTAAACTTGCATACATTAGGAGTCTTAAAAGAATGCCAACTATCGAAAGTACCGAATGTGATGACTATCGATAGTTTGCCAGCTCTAGTGTAAAGTTTTGCGACCATTTTTTATTGTCAAAATTTTAAGTCCAACATCTGTAAAAAGCGGATTAAATATAACCGGTGTTTTTTTTTTTTTAAAGAAAACCCAACATTCCGTCTAATAACAATTAACCGATTTTTTTTATAACAATTTTTAAATTTGCTTATAGTTTTTTCTAAAGATTAAATTTCTACTTATAAGGTGCGCGCTTAAGTAATAAGACCACTTACGTTACGTTCTATTTATGCTACAGTGCAAAGACTATTGCATGGTATTGCTATAAAACAAAATACATATACATATATTTATGCAGTGCATATTAGTTCATTAAAACCACCATATACGAGTAGACATCGCTCATTTACTCAAAAAACGTCGTAACCTTTATTTAAGCAGGGATAATGTAGGGGGCGTTTATGTAGAATACTACAAGTTATATAATGTAATGGTAATGTTGTATGAAACTGTTCAAGATAGAATAAGGATAATTTTTCAGTCTAATGGTTCTTATTATTTTTAATCATTTAAGGTACGCATTTGCTATCACATGTATAGAGAAGCAGAAGATAAATATTGTTCGCATAAATTTTAATGAAAACTACTTGCAAACTGGTATTTATCATTTCATTATCAGTAAAAAAGAAATATATGTATATTTTCGGGACAAATTTTAAACAAAACTAATTAACAAATTTCTTTAACTCACTCTTCTACGATGTGTTAAAGTCTAAACGTAAATAAAACTACAACAGATTTTTGATATCTTTTTATACTTTCCTTCTATAATATATAATGGAAAATGTTATAGCCTAAATATGGCTTTAACAGTGTTATATAATTCTTTTTTTAACATTCATATACTTTTACACAAACAGCAGCAAAGGAAAGTGACATTATCATTTTGACGCACGACCGAAATCGACTCCATGTTTAAATATTCTTTCGGTATTTTTAAATTAAAAAAAAAAAAAACAAAAAAACTAATCAACAACATCATCCATCCTTATTCCTACTACAATTGTAATATGCACTTTAAATTTATTTATTTGCCCATTTAAAAACCAGATTTTGTTATAAACTATAATCATTTTGTATGTGTGTATGCGCGTCTAAAATAGTCTTTATTATTATCGTGTTTTAAAAATATTCAAGTGCACGGCCAAATACATATGTAACCAATCAAAAAACCGGCTTGTTGTACGGTTTTTTTTGTTTTTTGTTTTGTTAACTTGGTTTATGCAAGTTACTACGTCATAATTCCAATTTACAAACACAAAAAATCATGTCGGCATGGCAATTTTATGAAAACAAAAATATGATTGTTGTTGTTTTTTTCAGAACGTTAAAAAAAACTGTATGCAGCAGTTATAACTGTAATGTGTGTAATTTTGAAAACAATAAAAATAATAACAAATTTCAGAGCGGGCTTGTGGCTTGTCGGATTATATTTACGATCCGTCCAATTAATTTTGGGTTTAAGGCCAATAAAGATAAGCCAGAATATAAAACTTTAAATTATATATGTATATACAGAAGTATATACGATTGTACATAGGCTTGTATATACATATAGGGTGATTTTTAAACGTTTGGGTTTTGAAAATTAAAAAAAAACAGACAATTTGCAAAATTGAATACCTGTCATCCGTGAGCTCTAATTTTGGCACACTTTTTCCAGCATTTCGGTGGGTATCTCACCAATAGCAGCTGTAGTGTTGTTTTCCAGAGCTGGCATTGTAGCTGGTTTCCTTCCTGTACACGGGAGATTTCACGTATCTCCACAAAAAATTGACCAGTGGGGTTAAATCGCATGATCTTGGACTGCTCCAAAATGTGAGATTAATTGCTCACCAAACTCGCTTCTAAATAGATTCATGTTATCCGAGCTGTGTGGCATGTGCCACCAAATGTTAACCAAGTACAATTTTTTCCATTTAGGGCACAAAAAGTAGGTAATCATTGCACGGTACCTTGCTTCAGTGACTGTAACGTTGTGATTTTCATCGTTCTTGCAGAAGACGGTCCAAAAAATGCCGCCGGCCTACAAACCAGGCTGCATTGGCAGCTCTTGAACTCCCTCTGGCTGCTATTCACACCAAATTCGGCAATTCTGTTTGGTGACGTACCCATTGAGCCAAAAATGAGCTTCGTCGCTGAAGACAGTTGTTGTACACATTCCAGGGAGTGTTTATGGGTGGTAATTAAAAAAAAAGTGGGCGGGGCTACGCCCATCTACATATATGTACATAAAAATGAAATACGCCCATACAAAATAAATATTAATTTTTCAGCTACTTGCACTTCTTGACCGATTTTTCTGAAACTTTGCACACATATTGAACTCTCATGACTATACAATTAGAAAAGTGGGCAGTGCCACGCCCATAAAAAATAAGTTATCATTTTTTGCTACTTGCACTAGATCGATTTTTCTGAAACTTTGCACGCATATTGAGCTCATTAAGAGGCGTAGCAACGCGCGGGCTTGGCTAGTATGTTATATTTGTAGGGGGGAAAAATAAATTTTTGCATTATGAATGCCATGTGAAAAAATTGATTGCAAAACGTTTAGATGCTTTGTTTTGATACAGTAAATAAAGCATCACTGCTAAATATTTTGATGTTTTAGAACGCAGTATCTATTCATATTTATGACAAACCTTACTGGACATTTTTCGCTTTGCCACATGTCACGCTTAAAAACTTTACATTGAGAAACCAAATAGCAAAAAACCCAAATATCTAAAAATTATAAATAACTTTAAGTAAACCCGATTTTACATTGTATGTATGGTAAAATTCAATATTAATAATAAACTTAAAAATGAGTATTAAATATATTTTCTTAGAAAGTGGTGGTAAAAAACTAAAAAATATTTTTAGATAGTGTTTAGTGTTTGTTTTATGTTTTTATGATTTATTTCAAAATAATTTAAATTTTAACAGCCAACGGTTTTTATTATATCTGTCAATTAGTTTTTGTCAGAGTTATCTTTTTTTCTTACCGACAACCCTGATTTTTGGCTGACAAACATAACAGTGATGCTAACTCATAATTTTTGGAATTTTAGAAAACATAAAAAAAGATCATAAATATATAATAAGCCCATCATAACTTGGTGCAAAAAGTACTTTTTAGAAGACATAACACAGGATAATTAATTTAAAGTGTTATAAGAGATAATATGACTAACATTAACACTAACATTACATTAGTGTTACGTGTAAAGTGCTCGACTTCTTAACATGGTTTACAACATTTGTTATGACCACTATTTTATAAGATAAAATGACATTAAGTATTTTTGTAATTAAAACTGAAGCAAATAAAACGAAATGTAATGCAAAGTTATTGCACTAACAGGAGTGCCACCGTAAACAAAGGGGAATTTAAACAGCGAGTCTTCACATAATTTCAAGTCTAATGTAGACGGCGTATATATATGGGAGCAAAGCGAATTCGGTGGTAGTCAAATTCGAACCACAGACAAAATTTTTTCGCTTTGAGTCAACTGATGCGTAGAAAAGTAAGAACAAAAGTAAACAAACGATTTTTTTTCAATTGATATACAGTTTTTGCAGTCAAAAATGAACTCTTTGTAAATCAATTTGAGCATTATTCTGATTTGAATATTAAATCAATGCAAAGATTTATGCAAATTTTTGTATTTATTATATTATATTCCACTGTGTATTTCTTTTTATAATTGATTTCTTGTTGTAATATTAATGTACTATTTATATTGGGAGAGTGTTCACTCCTAGCAAAGTGGGCTGCTAAAGCTGTTCTTTGATCTGTCGTTTCCTTTCTTATTTTATAGTCTTAATTGTGTGCTGTCAAAATGCGTTAGACCCATCCTAGCTTCATGGCATTTTGTATATTACGTTTGTCTTGTCGAATATGCCTACTATTGTTTTTGTTTTCGAAAAAAGCATGTTTAAAGTTTTATCCCTTCTTAGTGCAACATTAACGTTTTGATTATGAAATATATTTAAATATATAATCCTTTCAGAGAAACCTTGTACATATGTCATTTATTAAAAAATCTGCTTTAGCAGCCCACTGTGCATTGAGTGGACACTCTCCGAATATAAATATTGCATCAATACTACAACAAGAAAAAAATTCTAAAAATAGATATACAATAGAAATGGTACAAATAATAAATACTTCCTCAGACTCAAGAATGAATTACAAAACATTCACTTAAAATTGTGCATATACAAACTGACAGACGTGTATTACAATTAAATATAAAGAAACAAAAAGTTTAGTAAACTTTGAACTCTAAATCAACTTTGAACTCTTAAGTACACGTTGAACTTTACCAGTGACCAGGTGGACACTCTTGATATTTTAGTTCTTTCCTAGGGAAGAGCACCGAAGGAAATCGATATATTGAAAAATAATGAAAGAAAAACGAACTCATGCCTAAAAATTAAAATTACTTAATAATTAGAAATAATTATTATTTAATAAAAAAAAAATATTTAACATAGAGCCTGAAGAATAATACAAAAATTTGAATATAAAATTAAAGGTCTATTATAACATATAAATTTTATTGTTTGACTTAACTTTGTCGAACTGCAATTATTAATATTAAGTAATTTAATTTTTAGGCATAAGTTCGTTTTCTTTATTTTTTCTATTCAGAAAGAAAATTTATTTGATATAATAACTTTGAATATCGTAAAAGTTGACGTTTTATTAGACAGTTAAGCTGAATATAATTCATTTTGTATGCCGCTACAGACGTTATCAACATTCTTCGTGTCTTTTCTAAAGACAAACACTAACTTTTTTGATTTTTTTTTTTTTTTTTTGATATATCAAATATATTTCCTTCCTGAATAGAAAGAATAAAGAAAACGAAGTTATGTCTAAAAATTAAATTACCTTATACAAATAAATTTTATTTAAAATTCATATGTACTTTAAATGTTGGTTGAAAAAGGGCTACCTCCCCTTCTAAAAATTAACAAGAAGTTTATGAAAATGTAAGCGGTTTTATTTAACCCCCCCAAAGCTTCAGCTGCATCCGCGCCAGCATATAAGATACAAATAGACTATCAGCCCAATTATGAATGATAATTCCTTGAGAGTTTTTTCTCTTTTCCCTTTCCTCTTATTATGTTGATAAATTCCTTAGGAAATTTTGTTTAACCTTCCCTGTTTTAGCAACATCGAAAGGGAAAAATTTTCAATGAAGAGAAAAGTAGGTATTTTAAAAACATATGTTTTCTGTTTTTCCATAAAAAATTTTTCACTTGCAATATAAAAGGGAGTTTACCAAAATATGTAAGTATTTTAAATAAAATGCAAGTAAAATAAACAAAGGTTGTGTCTTGCAGGTCCAAAACCACAAACAGAAAGCAAAGCCAACATTTATTAACATTAATGGAAGCTAACCCAGACATTGCGCGAGGATTTTATAAAGGCAGCAAGGAAGTGCTTGCTCGATTTTGGCGAAAAGCTGAAGACGAACTTAACTCAATGGGTCCTCCAATTAAATGCATCGCCGAATGGAAAAAGGTTTGTTATCCTATATTATTGTTTGCCACATTATTTAGTAGTGACACTATCTTTTGTAATTTTTATGCATATATGTCTGTAGGTGTGGGCAGACCAAAAAAAGTATGTACGGCAAAAGGCTTCACAAAATCTAAAAGACACAAAATCTACTGGAGGTGGTCCCAACAGAGAGCAGAAGTTTTCTCCAACAGAAGAAGCTATTTATAATTTAATAGGAATGAAAACATCTGTTGAAGGTGTGTCGGTAAGAACTTTTGGCCTTAGTTCTCCACAAACGCAAGAAGTTACGCTGCCAGGACAAGAAGATTTAAGTTTTTTGGACGATGTAGAAGCCAACATAGAGCTTAATGAAGAAACTACGCCATTAACTAACCCTACAGTAACAAGTGCAGCTCATTTAAAAAAAAACAAGTTATAAAACGCCGGACGAGAAAAAATGCATACTAAAAAACTCACAGAATGCACTTGAAGCTGAATACAATCAAACTTGTTGTAGAAAATCAAAAAGAGCAAGAACAAAGTACAAGAAAAATATACAGATCGCTCGACAGGATACATGAAGAACAGAAAAAACATTTTAAAGAAATGGAGAAATTGAAATGGGAAGAAATGCAAGAAATGCGACGACATAACGCATTCATAGAAAAGCTGAGAGTAAAGGAGGTTGAATACAAAATGGAAAAAAATAGACTGCAGTTAGAAATCGATGAGTACAAAAAATAGTGATATATGTTATACATTCTTAAGTGAATTTATTTATTTTATTACACAAATGAATTTTTTTTAATTTTAAGTTGTTTTTTTAAGTTTTTTAAGTGCCTTGAATATCACTTTAATTTGTTTTGTTTTTTTTTTTTAATAAAATATGTACATACAAATATCTTTATAAAAATTGTATTCTATTGTAGAGAGTCTCCAATACTGCTTCGAATAGATTGGGCTACGGCTTGATAATGGTGTGAAACAGGCGGTAAAATATCATCCTCTGGCATATTTAGCCCTATGAATTCGGTGGGTACATCTTTTACATTGTAGTGTATGCATATGTTATGAAGAGCACAACATACACTGACAATTTTAGCTGCTTTTTCAGGGCAATAATGCAGCTCCCTTGCACCAAGGAGACATCTCCAACGATTCTTCAGAACACCATTTGTACGCTCAATTATGTTGCGGCATTTTGAATGTACCTCATTGAACTTCATTTCCGTAGAACCATCTTCCGGTACCCGATGTGGGGTCAGCAGCCATGGCTCTAAAGGATACCCCGCATCTCCTACTTGTAAATAACGTACATATGTATGTAAAAATATATGTTAAAAATTTGTTTCCAATTAAATAATATAAGTGAAATTACCTAACAACCAAAACTGTGTTTCACCTTCCAAATATTTCTGTTCGAAGTTGTTCCGTAGGTCGCTTGTGCTCCATATAAAAGAGTCATGGCATGCTCCAGGATGTGATGGATCTACGTACCGTATTTTAAGCTCATCGTCACAGAGCTGTCAACATATTTTATAGTGATTTATTAGTGTGCGATATATGTACATATGTATGTATATCGCTTTGAACAACTTACCAGCATAACATTCAGGCTAAACCTACCCTTTCGATTGTAGAAAAGGTGTTTGTTGTCGGCTGGAGCTATAATTTGAACATGCATCCCGTCGATGCAGCCGGCAACCCCTGGAATTTTGTGCTTTACGTAAAATGACAGCGCAATTTTACGTTTTTCCTCTGCTGATTGTGGCACTTGTATCCACACCGCGCACAAATGATTTAAAAATACGTCAATTACTTCAGTAAGCACGTTACAGAAAGTTGACTGTGCAATTGAAACATCGGTATCTTTACCAACTCCAGTTTGGTAGCCTCCTTCAGCAAAAAACCGTAAACATGCACTTAACTTTATAATTGGTGAAACAGCAAACACTTTTTTGCATTGTTGAGTGTGTGCTGTTAAAACCTCTAGCAAATAACGAAATGCCGGCTTGTTTACTCTATAGTACTTTTGAAATCTGTAAATAAATTGGACAGATTTAACACCATTCAATTATTTGCTACACATTTACTTACAATGACTGAGGCAATTCAAGTGGATTCGATGCGTCCCTTAAATATCTTCTAACAATCCTACTTGCTTGCTCTTCTTCAACAGAAACAACCTCTGCAACCATCCTAAAGGCTATTGTATGCATTTTTTTTTTAAATTGTTTTTTAAGTTTTTCACACACGAACACTTTTTTACAAACAAGGCCTTGATTACAAATAAATAATTATAATTTGCTTGAAGGCAGCACAAAGAAAAATAAAAAGTAAATAAACAAAACAGCTGTCATCGAATTTCGATGTTGCCAACTTTTATTTTTTTGCTTCTCAGGTAATTTATGATTGGAGGAATTTTTTCTCGAGAAACGTATTTTCCTTAGGAATGAAATTCCGTAAGAATATTCATGATTGGGCTGTATATGTTGCACTTACTCACCTTTAATTGAATCTCTTTTTCTTCCAAATCTGCTGTCATTATTTTTTGTCCTCTTGTTGTATTTATAGCCAACGTAATTTTCATAAACATATATATATATATTAATTTTCGTATTACGACTATCATGTTTGTAATTGACCTGTAGGATAAAAAAATTATTTTTAATTTAATAAAATTCTATAATAAATTTCGGCTTAGTATCGGATGTTTTACAAAAACGTTAAACGAATTGACTTTTTTCTAAATAAAAACTCATTGCTAACACTGTAATTTGCAAAAACAAGTGACGTTGACATTTGTTATCACACACTACATACACCACCAACCACATTACTGACACTGAGCTAAGCCAGACATTCAGCCGGTTTGTTTGTTCAAGTTTCTTTTCTTTCGCCTACACTAAATTCGTCTTTGTTAATTATTAATTTTATTGTTTTATCGGTTAGCCACAACGTTAACAATATCGATTTAATACGAATGTGTTAAATTAAATAATAAAGATAAGGGATTGTTGGCAAAAATGACTTTGTTAAAGTACATGTCTTTAATAACCACTTTCTCGGTATTTGCGGCTTTAATATCGATTGTTTGGCAAGCATTTTTATCATTAAAACAATTAAATAAAATCACTCAAATTTTAACTGGTTTATTGGCAATTGAGAGTCAGTTAAAAAGGCCTTGGAATGAACCAAAACCTAAAGTTGCTTTGGGCTATGGAGCTTGCAGCGATTTATTAATCAGAGCTACGGAGTTTCTTAACTATTCTTCAGCCGAAATAATAGCAGACAATGTGGGGTTAGATTTTACTGTGGATGAGGTAAATGATGAGGCGGAATTATTAAAAACATTTGGTTATTATTTTCGTAATGGCGCCGCAGCAGAGTGAGTTGAAATTGTTGTTTTATTTTATATAAGAAAATATAAATCTTCTTAATGTATTTTTTTAAGGAGGGTAATGCCGAACACTACTTTGTTTAGCCAACTAATCCAAATTGCCAAAAAACAACATCGCCAGTCTATACAGTGGTTTATTGGGGGCAATGCTCCCTTAATGGGTATACGATTTGATAAGGAAGGCTGGGAAGTATTGTTGGGAGCTAGAATGTCTGATAAGTGAGTATGTACTAAGATGCAATCAAATAATTTTCTCAATAAATAATAGGAACTTTCTGTACATACTTTAAAAAATTTGCTAAGATCATAAAAAGTTTACATAAAATAATCGCTTATTTCTCAATAATACAGATTACGCCGTTTAGTGCCTAAAAATATAAAAATCGCTGGTGATGTAATCGAAAAAGATGATATACATTTGATATTAGAATACAAGGCTGGTGAAATTTGGGGCCCCTTTACAGCCCCCAGAGCTAATCGCTATATCTTACACAACGATCATAATAATCCACATTTAAATTCTCTCGAACATTTGGAAAAAGCCATCGAAACATATAAACCAGATTTATATGTAATTAGTGGCATACAAATGATGGATAATTACAAGTTTGAAGAAGGCGTAAGAGAATCACGTTTACTTAAAGTAAATCAGCAAATAAATTCTTTAAGCAGGCAAACATTAATACACTTTGAAATGGCTTCGTATGTAGAAATAGAGCTTTTACAGCAATTGAAAGAATACATTTTGAACTATGTTGATTCGTTGGGCATGAATGAACAAGAATTAGATAATTTAGTACAAGTTTTAGAACTTGGACGCACAACTTTGGCCTCCGATTGGAATCCCCGAGTAGCTACAACCCTAGACCAAATGCGTAAAGTTTTTACTATATTGGCCAAAGATTACAATAGGAATTCAACTAGTATAAATAACACCAGAAGGAGAATGGTTACCAGAATACATTTGCATACTTTGGCTTATCAGGCTTTTTTGACGGTTAAGGATTCAAAGTGGAAGAATAGCAAATTGGGGACAGCCAAGGCAGCTCTAACAGCTCATCGTTATGTCTGTCAAACACAAGTGGTAATAAAAGTTAAACATTCACTTGAAAAGTTTAACGTCAGTTTTTTTTTTATCATATATAGATTAATCCCGAATCGGCTTCTTTAATATTGGACGATAGTTTTTCTACCTCTTTGGATCAGGATAAGGCCCAACGCATGACCATTGATACCCAAAATCCTGTTCCTTGCTGGTTCGAAACACTACAAATCAGTGCACAAAACCCTGTGGATATTGAGATCTGTGTAGCCCCGGTATTAATTTGTCGTGTGGCTAAAAAGACAGCTGGTGCTGGGGATAATATATCCGCTGCTGGTCTATCCCAACAATTATAATTTTAAAACTAATCACAGTTGAGGTTACTATATTATTCAAACAAGCCATAACTACTTAATGAGACTGCTATGCTAAAGGATAGATATTTAAAGAAAGTACTATACGAGTATGTTAAAGATAATTAACGATCCTCTTTCTAAGCATGTATATTTTTGGATATCCTTACCTTTATACAAATCCTAATATATTTTAACGTTTTATTTTCGGTTTTGAAACACATGTGTTCATGGCAATAGCTATATTATTTTTTAATCGTGTACTTTTGGCTTTTGCTTAATCTTTATCCTATTACGTTTATTTTGTAGCTATGTTGGTATTAAAAATTTGTTAGAATGGTTTTTTTAAGATTTTTATAAAATCATTTATATGTATTGTTTTATTAATGACCTGTTCGAAAGTTACCTTAAGCAATTTTACATTCCCCTATTAAATGTATGTATCTATGTATGTGGTATATTTTACTACTCTAATAAAAAAAATCCGCTAACAAAATAAAATTCATAAATCAAAGTATGGGAATTTTGGGTTTTATATTTTATGTTTAAAATATACTTTTCTTATTTCTAATCCTATGAAACTATTTTATTGCCTTAACATTCATTTGTAACAAATTACAAACCTGGCATAACATATGCTATATTATCCAATGTAGTAGCCAAATTTGCCTTCAGTTGAGGTTTCTTATCCAAACCCGGTAAACGTGTAGTTAAGCACAGCAATGGGCCCAAAGAACATAGTAAACTGTCCAGCAATACTGACAAGCTACCGGAAACTGCTATTTGACCTTCATGTTCCTTAAGACGATCTCCTATAATGCTAAGACTTTCCCCCAACAACTTTAAATGTGCAGCAGCATCTATGGGTTCGATAGCAGGTAAAGAAGTTTTAGCATTATTCAAAACCACAGACTTGCTTGTATTGCTATAATTGTTTGTGGAGCCGTTTGTTGCTGTATACGAAGGGGATGAGGTTGACTTATTCAATAAGGGTGTGGTAGTCTGATTTCTTCTATATGAATTATTACGCGTCCTTTTCGGAGTCAACGTAGATGTTAGGGGCTTTGCAACCGCCAATTCTTCTTTCGCTTTCTGTTTATCTTCTGCCAATTTTCTAGTTCGACTTGTGGTAGGTCTATTAATGAACGTTGAGTTTGGCGGTGTCTGATTAAGTTGCACCGCAGCAGCTTCATTGATTTCATTTATTCCACACTTTTCTCTTTGGTTAGCTCTAGCGGCTTGCATTTTAGCTTTACGTTTCCAGGCATTTTTCTCCTTATTTGAAACATTTGACCATAATTCGTGTAATCGCCTAGCCGCCTGATAATCAATATCTGCAGTTTTACCAATGTTTGAAGATTTGCGATGCTCCCGCGCCCACATGTTATAAGCTGTATAACGTGTCTTACCTTTATCTTTCCGTTCAGCTCTATTTTCTCTAAATTTATTTTTTTCCGTCATATACAAAGATTGCCTAAAGGGTGATCTTTGATTCGACGCTGAGCCATCTAGATTGGTTCCCTCGCTACCAACTAAATCTGCCACAAGTTCACCAAATCCATCGTCGTCCGAGTCAGATACAGCAGTTAGGCCACTGGTATCGTGTAAGCCATCATTTATATCATCTTCATCGTCTTCGTCACCTGTTTCCTTAGAAGTGTTATCCACTTCCATACCGTCTTTATCATGAGGCTCCTCAACGGGTTCTTCATCGTCAGCTCCCATATCATTTCCTTCTTCTTGTCCCGCTCGGGCAGCTTCACGTGCTTTTAGGGCTGCCAAACTAGGTCTACCACGCCCGATATACTTAGTTGTAGTGGTTTTTGGGGAATGGGTACTAGCCGTAGTTCTTTTGTAGATTTTTTTCTCCACTTCATCGGGGGATTGAAAATCTAAAAGTTTTGACGACTTTTTACGTACACGTCCACTTCGTGAAACTCCCGTGACTTCAAATTCTATTATAAGTACATAAACGAGTTAATTTGAAATTTAGTTTATTGGTGTTTAACTTCTTACCTTTTGTGTTTGGTGTGCCATTTGGTGGTTCCATGTTTTGAATATTCTTATTTTTTCTACAAATAGTTTGATTTGGTATGTTTTTCTTCACAAAAAAATTAGAATAGCGGGATAATGAAAAACAAGAAGATTACACTTAAAAAAAATTATCTTTCAAGCACTAGTGATGAGTTGCCAGACGTATCCCGCAATTGAAACGTATGATTAAATTTGAATTTTATAGCGCATTCACATTACACTGAAGTCTGGTAGATTTACACAATACAACAACAAAATAACATTGATCTATTCTAAATGTGGTATTTACATATAAATAATAATCCGAACTAGGAATGAATTTTAACATTTTGTACGGAAAATTTGATTTAAAATAAATTTGAATTATTTTTCATAAATACGGCAGTACTCGTATGCAGTTCGACTGTAAGAAAAAAATTAATAGTAAATTTTTTTTGCTGTGCTAATGCACATACCTTATTAGACTTGCTCTTAATTACAGACAATTATTTCATTTAGAGTGTAGTATTTTCGGGCATAGTTAAATTTGTCTTTTCAAAACAGCATTTTATATCCTCTATTATTTTTCCAATGATCTTCCCTAAATATAAAATCTAATACAGACTGTTGAGAAGTCAGATGAGATCCTGGGTACATGTACAACTACGACTAAAACTAAAACAATAATAACTAAAGACTTAAGGGCTTATAAAAAAAAGTTTTAGCCCCTATTGCCTGTAATTGAGTGAGCATAAAACTCAGGGAGACTTTAATTCATTAATTCCGATAAAGAATTATTATTTTGCTGTAAAAGCTGTTTGACCAATTAAACTCAGAAGACGCTTTGCAAACTTATGCAAATAAAGAAGAACAAAAACGGAAAGAAGACTTTCAATTATTTAAAATGCCTATTGAGGTTACACTATTGTATTTCTTTGCCCAATATCTAACCCTATTCATGACCTTTTAAGATCTGGCAACTCTGAAAGTATTTATTTTATGTTTGCATTAAACGTCAATAGTTGAAAAAAAAAATCAAAACAATTGCACTTTCATGCTCATTTATCCGGCAATTTTCTTTGTAATTGAACGTGTTTCTGGCGATTGGAACGTACATTTTTCATGTGGTTTAAGAAATATTTAAACAAAATACAAAATTTGAAGCGGCATTTAATACTTATTAGTGTGTGTGTTGACAATAATATAATTTATATACGCATAAGGGAATTCGTTCATAAAAAGATATAAAGCAAAGAACCACTGAGAATGAATTAGCAGGGTAGTGGTTGCGCAACTCCACCTCCCCTTTTGTCTAAAAAAGGAAACAGTACATTAATTTATTAATCTTTTATGAAGATCGGGTTTTTATAACGAATTACAATAACTGAAAAAAGTGTAGTGAAATATAGCCAAATGAAGAAACGATCAAACTCGCGTGGAAGTCCGGAGGCTTCAGATACTACATCGTCTACATCAATGCAAGCATCAATTAGTATGAAATCTGTTAACAGTGTGCCTGCCGCACCAATTAAAACACATGAACACAGTACCAGAAAACACAAACCTGAGGAAATCGCCGAAACCTTTTTGGTGGTCAATGAGCGTCCCGTCGATGATATATCCTTGGATTTCTTTTATAAACCCCACACAATAACCTTGTTGGCCGTATCGGCTTTGGCCGTCATGTATTTTGCTTTTGTCAGGTATTTTATTTAAATAAATATGTGGTATGCACATATTTTTCGTTGTTTTGTTAAAATTAATTCATATTTAATTTAGGGTATAAGCTACGAAGTAATTGTTGTTCCAACAAATAATTATGAGCAGATATAGAACAGAAAATTCTGATAAAAACAAAAATATGTAGGCTTAACACAAATACACTTGTGATTTTATTGTTCAACAAAAAAATTCATTTAATGCGCAACTGTTGGTTTAAAAAAGGAGTAGGTATAAAGCCTGAACGCCGATTTAGGGGAGTAATAGACATGATTGGAAAAAATCGTAGAGGATTTCTTGTGCGAACAGGAAATTCCAAATTAATATTTAAATATATTGAATGGTTGTTAATTTGGTCTTTTCATACCGAATATTTAAATTTTTTTTAAGGGTTTTTATTAATTTCAACTAAAATTTGGAAATTGACTCCTGATTGGATTTTCCGACAGGATGATATGATATAAGGGTTTGTAACGAATTTTCGTCTTCTCTTGTCAAGATTGTTATGGAGACAAACCGGTTTCGGCTTTATACCATTTTTCAATCTGACTTTTTGAAAAATAAATGCTACTCTATTTTAGAGGTGGAGTTCTCAAAGCGTTAAACATTCAAGTTAAGTGCATTTACTCGTACTATCATTATCGATGACATGAATTTTATTTCTTGACCAGCATTTTCAATTATAATACATTTAAAGTGCTTCAAAAACCATTTTCAAAATCGAACGAAATTTATTACACCATTTCATAAAATTGTTTTGAAATCAATCGTTTTCTATCACAATATAAAAGTTATAATATTTAAAAAACAAAACGAAAATGTCATTCAATGACACAGAAGATGGCAAATAGCCAAAACCGGTTTGTCTCCGAACAAAACACCCTGCCGGAATATCAAATCGAGAATCAATTTTAAAATGGTTCAAAACTCGTTTTCAAAATCCACCAGAACTCATCACACGTCATCAAAAAAATTCGATTTGAAATCAAACGATTTATATCGCATTCCTGTATACTTCATTTTGTAATTTATTTTTCGTTCACATAATTATTTCATTAAATTTTGAATATTTTCCAAAATCCTAATCCTAATAAGATTTTTAAAACAAACGTTTTTACACGCTTTTTTTTTTTTATAATAAATTAGAATTTGACCAAACCCTTCATTCTGCTACATCTTTTTTTATACTACATATACATACTTTGTTATACTACCCTTATTTCCTCAACAACAAAAACCTGCAGTTGATTTTGTGCTTGCTTGTGACATGTATTGAGCAAAAAATCATAATTGTGACATTTCTTTTAGATGGTTTAACGTGAGAACCAAAAAAAATGTCAACTTCCATTTAAAAACTTTATATTAAAAATTAAAAATAAAAAAAAACATTTTTTTTTGTTTTAAACAATGGTTACTATGTATAATAATACAAATAACAAAATGATAAATTTCAATTTCACTGAAAGTTAATTAAAATAGAATAAAGTAAAAATAACACATAATAAAAAAGGAAGAAAACTAGTAATTAAACTTGGCAAATGCTCTTTAAGGAATATCTAAAATGGATACGTAAGTTGTTCTACTTCCTAAAAACTAAATTAAGTTTCTGTTAGGAACTAATGATGTTTATCGTAACACTTGTGTTAAATTTAAACAATTTTGTAAATAAAAAAAAAACCCCTAAATCAGATTAACCTTCATTCATTTATTGATTACAACAGAGAAAATAGTGAGTGTACGAGTATTTCGGTTTTGGTGTTTATTACTTGACATCTTGAGGTTGTTACTTTTGTTTTGATATTATTATTGTTTCTGTGAATGTGTATACGTTGTGTTATTTAACTTGGAAACATGTGTTCTTCGATTTGATAATTAATTGATTTTTATTTATAAATTACAAATCTAGACTAACCCTATTGATTAAAACTTATAGTTGATAAGGTTTAACAAGGAATAGTTAATAGAAATTGGTTTAATGAATAATGAGTTGAAATGCAGAATAAAACATTTTTAAATATCTTTTTAAACTAATACAAGGGCTATGACTGAGCTAGGCAACCAAGTAAGTATATGTTGGTAGCAGCAATCTGAAAAGTCCCGTTCACAATATTTTGGTTTCACGTGAAATACGTTTTATTTCACCACATAATACCAAACGGCTTGAACGAAAAGTTCAACGTGGGACGTATACACCCCACGCCGCAGGGAACATGTTAAATAAAAATTATTTAAAGCGCTAAAAACAAAGAAATAAAAAATCAAAAACGAATTACAAATTTGGCATGCTTGTTTTCAATTTGTGCTTAGATTTTCACAATCAAACTTTAATCTATTTTGGAAGCCTTAGCTAACTGTGGGCTGACATTACGATCGCAGATCGTTTAGGCTGATACGTTTGTTATTTGCTTGGTTGACGACATGTCATTCCTAGCACTGAGTAAGCATCCCTTTTGCTCCAGAATGCTTAATAGTATTGTACCCAGATGGATTATTAAGAAATGTTGGACTAAGTTATGTCTACGGTTAAGCTGTCGAGAAATTTCGTATCCCTTTTAGGCGGAGAGCAATAATCTTACCCTTATCAATTTCCGTCAGCGCTGTACCACAGGTCATAACGTAAAAAATGCACAAATTCAATAAGTAGCACCGACGGACGCACTGGAGTAACTTTTTTATTATATTCTTAACAGAAATCAGTGTTGGCTTTATAATTGTTGGAGAAAGAAGATTTGCTTTTCTTTGCAAAGTAAAATGTACCGTTCCTTAAAATCAGATTCAATTGCATTCTCTCGTTTTTATGATACCTAACAGTCTGTCGTTTTCGATATATAGCAAGTATTCAAGTGGCCTTATAAATAGTCGAAGCACTATATTAAAAATTCTTTACTAAATATAATACAGCTTTGATTTATTTTTGAGTCTTATTGATTTATTTTTAATTATCAGTAATATTCTTTTAATTATCCGAAATTATTAAGTATTTCTTATCTTCAATACCAAAGTAAGAAGGGGTATTACATACATATGTACATATATAAATCTATTAATCGAACCTTAACGTAATACTAGCGTACTGGTGAAGAATATAACTCGTTCAATTTTTTTTTTTGTTTATTTGTTGCAGAAGTAATTGCATTTCGAAAATACAGAAAAGTAGACATTTGGCTATTCGTAATCGTTTTCACTATAATGCTCGACTTTGTACCATTTGGGCATGAATCGTACGATGTGACGTTTTTATTATTTGTTTGTTTGTTATTCCTCTCATTTGCTCTATATAAGTTTATTTCATTGTTACTAATATTTGTGACTTTGAATTGTTGCCAGTAAATAAATAGCACGTGCTTATAAAATATATTATTTATTAAATAGATGACATTTACAGTGGACACTGACTTAGTAGAAAGAAAGACACAAAGACTGCTGGTGTTTAATAAAAGTTCCTGTATTCAGTTATCTTCTATATATATATATAAATCAATTGCTGTTCGTTAGTCTCTCTAAAACTCGAGAATGGTTGAACGGATTTATCTTATGTTGGTCTTGAAATGTTCGTGGAGGTCTAGGGAAGGTTTAAACGGTGAGAAAAATTCGAATAATTACCGGGAAAACCCCAAAAACAGCCCTTTTCTTTTTCCCTTATATCTATCAAAATATTCTTCGCGTGCGCGTTGGATCATATAATGTCAGTGATAATATCGCAAATGCGACCAAGTACTGATTTCCAATTTGATCGGCTTCGCGAAACTTAATTTTAGCCAACTTCAGTTAAGTTATAATTTTGAGGTACTTGCACTGGACCGATTTTCCTAAAACTTTGCACACATATTGAGCTCATTAAGGGGCGTAGCAACGCGCGCCGGGAGAAATACTGTTATTTTTGAGGTACTAAGTATTGTACACATTGAAAAAAGTAAATAAGTAAAAATGTTGTGTATGAATTTAGATATTCCAAAGGTACCAGGAAATCTTCATGGTTTAGGGAAAGAAGAATTGTTTTACTCTAAATTTAACGCGTGCGGGCCACGGGCAGTAATGAATAAATCAAAACAACTGGATCGATTTTAATCATTTTTTCAGTGAATGCACATAGGCTATCTATTTTATACCCGTGCGAAACCGGAGCGGGCCGCTAGTGTTAAATAAAAAATTTCCACATAACAAAAAATATTAATATGTACATATATGAAACATGGTTGTTCATATATACTCGTATATATTTTTGTTATTTGGACATTGTTATTAAATATTTTATTTCCTGATAATGCTAGGCGAAATATCGATAATGAAAAAAAAAATATATTTAAAGGAGAAAATTGTTATTTAATATTTTAAAGCTTGTATAAATAATTGATAAATAAAAAACGGTAGAAAGAAATATGAAAACCTATGAATATTTATCTCTTAAAATTAAAACGAATTTTAACGATGTTTTGTTAATTATAGCGCCTATGAAAATTATGAAATATTTTAATTATTTATTTTAGTAGACGACAATTACTTCTTAAAGCCAAAGTAGTGTTAGATATCTTTTTTCAGCTTAATCAATTATTATACTAATATTTATAATCTAAATGTCTTTTTATTTGTTTCTAATAACAGGGACGAAGGCAACTTTGAGGAGAATATTTGGGCTGGTATATTATGTGTAATTTTCTTTTTTTTTATTATATCGGTATTGGCATTTCCTAATGGTCCATTTACACGACCACATCCAGCAGTATGGCGCATAATATTCGGTTGTTCGGTATTGTACTTAATGGCTCTACAGTTTTTAATGTTTCAAAATCATAAAACAATTATGAACATTTTCTACTGGCTAGATCCAAAATTACGAGACTTTCACATAAACATGGATAAAGTAAAAAAGAGTGCAGAGTTTTTAAAAGATTAATATTGATTTCAATAAATTACAATTTATAGGAGTACGGTGTCAATTGTTCAGATATTTCATTCGAACGTGTCAAAGGCCATTTGGATGTGTTTGCTTGGGGACACTTTTTGGGCTGGGCTTTTAAGGCCATTCTAGTTCGTCACATGGGTATTTTGTGGGCCATTTCTGTCATGTGGGAGATTACTGAAATTACTTTTGCTCACTTGTTACCCAATTTCGTGGAATGTTGGTGGGATGCCCTCATTTTGGACGTTTTAATATGTAATGGGTTGGGCATTTGGGTTGGTTTGAAAATCTGTAAAATTTTGGAAATGCGCGAGTACAAATGGGCCAGCATAAAGGATATTTCTACTACTAGTGGTAAAATTAAACGTGCCATGTTGCAATTTACGCCAGAAAGTTGGACAGCAATTAGATGGTTGGATCCTAAGTCGACCGCTATGCGTTTTGCGGCTGTTATACAATTGGTGATATTTTGGCAGGTAAAACCATATTTTTAACTTATTATAATTCAGAAACCAAAATTAAAAAAATGGTCGATAAGTTTTCTTCAAAATTTTTTATCGATTTACTTTCTACAAATATTTATTATCGATTCTACAGAAAATTTGTAATCAAAAAATTGTCGACAAAAAATACTTACTATTGATAAATATGCTATAATATTTATTTGTTATCTAAAAATTTTATACAGGCAATTTTTTTAACAATAAATTATCTCAAACATCAAAGTAAAAGTTAAAATTGCTACAGAAAGTGAAAGCTATATCTATTAATCTCAAATAAAATTAATCTAAATTAGCCTTAATTAAAGTTTTTAGAGAAACTCAACATTCAAAATCTTTAAGATAAAATTACTGTCCATAAATTTTATACCGATTACATTTTTAACTAAAAATGGAATTAATCTATAAAGTTTTTGTTCGAAAACTAATTTACTAGAGAAATTTTTCAAAGAATATAATAGCAATCGGATAATTTGGTACGAAAATTAAAGCTATCAAAAGAGTATTTTCTATGTACGAAAGAAAATTAAAGTTATCGCAAATTATCTATAGTGCACAAGTCATCATAAAATATTTTCCTTTTTTAGATTACTGAACTCAACACGTTCTTTCTTAAACACATCTTTGAAATGCCACCAGATCATTATGTTGTTATTGGTCGTTTAATATTTATTGGTCTGTTTGTGGCGCCTTCAGTTAGGTATGCTTTATAATTTATCAAGATTTAAAAACAAAACAACAACTCAAAACGCAAACTTCTCTCTCTCTATATTTTAATTTTAGACAATATTACACTTATGTTACGGATACACGCTGTAAACGCGTTGGTACACAATGTTGGGTATATGGTGCCATTATGGTGTCTGAAGCAATGTTATGTATTAAAAATGGCAAAGAATTATTTGAACGCACGCAAGCTATAAACATTATAATTTGGTTGACAATACAAGTGATAATTTCGATAGCTTTTGTTTACGGTTGTATATTATGGCAGGTGAGTAGTTTTAAGTTGACATAAGTAATGTATAAATTTTTAATACTTTTTGTACATTTTTTAGCGCATGATGGAAAAGCACAAATCCATTAATCAACAATCACCTTCCAAGAAATGTAAAAGCTTAGAAAGACAGCAATCAAAAGGTAACATATAGTGTGCTTAATTTTTTATTTTATTTTGTTACTTAAATGAATTTTTCTTTTTAACATTCAGATATTTTCCTTAAGTTTACTTTTAGTTTTTTAATATTGTTTCTTTTTTCCGTTTACTTTTTGATTTATTATTTAAATTCTTTTAGATAAATTGGAAAACTTGCTCTTCTTAAATTGTTTACATTCAAAATCTGTAAAGCACTATTTGTATGGAGTGGCTTTTAAAACTTAACTAAAATTATTTAATTTTTTTTTAAATTATTTTTACACAAAATTTCCTTACTAATTAGAACACTATTTTAATAACTTTAAATATTGTTAATCTGCCTAGTAAGGAAATTTATATTCTTTATGTCTAAATTAAATGTTTCTATTATTGTGTGTATTGTCTGATTTCATGCTATCCTGTCACTTTATTTTACTTTTACTTTAAAAACAAAAAACATATCTCAACTGGCCAGGTCCCATTTACTATGTACATCCTAGAATCATAGAACATGCACGAGGAAAGTTAAATAAAACCATTAGCAAACATATTGATATTGAAAGCACTCCTTATGATATTAAAATTAAAATTGTTTAATTATTTTACAATTTTACACTTATTTGTGTATTTTAATTTCAATTTCATTTTTTTTTTTTTTTTTTTGAAAACAAATTTAGCAATATTTTTTATACAGTGCTCAACTTTCGTAATGGTACAAAGTAAGGTTTATTTTTCTTTTTTGATACTTGAGAACGCATATATGGGTATGAAAATAATCTTGATTGCAAATAATTTGTGGAATTAAATATGTAATTGTAAAATATATTAAGGCAAGTTATCCTATCAACATAAAATTGAACGTTTATGGTTTTACAGCAAAGCTCTTTTTGTCATATACAAAAGCTTTTAACATTTATATATAACAACTGTTTTTTTTTTCGACTCTAAAAGATTTATTTATTAATATGTGTTTCTTTAAACATTTTGATTTGAAAAGCTTTTTTTACTAAAACAAATTTTTATTACAAATCCTTTTTCAATTTTGTTTTTATATTTTTATTAATTTTAAGCCAGAAGAAAAAATTTTAAACTTGAAAAATTCGTCGAAAAAGGCATTTTGTAAATACGCTTGACAAATGCGGTTCCTTAAACATACATTAAAATCTCACAAGAAATTATTTGTTATGTTATGACATTGTTAAGATTACCCAATAATAAATATTAAAAAAAAAAACTAGTCTCTATGCGCATTTCGCTGGTTTCTTATGCTAGCTTATCAGAAAACTTTTATCCAACTTTTTAGAAAAAGCTATCGAAATTATCACTAAATGAAAAAAAAAAAATTCAAAGAAAATCAATTTAATTTTTTTTTGTCAAAATGACACTACTATTGGCATATAATTGTTTTCAGCACTGTTACTTTTATAATATAAAAATATTTTGAAATCTATTTGAGCCATTTTTTTATCCGCTTTTAAATGGATTGTACAACTATTTAAAAATATTTTATAAAAAAACATTAAATGGACTTATAGCACATTCAAAATCTCGATCTTTAAAGTTTTTTATAGTTTTTTTGACTTTCCATAATAATTTTTATGAATTAATTTTCAAGCAATTTTATTGATTATATTCGATATTTGGCTACACCTTTGTGTAGCACCATCAGGAAATAAATTTTATTATAAAAAATAAAAAAAGTAAAAATTTACCAAAACGAATATAAAAACTAAAAATAATTTTACATTTATAATGTTTATATTTGTTTATATTTTTTTTTTTTTTTGTAAAAACAATAAGTAAATTCTGACTTTTTAAATGTTATTTTATGTATTAAATGCCTAACACATGAGCGGTATTATCCGTATCTGCTTTATAATAAATTTTTCGAGATATTGGTGCTTTACAAATTTGTAATATTTCTTCTCAATATATAAACTAGCGCGTTTTCAAAGTTAGTATAGTGATTTAATTCACGATAATGGGAAAGTACAGCTGTTTTATGTGAATTACTACATCTTTGATTCGAGTTATTTTAGAATATTTTAGTTTTTAGCATATTTTTCCTTGTTAATTGAATATAATTTATTTCCTGATGATGCTGCACAAAGGCGTAGCCAAATATAGAAAGAATATAATCAATGTTTTATTAAAAAAAACAAAAATTTCTGTATTTCAATATTTAAGTTATGTTTTCAGTTTTTTTTTTAATTTAATATTTTTCCATATATTTATTATTTTGATTTATTTTTTATATCTTTTCTAGGCAAAGAATCACCCCAAAAATCCCCGAAACGCAACGACATGAAGATTGAATAAATATTTAGAAAATTTAAATTTTAAAATTATTTGAATAGAAACGCACTATCCAGAAAAAATTTTAATTGTTTTACGACTAGTTCTAGAACGCCAGCACTCTTTCGAAGTTTTCTTGAGCTAGCAATGTTTTTCATTTCTAACTAAATATAACGGAAGAGCTTGGATTTAATAATCGTGTTTTAAGTGGTTCTAGAACTAATTCTGTTGTTAATGACTGTAATTTCGAATTGTTATCTTTAAACTAGTTGTATACTTTTAATGAAGAAGTCGCCCTACTTTTTAAGAATTTTATTTGAAACTATGGATTTTAGAATAAGTTTCGTTAAGCTGTTTTTTTTTAATTTTTAGCATCAGCTTAAAACGACTCGTGATTACCCAAATCTTTTGAGTTCTATTAAGCGGTCGTTACTTAAGTTGAACTCTTGCTCCTTGTAAGAATTATTTTCTTAAAAACTCTATAGAAGTAGTTTACAATTCAACATCTTTCTTCTTTAAGTTGGTTTTTTAAAAGATTTATATGCTTTCTAGAACTAGAGACTTGCCTGGATAATAATACTTTTTACATTAATTATTACTTTTATTTTAATTATTTATTTTTATTTTAATTATTAATTCTCTTTAACATGTTATTTAAATTCGAAGAAGACTTATTATTAAATATATTCGATTATTTCGAATTTTTTTTGTTGGTATTTTATTATACAAATAAGGTGCGGTGCGCGACAAGTTAACACGATCATACAAAGAGTATTGCATTATAATGCTTCCTAAACTACATATTGCACAAATATTATTCGTATTCGAAATTATTTACTTCCATTACAAAATTTATCTTTTTGTGTATTTGTTGTTGTATAAGCATAGACTGCTAGGTAGTGGAAATGTACCGATTTGTAAAGCGAAACATTTAAATCAGCAAAAAGCATAGATGCTCAAAAAAATTTCATATTATAGAATTTTAAATACAAATTTTGTAGAATTTTTCTTGTGTTCCTAACGTCACAACCAATCTTCACATGTCTTTCATACCAATAAGATTTGATGGATATAACGGTCACATACTATCCTAGTTGGTCCTCGGCAGGAAGGCCAGCAAGGTACTCGGGTATAATAGGGCTACTTTAAGCTGGATCACTGCGTTAGTGACAGGACATGGAAACTTCAAGTACCATCTGGCTAAGATGAAAGTCGTAGAAGATGATACTTGCAGACTATGCCTGAGACGGTAGCGCACATTGTGTGTGAATGTCCAGCACTGGCTAGCATAAGGCTTAAGACCACGGGCAGACACTTGTTAGATGTGAATGCGATGGGGGAACTAAGCCTTAGACAGATGCTAGCAATTACAAAAGACTCCGTGATGAGGAAGAGTGTCGACAGTTACCAGTCGACAGTCTGAAATCACTTTAGTCAAGAATAAAGGCTAGAGCTAGCACGAGACTCAATTGAAAGTAAGGTGGTTGTGATTACGGATCGGTTCCCTGAAATCAATTTGAGGAGCGAAATGGGGGTCGAAAAGGGACCCAGAAAGTAAGTGGTCTGCTTCGATATCCCCCAATACATTAGTAATAATAATAATAATCCTAGTTGGTCTGTTAACATCGATTGCAGTGTTTGGTTAAAGCTAAGGATGTCCCAAAAGCTAAAATCACGACAATAGCACTCGAAGCCTTTACAATCATGAAACTGAAATGGTTTCATCGGAAAAATTAGTATTCCAAATAACGTGTGTGTGCAAGACCTTTTCTTCGCTTATCCTACAGTTCTTGTTGAAACATTGAATTTTCGTACGTGCATCTGTAGTGCTGAAGCATTCCAACATAAATGCATTTCAGTAGCATTAACTATTGCTTACAGAGTTTGTAGCCTTTTGCAAAACTTTACGAATTTCATGCGCAGAAGGATCTTTTCATTTCACTTCAATTTTTGCGTTCTTGCAAGAACATTTTTAATACAAACTTTGTAAAATGGCCCTGCGATGAACCCCTTATCGAAAAAAAAAACATTTCCTAGGTCAGTTTTGTCTTAAATATTTCATTAACAAAAATGCAACTAAAGCAATATGACTTTTTTTATAATTTTAACGCACACCTTTGAGTAACACACACCACCATTAGAAAACTTAATTCTTCTTAAAAAAATGCCTCCAAAAACAAAAGAAAAAACGAACATAAAAAGCTTAAACTTAAGTCATTTAAAACCACCAAATAAAAAAAAAAATCATCTCCATTATAAATATCTAATACATTTGTACATATAGATATGCATATTAATAAATAGTTTAAATAATTTTCCCCTCAAATTTGGAAAAAAACCCGTCAAGAATTTGGTTGAAGTTTTATTTAACAAACCTTTAGTTTTAATTCTTATAATTTTTATTGCGTATATTTCATATATTATGAAATAATTCCTAGGCTATCTTTTCTAAAACCAAACAAATTACAAAATTATATTTAACAAAAATTAGAAAATTTTTTTTAAACAAAAAATTAGAATTTTTTTAAACAAAAAAATATTGAAACCTACTGGATGGATTTAATTAATATTTAATTTAAATTATAAGCTTTTACTTAGTAGGTAAATACAAGACAAAATAATATTTTGTGGGTGTATTGTTTTACCAAGGCTTTAATTAAATCTTTTAAGTTATTTATACAATTAGGAAAACTAAGAAGATTAAGTTAAAAACAAAGTGCTGGTATATATTTTAAATAAATATTAAAATGATTTTGTTATTTTTTTTTTAATTATAAAAAATCTTAATAAAAAATGGTTTGAAAATTAAAAAATGTTTTTTACTTGAAATTGGTGAAACGTAACAATCAAGCGTATGATATTCAAATTTTTAAGTTCGCAAAAAGTACTAAAGAAATGTTGCAGAAGGTAATTAGTTTATGCGACCCTCATGCGTGGCATGCCATAACAAATATTGCGTCAAAAAAAGCACGTAGTAACAAACACCTTTTCCAAAAAAAAAACAAAAAAATTAAACCTTTAAAAATAACTTAATAAAAAAAAGCTTTCAGCACGCTTCCAAAAAAACAATCGACTTACAGAACGTTAAAAAAGGAGTTTATTAATTAGTTTACGCTAGTTAATTTGACAAAAATAAAATTTACAGTATATAATTTCCGAAATCTTTTGTTAGAAACTAATTCCTAAAAAAACTAATTTTTTTAACTAAAATATTCACAAATATTTGTTTGCCAAAGAAAATTTATATTAATAAAGGCTTTTACCAAAATCACTCACAAAAGCAGTTTGCACTAAGGAAGTTGCCAACAATTTATAAATAAAGTATTATACCAAAATAAAAATATTCCTTAACGATGCAAAAGGTAATAAAAGAATTCTTTTGAAAAAATGCTTTCAATAAATCTTATCATAAAAACTTTTTTCCTAAAATCTCTTTCTAAATGGTTTTTATTCTTATAAGACTTTTGTGATTGAAATTAAATTTTTTCTGATTTAATTTAAAAGTAACCATTTACATTTTTTAATTCTTTTTATTTCCCTTAGATCTAACGAGAATCTCAGTTTTTTTTAATTTTTTCTTTTAATTTCTTAAACAATTTTGCAACACGTAGATCTCATTTTTTTGTTACCTTGTTCTATTTTGATCGTAAATCTGAGAATTGTTTTTTATACTTTATTTATTTTACATATTTATGCAAATTTGTTTTAAAAAAGCTAAGCTTAAATTGTTAATGAAATAAAATTTTTTAAAACTCATTTCTTAGGAAAATTTAAAAAATTTTAACTTAAAAAAAAGGTTTACGAGAAAATTGAATATATTGAAGCAAAAAATATGCAATACTTTGGAAATGTATGTAATATACAAAAAATTTTAATAAAAACTTTTATGATAAAATGGCATTGTTGTTAATCTGTATAAATATTTTTATATAAAGTATTCATGAAATATGTTTGTGCAAAAAAAATGTATATGTACAAAGTATTAAAGAGAAAAAATTAAACATCCAAAATAGCAGAAACAGTCTTCTTAACGGCATCCCTAGCATAGGGTATGTATGATAAAGAATACCAAGTCATAGCTAATGATTGCACTATGATAAACAATAAGGTCAAACCGGGTTTATGCCACTAAACGCGAAAACAAAACAAAAAACATGAATAAATAAAACAAAAAAAAAATAAATAAATAAAATAAACATACCGCTATGGCCGCTAATAATGTCATGACAAGTGAAAATATAACAATGCATGTAGCAATTAAACGCGTATCAGAAAACATTTTCTTCAATTGATTTGCGGGACCCATTAGAAAACAGGTACTTTAAAAAAAAACTTATGATTTGCATAAAACGTGAATGAATGCTTTCAATTATTTTACCTAGTCATTGATATAATATTGCCCAGTGTATAGAATACAGCAAACACAACTACGCCGAAATGTAAAAATAGAGCTATCGATCCCAGTATGGTTAAAACAATGCCCAATATGAAACATATACAAAAACCTTTAATACGCGTAGACCAACTTAAAGTAGACATTTCATTAATCTAAAATATTAAAAAAAAAAAAATAAAACAAAAATTAAAAAGTACTGTAATGGTTAAAAGTGTTTACGTTTTGAAAGTTTTTGGCTGAACCAATTTTTAAGTAAAATTATATTGAAGAAAAAAAAGGTTAGTGAAAAAAAAAACAGTGTAAAAATATAGTGGTGAAAACGTTTTGAGAATAAAAATTTATGCTTAAAAATTTTATATTAGCCGTATTGAATGTTTGGTGCAATTGGTCTTGTAAAAGCGCAAGGTAAACTCACCAGCGCAACTCAGTGCTTGTTTTTTTAACTGATTAGATGTCAATTTCCATAAAAAATTTTTCGCCGTCTCCGGTACATTTTTTATATATGTAGTTTGACATCCACAAAGAAGCCGTAAATACTTTGAACTCGCACGTGAGTCTACCAATTTTCCTTTAAAACAATGTTTAAATAAATTGCTTGCAGTTTTTGAAGGTAAAATTAAAAAAAAACAGCATTTTACATGTGTGTATGTAAACCAAAATTAGTAAATATTGTACCTATTCCGAAGCCTAGTTCACTAAAACTTATAAATCACCTCTAATATTGCAACATAAATAATATAAATCACCTCTAATATTAAAGCATTAAGAAATAATTTTCTATTTTTGTTTCCCAAATTTTTCCTATTGCATATGGAAAACTATTAAGGCGCAAGGTAGTCCGCCAGGCCAATTTAAGGTCTAATGCACACAGTGTGTATATTACACGAAACCATTCGAACTCTTTATACACTCCTCAAAACTGTGCTTCCTTTAATCATAAAATAATGAAACTTGAAGCATTAGGATCCTAAGTACAGATTATTTTCTAATATAGGAAATATGTGACCACACTAGCAGTTTGCTTAGAAATGAGATAGTATTGTAAATATCAAGAACTTGGTCACTTTGATCTATTTTTTTTTTTTATTATTTATATTTAGCGGCTAACAACGCTGTATGAAATACTATTTTTTTATCTCGATTTCGTTAATCGATCACATAAGAGTTACACCATAAATTCCTTTGGTGTAGCAATCTAAGAGCAAGTTTAAAATTGTGCAAATCGGCTAAAAGATCGTTTTTTTATCTTAATATTGGTGCAAATGAAATTTAAGCAAAAGACGTTGTATGCATATGGACATGCATACATAAAGAATTTTTGTAATAAGATATCGTAAATATCAGTGCTTCAGTTTCAAAGCAAGAATCTGCCCAAAAAAAATACACGAGTCACATTACAAGTCCCTACCAAATTCCTCTTAACACATTGCATTGAAATAAACCACTTTAGTTCTAATAAAAATATTTATAATTGTAAAATTACTAATATTCCAATAATGTTTTACTAGTTACCAACAGTGGGAGTTTCATCATTTATTTACCTGTGTTATAATGCTGCTTTCTTCTTCGGGTGTGCGATCATCGCCGCTTAGTACTCTGCGCAGTTTATCCATGTTAATTTAATTCGGCTTTCCTTGTTTTAGAACAAGTATATTTCAATTTTTATAAGTTTTAATATCACCACTTTTTCGAATTGTTAAAAATTCTTAGAACTTATTATATTCAATAAAATTAAAAGCAAATGTATTATTAAAACAAAAATGATAAAAAAAAACACACAGACAGATATCAAAGTCGATACTTTAGAAATCTGCTACTAGCCGCCGTCATGAATTTAATCAATTTGCCCGCCACCGCCAAATCACATCGGCTTAAGAGCTGAGCCAAAGATTTTCTCAAACGGAATTTTTTGAAATGTTTTATATTACATATATGTATTTAAAAGTATTAAGGGTTTTACAACCTTTTTCTTTGAATGTATTAAATTCAAAAAGTGCGTTAGATCGAACGAAGCTGTATACGAATTAGAAAATCAAAGAAATACTTTATCCTAAGTTAAAAATTATTTACTATTGTTTTTGTATTTAAGGTATACTTGTTTTGGTGTCCTTGTCACAACTTCTTTTGCTGTCATTAGCATGTTCTTATGTTACAAAAAAATGAAGCGGTCTTAATCCAAACCACTATCAAATAGTTATTTTATATTCCTAACAATTTTCATATGTATAATTGACCAAAAGTAAAAATATTCATTGTTTAAACATAACAAGTTAACACTCTATATAATTCTTCCAGTGTAAAGAACAATATTAATAAAATGCTTTGTTAGGTTTTTGCTTTTCTCAAAAGCTTTTTGGTGTTGGATATCAAGATATTAATCGCAGACGCGTTGTCAACAAATTTTGAAAATAATGAAGTTTCCACGATTCTTTTTGCTAAATCATGTTACTTGAATATACAAAAGTAGCGCTTCTGGCAGCATCCAAGATAGCCAGAGCATACACCAGCCTAACAACCGGGTCCTTAGAAAGACTATAAGAATTAATTAGTGAAAATATAATAATAAAGGAAATTTAAATAAATTTAAACGTATTTTTTATTCGGGAACAACCGAATAGAATAAATTTACTTATATACATACATATAGATACATACATATATGGCCATTCATGAAATATAATTTCACATAAAGAAAGCAAAGGTTTTTACTAAGTTAAATTTCTATAAGATTTGTTTTCAAATCCTAACAAAAACTCACAATGCTTTTAGTTCTTTTATTAAACCAGAATACTTTGTACCAAACTCAATGAAAGTTAATCTAATTCCTACTGTAGAATTAAAAAAAAATTGCCATATGTATATTTATAGTTTAAAAATATTTTATTATATATAATGCTACTGCACGTTCAGTTTTTTTTTCAATAGTAAACATTGTTGGCAGTTAAAATTCAGCGAAACCTGGTTTCGTTATAAATGCTAAGTATGTACACTCACATGTAATTATATAAGAGAATAGAATTGGTTTAAGAAAAAACTAAGACTATCATTAAAAAAAATTAATATAAATTAAATTTAAATATAGCATATTCGTGTGTGTATATATGTACGTAAAAAAAATTAATAACTATTATAACAGTCAACAAATGTAATTGCAAAACTCAATTTCGGAGAAAGGAAATAGTATGTACGTATGTTTGTAGAAAATGCTTCTATGGGAAGAATCTTACTCATTAGAATCGGCAGGATTTGACTTTTCATCTGAAGTTTTAGATGATGAGTCAGAAGAATTAACAATATCCACTAAATCTACAGTATCACCCACCGAGGCAGTCTTAGCAGCTTCAACTACAGAATAACCAATGTCCGATGGTGTTCCTTCAGGATAGCCCAAATAATAGTCAGCTATACGACCAGCTTCACGTAGACCACTTAAAAATGCACCATGGACTGTGGCTGGATAATTTCGTATCGTATGTTCTCCGGCAAAAAACAGACGCGGCAATTCGTCCAATTCTTGGTTAGGATTAGGATTACTTGGATTTGGTGGTATTACTGGAGCTGCCAAAAGGTCATAATCACTGCCTGAAGAACCCACTGAAACAAAACTATATGATCCTCTGGCCCAGGGATCGGCACGCCAGCGCGATACCACAGTTTCTTTGGGCTGTGGCACAGAACCATTGCCGAAAATTCCTTTTAACACAGCTATGCATCTACCCACTATAACATCATCTGAAACATTTTCCATTATAGCTGCCGATTGGCCTGCTACCAAAGCCAACAACACGGGGGATGAAGATATGCTCCAAAATAGAAACAGTTCACCACGACTGGCCGTTGTACTACCAACATGACCAAATAAATTCGTATTTGGATCCCAAAATATGCGATCAAAGCATAAAACAACTTTATTTAAATTACCAAAACCTAAGCGTTGTATGGCCTGTTGCTTCCAGTCCGGTAAGGATGGCTCAAACTTAACCGTATTAGCCTGTTGAGATTGTACTTTCGCGGTGGATATTTTTAAAACACCAAGAGTAAGTGTACAAAGTACCAAGTCAGCCTTATAGGTTACCGTTGAGTTATTTGTTTTTAAATTTTCCGCCACGATTTCAACACCCGTTGGAAAATATTTGATAGTTTTAACAGCTGTATTAACACGTATATCGAGCCCTTCTGTCAACGCTATGGGCACACAAGAATAACCATTACGTACGGTGGTATGATTTCCAATAAACTCAAAATCATCGTCTTGATCCCAATGTTTGAGCGACAGGTTGCTTAAAGGTGTGGCGTTGGCAAATTCAAGATTAGCAAAATGCCAGTCTAATATTTGGCGATCTTTTGATGATAAATACACATCACTGAAACAATTAAAATTAAATTGTAATCAATATATGTATGTAATTCTATGAAAAAATAATCTGTATAATTTTTATTTTAATAAAACTAAGAAACAAGATTTTTATACTCAGACATCTCTTCCTCGGACATATTTGAATGAAACAAAAAGTCACGTAGTAAGATGAAAAAATTTGTTTAACAGGTCGTTTTCAAACTCACCTAGGTGGGTTTGTTTCCAATTCCTTTAGTTTATTTCGCAGTATGTCAGCTTCTTTCGTAAGCTCTTCATATAATTTACAAGCCTTGGTCCATTCATAAAGAGTAGAACGTGTCTCAAATTCATGCTCAATGTAACTGTTGTCGGCTTCACCGCTGCGAGCAGGGCGGGTGCGCAGCAATTTAGCGTGCAGCTCTTTTAGTTCTTTTATTCGTTCTAGAACTTCCGAAATTTTCGTTTGATTCTTTATAATAGCTCTTTGTGCTTCGCATAGTTGTGTTAAATGTTGTACTTGTTTTTCCTTGACAGCTTTTTCCTGTAATTTTATAATCCATTCTAGGGCCTGACCTAGTGAAACGGGATTATTGCCGGCATAGTTAAAATCCAATTGATGTGACAAATAACTGGCCGACTCTAAGAGCCGATTAAATTCTCTCTCCACCATATCATCCTTATGTTTGGGAACTGGTTTACCCCCAGCTCCATATAAGGGGCAAGCTTGCCTTATAGGAACCATTTCCATGCCAATTTGTTTACTTAGAATCGTCATGGGATTGCCCCACACGCCCGTTACTACCAAAGCACCCAAGTCGGCAATATAACTGTTTTTACGAAAGGTTGCAATGCGTCCACCAACACGATCTCTAGCCTCCAAAACTATAACATCCATACCAAATTGTTGCAGTTGTTGGGCAGCAGCTAGGCCTGAGATACCGGCACCTATGACTATAACCTTGCCTAGTTTTTTTGAGGGTATAGCACGCAAACGTTTAAAAATGCCAAAGTTAATAAAACCATGGCGTTCCAAAAAGGAATGTATACGTTTTACTAGATTAGGATCGCTGTCGAACGGAGGTTCCATATCCTTGATGCCATTTTCTAGAATTAACTGCTGTTTCGGATTCTCAATCCACATTTGCAATAGGCGATTACGTATATTTAGAAACACCCTTTGGGCCACTAGCCCAGTTTTAGTGATATCTGGAAAACATGCTGCCTCATTAGAAGTCATTTTATCGAATGGCAATCTTGATTGAAAAGCTGCACCTTCAAGTCCTGTTAAAATCTCTTTATAAGCTTCAGCAGCTGCTGCAGCAGCTTCACGTGGATCTGTTATATCTTTGGCAAATGGACTTTTGACAGATTCCGATTTTTTATTTTTCGTTTCCAATTTAGTACTTGTACCTAATATAGCATTGCCTAAATTGGCAGAGGGAGTGGAGGGTTTTTCGTCGTTAGAGCTATTTGCATTCGGCTTATTAGTATAATCAACACGAGGTTTATTACGCCTACTAGTACGTCTTTCTTCGGCTGTTCTTTGGGCATCATTTGAATCTTCATCACCGGTACCTTTCTTTATACCACTGTTATTCAAACTGCTACCGCCCACCGTTTTTCGCTTAGGCGACGGTTCTGTATCGGAATCATCACTTATGAGAGTAACACATTCTATAGGCTCAATATTACTAATATTTAATTTTCCCCTGGATGTTACGGGCTCTGCTGTACTAGTGGCAACGGTGGTTAGTGGGGAAACTTCACTCAGACTTTGGTGCATATCATTTGAGAGAAAAGTATCACCCGTATCGGTATTACTATTAGACATACTGTATGTCCTAATTTAACAATTTGATCGCACGTATAAAATATTTTTTTTTTATTTGCTTAAAAAACTAATTTTCACAATTTTTTTTTCTTTTTCATAAGCTTTGTTTATTTGCTGCTTCTTTTTGTAAACTATTATTCATTAGAGAATGTTAACACACAGCAGCAAATAAGATGCCAGACTTAAATTTATTAAAAGTAGGGAAATTAATGAATATATATTTGTTCACACATGGAGCGTCAAGAGAATAAGTAGAAGATATTTGTTCATATTCTGTATGGAGAATACGTGTAGCTATTTCTGTTAAGTTTCTCATCGAGAGTGGGTGTTTCCATGTTCTCAGTATAGTTTATATACGGGTGTTTGCAGACGAGCGCATACACACATATATTTTTTATTTTGCTTGTGTATTTTGTTTGTTTTATGGCAGAACAGCGTTGTACGAACAACTGTTCGGACAACTATGTTAGAACACGATGAGACCGTCAACAACAACGGTCTTCACTAGCCAAATCTCTGTATGTAAATGATGGTTGAGCAGAGTTACGGCTAGTCAAGACATGTAAGATATTTTTTGGTTAATTTTTATAGCTGGTAATTATACATAGTCTTCGTTCTCATTATGGCAGTTTTTTTTTTTAATTGAGTGTTGAGAGGGGGAGAAAAGAATGTGATGTGGTAAAGCTTTCATGTACTTGGAATTTCACCACTCATCTCTTATTGCAATTTTTATTCTGCTATTTTGAACTTTATTGATATGTTTAAATGAATTTAGTTTTTATAAATAACTTTAAATTCTAAGCAAGTGCTTAAATAAACTATATCGCCAATGAAGTGCATAAAAGTGCATATGCTAACACGCCCTTAGCTAAGTATAATGTAACGGGGAATTTAAATTACAACCATTTATATATTGGTAATAATTTGGCTAATACTCCTATCTAAATCCTCAAACTCAGTATAGACCACAATTTACAGCTCTAAAACGTGAAATTATGATGTGCGCATGATTTTGCTTCTATAAAAATTGCTTTGGGTATATCTGTAGCAGTTCTTATTAAAATTTTGTTTCTTTACAACGGCCTTCTTGTTATTTCTGAACGAGATTTTATATCAAACTATACTTCCTATATATGCTGCGAAAGATATCGTAACAATCTCTGAGTGCAGACATACACATGCTCGCAAAGCTTTTGTGTGCTTGGAATTAAAAAAAAACATGAGTTTTGGACCAAACACACGTTTCAGCTTTCGAAAGAAAATTTTCCAGTTATTTTTTCAAAATATATATGAGATACTTAATCTGATACTTCAATTTAAGAAACAACTACATATTTATTTTTACTTTATTTCGAAATGTTACAAAACATGCATATGTTACAAAGCGTACATATTTTTATATACAGAAAGGTTCATTGACATGCCTTGAAAATATTTATACGAGTATTGATAAAAAGAAACAAAAACAAACAACTGTGACCCACTTTTGTATTATAAATTCACAGCTTTTTATGACCAACTAACCAAAAGACCTAATGAAAATAGTGCACAGACATACGAATTAAAGTGAAAGAAAAAGAAAAGAGAAGTTCAATGAATTTTGTATAAGGCAATGTTTATGTAATAATAACTTAATGAAATGGGCTCAAACTTACAAAACTTCAAAAATACAGCAATAAAAAAATGAAAAAGTGAAAGTGTCATTTAAGTACATATGTTATTGATCATTTGGGCTGTCATACTAACATAAATATGTATGTATTGCATATAATCTTTGGGAATAACATTTTTTGGATTTTTTTTTACTAATTTGTTAACGGAGTATGTTAAACAATTTTTTTGGGTGTATTCTGTTGTGTTAGCCATTCAATGAGAATTACAGGATAAAAAAATGTGTACATTTGCTGTTAAATAAACAATAACGGTCATAGATTTTTGAAAAAAAAGAACAAATTGAAATGATTCTGAAATTTTAATTCATCAAGTTTCCAAGCACTATGTCTTTTTATAAAATTCTTTTAATAAAACAATTTTATTTATTTATTAACTTCGATATTTCACTACGCTTTTGTATAGCATAGTCAGGAGAATTTATTTGCACGAACAACCAAAAAAAAAAAAACTTGGGAAGTGTATTCACAAACACCCAAACAAGTCATGAAAGCCCTGATTTATTATATTTATTTCATTTCCTATTACTAAAAAGAGGCTTTCTCTATAAAAACCTTAACGTGTTTCAACTTGAACGCAACAATTTCCAACGAATTGTCACTGCCATGGTCATTGCGCAATGTTAAACTTGTTTTCAATTATGAGAATAGCATCTACAATAATATCATTAGTAAATGTCTTTACATATATAAATGCAAGGACAAATATTTGTATAAGCTGCTATGTCATCCCAATCTTTATAACAACTGAGTTAAAAAGACAAAGGTACTTAGTTTTGGCGCCAATTCGGCAATAAACTTTATTCTATTCTCTATAACTAGCAAACATATTAATAACAAAAGAGTATAAAGAAACGTAAACAAAATTTATTACCTACACGTGGTCGAACAGAAAAATAATCAAAAGAAAAGCAAAAAACCAATCTGGTCAATGCACTAAATCAAGGACAAAGTTCTAAACACAATATGTCTGTCGTCTATTACAAAATGCGTTCTTCAACAAAACGAAGGCAAAACAAAAAAGTTGTTTATTATTTGAAAGCTGTTTTTTGTGCTTAAACTTACACACATGCATATGTACATGGGTATGTATGCATACTAAAGAAACTACAAAAAAACGTGAGAGAAACGATCATTACTTATTAAGAACTATTAGCACTTAATTTGTTGACGTCATTTTAACACCTTTGCTTGCCATTTCACTTACAGACATACGTACGTACATTGATATGTAACTCAACATCTCTCTCTCTCTCTCTCTCTCTTTTGCATTAAAAAAAATTTTCATGTAGGGACTTTTTTGAAAAAGTTCATTGTACTGCAAACAACATCCCTTTCGCTACAATTCACATGTGTAATACGTACATACATACATGCCGCTATTTTGCTTACACAACGTCATAATTCCAAAAATGCAATTTATAGGCATGACATAATGAACAATTCTGTATCATTACCTCAAAAAATTCTTTGCAGTTTTTCATGCATATGTACATATGTATGTATTTCACATCTGATTGCTTTACAACTTGTCCAAACTTGCAAGAAGATGAAAAATATTTCTCTATCAAAAGCTCTAGAATTTACCCAAACTTACAGCACAGAAACAGTTTCTGGTAAAATCGGGATCCCGCGTGATCTCAATGTTTAGTGCGTCACAAATTCTGCAAACGGTGAAGTATGAAAAATTCGCAAATCCAGTTAATAACATATTTTTAAAAGGGCTCTGGAATAATAAAATGGTCAAGCTATGTGCAATATATTTCTCGAAGAGTAAGAATTTTGAAATAAACTTAAATAAATAATAGGCGTTGTGGTGGGCCTTAAGCCATAAAACAAAAAGGAACTGTCAACATTTCACGAAACGTAAAGAAACGGTCTGAAGAAAAAAATCTACAACTTCAATAATAAACAGCAACAAAATTAGCCCATATATAGTAATAAGTAAATAAAAGTTTTGTTCCATCCAATTGGTAAATAATATCGTATATGTACGTACGTATCGTAACCCAAAACATAAACGGCCATAACTAAACAAAAATTCAAATTCACCTTTGAATGAAGGAAATTCGTTCCACAAATCTACATCAAAACACCCTGTCGGAATATTAAACCAAAAATCACCTTTTTCATTGATTCTGGTGTATTGCATCAAATCATATATCCCAAATTAGCGATTTTGTTAACCAAAAACAAACGGGCCCTTTCTAAAATTAATTCATAAATTCACCGTGATATAATTATTAAACAATTTGTTTATTGAAGCAAAATTAATTATTACGAATTGAAGGCAATTGATCAAATAAAATATAAAAATTTTATTTTAAAAGTCTATAAAGAGTTCTGTAACAATAAGAGAGTTACAAATAAATGGCATCATGTCTGAGCTGATTATGGATTGTAATGAAGAAGCCAATTTTAAAAAGGCTATACAAATTGGATACATTGCAGTTAACAAAACCGAATGCCAAGTCAAGTAAGCCTATAGAAAGGAAGGAATAAAAGTTGAATTCGTTATTGTTTCCATTTTACCGAAGTTATTCATAAAGACATTTTTGACTTTAGACAAATTTAGTGGGATAACAAACAGCTGTATGTCAAACGTCTAGTGGAATGTTCAAAAAGGCAACGTATTATACTTATGCACTTATAGAAACTGCATTTTTCATTTTAAATAGTTTTTTGTTTCTCGTCAAACATTTTCAATATGTTAGATAGGGCCGCTTGCGTTTAAGGTAACGATATACTTATACTATTAGATATCTAATTCCACTACACTTGCATTATGTTAGAAAACTGTTTTTGCGGTTGCACAGACGCCGCCGCCGCCGCCACACATGCACACATATACTATGTATGCATGTGTGTGTACACGTCACTTGATTGTTAAGTTCAATAACTTTATTCCTATGCCAAGGTGAAAATAGTCATAGAAAAGTGCACAAATTTAAGGTGTTTCAAGTTGAAAAAAGTAGAAAAATAGAAGTTTAATAAAAATTTTATGAACCTATTTCCTAATCTTTACTTAACGTACATCCTAGAGTACTATTTGGCCACTTCAGAAATACGGTTAAAATAAAGTGACGTGTAGGCTGTCTATTAATTGTTGCGGCGGGCACGCAGATAGCCAAGAAAATTTTTTTTTGCCCGATAGTAGCGGGTGTGCGCAAAATTCGTACACTTAAAAGTTATGACGGGATGGGTTTAATGATTCGGAAGTATTACCTCCAATCCAAATCCCAACTTTAGGATGTCTTTATGGTCCACCTTGCTTTTGCGACTGGCCTCTCGCAGTGGAACCATGACACGTCCCGAAAAGTGTCTACAGAGTGAGCTAACCGTGAACAATCACTTAAGTGCCATCGCGACACGTAACATAATCCATACCTGCGCGACTATATAACATTTTAAAATTTTATTTTATATTAAATCAATTTAAAATAAATCCACTTAATATGTGAATCAAAAAAATAATTTTAATAAACTTATTTATGGTCTTATGTAATACTGTAAAAATCACCAGAACGAAAAATGACACTGAAGATGGTACATAGCCGAAAGTGGTTTGTCTCCGAACCAAACTTGACAAGGGATGTCGGAAATTTGTTCCAAAAATCTACACTGTAAAAATAAATTTTTATATTATCTGTGATAATTTGCAACGTTGGCTAAATTAACTTATTAATCTAGTTTTTTTTCCGGCAAGGAATAATTTCTCGGTTTGTTCATATATACCAAGGGGCGTAGACGATAAGTCGTAAAATTCTAGACTGTCTTCTTTGTAACTTCAGGATGTTTGATGCGCAAGCAGTACCCCACAGCTGAACGCCATATGATCATATTGGCTTGATAATGATTGTGTATAATAGGACTTTGTATTCGAAAGCCAGTTTTGTCCATATGATTAAATAATCGATTAATAAATCGAAATCAATAGATAACTCGATTTCCAATTTTTTGATTATGCTTTGTTTTGCATTCTAGGTGACGATATGTTAATATGTACTTATGTATGAAGTTTATATTTATTAAGGAATAATAAAATAAACTCGAATATGTATTTAACGAAAATTTTCTAATCGTGTATACTCAATATTGATTACATTCCTATTTATCAAATAACATTAAACTAGAGCAGAGGTAATCGTATGTATTTGAATTGAGGTCAGATTAAGTAACATATATTCAACATATAAGTAAATATTTGAATGGACTATAAAAGAAACTATTTACTCGTGGTGTTGCATTCTAGTTCCTGCAGTAAAATAAATAATATATAAAAATGATTGCCTAAAGAGAAGTTAACTTTTGTTGTAGATTTTTGGTTTGAAGACAAAGCGGTTTCTCTTAGAACGAAAAATGACACTGAAGATGGCAAATAGCCGAAAACACCATGTCGGCATATCAAATCAAGAATTAACTTTTGTTACATTTATTTGTTTTCTTCTTGTTTTCGTTTTTAGTTTAGAAAATTTAAGTGATATCAAAAAAAAAAAAAAAAAAACCAAGTAAGAGAATTCGGCTGTGCCGAATCTTATACACCCTTTACAAAAGTATGAAGTACTAAAAATGTACTACAAAGGATTTTTTGCGATTTTTAATTTTCGACTCCAATTTACAGCGTTTTATTTTACATTTATACTCTCCTTGAGCATTTTCCATCGGTTAATAGATGCGATGTTGTTTCTTAATTACGGCTCTTTTAATTTGTTTTACTTTTCTCCCTTTTCCTTGAATGTTTATAAATTTTTGATAAATTTTCGATTTTTTTTTTTATAAATCGTAAACTATAGCGAAATTGGATTTTAAGCAATCTTTCAAGTGCTGGCTCAAATTTAGAGTTTTCGGTTTAATTTCCGACTTTGGGTAAATTTGGTTGGGCCTTGTGTTACACAAAAATTGCGAAGTTTCACAGAAAATATTGATATTTTTGCTAAGTTCTGGGGAACCCGCAAAATTTTGGTGAAATTAAAAATTTAGTTTTAAGATTTAAAATTATGAATTTTAGCATTTCTTTTGTTTAGTCCAGTTTTTCGATTTTATAGTAATTTTTTTAACTTTTGGTCAAATTGAAATTGTTTCCATCTTAGAACTTTTTTGAAAATTTTATTATTTTAGTAATTTGAAATTTTTATTAGAATTTAAAAATGTTGGTGAATTACTAAATTGTGTTGAAATTGCGATGTTTTTCATCAGTTTAATTTAGATTTTTGGTAAACTATTAAATTTTTATGATTTTTAAACTGTTTGGTAAATTTTGAATTTTTTAAATTTTTTGGTGAATTCCCTCCCCATTTGTGGTGAAATTAGATTTTTTTATATAATTGTGTAATATTTTGCCAAATTTTATATTTTTCGTAAATTTTTAGCGCAATTTAGAGTTTTTAATTCAGTTTTTTTTTTTATTTTTGTAATTTATAATTTTTTGGCTTTTGTTCAGTTTCGTGGTGAATTTTTGGAAATTTCTCAAATTATGGTTCAATTTCGTGTTTTTTTTTAAATTTTTATTTAATTTAGATTTAAAATTTTAGATCTGTAAATTTTTTTGGTGAATTTTTAACTTTTGTCGTTTTGCTGAATTCCCCATTTGTGGTGAAATTTTATATTTTTTTTAACATAAATTTTGTTGAAATTTCATAATATTGATTTTTTTTCTGTGAATTTGCGGTTTTTGGTGAAATTAAAATAAAATGTGTGAAATTGAAGTTTTGGCGAATTTCGATGTTTTTTGTAAAATTTCAGTGATTTTTTAGCAATTAAATTTTTTCATTCCAGTTTTTCGATTTTGTGGTGAATTTCAAATTTTTGGTAAATTTCGAATTTTTACATTTTTTTTGCAGTTTCATTTTTGCGAAGCGTTAAAAAAGGGTAAAACCACACATTTTTAGATTTATCAAGATTGATCTATTTTACTGGAATGCACACAAACATAGTATGTATAATTTTCTTGCTACTGTCAGTTGTGGTACTAATTTTTAAAAATTACCCCAATCCAGGATGGATCAACATACGCCAAAGGATACATGTCTAAGAGGAACTTGATCACAATCGACGACCTTCAGTTTCATACAGACTTATCATGAACTTAAATTTATTCTCCTTTAGTAAAGCCAGAACGGAGACTGAAGCTTCATGCTAACATTAAATTGCCGCTGAGCGGCACAAGTGTGCACAATGCATGAGACACATAAGCCCAAATGCCAACGATCATGCCGACTGTGTTATAAGAAGGTAGTTCGTTCGGCAACTTTGAGACGACAACCAGTAATCTGTAAAGTTGAAAGTAAATAATTGAGCGGAACTCGGAGATGAGTAAGTAGGTCAACATATACCAAAATTCACTGAGGAAAAACGCCTCATACAACTGTGGGTTGCTTTATTCTTTAAATGTTATGCCTGTGTTGTTTCAAATATTTCATAAAACTGAACTTCATCTTAATACATGTTTATCACTATTAAGAAAGAAAGTTTAATTTAAAAGTTACTACATACAATGTTTTATTTTCCTGTTTTGTTTTTGTTTTTTTTTTTTAAGAAGAAAACTTTACCTTATTCTTCCAAGAGTTTAAAAAAAATTACTCTCAAAAAAAAAACATGTAACATGAGTAGTAGTGGATTAAATTTTCAAGAGATTTTTATAAAATAATGATAAGCTTTTTTTCTTGTTAGTGGAGTGGCGTGGCGTCTCCACGGTACTATATTTCAGCACAGAACAACAACTATTAAATAACTATAAATACTTGAATACAAAAGTGTAAACATCAATAGTTCGCTAGAAAGCACCGACCTGTAAACAACCAAAATTCATTTGAAAAAAAAAATAAAAAATAAAATAATTTCGGCCGGCTGACTTTATTGTGTTAACGAACGATGGCTGATAAAAATAATAATTTAAACCATAATAATACTTCTCCTCTCATCATAACGGGTAACAGTGAAATTTTAACGAAATTCTCAGCAAAAATATTCGAAACTTATAGAAAATTAGCTTTAGAGAGAAACATACGGTCGTATGAAATACACGCTCGGCCGGTATCGGGTGTAGGAGAGAATTCGTATGGTATTATACTGCAAGTGTGTTTGAAAGCTCAATCGCAATCACCCAGCCCCAACAAGGAAACGGAAAAAGCTGAAGAGTCTAAAAGTTTTGTCACTATATTAAAAATAGCCCCCAAAACTCCAGCATTTCGTGCCCACAATCGTATTGTGGATTTATACAAACGTGAAGTGTTTATGTATGAACAAGTCTTCAGGGAATTTCAAAATTTACAGCAAGAAAGGCTGCGGGAATTGCAAAGCTCGTTTAGCGGTAACTGTGATAATGAGACAATTTCATACATGTCTAGTAGCTTCGATATAGTGCCTGAAATACTTTATGCTAATTTAGATTTAGAAGATGAATTTATCATTTGTGAAGATTTAACTTTAAGCGATTATAAACAAAACTCACGTACAAATATGCCCACCTATGATTTAGTGTGCGAAACATTTCGTTCTATTGCCAAATTGCATGCGATGTCATTTGTTTTGCAATATCGCAAACCTGAACTTTTTAAAACTTTAGTCAATAAAATGAGTGATAATCTCTTCACCTCCGACATGGAACCTTTAACAGTGGAATTTGGTAAAAAGTACATACGCCATACAAGAATGATGTTAGAACAGGAGGCGAAATCTTCCACAAAACAAATAGAAACCTTAGAAAAACTGGAAAGGCATTTCAAAGACATTTGTTTGACATGTGTAAATGGCAAAGCAGTAGCTCCATATGCGGTTATATGTCATGGGGATTTTTGGAATAATAATGTACTTTATAAATATGATGTAAGTATGACTGGATGTCTTTAATGGCTCCAGAAAAGGTACAAGGTTAATTGAAAATGCTCAAGTCAAGGCAGACGTGAATTCACCTTAAGCTTTTGGGAAGGAAAATTCGAAGAGAAACATTGCCGAATCCTCTATGCCCTTCACAAAAGTATGTATTACTAAAAATGTACTACAGATTTTTCCCAATGCAAGGGATTGTTTGTGGTCTTTAATTTTAGGTTTCAGTTTCACTCGTCTTATTTTTAAATCTTCTTTCGTTTCAATATAAAAATTTGATTTTTAGGGAATTTTCGAATTTTTGATACAATTAAGTTTTTGATGCCTTTAAGTGAAGTTGTCGTTAAATTTCAGAACATGTTATTTTGGTAAAATTTGCGTTTTTACTTTAGACATTTTCAGCTTTTTAGTGAAATTAGAGTTTTGGGTTGTATGTGAAATTTTAAATTAGAATTTTGAAATTTTATTGAAATCCTTTGTGATGAAATTCGTTTTTTATTTTGCAGTTTAAATTAGATTTTTGGTAAAATGTATAATTTGTTTAAATTGTGAATTTTATTGACCTTTTCTAATTCAATTTATTAAATGATTCCAAGCTTGAAGATCTTTAAAAAAAAAAATCTCTTCTATTCTTTCGATATTTCGCTAGACAATGGAATAGCGAAATATCGAAAGAATAAAAGAATTAAATTAAGAAGACCCTTAAGTTTAGAAAAATGTTATAAATTTGTAATTTTTATGATTTTAAAATACTTTGGTGAATTTTAAAATTATTGTGAATTTTAAAATTTTTGGTAAATTCCCGATTCAAGATGAAATTTGATTTTTTAATATATTTGTGTAGCGTGGATTTTTTTTAGAATTTTGACGTTTTTCATAAAATATGGAATTTTTCGAATTTTCGGCTTTTCGGTCAAATAACGAAATTTTAGTGAAATTAAAATTTTCGTGGTGAAATTCCCAAAATTGGTGAAATTCGGTTTTTAATCAATACTGTGTTTCTTAAAATTGAATTTTTTTTAATTTAAAGTTTTCGATTTTATGAAGAATGTACGAATTTTTTGTGAATTTTAAATGTTTGAAATTTTTTAACCAAAATTTTATTTAGATAATTTTTAATTTTTTGACTATATTATGGTTTTGTGGCGAATTACGGAATTTCGGTGAATTTCCAAATTGTGGTACAAATTGGTTTTTGTATTTTTCAGAATAATTAAGTTTTCTGGTCAAATAGCATATCTCCCCCGGCTTATATAGAAGATTTACTTGTGTGCCCTTCAAACGTTTTTTGCCTTCCTGGTAAATACGATGTTTATTTGCAGTATTGTTCGCAGTTAGTCGCCATTTCGCGATTCTGCAAAAGAACTGAGACCCAGCACCACCTATTCGAAATGTTCGCTCCCAACGTGCCGTTGGGGTTTGAAATGTTTTATGGTCTTTAACCTAAAAACAAGTTCCATTCAAAAACAATATTCCGGGTAATTTTTTATATTTTTGTTGTCCATAAAAACTTTTTTCGAACATCAGGGAATACCTAATTAAAAAAATTCGCTAAACTGGATTAGCAGTTCCTGAGTTTTACACTTTGCAACAAATTTCGTGATTAGGAATTTTTCTCTCCTAAATTGATTAATAATATCGATTGTTTGTTGTTCTTAATTTTGTAAATTCATAAATCCATCTCTTTCAATTATTTTGACATTTTCGTATTTTAAATTTGTTAATATTTTTTTTTATTAAGAACAAAGGGATTTAGCAACTATTAAACGGTAAGCATTAAATTGTTATAAAACTGTTATACTCTTGACATTAAAAAAAATGTGTATATGGTACAACATAATTTGTGTACCTATATTTATTTTTAATATTTATGACCAATAAAAACGCGTTTTCGAAATATCGAAGTTTTATTGGTTCTTGCTCTTTAGTCGGTCTGCTTTTACACAACCGCACGATTCAAAATAATAGTCAATAATGACACGCATGCTTATGTTTAACAAATAATGGACATGCATTTTGTACGAAACGCAAAATAACGCCACAACGCCGTCACAATACAATCTAGGTCATACCTTGCTTTCTCTGGCTGATCCTCGCTCACATAAATAATGGTTAAATACGGTTAGCAGTCGGTCACTTGATTGTTATTTGTAATTCGCTCAGCTGGTGTGTTTGGCGACTGTTACTTCTCACCAGCGTTACCGTTGCAATTTGCCACTTTTTTGATGGCCTCTGACTTGTGCGACTTTTACAAAATTATCTAACTTTGCCACTTTTCCCCACTTTTTGCCAGCTACATACATAGGCATGTTACATTTAATCTTGCATCGTTTGTTTTCTGTTGAAATTTATATTTCATACAATGTTGCGTCGTCTGTATCGATGTTTACCATTTTTGATGCCTTAGTTCGTTGAAAGCAGGCGGCTGTAAAGATCATTTCTATTATTTATTATTATTATTAATGTATGGGGGGATATCGAAGCAGACCACTTACTTTCTGCGTCCCTTTTCGACCCCCATTTCGCTCCTCAAATTGATTTCAGGGAACCGATCCGTAATCACAGCCACCTTACTTTCAATTGAGTCTCGTGCTAGCCCTAGCCTTTACTCTTGACTAAAGTGATTTCAGACTGTCGACTGGTAACTGTCGACACTCTTCCTCATCACGAAGTCTTTTGTAATTGCTAGCATTTGTCTAAGGCTTAGTTCCCCCATGGCATTCACATCTAACAAGTGCCTACCATCATTTTCTTTTCCCCTGCGAATATTTGTTTCGTAGTATGTGCGAAACGCACACATAACTGATTTCTCGTTTACGGTTTACTCTGTGGTTGCATCGCCTGTATCAAAACATGAAACTAAGTTTCTAAAACTTCGTTTCCTCAATGTTCCTTCTTGAGTAGCCGGCTTAAAGGAGTAAATATTTCTGAAAGATATAGACACTAATTTCCCTGGAAATGTTTACATTTCTTCTAGTATGAATTAATATATCCCTTGGATGTTTCCTCTGTTTCCCTTTCCTGACATACTCCACAATGTTTGTTTATTTCCTGGGTTAACAACTAAGATGATTTTTGTCGGGAACAAATGATGGGGAAAGCGAAAAAAATCAAATAAAGTTGTCCGAACAGTTGTTCGCCAAGACGGTATGTTAAGTCCATTTTACAGGCTTCTTTACACAATTTAGTTTTTTTATATATATATTTTACAAGCTGCAGTTCTAATCTATCACTTAAAATAAAAATACACAGCCCCAAGCTATTTATAATTAAATACAGATCAGGTCCTGGGAGCCATATACAACATGCATACATACATATCGGTCATTTACTGAAACAACGTCATAACTCAAAAAATGCCATGTCTAGATAAACGCAGTTGAAGCTTTATATTTGCAGCCAATACACAATATAAAGCATGACATAACCGACAATTATGCATCATGAACTTTAAAATTGTTTTTTTTTTTGAGTTATGACGGTTTTTAAGCAAATGAGCGTATGTACATGTACTATTCTTATTTAAGAAAATTAACATTTTCGTTTTCTTTCCCTCTCTAGAGTCAACACAAAGCTATTTCCGCAAAATTAATTGACTTTCAATTATCCCGCTATGCATCGCCCATATTGGATTTAGTACACTACCTATATGCCTGCACTGAGAGAGAATTGCGAAATAACCATTTTATGGAATTTATGAATATTTATCATGATATCTTAACACAACACATACAATGCTACGGTCATGATGTCGAAGAAATCTATCCTAAATCGATATTTCTACAACATTTACGTGACTTTGGTATTTATGGTTTTTGTATGGCCGCTTTTTCCATACCTTTTTTCATATCCAACACCAGTGAATTGCCGGACTTAGATGAAGTTGCCGCTGCTATAAGAGAAATATCCTCAACTGAAAATTCTGATGAGGAGGTGGAGAAAAATGAATCACGAAATGTTAGTGATGCTACCAGCAAACGTTTGGAATTGCTGGAAGAATATGATATATTATCTGAACGTACCTTGCCCATATTTAAGAGACGTATGTGTGGTATTGTTAATGATTTGGAGAAGTATAAAATGATAGAGAAAATTTGCAAATGGTAGTTCAGACTGTTGTTGTAGTATTAGAAGATAACAAAATTTAACTACATTTACGCGATGAAATATTTCATGAAAGTGTTATAAGAGGCGCTTGCTTTTCTACGCCTCTTGCCTTCAATCAAAAATTTCATGACACTAATTTCATAAATGTAGTCAGTCTTTATATATTTTGTTTGTATTATTTTTCATTATTATAATTATTCTTTAATTAATTATATTTTTATTCACTTTATGTTATAAATTAATTACGAAAACACAAAGCGTACTCATGCAAACGCTTAAAAAAGCCTCACAAACTATGCATTTTTACACTCTCGCCAATGAATGCCAAACATTTTTTTGAAATTTCATTTGCACAGTATTCCTAAAAATGCACAATAAATTAGGTTCGTACAATTAAGTGATATAAAAAATCCAGATCCCGCACTTGCTGCCTTTTATGAATAATCACCACTATTCTGCATTTCGATTACGTCTCCGCATTCAGTTTCGCAGAAATCGAAAAAAGGTATTCCAACAAAAAACTGAATCGTAAGAAGAAGACCAAGAGTATTTCACAACCAGATGTTTTGCGGTGGAACGTATGAAATAGGAACATAAGAAATAAGCAATTTTCCTAACATTTTAATAAAAAGTTAATAAATAAGAAATTAATATTGCGTGAACTTTAATTAAATAAACAAATCAGTTATGTACGGTAAGACAAACAAAAAGGCAGAACAGCAGTAAGAGGTATTTGTGGCCAAACTATTCCACTTTGAAGAATTCTGTAGCGCCGGAGGTGATATTTAAATTTTTTTTATATCATTGTAGGAAAAAAATAAGGTTTTTTGGTTCTTGATTTGATATTCCGACAGGGTGTTTTGATGTAGATTTTTGGAACGAATTTCCGTCATCGCTTGTCAAGTTTGGTTTGGAGACAAACCGGTTTCGACTATGTGCGATCTTTAGTGTAATTTTTCGTTCTGAGCGTAAATATTCCAATCGAAATAGAACGAAGGTTATCAAAGTTGCCAAATGGAGAAATTTTCAATTCAAATCGAAGTGCAGAATCCGAAGTGCACATCCAGTCATACTTACTAAAGAAATTAAAAAAAATTATTGCAATTTACACAAGAATTATGAATAATTTTGTGAAATATTATTGTTTCAATGCTTAAAGCAGCAATTGTTGGCACAACTACACGAGGCTGTGTATTAATTTTTGATAGTGCTTTTCTCCTTCTCTAGCTTGCTGGGCAGACCTCGAAAGGTGTAGAGCGTTATTTTTTTGTTTCTGCAATTGTTTGTAGAGCATTACGCCGGTAAAGAAAGATCTAATGGGGCATTTTTTTTTTAAGTTTTTAATGTGATTCTTAATGCTTTCAATCCATTGTTTCATTGATGGTACTTATAATTAAATTCACATTTCAATAAGATCACATTTCAATTCACATTTCAATAAGAGGTTCAATAAGATCTAGATAATTAATTTTGTTATCCTCTTACGTTGTGAATTTGATGTCTTTAAAAAATATAAAATCACGCATCTATTTATTAGTGCTTCCAACCAAAATTAAAATACATTTTTGTTTTTGCATACGACTGTTAATCTTTGCAGTGATTCATAAATCAGTTCAATACAAATTAGAGTGCAATTTGATTTGCAAAAAAGCTCAATTTGAACTGCAAAAACTGTATACATTTCCCATGCTTACAATGTTTTTTCTTTTATTAGAGCTTGCTCTAATAAGACAAACCATCTATCTGATAATAGCTGGTTTAAAAATTGCATGAACTTATTAAGCGCAAAAAAAAAAAAAAAAAAATCAGCTTCACCGTCGTCTTATTAAAAATAAAACAATTTAAACTAAATTTGATTTTTATTGCATAACTTTTTTTTTTAATCAATTTTATCGGTGTGCTAATTAGTTGTTTATATTTTAGGTTAAAAAACATATTTTTTCCAAAGAAAATTAAAATTACATAAACGAAACAAATTTTTTGATAAAGAAGCTTATTGCTAATTAGCTGACCCTTATTGTTTATGGGACATTCCATTTTAAACGAAAGCAATAACATCAAAATCAATTTATTCTTGTGTTTATACTCTGACAGGGCGATTTAATATAAATATGTATTTGGAACGAATTTACGTCAACAATTGTCAAGTTTGATTTGTAGAGAAACTTGTTCTGAGCCGAAAAATGACATTAAAGATGGCGGGCGCATGGCCGAAAGCGGTTTGTCTTCAAACCAAATTTGACAAAGAATGACGGAAATTCGTGCCAAATATCTATATCAAAATTAATTTAGTTCATGTTACACCGATTTATTGCACATTTAAAAGTGAAGATATGTGGGACATGTTTTTGTTTTAGCCAACAACTAAAAATTTTATATACAAAACTTGCGGAAAAAATAATTCAATTTAACATGGAATGACCCATATATTGTATATGCATGTCTGTATCCGTGTGTAAGAAAATTATATTCATGTTGTAGTTCTTTAAGTAAATTAGTTTTTTCTTTTGTATTTTGAAATGTGTACGTATGTATTTATTTTTTTTTTTTTAATTTTTTCTTTATACAAAAAATTATGTAGTATGTGGAGTTTCTTATTATTAATATTTTTATTGATTTTTAGTTTAGAAAAACTTAACTTTATACAACTAAGGAAAAAAAAAATTATGAAAATCAATTTAAAATAAGAAATAATAATGTAATACAAGTAATGGTAAACAATTTCCAAGCGCGTGTACTCGTATATAAATTTAAAAGTAATTAATTATTTAAATGTAGGCATAATTGTAGACTACACATTAAGTATTAAAAATGATTTTTTTTTTGTTTTAGACAGAACAAAAATTTTTAATTTTTGCATACTAAATTAATTTTATGTTTAATAATTATTATTAACTTCTTCATTCGTTTTTTATAGTAAATTTAAGAATTACTTTAGTTTTTGTTATGTGTCATTTTTCATCATCATAATTTTGTTTTCTCAACTTGATTTAGCAAAACTAATTTGCTGGTGTTTTAAAATATATATTTTGTATAATACATATCGTATATTCATGTATATGTATGTTTTTATACATAAATATATTGTGGTTTGTTTTTATGTTATTTAAATAAAACTTATTTTGGAGTAGTTTATTTATTTCACCATTTTGTTTTTCAATTCTAATTATTATTATATTTTCATTTTGTATATTGCAAGGAATATGTAGCATAATCCACACACGACCATTATGAGTATGTGTTAAATTATATAAAGTTTTATAGGTTTTTATACCTTTTTTATATTTACCAACTTATTGGGAAACTTCTCTAAAGCGTTTCTGTCTCTCAAGGCTTTCAACTTCGGCCCAAGAATTGCGCATATTGCGGAAAAGCTGAAATGGAAACAATTATTTGTTTAACACTGCAATACATCTACATTAAGTATTAATTAAAATTTTAGATTTAGTTTTTTTTTACTTTCCCCATCGAATTCAACTGATCCATTTTTCTCTGATCCATTTTTTTTTTCAAAAGTCGAAGACCACACACAAACGTGACTAACCTTTTCAGTTGTCAACAACAAACTACTAATCCAAATTGGTTGATAATGCCAACATATGACTAACAATTTTGATAATCAAATGTACACAGCCCGCGAATATTCAAAATTCACATTTTTTTTTTTAACAAACCATGTATATACAAATATTTTTTATTAATAAAGAATTTATTAAAAAAATGTGAAAACAATATCATGTCATTGTCTTTGAAAATTCGACCGATATAAAAAAACTGCCATCCGTCTTTGGTATTTGATGATATCTATACAAATGATATCTATACATTTTTTTTTTAATATTCATTTTATTTACAATCTATCCAAGGATAATAAGTAAATTTTTTAAAACAAGAAATAATAAAATAACATTCATTGTTGAACTCCAATAAGAACGACAAAATACAAAACAAAAATTGCTAGGGTTACAATGGTTATTACTCAGCTTCTCCAAGTAATTTTCGCTCTATTTACTAATTTCTCCTTTAACCATCGGAATTGATAAGTCATCATGAATTGTTTTGTTTGATACAAACCATGGAGCGTTAACTAAGGAGCTCAATGTTTTCCACAGAAACCTCTGTAGAATTTCAATGTTAGAATTGCTGGCCGTTTCCCACAGCTGTATACCATATGTCCACACTGGTTTTAACATTACTTTGTATAAAATTACCTTATTCTCAAGACTTAGTTTGAATTTGGGACCTAGTAACCAAAATAGGCGCTTGAATTTCAAGATAAGATGCCGCTTCTTAGCTTTAATGTGGTTTTTCCATGTAAGCCTGCGATCGATGTGTAGACCTAAATATTTGACCGTGTCAGATTTGCGGAATATCAATGTTGTTAATTGATACACGTGAGCAGTTTCCACGTCGCAAAGTAAAAGTTACGTGTAAAGATATTTCGGTGTTGACCTTTATCTTCCATTTATTTAACCAAATTCGTATTTCATCAAGCTCTCTTTGAAGATATAGTAATGCAACGTCCGAGTCTGTGTCAGCAGCTAATACCGCTGTATCATCAGCGTAGGTTGCAACTAGTACATTATTTATTAGGGGCATATCCGTAAAAATTGTATATAAAATTGGGCCTAACCACACTACCCTGAGGGACTCCAGCCTTGACGCTGTAAATTCCAGAAATATCTCTGTTGACCTTAACATAATAATATCTTTCGCTGATATAAGATTATAGTACTAGGTAAAAATGTGTTGGAAGTAGTTTTTTAAGCTTATATAGTAGGCCTGCATGCCAGACCCTATCAAATGCTTGTTGTACATCCAAAAATACAGCTGATCAATGTATTTTGTTTTCCAAGGAATTCCGTATAAAATGTACTATACGATGGCATTGTTCAGGTGTGCCATGCTTATGTCTAAACCCGAATTGGTACTCTGGTATTATCTATACATGAAGCAGATTTATACATTAAGTACAATATTCAAAAATATGTAATTTACTCGGATTCTCTTTCTGCAACTCAAGCAATAAAAAAAAGCATAAATATGGATATTATGACTCCGATTTTAACAATCAGGCCGCAGCGGTATAGTGGGGATGGTTAATCCACCGATGCATTGTAATTGCAAAGTGTTTGGTTTTCATTATTTTTTATGAAGAAATGTGCTAAATATATGGCGAACATTATATCTCTGATGGCCGACGTTTCTAAGATCGGTTGGTGAGATCAAGCGGTGTTTTTCGTTATGAGCCGGTGAAACCTGGTCAGACTATCACAGACAAAAATTGATCAGGCAAAGAGAGCAATCAACGAAAAACGTCCAGAATATGCTAATATATGCTAACATACACTGATCGTCCTCATGCTGCTGAACCAGTAAAAAGCTATTGCGAAAGGAGCGGATATGCTGAAGATAGGACTTTCTTGTCCCGTCTCACTAATATTTGTTTCGACCTATGCAGAACCAAATAGCTGTAAAAGGCTTAGTTTCAACGGCATAACAAATTAATTCGCTTCTAGCTCCAAAAGATGAGCAGTTTTTTTTAGCGAGGAATCCATCTATTGCTAGAAGGATGGGGAAAAGTCACAGCTAAAGATGTTTAATCATTCGAACGACATAGCAATTGAAAATGTTATTGAAATAAAGCCATATTTTTGACAAAAACACAGCTCAAACTTTTTTGTACAACCAACATATCAAGGGTGTTTTCTTCATTCCTATATTAAAGGCTCTTCGCAAATCATCGCTGACGCTATATAGTACAAACTAAGTAAAATTATCGCTGTATCAAATTTAGAACCCCTAATTATTTTTAAAGACACTACTGTTAATTTGGAAAACGTGCCTGATTAGTGATGGCAAGATTAATTGGAAAAACGATTATTTCGTGGTTATTAACGATTTATTTCCAAAATCATTTGTAGCCAGTTTCATTTTGTACTTAGTTCTACTATACTGCAGATTTAAAATAATCCATTTCCAAGAACCAATAGCGCTAAATGTGATCATGAGGGACGTCAGAAGCAAAATGGTTGAAATTATCGTGCAGACGACGATATAGAACACATTTTCTATTGATGACTTTAGCTCACAAGCGAAAAAGAAAGGACAATGACTTTATCAATGCTGGAATCAGCTAAGCTTCTTTCTCAACGCTACAATTTTCGAGGTGTGGTTAATGCATGCGATAAAATGAAAACAATGTACCCTAAGTTTTAAACCATTGGACAAAAATATTGTTTTTTGATTGGTACTTCCGTACCCATCATAGCAGACGCAATCGCTAAGTAAAAAAGGCTTAGATTAACCTACACAGTGCCTTTTTAAATTCTTATTTTTTAGTTCAGTTTTAAACCAATTATTAAAAAAAAACTCTTAAACTTTGAACTAATTTTGCAATGCTTTACATACTTTTTAATGTTAATAATTGTTGACCTAAGATAAATTGATCGATTCTTGGTTCGATTAACATATGATTAACTAATCGATTAATATTTTCTTTTGCCGCCACTAGTCCCTGAATTTATTAAACCCATTTTGGTATTAATATATCAATTAATATATCAAACATAGTTCAATTTTAATTAAGGGAAAGAACAAAGCCGATTGCACAAGACACATACACAGACACGCATCATAAGAAAAGCATTAGAAAAGAAAAAGAGCTTACCTCATCTATCCAATTGTGTTCGGCTAGTAAATCATTAAGAATTTCAGTTGATGTTTTGCTAGGATTTTCTTGTTGTAGTTCGGTTACACGGCGAGAACAATTGACGTATAAATTATATTTCTCATGAGCAATTTTATGGAATATATCAGCACGAGCAGCACAAATACGACAGAGCAAAATATCCTAAAGTAGATCATAGAAAAAAAAATTATTTACCTTCTACAAGGCATTTCACGAAAATAAAAGCAATTAGTACCTTTTCATAAGTTATACGTGCATCTGTTGGTATTGATTGCATAGTATTCGAATTATATGTGTGTCCAAATAAAAGGAAACGCACCGATATGCCCGGTTGATGGCAGCCGGCACAATTCTTCTGCGTCAAATTATTCTGGCCCCATTCAGTGAACACATGACATTTAGGCCAGGTTTCTATCGAAGCAATAATGCTGCGGGTCCATGGAGTTATTGACAACAATTTACGCTTACAATTGTCCATTATAGTGTCAATAGCACGTACACTGCCAAGAAAATATTCATCTGCAAATGCTTTAAATTAATTTAAAGTTGGCCAACATTCCAATGATTACATACCTTTCTCTCGGGTAATTTCCGAAAAGAAACTAGGATCTAGGACTTGTGATATCATAGTTTGTATATAGATTTCGAAATGATCACGATACGATAGATATTCCTCCATGATTTTCTCAATAAACTGTTCGGTATCATCGGCCAACAGCTCGGAACGTAGAAACTCCACTATGGTTTCGGTATGCGATTGGACTTGTATGCGTACGGGAGCTTTCAAATATAATTTTTTTGTTTCCAAATTCCAGGAAGCATACTATTTTGTTTAAAGAGCAAATTAAATATGTTTTCCACACGTTTTTATTTATTTTTATTTTTTTTTTTGAGAGTGAAATAATTACCTTGGACATATTACGATAAAACATTTTACCATTTTGATAAAATGGTTCGTATTTTTGTAAAATACATTTAGAATCTACCTGCCAAATGGTGGGCCAATCATTAACTAAATCTGAACGTAAAACTATAAAGTCACCCGTCTAGAAAAGATGGGAATTTTTAAGCAATTCATAGATTTAATGGTTCCAATTCTAAATTACCTTAAAATTATCAGAAGCGGCGCCAGCGCCTGATGAATTTGTATAACTCGCTGAAGTGCTAGCAATGTCGTGGTTCAATGTGTAACCATCATTGTTAACAATGGAATTTGATTGTTGTGGCTGTTGTTGTTGTTGCTGCTGCTGCTGCTGTTGTTGTGGCTGTTGTTGGGTTTGATGTTGCTGTTGTTGTTGCTGCTGCTGCTGCTGCGGCTGTTGTTGTGGCTGTAGTTGTTGCTGAGATTGTTGCTGAGATTGCTGTTGAGGTGGTTGCTGTTGAGGTGGTTGCTGTTGTGGATGATTATAATGTTTACGTGGTGAACTTTTAGTACGCCTTGCTATTTTACGCTTAAATCCTTTGCTATCTTCGCTCTTTTTTTTTTTTTTTTGTTCGTATTAAGTATTTTAGTATTTGTTTTTGTGGTTGTTGTTTTTGAAATCAAACAATTTTGATGTGAACAAATTGTTTTGTTTTGTTTTTGTTTTCTATAGTCTTAAAATAATCTTACTTACATCATCTTCTTGCGGTGTCCAAACAGGATCTGTATCAGAGTCTGCAAATTCATCAGGTTCTGCCATGGCATCCTCGGTTGCAACAGCGGTGGTTGTATTGCCCAAAACAGCAATACTATTTGTTTTAGCTTTGCGTAAACATTGTTCACGTCTAGGCGGTAAATTTAATGGATCTAAAATAACAATAAGTTTTTCAGTAAATCTTTTAACATATATCGCTAAACATTTATTTCTTCTTTTTTATGAGAGAATTCACCACTACTTAGCTTAGATATAAAGAAGTTTGATTAACTTTAAGAAACGCGGGGGGAAATATTTAGTTTTGATATTGTTTTAAGACCTAAGTTGAAATATTTACATACATTTGGGTATGTAAATGATTTATCCTTAAATTAATTTTCATTCCTGTGTCGAAAACCGCGGAAAAAACGAAATTTTATTTGTGCATTTCGTGGTCATTAATCGAAATCGTATTCGAAAAATTCAATCATATGTTTTACCTATAACGTGCATTATTAATTTTTTTATTACTTTGTGTTAAATACACAATTTCGCTTAGCGATCATATTGCTGAATGCTTGTGTCTTGCAATCGTCAATTTTATTGCGAAATGCAATTCTGAGCACATGGGCGGGCTATAAACTTTTAGGTTAAGGTTTTTTAATAATGACGTTTTGCATATTTTGAATCATAGTTGAAAATTTTTGGTTGTACACAGTTGTATAGTGAGTTTTTTTTTTGTTTCATTCCGCATAATTTAGTAATTAAATACTCTTTTATATTTCTACTAATTCTATCCTTTCGAACGAAAGTTTGTGGAATTTTAAATGAGAAGGAGCCCATTTTCCGAAAGTACAAGTTTCCAGATTTACATGTAAGATACTTTTAAAAAATCAACAATTCTACAAGCACTGTTCTTTATGAATTTTATATATGTATAAATTTTTAAATATATAAAAAACACCACTTACACCAACGCTATTTGTAAGTAACCCAGGGAACTGTTATTTATCGGACAATGAACGGATTTGTCTAATTTGCTTTTGGTTTCGATATTTTAATCGATAAATATGACTACCAGAAAAGTCTGATATTTTTTGTCAGCAGCTTTTTGCAAAAAAGGCGATAAATATAACGCTAGTGTTTATATTTTCTCATGTTTTGCCTGAATATTTTTTGACATCGTTCAAACAAATCGAAAATCCCGTTCGAATTTTACCCAAAAATACCACCAAAATTCTACTGCCCGACCGATTTGATATGTTTTCCGAATTTCATCAGTTAAAAATTTACGCGCTCTTGTAAACCACCTACATTGATTTCAGTATGTTGTTTGGTCCACAACAGATACGAAATCGGTACCTTGTGCAGATATAAGACCGAACAGTTAAGAAGTAATCCAGTAATGTAAAGGGAAAACTAACTGAATTACAAAACTTTTTTTTTTACTGTTAAAATCGGTTCCTTAAAAATATGTTATGCAAATTTTCGACAGAAAAATAAAAATATATATCAAATTGTAGCACATTATTGTTGTAACTCACTTAAAAAATCACAAATGTCTATTCGAAATTTGTTTTCGTTGTGTAAAATCAGACATTGTTCTAAAAAACTAAAAATTAATACAAAGAATATATTTTTAAATAACGTATAAAATAACGATATTTGACAAAAATCTGTAAAAAAAAAAATATGATAAATTTTCCCCAACAAACACAGTATGAAAGAAAAGTTTTGAATTTAGTAAATAATACTTAAAAATATGTAAAAACAAAAATTAAAATAAAATGCTTTAATGCTAAATAAAATATATGTACAGAAATTATAAACAATTCTTTAAGCCACCACAACACAACATTCCAAATATTCCAAAATTTCCATATATGCTTAAAATATGCCACTAACATACCACCGTTTTTTTCTTCATATTTACATACTCATCATCATCATCATCATTATAATAATTATGCTCCCTTTGTCCGGCTGAAAGAAAAGTTTGCATCTGTAGTCATCCTTTATACAATAAAAAACAACATTTACATAGAAGATTTTTATTATTTTTGATTGCTTTTTTAAATATAAGTTTTTTCGCTTGTTTGTCTGTTTTTTTTATTTTAATTTACTTGACTATGAATCATTTTCTTTAGTGAAAATTTAAAAAATACTATTTTTTGTCCAACGTTATCTTTATGCTTGTTGTTCTTAATATATTATGCGATTTCTTTTAACAATTAATTTAAATTTAATTTAAGTTTTTGTACAAAAAAATTAAGAACCAAAAATCGAAATTAAAAAAAAAATGTTAATTACTCTTTATACACAAACTTCATCAAACGATTGACTGATTAATTGGATTGTAAAAGAGATTGGAGTGAAACATTGATCGCTTTATACTAAATTAATTTCTCTTATGTGGTTTAATTTTTTGTGTGTTTGTGTTTTATTGAAACTCTTAAAAAAGTTGCATGTATGTACATGCTCTGGAGATAACCAGAGCATATCAAAGGACCAAGAGAGATATTTAAAGAGAATGTCAAGAGGATTATTTATATATAGGGAGAGAGATGAAAGAGAAAACGAAAAGCGGACGCACCAGTTCGAGAGTGTATAAGAAGTATTTTATAAGGTAAAAATGTTTCTTTCTTCATTTAGCTAAATATTTATATGCGTGTCTACTAGTTTCTATGTTTTTTTTTCTATCTCTTGTCTATAAAAATTATTTCAACGCCAGGACCAGAGAAAATTTAGAAAATGATGATGATTGTTGTGTGGTACACTAGTGGCGGCGGAAGAGGAATTATGATGTGGAGCTGTAGTAGAGTTGTTGAAAGCATTTAGTGAACTACGGCTAGTAGAATTTTGTTGTTCAAGTAGCAACATACCTTGGCTGGAACCAGCAGCTATCGCAGAAGAGGCTCCAAAACCTAATTGTGCACAATATTGTTGTTGTTGTTGCTGCTGCTGCTGTTGTTGTTGCTGCTGCTGTTGATGATGCTGTTGCTGTTGATGATGCTGCTGTTGTTGTTGCTGCTGTTGATGTTGTCCATAGGGACGGAATGATTGCTCATGTTGTTGTTGCTGTTGCTGCTGTTGGTGATCCGTGTGCTGAGGATGTTGTTGTATTACCGATGTTCCTGTATGCGAATTTGAGCTGGAAGAAGAAGATTGTGCTGCAGCAGCTGCTGCGGCAGCAGCCTGCATTTGTGCATGTGGCCGTTTTTTAGGTAATATTTGTGTTTGAGATAAGATCTTTATTTGATGACCATCATCTCCGGTAAGCATTTGACCAGTTTGGCCACCTTGACCATCCATGGCAGCGATATGAGCAGCTGCTATAGCAGCCTCCTCTGCTGTTGGTTGTGTCTGTTGTTGCTTACGTTTTCCACCACCACTACCACCACCTCCGCCACCACCGCCGCCACCACCACCACCACCACCACCACCGCCGGTAGCACCACCTGACGACTTCTGATAATTATTTTTGCGCCCGCCTTTCGCCGTCGTTGCCGTCTCCTCCTCCCGATCACCTTGCAAGAACTTTAAATAACTGTCCATAAACTGAGTTTTCTTTTCACCAATCGATGTGCCGACAACTGGCTTCTTTTCTGGAGGCACATACGTAGCTGAAGACCCCGCATTTGTAGTTCCCCCAGCTGCAGCAGCATTACTATGATTTGCCGAACTTGAGTTGGTAGCAGCAGCCACGCCTCCAGGACCTCCTGCGGCCGTTACATTCGATTTTGTTCCAGCTTTTGATGCGACTGCATCACCAGCTGTGCTGTTCGGATTGTAAATGCCAATATTGGTTGGTTTTGCTGAGGAACTCGTATTACGGACTGCTGCTGTTTCACTGGCACTGGCATAGCCCTGTTTGGGTGTTGTGTCTGACAGGAATTCCAACTCCTCTTCGATATTCGGTACAATGACTTTATTAGAGGCGGCTTCCTGAGCGGATTGTTGCTGTTCTTCTTGCTGTTCTTGCTGCTGCTGTTGCTGTTGTTGGTGTGTCGCTGAGGCTGCGGCAGTTGTTGATGCCGTCGCAGCTGTCTGTTGCTGCTGCTGATTGAGATTGTAAAGTGTGTGCTGTATCGCTCCGGCAGCGGCAGCTGTTTGTTGCATACAAGCTGTGTATTGTGAGGCAATTTGTTGTGTAAAATTTGGATAGTACGATGTCAGATTAGTCAAGTGTGATTGGGCTTGTGATGATTGCATGTGTGCTGGCTGTGGTACTTGCTGTTGCTGCTGTTGATGTGCAACTGTTTGTTGCTGCTGTTGCTGCTGCTGTTGTTGCTGTTGTTGTTGCTGCTGTTGTTGCTGTTGCTGCTGCTGTTGGGCATGCTGTTGCGTGTGCGGATTTACGTATGTTGGTATATTAATAGCTGGCACCTGTACCGCTGGTGTTGTTGTATTATTCTCTGTCTTCAATACCGTTGTATTCCATTTATTATTGAAATCATAGTAAGTTGATTGTTGTTGCTGTTGCTGCTGTTGTTGTTGCTGCTGCTGCACATGTTGCTGCTGCTGCTGTTGTTGTTGTTGGTGATGACTTGCCGTTGATGATTCTTGCTGCTGTTGTTGGGGACTTTGTTCCGATTCATAATCATTTGTTATAAGCGTCTTTTTAGGCTGTCTCTTGCGTGGTGTCTTTGTCGTTTTTGTTACCACCAACTGTTGCTGTTGCTGCTGATGTTTCTCCTCTTGGGCCTGTAATAAAAAGAATATAGATTAATTATCATGTTCCACTACAAAACTTGAACGATATTTAATCGTTAAGCTATGTTAAATGTTTTTTCATTCTTTTATTTAAAGTAAATATTTAAACATATTTAGATGATTTTATTTCAGTTTTCTTACGCTCATCTTCCTCAACATCGTATACTTTTTATAAGTTTTTATATTATTTTGGAAACGTCACAGGTTCAAATAAGTTTTTCTTTTTTAAATATTTTTAATAATTATAATAAACATAAATACATAAATTAATTACATTATTAGTGTGAATAGAAAAGTGTTAATAGAAAAATAGTAAATTACAACAACCAACGAAACCAATAACAAATAAAAAAAAAAATTAATTGTATTAACGTGTTAGTTAATTAATTACTAAAATAAAAACTAATAGTTTTATTTTGTTATATTTAAGCAAATTTTCTTAATTATTTTATTAAAATGTTAACAACAAGACATCGAATTACAAAAATGCTTCGTTTGAATAGCCAAAACACCGTGTAAAACCCTTCTAATTTCATTATTGTAACAATTCAAAAGAAACGCACTTTAAATAATTTTGTAACAAATTAACAAACACAAAACAATTTTACTCACATAATAGAGGAAGATGATTGTATATATGAAAATAAATCATTAAATAATTTTAAATATTTTTTTTTAATTTTTTTTTTTACATGTTTGTTTTTAATTAAGAAAATATTTTTATAAAAAGCTCTCTACTAAAGCCACAATTGCATGTTTTATGAAGAGCAATAATTAAAATACGTTTGAAATGGAATGTGGAGAATTTTTAAGCCAATTACTTTGAGAATGCTTTCATAAGATTATTGGTATTTTTGAACATACACATCCATATATAGAGAAATGCTACACCTTAATCAAGCAAGATAATTTTAATAGAAGCTATGAAGTTTTTAAGCTCACACTTTGCGCATTTAAGTCTTTCAAGTTGTAATAAATTATAAAGTCAAGAGTTTCGAAGCAACAGTTTAAAAAGCACAGACCAGATTAAAGTTTAGAAATGCAAACATCTTCATCAAATGAGTTAAAGCTAAATTTATATTTATTAGTATTTTATTGAAAATCTTGTAAGTCTTATGGAAGGGGGCAAAAAATGAACTAGCCGGTTAAAATTAAAAGGAAAAAAAAACAACGTTGAAATAAATTTAGGCGAAATATTTGAAGTTAACTAATTTGACTTCTTCAAAACGTATGTATGTAAATTTGTAAGAAACGACAAATTTTCGACACGACAAGGAGACCTACAATAACAGCCCGTACCATGATGTAAATTAACGTTTGCAGTTCATTAGATGGACGCAAGAAAATTGTTTTTTTTTAGAATTTAAGCTAAAGTTAACGTTCGATAACGTGGGACTGGCTGCAAGTTTGTTTTATTAACAATTGCCAAAAAAAAAAATACTGTTTGAGAGCTGGTTGAAGTATTAAATATTGAAAATGAGGAAGGCACCAACTATGCTTTTGCAAAAGAAAATTTTTAGAAAACGTGGCTAAACACAAAATTCGGTAAGGTTGCACAGTAAATGCCTACATGTTGTTTATAAAAGTATTATGGACAATTTTTAATACCTGTAGGGTACAGACTGCAGATCCAGGGAAATATCTACATATCTACGCTTGGATCAGCGCTAAAACGTCGTTTTAGAGATTCGATTTTTTGTACGTCTGCACCCTGGTAACACAGCCATTATTTTCTACTGACAGGCCCCCAGCATCATTGCTGCTTCTTCACAGAAAATACTCTTCTAGTGCTAAGTAAATGCATGGCCTGCGCAGCTTTAAATAATTGCCTAATTACAACTGGTAGATCAACCATAATACAATCTTTTTTATTGTCTCACTTCGAACATACGTATTTCGAAGAAGTAGCGTTAACATATATTTAAAATAAAACGGTTAAGTGGTTGTAAAATACAATCAACAGTTGTTCAATTATAATAAATTGTCGACCCTCTTCTGATGTCGTTGTCGATTTGTTATTAGGCAGTAATACTAGCTGAATATATATTTTCCAACATTTTAGCGGAAAGCCAACCACAATAAGCAACATTTACTTAGTCATAATTTTGTTTTTGACCCTTCCACAATATTAAATTGAGTAAAACGACTTGTCAAAAATTCAAATAAATTAAAAAAGTATTATAGTACGAAAACAATATATTATGAATCAAAAATACATATTAGAAATTTCACATTCTAAGGCCTTCACTATTTTCTAAACGCTTAGACATTACGCTTTATTAGGGTAGCAAAAATCTAAACACTTGCATAACCGTGTAAAAGGCAGTTCAGTAGTATTGCTTCCCTTTTCACTGGTAGGCTTTTAAAAGAATAAATTTTCAAAAAAAAATCCTTTAAAATATTATTAAAGTTTTAGGTGTAAAAAACATTGCAAGCGAGCAAATCCTATCTTCATAACATGGAAAGGGAACAAGCAAATAGAAACTCTAAAAGAAAATTAACGATCTAATTTTCAATTCGAAAAATTTCGCAATTAAAAACTACAAATTGGAAGTAGAAAATATGTTCAATAGAAATGTAATACAAAGAAGGTTTTATGTAAAAAAGCCACTGTTACAGCATTTTGTTTAAGGTCGAACATCTGCCTCAAAAACCAATTTTGTCGGAAAAATAAATAAAATATAATTCTTCCGAAACGCCAAACATTTAAACAACTCGGTCAGTGTGCAGATGAACAAAATGATTAAGGGAGAAAGAACTGTTAGACAAAATAATTCCTTTCTAATTTTATTTCTAAAACAATACAAAAACAATCACGAGAGTGTATGAGGGTCTTTTTCTTCTATAACAAATAGCCTTAACTACTGTGTTAGGTCTAAAATTGTGTATTTTAATTTCCATAGAAAAAATAATGGTAAATAAAAAAAAGGTTTTGTTTGTTTAAAGAAAATTCTTACAACCAAATTAAATATGTATGTTGTAGCCAAATAAAATTAGAAATAAAAATAAGGAAATTAATTAAAAACAAAAAATTAAAAAAAAAATGTAAAAAATTTTGTTTTGAAAAATTAAAAAAATAATAATTAAATACAAACCTTAGAATTTATTTGAATCTGTGACGTATTGGCCGAAGTATGATGGTGGGAAGACGACGAAGACGCAGACGAACTGTTATTGTTATTATTGTTCGTAGCAGTGGTGTTTGTGGCGGTATGAGAAGAAGGAGACATTAACATGTTAGCAATCATATGCTGGCGTCGTTTATTATCTGGTTGCTGTTGTTGCAATTTTTGTTCGTTATATAAATTATGCTGTTGCTGTTGATGTGCTAAGAGATGTTGTTGTTGCTGTTGATGCTGTTGCTGAGTGTGTTGTAATACGGTGGGCGAATGTTGGGAATTATTTGTGTTATTACAAACATTTATGCCAGTTTGTTTAATTTCCAAGCCAGGTGGTAAATTAAATATTAGATTATCACTCATAACAACATTGCCGCTACCAACAATTCCTACTCCAGCATGATAATCCAAATTCTGATGTTCTTGTTTAACCTGCAATTGTAAAACATTCTTAACATCTTCTTCTTGACCAGCAGCATCTTCGATTTTCCATAAATTCAATTGATGCTGCTGTTGATGTTGTTGTTGTTGTTGCTGCTGTTGATGCTGTTGCTGCTGCAATTGCTGTTGCTGCAAAGTGCTTTGTATCACAGAAGAATAGGCAACTGTATTCGAAGATGTTGCAGGCGAACCAGCGTTTGCAACATGACTACTGCGACGTATGGGCGATTCGGCTGACGTTGCAGTAGCTGTTTTATAAACGATTACTTGTGGTGGGGTGGTGGCATTATTGACATTGCTACTACTATTACTATTATTGTGTAAGGCTGGCGATGAATTACCAGTCGAACTTAAAGCTGGACTGGCATATACAGGATATTGTTGGGTGGTGGTCGACGAAGCTGGACTAGGATGTTGCTGTTCTATTTGCAACACTTGCTGCTGCTGGTGTTGTTGTTGTTGTGCGTGTATTTGTTGCTGAGATTTACGTACAATTTTATAATGTTTACCATCTATAGTATAATACGTAGTCTCCTCTTCCTCCTGCTGCTGTTGTTGCTGCTGTTGATGTTGCTGCTGCTGATGTTGCTGCTGCTGCAGTTGCTGTTGTTGTAATTGTGTGAGGTATAACAAATCATTGTAGGCTTTAACTTGAGCCTTAGTACATTGTGTATTTTCTTGTTTGATTTGCTACTCAAGTTTTATTTTCAATTTGATTTTAAGTTTGGTTTCGAATTTTTTCATATTTTTGTTTTTGTTAACAAAAAGAAGGAGTAGTTTTTGGTTTTGTTTTTTTTTTTTTTTTTAAGTTGAGTTTGAGGAGGAGAAGGTGTGTAGAAAGATTTGTATTTTGTGTGTAAAGTTTGGATTTTAGACATTTTTGAGAAATTTATTTATTTAGTTTTAGTTTTAAGTTATTAAATTTGTTATATAAAAGTTAGAACAAAGTATAAAATATGTATATAGAGAAAAATATATACAATTAAATGTATGTATTTATTTATATGTATGGATGTATGTGAATGTAATGTTAGTACATAAATGTATGTATATGATAAAATAAATGTGTATGTAATTTAATGTAATGTAAGAGATATACATATATGTATAAATGTTATATATGGTATGGAAGTGTTCATATGTTTATGTATGTATGCGTGGTATATGCAGAATGTGTTCGAGTATGGGAGTTTGTACGTGCGTGCATGTGTGCATGTGCGTGTGTGTAAATTGTCGGAGAACAGTAAGGAATAGAATTTTGTAACAAGATATACATATTTATGTAGTAACAACAAATACATTGGTTTGTGTATAAAATAGACAACATTGCATATAATACGATGTGTTGTGTGTGACGATTACCCTGCCTCTATTAGCCACCCCACCCACCCCCAAATAACACTTCTGCAGTATTGTATTGTTCATCTGCTATTTCTTTCAATTTATTTAATTTTGTTGTTGTTGTTGTTATTGTATTCTATGGTTTATTGTCGTGAATGCTAAATTATAAATCCAAGTATTCTTGTTTTGTTATTATTTCAGATAACAATGGTGTATGTTTATACGAGCACATACTCACTGGAATGTGTGGTATGATGGTCATGTCGTATGTATACTGGCAACAAACGTATAAATTTAATATATAGGTAACTTTGAAGTATTTAGGATACCGACAATATACAATTTTATGTAACAAACTTTAAATATAATTTTCTGTTGTAAAACTGAAGATGTTTGGAAACTTTATTAATATCCTGTAATTGCCTTAGAAATAGGATTTTATGACCGTGTCTTTGTGAGATACATGTTATATCTCAGATACAAAAATGCTCAATTGGAACTTACATTTTATCATGTGAATACTGATTGCCCGAACTACCCTTACATATAATGAGGTATGTTTTTGTAAAGTTGGTTCAAGAATGCCGTTCCTGTCTATATTAGTCCGAGTTTTGGACCAATATATCGATCTTGTCTGTACGTATGCCAGACAGACCAGCTAGTAAGTCACGGTAATATGCTCTAATGCATTTATTCAGCTGCCACAATTCCAAGCCTATGCAGACCACATAGTAACACATATCCCTAATAGTCAATATCGAAGCTACTATGGTGAGGAACACAAGTTATCAAAGAGATTAAGTCTTCCGTTAAACGCTTCTGTAGAGGATTTTATCATAAAGAAAAAAAAAAACAGATATTGTATGAGGTTATATCTATGCCACCGATCGCACTTTCGGGATGTTCGGCGGCGCTCGTATGGACAAAATTTTGTTCAGTTACTTAGTGCTAATAATCTTCTGCAAACGGGGTAGTAAAGAAAAGCATGGAGTAGAAATAAAGCACGAATTGGGACTTTGTGACTTTAGACTCTCTGCCTCTCTCCTATTTTTTTCTCTATTCTCTCATATTTTCGTGTTTATTTCACAACTGATGTGATTTTAAAATTTGTATTCAATGACAACTTAAAGAAAAGCAAAACTATTTCAAAAAAAGGTTCGAAGAAAGAAGCGATACTGCCACAGTGCTACACAACATGCGATAGTTCCAAAAATTCTATATCACTGTTTCACAACGTAAAAATAACGACAAAAAGTCTTAAGAGTAGCAATGGAAACAGAAAGAGTAGAAATAGTTCGGCACTCAATAAAACGTGGATATTTTAAAAAATTCGGAAATGTTTTCATCAGGGTTTAAAATTGCTGCTATGTTAGCCAATATTTCTTGTAAAATGTGCGTATTTACCAATCATCATGTCAACAAATTATTTCCATTAATATTACTGCTACAAACTCTTGTACTGAGTTCACAAATTACTTTGAGAATTGCATCGTTGGTTTGAAATTTTTACCACCACACAAAATTTTTGTTTTACAATATTCAAAATATTTTATGGTGCTGTAGCAGCATACACGAAAGTTTTTGAATCAATGTCGCTAGTATTTATTCCCATAAATTAGCAAATCACAGCTGTTCGCAGCACTAAGCAAAATAAAAATAAATATTAGTGATATTAATTCAAAAATTTCAGTGTATACTGCTACAGCACCAACTAAATATTCATGCCTGCTAATAGAAATTACAAAAACACCAGTTGAACTTTTAGTAGTAACACAAACATTTAGAACAATTTTTCTTGTAGCACAAGGTTGAAAGATGAAAAAGTTTAATATTTATTGCATGGTCGTATATAACAAAGACGTTGCTACTTCTGCATATTTAAGCACTGGTTTTTATATCAAAACTCACTGATTAATGAAGGTAACAAAACTTACTTAATAATAAAATTAAATTTTCTAACAAGCAATCAGGGGTAAACAAGTTTTGTCAATGCATCAAAGTTAGAACCAATGGATAATTGGTGGAGCTACGTTGAATCATTTGTTCATTTGAAGACAATATAACAGAACAATCTTATTGGTGAGATACCCTTTATCTGCTATGCACAAAAAAGGTAAAAAACATTCCGGTACCAAAGTTTTTTCTAAGGATTTTCTTCAATCAAGGCAACACAGAAGCGGCTAAAAAATCTTGGTCTTTAATGTTGTTCCTCCCATTAGGTGTAACGATTTCTTTCTCCAGTAATTTTTACATAATTACTCTTCCAAATACATACTTAAAAATAGAGACGAAATTAAATGAGCGATAACAAGTTTCCGCACCGCAATACTTAAATTTACGTTATTATTATCGAAATTTATTTTTTTTTTTTTAGTAATTTTTCCCATAAAAATGATCTCATAATAATATACATACAAAACGTGAACACTGTTCACGTGTCAATGATCAAAGATATAGGCGAAAGAAAATAGTAGTACAAATACTCTGAGATCGTGCAAAGTTTGACTAAACGGCTAAGTTCTTAACAATGATTCTGGTGTAAACTTTATCACGCAGATTGCAATTTATCGAAAACAGAAATAGTTTAACTATATCTCTTTAAATTTTCATTAACAACAGTTAACAGTCTCAGAATTAATGTAAACAAATTTATAAAACTTTAATACCAATAACACTTAAAAAAATGGATTGCAGAGAAAAAATAAATACGAAAAATATCGGATAAATAAGAAAGAATCTTTAAAATTTAAATACACTGCATATATTTTCTTTTAATTATAATTTTTAAATAATTACTGTTCGGTTGATGAAGTGGGATTCCTCCAATAAATAAAACATAATCATTCATTTTTAAGTAAAATCTATAAAATATCCGGCAGTCTACTGAATTATTAAGCCTCTACAAAACCTAGAAGGCGCTGAGGCAATAAATTTTAAATTCTGCAATGAATTTCAATCGAAATTCATCAATCGATTTTCAATATATCTATGTCGATTTACAGATAAGTAGTTTTAAACTTCAAAGTTGATTTTGTAGACAGGCTATTATATACGTTTGGAATAAAATTAGATTAAAAAAACATAACTTTTGTTAGTTTAAAATATTATTCCTCACATAAATGTAAGTTAAGTTATTGTTAAAAATGAAAAATATTGCAGAAATTCATTTCAATTTAATTTAACTTTCTAAAAAATTGAGCTAAATAGTTAAGTTTTTTTTTGAGCTGAGGAGCACTTTTGAAATGAGAAATTTCAATCCAAAAATAAAAAAAGTAAACATTATTTATGTCAAAAAAAAGATGTCAAATTAATTTTACTCTTAAACTTAATAACTAAATGCTTTGTAGTTTTCTTTTCGTAATTTCTTGCCATTAAAGTTCCAAACATATACTATATTTCATAAATGGAACATAGCATTAAAACAAACACAATAAAGCGAACAAAATTAATATAAATAAAATACAATGCGAAAAACATTCAAGTTTTGGCTACTTTACCAGTAAGAGAAGCTCTATTGACAACTATTATTGGGAGTATTCAAATATTGTTCACACTTCTTGTCGCGCCACTTGTCAAAGCACTTTGGCGTCAACAAATTATTCATCTGGCGTTTATCTTTAATACATGGAACTAAAAAAAAAAATGCACTTTAGTGAGAAGTCATTTATTCGACATTTGGGGTTCCTATAGAGAATTGTTTGAGCCGATGTGTGAGAACACAATAATTGGTGGGGTTGCCTGCCATTCAGTATTGACTATTGTCACATTACCAAATATTTCCGCAAAAAACAGAAAAACATGTTATAAAGCGCTGCGAGTGCGAACAACTTTTCTAACATTTGGATCATTATGACCCGTGACTCATTACTATATCGACCTAATACACGTCTTTCTTTCGCAAACACCGCATTTCACTTTGAATTTACGGACACAAATAAAAGCGATTATTTATTTAGAGAGTTCACGCCAACGTACACGAGGCTCACTAGGTTTCAATGGATCCGCAAAAAGTTATTTAAATCAAAACCAAGATAATTAAATTCTTTTGGCCCGAGTGGAACCGATAAGCTCAAAGTCAATAAATTTTTATATCAGTCATTGGTATTGTTGAATTTATGTTCCACATTCCATACACAAAGGTACACGTGGACCTTTCAAATAAAAAAAAAAACAAATGAACTTGATTTACGCACGAATAAGAAGCTAACGTTAATTAGAACCATGTGTCGTTAGTTCGACTTAATATAAATTTTGAATTTTATATATGTATGTATTTGTACAAAAACGATTGTTGAGCTTTAAGATAAAACATTTTTCTCCTAATCTAAGCTTTAATCCTTACTGTTCTCGATTATAGTTTATTTTCGTTAATTTAAATTTTTGTCCAAAAATGATCGAAAGTTTGAAAATAAAAGTTAGTTGAGTTGTAAAGAAAATCATAGAGTAACAAAAATAAAAATATGTAAATAGTTAAAAGTGATACAACGGCGTTTTGTTAAAATCATATGAAATGTGTGTATATATAAATAATATATATTCTCTATAGAATTTTATGATAATAGGAATATTGTTCATTTTATATTATATTTTTTTAACCTAAACTCTGACTACATACTAGTACTCACCACCTTATCCGCAGCTAGATTGAGCTGTTGTTGTTGCTGATGCTGCTGCTGTTGTTGGCTTTGTTGCTGCTGTTGCTGAGCTTGTTGTTGCTGCTGCTGCTGTTGCATGGCCAAGAACGTATTTGAAATCATTGTCGGAGTATTCCAACTTATGGTGGTTGGTGTTATCGTTGAGGTGGTTGGCGAGGGTGAAGCACCACTTGATGATGAATTTTCACCATAATAATTAGTTGCGGCTGCAGCATTATTGACTACGGCGGCAGCTGCCGAAGATACCGCAGCAATAGCAGCTTGGTTTTGGAATGAGGTCAATTGTTTATCCAATGTGGCGGGTATTTGTAATTGGCGATGTGGTGTATTAACAGCTGACGAGGCATAGTGGGCAGGTTTTGGTTGTACAGCACTGGCAGCGGCAGCATGATGATAGATTTGTTGGAAAACTGGATTATAGCCACTTATTGGTGAAGGCGATACGAAACTACCGCCACCAGCCGCAAAATTTGCGGCAATATTAGAATGTGCCTGTATAAGTAATGACTGGGCACTTGAGGCCAAATGTGGATGTTGAAAATCTTCAGCCGATGTTGTACTACTTGCAGTTGGTACTATGCGATTGTAGGCATAAGGCCAGGGACTCGAATTTGGGTCCATGGTGACTCACACTTTTTTAACAAAAAATACACACTACACTGAAAACTAAAAACAAACGTAAAAAAAACAATATAGTAAAATACCGAGAAAATTCATCTCATTACATAAAATTAAAAGCAATTTTCTTGTACTCACCTATTTAAATATTATTTTCACCTACGATAACTCCGAAATTAATTAGAAAAATAACAATTTAGTTATTTTAACAATAACTTGCCCGCCGTCTTGGCACCCGTATTTCGTTCTTTTTTTTTGTAAATTTTTTTCTTATTATCAACTTTTTTGACGTTTTTCTTCTACGATAGAAATGAAAATTGTACTTGTCCTCCTCTTTTCAGTTTCGTTTTTTTTTATTTTGGGGTCTTTTTTTTTTGTATTATATGTTGAAGGTGTTTGTGTATGTATGTGTATCGCGTTCTTGTTAAATTGTCTATCAATCACGTCTATCACTTTTAATTGCCATCTTTTGCTATTGAAATTTCCATATATAATTATGATTTTTCTTATATTTTTTCATTTTTATATGTTAAACACTATTTACACTTGATTATTATGTAAATATTCTTTTAATTTATTAGTGATTTCGTTGTTATTTTTTACAAAAATGTATGCACTATTTTTTACTTCGTCTTGTCACAAAGCGCCATTTTAGAAAAATATGGCAGTCACAGAAAAAAAGAATGATACTGGAAGAAGTTGAAACTAAAAATTTGTGTATTGTCAGTAATGCTGAGTGTAGACACGACCACTGAGAAGTTTTATTGATTTTCAAAGAAAGTATGGAAAAATTCTCTTTAAAGCATTAATAGATATATATAAAAACCTCATTATTGTCCACTAAACTTATTAAAATTTGAACTATTTCCTTGTTTTAAGATATTATTTTCAAAATTTTAATTTGGCATCACTTTCTTAGGTATCAGAGGTGTTACCATGCACATGTGCCATAACAATTACCATCTATATTTGTCGCAAATCAAAACCGCCTTTTGCGGAGTTCTTGCTAACAACTGTAGATTATTTTTTATACAGTTTTAAGAAAAACGAAAATAAAATGTAAGTCATACTTTCCAATATCCATTTTTTCCGTTCCAAAAAATAGTGTAAAAAACTGTAAGTACGAATATGTTTATCCTAACGTGCATAAGTAAAATGCTAATTAGCCAGATAAAAATATGTACCTCCGAGCTGCGTGGTATTATGTTTTGTTTGTTATTCATTCTGATTGTATATTATAACCATAATTTAAACATTTTTTAGGATGAATGTCTTGTTTTTAATTTTTTATTAACACGTTAATATATTATGCCATATTGCTCGCTTAAAAAACATTCTTACAAAAAAATTGTAATATTTATACTATCATATACACTAATTTTCTTTTTGTGTGATTTATTAATAAAAAAAAACAAAAACCTTACAAAGCCTGATGGCCAGAGCGCGAAGCCAATCCGGCTGCATATAGCTGGCGCCGTTAATAGAGATGCTTGTAGGCGGTTAAATACGGGTTATATACTTCGCCGACTGTAGAATTTTGGAACGAATTTCCGTCATCCCTTGTCAAGTTTGGTGACAAACCGGTTTCGGCTATGTGCCATCTTCAGTGTCATTTTGTCATTGGCCGACTTCCTCAATAAGACCGGTTGTTTACGCATTTTTGTTATTTTGTATAATAATTATAACTTAGATACTAAAACATTACAATGTTCATGTAGTCATCCTTTGTAGTCTTGAGTTGGGGTTTGGTCAGTCAACGGTGCCAGTAAAGCCTTTATCGAAAAATGTTCAGGTTTAGCCGCCGCCGACATCAATAAAACCGAATTCGTGATCTGCTGATACTGAGTTTCTGTTAATATAAGGTGTTTTCTTTTGCCTGGAGAACTAAAAATTGTCCAAAAATGAATGAAAAATTTAAAAAAAAAATGTCAACTACAGAGTAGCAGCACATTTCAGAAATATACTACGAACGAAAGCAAACAAATTTACCAAATAAAGTCTGTACTCCCCCATAATTCCTTCCATTCTCCTTCAACTAAACATTATAATGAAAAAACGACATACTACTCTATAGATAAGCTCCAACTGTTAATTACAATGTATGATAATTGTCTGAACCATCTATATCGTCAAATCTAAAAAAAAAAACAGGAAAAATCAATTTTGGTCCCAATGAGTTATTTTTATGTGAATCATAAAGCCTTACAAAGTACTTTGTTAATTCTCTTCAGATAGCAGGTTCTAGAGGTGCCATTCGAGACTAAACTTCTCAGCTGATCAACAATTGTATTAACGGCAAGTTTTCGCAAAAAGTATAAAAGCCATTCAGCTTATAATGCTGGTTACAGTCGAAATAGAAATATCATAGAATATAAACAGAATACCCAACAGTGACGTTTAAAAAAGCGTGTAATCAAGTGTTATGCGATATTACGTACAAAATTTTAACTTAACCGGATTATATGAAAGAGATATCTAAATTAGAAACGACATGGTTTTGTATCTCTTTTATATAATCGAGGTAATGTTGTTGTAAGGTGTTGCGTTGAAATATGCAATTGCTCTATGTATCGGAAGCACATGTTGCGTAACATTACCTTAGTTCGATAAGCCATTTGTATAAGTTATATATCATTCATTCATTCATTGATGAGGAATAAGAAGAAATAAAAACTATTTTTGCTGTATTTTTTTATTATTTATGCATTAACCAACAGAACCCTTATTTGGCCAACAGTTTACCTAAAATTTACTAAAAAAAAATTTTTTTTTAGCAATATATGCACATATCTCTAATGTTTATCTTCGCATATTTTAATCTTGTGGTGTAGTATTTTTCTGTATTATAATGTCATAAATGTTTATTAAAACAATACTCTAGTAAAGTTATTTAGTTGGTGAACTAAAAGAACTGTTCAATTTTTATTTGGTTTTCATACAAAAAAATTATAGCTGTTCTTGACCTTTTTTTAAATTTAATTTATTAAAAAAGACCTTCAAGCTTGGACAATTTTAATAAATTAAATTGGTTTTCATACAATTTAAAAAAAACTTCCTCTGTACTGTATGAATAGTTAACATTGTAGCCAGCTACACGCAAGCTGTCAAGTAAGGTCTGATGACCCCGTTTTGACACTGTATGAATAGTACCCATAGTTGTTTTCAGTTTGGGCCGTTGCTACACTTTAAATGACAGAAAAAACGTTTAGCAAAAGAGAGTGCGAAGCTAGATTGATGAAAAACTGTAGAAAAGCAAAATACGAAAACGTAATAATTAAACAAAAAAAAAACATAAAAAACAGAAGTACGAGTTATTAACCATAGAAGAAGGAATTTTATAAAATAGACGTTTTATTAGGTATGTAGAACTATTGCCATGGTGTTTAATTGAAATTCATTATGATTACTTAAATAATACGCCCCATTTTTGTATTGTAATTTTTTTGTTTCTGATACTGCTCAAAATGATGTGTCATCACTTTGCCGTAACTAATTTAATACATAAAAGTTTTGCAATATGGATTTCGGAGATGATTTTGTTGCTGCTCCTACTAATATCAGCGATGAAGTAGACCCAGCAGCCGAGTTTTTGGCACAAGAGAAATCTATTTTGGGAGACTTAGAAGCGGAAATCAATGCTACTTCCAAAGCACCTTCAGCTAGTGATGATGCTGGTTTGTTGGGTAGTGACATCAATGAATTAGTTGCTGCCGGTAGTGGTGGCTTAGAGTCTTCTACTGGCTCATTTGAAATGATCGGAGGTGACAATAATGATGTTAATCCTATTTCTGGGCCACCGCCATCACGTGTTGAACCCGAAAAGATACGTAAATGGCGAGAAGAACAACAACAACGTCTTGAAGAAAAGGATCGTGAAGAGGAACGCAAAAAGGAGGAATTGCGTGCTCAAGCCAAAAAAGAATTGGAGGATTGGTTAAGACAAACCGAAGAATCAATTGCTAAAACAAAATCAGCTGCACGTAGTGCTGAAAAGCAAGCAGCTGCTTTAGAAAACGGTGGAGCCATGGAACCTGGTACTGAATGGGAACGTATTGCCAAATTGTGTGACTTTAATCCCAAAGTCAATAAGTCGGGCAAAGATGTATCACGCATGCGTTCAATCTATTTACATCTCAAGCAAAATCCTATTCCAATTAGAGCCCAAAAGGCTTAAAATAAAATTAAAAAAAGTTTATATAAGTTATTTATATTTTCTCTTATTTTAACATAAAAATTTCCATACGATTATTATAGACTTTAATAAACTCAAATGCATAAGAAATATATAAATAAAAATATAAAAGTATGTAAAATTAAAATGTGTTTGTATACTCGAAGTTTCGATAATTCATTTCGCATTTGAAATAAACATTAAAAAATTATCTTTAAGAAAATTATATTGCGTTTTCTTTTTCAGCTTTTCTGCCTATATCATGTCCTCTGCTAATACTCCAACCAAAGTGACTCCTTTAGTAAATTGCAAGCGGCAAGATTATTTGCAGTGGGACGATTATTTCATGGCCAACGCTGTATTGTCATCGCAACGCAGCAAAGATCCCATTACTCAAGTAGGTGCTGTGATTGTCAATAGAGATAATCGCATTGTGGCCGTTGGTTATAATGGCCTTCCGACCAAATGTGACGATGATGATTTCCCTTGGTACAAAGCCAGTGATGTTATTGGTTTAGTGGAGGATTTTGATCCCATCAACGATAAGAAAATGTTTGTAGTTCATGCCGAAGCAAATGCCATTTTAAACAAAAATTGTGCTAATCTCGAAAATGCCCGTCTCTATACCACGTTATTTCCCTGTAATGAATGTGCAAAACTAATTTTACAATCGGGAATTTCGAAAATATACTACATGTCTGACAAATATGCTAATAAGCCCAAATATCGAGCTTCACGCCTCATGTTTTCTAAAGCGAACATTGAATGCTCACGCTATATACCATCGCAAAACAAAATTGTTATAGATTTCGAACAAATATTGGAAGATGATTTAAATTTAACAGAGGAATTGGAAAATATAAAGTTATAAATAGAGTTAGTTATAAGAGGACTATGGCTACAAATATATGCTGTACTGTTCGTGTATGTAGTCTTAAGGTAATTTTATTGTAACCTGCAATTTGCAACAATTCAACTTTTCTTTTTGTATTTATTTTAACTTTTTTTATTTTTTACCTCGCTTTCAACATTTACTATTATGTACTTCTTTACATTTTTTGTAATGCAGGAATAGTTTGTATTTTTTATTGAAAATTTAGATAATTTTTGTTTTAATGAAAAGTTTTGAATGCTGATTTTAATTTATTTGATATATTTTAAGAAATTGAGCAACATTAAAGTGATGTTTAATATTAATACTTACATATATTGTGCATTAATCTCTTCGCGGACAAAGAAACAGGTAGGTTGCCGAAAGGTGTGTAACGGTGTTTGCTTGTTTTCCCATCGGCTTACAGAATAAGTTACCTTTCAAATGCCTTAAACTTTAAAAACAATCATTTGAATCATGAAATATATGTAAGACCTGCATGACTATATGTATTCGCAATGTTTGTAGAACAATTATCTTTAAATAGGTATATAATATACTTGCCAAGCACGGCGCGCGTTGCTACTACCCTTAGTGAGCTCAAAATTATAACTTTTTTATGGGCGTGGCCCTGCCCACTTCTCTAAGCACGAAATCATATAGAAACATCGATCTAGTGGAAGTAGCTAAAAATTAATATTTATTTTGTATGGGCGTATTTCATATTTATGTATATTTAGATGGGCGTAGCCCCGCCCACACACACACGCGGACAGACAGAGTTTCACTTTTATATAAATATACATGTACATAAATAAAAGCAGAGACAATTTTCCTACACTTTATTCTATTATATACTTGCTTCACCCGGTGTGCTTCGCTACCCCCCTAAAATCAACAGAATGTACGTTCCAAATTTAGTATTTAAAATTGCTAAAGTCTAAGCGAGTGTTCGGAAGATGGTATAGAAGACGCTCTTTATGATCGGACACAACAAATCCCAATTATTCAAAAAATCTTTAATAGAGAACAAAACCCATATGACCCGCCGACGACCTACTACACGGAAAACTATCAAGAATATAAGCCAGTGGTAAAATCCGCATCTAAATTGGCGAGTCTCACTATTTTAGTTCTTTATATAAAGCAGATTTATTAGTTACTTTGTATTGGGAGCACCCCTCTCCCAGCTCATGTTAGCCCAAATTTAAAGACTCACTGCTGTAGTTCGTTAGATATAGGGATATTAATATTTACTATGTATGGTGTGTACTCTTTCCCCCCGGATTTAAAAAGAGAATTTTGACCTATTTTAATTTCCGCATCAATAATTAAACGATTCCGAAATTTTAAAACGATCGATCCAGCCGGTTGGCTTTCAAAAACATTATAATATATGCAGATGTTAACTTGTTTCCATTTGGGGGTTTAAAAACCGCGGGTCTGACAGAGCTATCAGCTGGTAAATATCTGTCATCTAAAGTATTGTCTATTTAGTGAAAGGTTTGCCATTTACAAATATGGATTGTTTAATAACTAAAGAACGCGTAAAAACAGTTAAAACTTACTTCAAAAGTTGTAGTTCATATGTGGCCACTTTTCGAGCATGACGGGGGTGATAGTGGTGGACATAATAGACCTACTGTGTAAGGAATTGGCAAATTTATAAAGAAATTTGAAGGGGCTAGAACCGTTACATGCCGTCTGCACTCGCTATAGATCTGTTTTGCCAACGTACAGATTGCTGTTCGAATAAGGATTTGGCTCGTAAAGGCCGTCGATGTTGATGGCCTATGTATTCGTGTTCAAACAACGTGGGCCGAACAGTTGTTCGAACAACGCTGTTCTGCCATCACACAAACAAAATACACACGCAAAATAAAAAATATATACTATGTGTGCGCTCGTCTGTAAACACCTGTACATAAACTACGTTGAGAATATTGAAACACTTTCGATGACAAAAAAAAAATTACGATCAAACTGAGCAGAAACAGCTACACGCATTCTCCACACAGAAGACCATAAACAAATTTCTTCCCGTTATTCCGCCGACGTTCTCCATGTGCAAACAAGACGGCTAGTCAAGAAGGCATGTGTTGATTAACACTGTATTCGATTATTGTTTACATACCGTAACGACATAGCCACTACCACATAATATCAATCATAATACATAACAGTTTTATATGAATGTGCGTTAATTGAGCAGTGTTGCTCTTATGTTTTTTTAAGTTTTATATAATTGTCTCGAACAATTTTTAAAATATTTTAAAAACTTGAGAATATTTGTTGATTATTTTCCCCAAAAAGTTTTAATTTATTTTAGTGTTCAAGTTTGAAGACTTATGTAAGCCACTGTATATGTGCGTAGACCAGGCATGGAAATCATGGTACAATTGTACTTTTTTTGTACAATTTCGAGTTTTTTGATATCGTGGTACTACCGCGTCTTATTCAAAGTTTTCACTATACTTCATTTCCACTTTAATTTTTATCTGTTTTTTAATTAAAAATTACATGAATTTTCGTAATTTTAATTTTATAGTGTATTTGTGATTCTACGGGTGTTTCTGAATTATTATCTTGTAGCAGTTGATATACAAAATTTCTGAGCTTAAACGTTCTAATAATTTCCAACAGGCTTAGAAATACCATGTCTCTAACTAATTTAACACTGGAAGAGTAATTCCCAAGAACTAGGCAACACGGGATATTGAGGTAAATTTTTATATTCTTTAGTGAAATATTCAGGCTTTTACTACCCGTTAATGCGCTGGAACTTTTCAGCTGAGCCTGCTGCCTTAGGTGTAGCGATTTTATATTCAATTCAAAACATTACATAAACAATTATATGGGCGGATTACCTCGGAATATAAGTGTGGAGTTTTTATGACATTTGGAGCCCCTTAAGTGGGGTATTTGTGACTAATTACTAAATATTTACAGCGTATTAAAAGCATGTCCATTATCCAGGTTTTACTAACGTTCATTGTCAGGAGTCAGTTAGCAGGAGTCTAGCGGCCGTTTTTCATGCAAAACATTTATATTATTTAAATCTTCTTCTTTTTCTTAATTTCGTCTGTTGTCTGTTTAAAGTTCACTAAAATAATTTTTGCGATATATTTTTATCTTTTATATATAGATAAACAAATAAAGAAATAAATGGTACTATCATGAACTCAAAGAGTACATTTTGTATTAGTAGTTGGTACAAGACCACAAAATCCAACTTCCATCTCTGGCGTAGTCGCGTGATGGTTCGTTGAGCGACTAAAAACCAAATAATATTTAGTTTTCCAAGAAACGTGGAAGAGAATGTTTGTGCGTTAATCGGAATTTTTGTGTAAACTAACGGTAAAAAAGACAAAAAATAAACAACAAAAAATTTACTTATTCGACTCATCGGAAAGAGTTTTTTTTTATAAAACCAACGTGGTAATATTTGTTTAAATAAGAAAAAATAGTGTATTTTTTTAAAATAATTTCTAAAAGAAAATAATAAATATTTTATTTTTTTATTGTATAGTGCCGATAATTTGTTTTAAATGTAAACAATTATTATTGCTTGCTTAAAAAATACTGATTTCGTTTTGCCGGTCGGTCAGTGAATATTTATTGCAGAATAGTGTTGTTTCTTTTTTATTGTTTTTTTCTCATTTGTTCCATTCTTAAATTAGGTGTTTTATAAAAATTTGTTCCAAAATTAATTACAAATTAATTAATTCCAGAAATTAAAATTTCAGTTGCTATAAAAAAATATGAAATGTTAAAAAAAAATAAACTAATTTATTGCCACCAAATAAAATAAATAAAACAAAAACAATAATACAGATAGGAATACATATTTTCGAAATGTTTGCAAATTTCGGTGCTTAACTGTTCGTTTGTTTGTTTAATGAGTGACCGGCAACTACCCACGTTAAAAAAAAATTAATTTAGCTGAAAATGCCTACATCATTTTTTGTGGCGGATTTTTACAAAATTTAAGGTACGTAAATATATAAAGCTTAAACATACAGCTATGGGCCTATAAATAGCACAAACTTAAATTGTGCATTATTTTAAAGTATTTTCTAATTAAAAAGAGCAAGTTTTATTTCTTCTGATTGTTGTTGCAAGAATTTTTTTTCTCAACAGCTCTTAAGTTTCCCGTTACGTTCTGCTCAATTATTTACCGTTATAAGTGTTATACATGCTGTCTGGTAGCAGATTATTAGTTTCAAACTTAAATAAAAAACGTACTATAGAATTGAAATGCGGATTTTATTTTTTAACGTGAATGTCATTCAAATGTCTTCCGTCGAGTTGAACACACTGTTCAAAACAGCGCCACACGCTGCAGTAAACTTGATTAAATTGAGCTGATTTCTCGATGAATATTTTCCTTTAAAGCCACAAGAGATTAGGGATTGCCATTATAAACTCTCTCTTTGAGGTAGCCCTATAAAAAAAATCCATGGGAGTTAGATCGGGCGACCTCGGTGGCTATGGAATGTCCACAAAGCGACTGATCAGTTTTCCCGAAGCAAATTCATCGAAGCTTTGCCTGTCGCCCCATCCTACTACTAACAATCTTCTAATGATTTACTCGGCCAACTGTCGTCAAAATGACCCGCAAACGCAGTATCCTACAACAATAGTCTGACCGAGATTAATAAAGGAATCTAGTGCTCGTCAAACAATCTTTCAAATTCCAGCTGGGTATATTATCTACATATATTTTTTTTATTTTATTAGTGCTTCAAAGCTGACACACCTGCGACCATAAAGGGTTAAATAAAATGTTCAAACATTAACAAAACCAGCTGATTCGCCTTTACTAATAGTCTTGTTTATGTTTTTGCTAGAAATTACGCATCATAAAGCAGAAGAACAGCAACAATAACACATAAAAATTAAAAGACAATTTGTATAGTTTCTTCACAAGCAAACACACTCTCTCTCCATCCATAACAACTAAAAACCAATTTTCCCATATAAACAACAACAAACAGCCATATAAGCAAAAGCAATAAAAAAAACAATGCATTTGACTTTTCTCAAGGCCACTTGAGAAGTTACACAATTTCTCTCTCACCCACACACACACGCAATTGCTGTTGCAAAAAAAAAATGTTAACATTGAACTCTTCTAGTTTGAAAGCAAAAGTGATGCCTGCTGCGTTGCCAGAATCCTGATTTTGTCTTGTTTTCAAATACTAAAATTTAAGATCGGTAAAAAAACCTTCCGAGCCAGCAAATGCTTTTTGCAGGCGAAATTTATAAAAAAAAAGAAAAGAACTTGTTAATTCTAATGATATTGAGCTGGTCCGTGGCAATCTTTTTGTTATTGAAGTAAACGACTGGTCAGATCATAATATTACGTGTTTTACATAACTGGTCACCAATATCGTTCGATTAAACAACGTTGCATAATTTTAGGGAACAAATGTGATTTTACATACCATACGAGACGTGTGGGGAGTGCTACATGAAAAAGTACATATCTAACATCTATACATAAGTAGGTATATAAAAAAATGAATCTGTGTTTTTTATGCTTCTTTGTATGTATTGGAAAGCCAAATGGCTGGACCGATCGTTTTGGAATCGTTTTACAACTTACCCGTAGGGAAACCAACATATTAAATAAATATTAATATCCCTATATCTAACGAACTACAGCCGCGATCGTTTTTGAATTCGGTATTGGATATTTCTAAAACATAGTGCGTTCTCAGAGAAAATTCCAAAAAGGAATAGGAGCGGGCAAAAAGGGGGTACCTATACAGAGTAAATATTAATATTCCTATATCTAACAAACTACAGCCGCGATCGTTTTCGAATTCGGTATTGGATATTTCTAAAACATAGTGCGTTCTCAGAGAAAATTCCAAAAAGGAATAGGAGCTGGTAAAGGGGGACGGGTGGGGGTACCCCATACAGATTAAATATTAATTTTCCTATATCCTATAAAGAACTACAATGGTGGGAGTCTTCAAATTTGGTATGAGCTGTTTCGAACGCCAAGTGCATACCTGAAGACCTTGCAGCAGGCATAGGGGTACCCCTTATACAGAGTTAATATTAATTTTCCATTGTCTGGGGAGCTGCAAAAGTGATAGTCTTCAAATTTGCTGCGGTATATTTTTAAAACCTAATGCGTTCACAGGTAAAATCCTATGTGAAGAGGAGTGGGCAAAAGGGACCCCCAACTATAACAGGGAAAGTCTTCGAAATTTAGTGTTGGGGTATTACGAACACCAAGTACATGCTTTATAAACAATCCTGAATACATAGAAGCGTGTAGAAGGAAACCTGTCAAAAATATAGGCTGTATTCAAATTTGGAGTGGATTGTTTTCGAAACCAGTCTTGTATTCAGGCAAAACATGACCTGGCAGAGGGGTGCTCCTAATAATTCTTCTATATCTAAAGAACTGCAATAGTGAGACTTAACTAATTCGTTGCGGATGTAACCACCTGTTTAGATTTTTTATAGTTTTCCGTATAGCAGGCCCTCGGCAGGTCACATGAGTTTATTTTTCTCTATTCAAAATTTTTTTTGAATAGTTGAGATTCGTTCCGTCTGGACGTAAGACTTGTGTACTCGATCTAAATGCAAGGAAGGGATTAAGAGACTATGTCATCATTTAAAATAAGAAAAATCATTTAATACCAAAAAATCTTTTTGGTTGTTTCAATATTTTTTTTTTCAATTTTCTTAAACTTTTTTAATTTTGTTTTTTAACTTAATGATTTTCCATTGATGTTGAAAATTCTGTAGTACGGGTTTTAAGGCGATTTAAACATATTAAAAAATAAAAATGTAAATGATACTTTTCTTAATATTGCTTATTTTTTGGGGGGTATTTCTAGAGCGTGAGTCTTTGTGATCTAATTTTTCACTCACGAAAGTTTTTGTTTTGGTTTCTATTGAATTTTTCATTTGGTCTAAAGGAATATCGACAAATAAGACGTTTAAGTTTTTCTAAACAGTTGGGTAAAGATTTCCTAATGAGCTACACCTAAGCAACCAGCGAAATGCGCTGACCCTTAACAAATAAATTGCATTTTTATAATAAAATGAGTTGGGATGATAAATTCACTAGAAATAATTTTTGTAATATTAAATTCTAAAAATTCTTTTTATAAAATTATTTGTTTTTCTACTTCTTTGTCCGCTGTTTTTCTTTAAAAAAAAGACAATTTACGGCATAAAATGAACAAATTTATTTTGTCACTTTGATCACATAATTTTTTAAGGCAAACATTGTTTTAAGTGTGACCACAGGTAAAACATGTTTTCCCATATTTTATTTGACACCATTTTACGGGTGTTTGAACAAACAAAATGTTTTTGTATTGCTTTGAAAACAATTTAGGCAAATATGGGCAAACAAATTTTGGGCAAATATTTGACTAATGTGGCCGTATCTTTACTCAAGCCAGCATATCTCTATTTATAAGATTTTAGAACTTATTTTTATTTTGCCTAAAGAAATTTGGCTGTTTTCTTACGTTCTCTTTGCCAGGTCAAATATTTTTTTCTGATTTTCTTAACTCATTCAAAGCTTATTTTACTAGTTTAAGGTAAAATTCGTAACAAATGTTTGCCTTCAAGTGGTCTTATTTCATACTTTTTGTTTGCGTCTTTTATCGACTAGTCCGTCTCTTCCAACTTTACCATTAAATAATTTCTTTATGTTTATTTGTGATGATGATACAAGTTAATGCTTTTAAATATTTTTACGAACAAGTATTAATCAGGAGGGAGGGGGATATCTTTTTCGGTTTTACTTTTTTGACAGATGAAGAAGAGATAAAAAATATGGAACTATGAACTAAAGTACATAGTTAAGAATATGTATATCACACTATTATATCTGTAGTTTAAGTGCATAACGACGTATGTGAGTCAAAAACGGGCTCGGTTAGTAATTTTTTTTTGGATTCTTTGTTGTAAAAACTTGAGCTTGCTTATGAAAACATTCTGCATATGAATTTTTTCAAGCAAATCGAACATGTTAGGGACGCCAACAAAGCATGCAGTTAAAACAACTTAAGTCGACAAAATAAACTTTTCTTCAAAAAGAAATTATATGAACTTAGTAAACTCAAGAATATTCAAAAATTAAGATTTTTGGAATAAATTTCTGTCATCCCTTGTCAAGTTTGGTTTGGAGACAAATCGGTTTCGGCTATGTGCCATCTTTAGAGGGTATATATCAAGAACTTGGTCCTCATTTTGATCTCAGTACTTTTAACGGTCGAAATTTTTGGATAAGAACTTGGCCTTATTTTAACATTTATGTTTTGTGCGGTTTAATATTTACTCTGTACGGCAGGTAGCCCTCTACCCACATTTATGTCTTCTGGTTTGTTCCTGAGTATGTTCCAAATGCCTCACACTAAATTCCAAGACTTTCACTGTTCTACTCGTAGCTTTAGACTTAAATGAAAAGTATTAAATACTTTTGGTCTTAAAAATATTCCATAACAAATTTGAAACCTCCTGCTGCTTTGATGCGTTAGATAGAAGAAAATTAATATTGAGTCTGTATGGTGGGTACCTTTGCCCCCGGATTTATATATAAATTTGCTGGCATGTTTGCGCGTGTATGATGATTTTATTTGTTTTCATTCTTTGTAACTGTTTGAAATCTAACACAACATGCCTGTCCTTTGAACAATTGTATATTCCAGTTGATTAATTTTTCACGTTAAAGTCTTCCGTTTTAGTTTTGTTTTCAGGCTGCAGCAAATAGTCAAGTGTGAAGTTATTACAGTCCGAGACATTAGTTTGTGTGCACTTAAAATATTTTTGTGAGCCATAGACGTTGCGCCCGTTTGGTATAATTTGGTTGGTAATCAAGTTGGAGTTTTTGCCCACAAACAATACAACTTCGTATACAATTTCATTTTGCAAACAAATCTTGATGGCAGTGAAGAAAAGTTCAGTTCTATCGTAGTTTTTTTGGCGAATTTCCGCAGTACTCCCACGACATTAAAAGTACTTTTTCCCAATCTGAAAGGTTAAATAATATACTGCGCAAAGTAATAATAAAATTAATTTTTTATCATATACAAAAAAACAACAAAAATGATTCTATACTGACAAAACAATTTGTGTCTTTACATATTTAAAATAGTACTTTTCATATGAACAATATACGTGTACTTTTTATGTTGATTTTAAAATCTTTATTTGCATCACTGCAATGTGGTCACTGTGATAATAAGCACAAAATAGAATAAGATTCTATAACACACCCTCATTTACGTTGCAACCGCGATACAACTTACCGAAAAATCATAATTTTTGTATTTTTCGTATAACCGAGACACAACAACGAGCCCACTAACGTTGCAATCTCATGTACAACCTCCTCTATTTTTATTTTTCATTTGAGTGGCAACACTGTGGTATCTTCCTCTTGCAAAAGGTGCTGAATTTTCCATCCCTGGGGTAAATGATAATTTTTTTTATTATTTATAACAAATCGTTTGTTTTAAAACTTAAATTTAAGTTTAAAGAGGTTTTGAGTTTTAAGTTCATTAAAGCTCTGCTGAAACTAATTTAGAACGAATTTAGAATTTCCTACAAACTCAACTAATAATTAAAAATCAACTAATAAATTTTTAATTTTAAACCATTTCATATTACAAGTTCGTTTTACCTGTTTACCGATTTGGGATCTTAAGAAAAATTTAATACCTTAAGTCAAATAAAATTCATTATACAGGGTGTCTGGTAGCAGATTTATATTTTCAAACTTAAATAAAAAACGTAATAATTGACACAAAGTTTTATTAAGAGCATTGAACGATAGAATGGAAATGCGGATTTTATTTTTTAAAGTGTATGTCATCCAGATGTCTTCCGTCGAGTAGAGCACACTGTTCAAAACGGAGACTTGTGTTTTGCGCCACACGCTGCAGTACCCTTGGTTCATTTGCGTTGATTTCTCTTTGAGTTTTTGAGGGAAATTTTCTTGAAGCAAATTCATCGAAGCTCTTTCTGTGTGCGCAGTCGCCCCATCCTGTTGAAACCACGTGTGTGAAGAGTACGATGGATGAGCTCGCAGGTTTGGCAAAAAGAATTCCGTAATCATGCATCGATAATTTTCACCGTTGACATTCGTCGCTTGGCCGTCGAGAATTTACGAAAAAATTACCTCATGCGTGGATAAGGCACACCAAACATTTACCCTGGGGCAATGCAATGGGTTTTGATGTTTCAATCGAGTGTTGCGGGTTTTTGGAGACCAGTGACGGCAGTTTTGCTTGTTGACGTGGCAGTTTAAGTGAAAATGATCATCGTCGCCCAAAAAATGGGATTTACAATGCGAAAACGCTCCAACATCATTTCACACAAATTTGCGTAAATCAAAGTCACTTTCTTTCAGTTCTTGAACGATTTAAATTTTAAAAGGATGGAACTACAGATTCTTTTTTTAAAATTTCTCTTGGAAGTTCCAATGAGGCTGCTTTTTCCCGATTGAAAGTCGCGGATTTTCACAAAAACTGCTTTCAACCAGTTCAATGTTTTCGGGACAATCGATAATTCCAACGGCACTACCCTCCCTCCGCAGCGTTTAATACTTTTCAAAATAATCGTATTTATAAATATAAATTTGCTACCAGACACCCTGTACTTATAGGAGAAACACAAAGCAGGCAAACAAATGAAAAGAAAAGGACAGGAGAAAAAAAAAATGCTATAAACCCCTTAAAGTATGCTTTATAACCGTAGCGAAGAAACCAAAATGTATGAATTGGTTTTAACATAATTGCAACAGCAATCTTATAAATTTATGACTTTTTTTTATTTCTTCAAGATATGAAAAAAAGTATCCTTAAACTCTGCGAAAGTGAGCAACAGTGTGTAAGAATAAATGCTTGTCTTTGTTTGTGTACATTCGAGTAAGACAACAATTTAACGTTTTATGAGAAAAATCGCATTTAATCTGTGTTTAATCTAATTTTTAGATGCAGAGTTGAACGAAAAAAAAATCAACAAAATAAAAACAAAATGTGAAATATTAAATCAAGGTTATAATTTAATACCCAAAACAAAAACAACAAAAAAGTATTAAAATTATTGGAATACATCAAATTTATAGAGTTTTTTTTTATGTTTTTGTATAACATTAGTTTTATTAAAACGACTAATATTTAATTGTATTTTTTATATGAGACTCATTTAAACGATGACATTGAAAGAAAAATAATACATAAAAAAAATTTAAAACAGATTGCCTAAAGAGAGCTTCTACGACCGGATGGCCGATAACTCTGACATCGAAAAAAGTTTTAGTGTTTTCCAAATGGTCGAAGAAAACATCAAAAAAAGTTTCTCTTTTGTATTCTTCGTTACACGGAATGAGTGTGACAGTCTTCGCTCTATACCAAACGAAATGTGTGATCAGCTTTGCAAAAACCTAATTATTTTGTTTTTCTGTGCTCCTGCAATAGAAAAACACAGCCTTACACTGGCAGATATCCCTGTCCAACACATATGCCGGCCTGAGGTACTGGCTAGGTAATTTTTCTTATTTAAAAATAATAATAAAAATCCCTTAAATAATTTTATCACTACAAAAATTGTTTTTATAACCTTCATGAAAAGTAAAAAGAGTATTTATAGGTTTGTCATGCCGTTTGTAATTTTTACAATGCATTTCCGACCCAACAAAGTATATGAAAAGCTAGAGAAGTTCAATTAACAATGCCGTATGTCCGATGTTGAACTCAACTTTTGAATGGCACAAGACAACCTCTTGAAACTTGGACAATTTGATGAGCATGTTCGGCGAGTTTTCGCTATTCGAAATCAGGAATATAAGCATTTTTTTTTTGTATTTTCACTCTTATAAGGAAACGTTTATACACAAACCCATCAAATTTGCAAATTCTAAATCCTCAGAAATTATTCCGAATCCCCTAGATTACTTACGGACCTAAAAGTTGCAACGAATTAATTTTTTTTTAATCTCAAAATTTCAAAAGGTGCAAATTAAACTTGATTCCTCCAAAAACCTAAATTTCACAGAAACTTGCGAATAAATCGAAATCTTGCCAAAATTTTAAATTCACCACAAATTCGAAAATTCACCATGAATCGAAAAAATTATGTTAATTGCCAAAAAATTAAAATCAAAATAAAAAACAGAACTTCTACCAACAAATACAAAATTTTGTAATTCCACAATCGATGTTAAACAAATATATAAAAAATTAGAAAAAAAATCAAAATTTCAGCCCAAATGGGGAATTCACCAAATAATTAAAAACTCCAAAAAATTCATAAAAATGAAAAATATTATCAAACATATAAATTAATCTGAATAATAATTAAAAAAACTTCAACAAAATTCAAAGATTCAACACAAAACTTAACTATAGTCCAAAAATTTTACTTTACAAAAAGAACAAAACTTAAAAAAATCCTAGGAAAAAATTTTAAAATTTTCGAAAATTTTTAAATTACTAAAAATTCGAAAATATACCATAAAATCGAAAAGCTAAAATAAAAAAAATTTAATTGCTAAAAAATCAATATTTAAGAATAAACCGAAATTTTATCAAAAATTACCACAAAAACAAAAAAGTCACCAAATTATGGAATTTCACAACAAAAACCTTTGCAATTTCACCAAAAAGTCGGAAAAATTTTATAAAAACGTCAAAATAGGATATATGTTACACAATTATATAAAAATAAATATAATTTCACCACAAATCGGGAACTCACAAAAAAATTTTAAAATTCACAAACAAAAAAAAAAAAAAAAATTACATTCACCAGAAAATTTCAACATTTTATATTTTACAAAAAATCGAAAACTGAAAAATAAAAAAATCGAAATTTCAACACAATTTAGAAATTCACTTCAATATAAAAATTATTCGCAAAATAAAAAAAAAATATACCAAACGAACAAAATTTCAAGAAATCCGCAACTGCACCAAGTTACGAAAAATTCAAATTATGGCAAAATTTTATATAGGCCATAGCTTCGAAAATTCACCATAAAATCGAAAAGCTAGAATAAAACAAAATTATTGCTAAAATACTACAAAAACCAAAATTCACCACGTTTTAAAATTTCCAAACTAAATATTTAATTTCACCAACAATTTTGCAGTTTCTCAATAAATTGGCATCAATACAATATTTTATGAAACTTGTCGAAATTAAAAAAAAAATCGACGTTGCACAAGTTCTAATGGACCTCCTCCTATAGCTGGCAAAACTCAACTTCACCATATCTTATAATTTACAGAAAAGCGGAAATTGCACCAAAAACTCTATTACTCTATTATAATTTTATTATAATTTATCAAAAATTGAAAAGCATTCAGACAGAAGAGAAACAAATTAAAAGATCCGTCATTAAGGCAAAAACCTCTCTTCAATTAACCCATCGAAAATAGCTACCTATATTAAAACGAAAGGAGAATTTGAATCTAGAATAAGACGACTAAAACCGGAGCTGAAATTTAAAGATCGCATACAATCCTTTGCACAGGGAAACGTCTGTAGTACATTTGTAGTAGTTCATACTTTCCTGAAGGGCATATAAGATTCGGCACCGCCGATTATAGCTCTCTTACCCTTTAATTTTGTTTCAAAAAACTTTTTCTGCCTGCTTTAATTTTCCAGCGAAGACGAGTATACTCGACATAAACAGAATACAATATTTCGGCCTATAAATGTAGGCAATTGTAATTGCGAATTAAAATAAATAAGGTTGCCAGACTAACGAATATTCTAAAATGTACATTTTTAAAAGATCTTTATTTGCCCTTTTTCAGGGCGAATGCAACTTTTTTATCTTCACGACGAGTATACTCGACATTATGCGAAAAATGTTCATATCGCTCTGACGAGTGTACTCGACATAAACAGTTAATTTTGATAACAACTTTCTTTTCGATTAAATCCTTAAAATATGCAGCATCAATTTGGTGTAAAATTCAACAACAAAAAAAAAAAACAAAACCTTCAACAATAAATAAAAATGAACTATAAGGAAAACCCCTGAAGAATTTGAATATAACCTGCACACAAACGCTGTTTTAATGTGAGGTATGATTTATGAGGAAGGATGGTACGATATTTCATATTTTGCGTAGTCTTATTATTATTTAAAATGACAAGGCTACACAATGTTGGGTTTTTTTATTTTTCCCATAACTTTAGAGTTTGTGTAGGTTTTCAGGACTTATGTTAAAATTTGCTAAATCAAGCTTTGAAGCTTTGTAAAGATTTTAAGTTTTAACTTAGAAACCCTTTTAATAAAAGAAAAGTAAAATAAAAATCTCTTTAACACATTTTTACGATAACAAATATTTTGCCTGCAAATCTTTAAATTGTTGCCCCAAAAACTCACTACTCTAAATTGTCTGCTTTTATATCTCTCTCCCTCCCATCCATAAATGCTTTATTCAACTAGCAAAGCATTTTTCGTTTAAGTGGCTCATAGTTTTTTTTTTGCCACAAAAGTTTTTTTTTGCCTTTTTACTGTTGAAGAAACTTTTACAGTATAACTATAGCCTGGCCTTAGGCTGTTGTGATGGTGGTTAGAGTTATTTAAAGCATACTTTTCTGCATACGTATATAATTTTACCGTTTGCAATTTTAAGACGCTATAAAACATTTACAGGAAGTACTAGACTTAATAAACATGTTGCATACTTTTAGGCTGTTGAGCCTTTTTTTCAAAAGTATTTAATTGTAGAATTAATTTTAAATTGCAAACACATAAAAGTGAAAATAAAGCCAAGTTTCTATATAAAAATGGTGGCCGTTTAAAGTGCTGAGATAAAAATGTGGACCACCAAGTTCTTGATATGTGCAATACCATCCCATTTCTAGGTAACTTGGTAGCTTGGCAACTTTTTTTTAACTTTTTTATATGAGAAAGAATTGTGGGAAAAATGTTGCCAAGCTAGCAAGTTACCTAGGAATGGGATGGTATTGTACATATCAAGAACTTGGTTCTCAATCTGATCTCAGTACTTTTAACGGCCGAAATGTTTTTGATATGTATTTTTTATGTTTTTGTGCGTATCTGAATCTTTTTTTGCTAGTTATTTCTGTTTGTTAATGTATGTATAAAACTGCTGTATAAAACTGCTGTATAAAACTGCTTTTAACTTCAAGCTAACAGACAGTTGGGTTATATCAAATTTCATCGCTCATCTTATAGTGGAAATGCTCCATAAAATTTAGGGGGGGGGGGGGGTTGTGCGGCGTTTTTCTCATTACTTCCACCCCAAAGCCTATCTGTAGACCATCTTTCTAGATACAGAGGAAGTGACCCACACAAATGATTGAGGAACCCCATATACACACTGTGTGCATTAGGCTTAAACTTGCCCTGGTGCACTACCATGCGTGCGCATTAATGTTATTCAAATCGAATATAAATGATATGGATTTCTATTGATTCTTGATATAATATTCCGACAGGGTGTTTTGATATAGATTTTTTGAACGAACTTCCGTCATCCCTTGTCAAGTTCGGCTTGGTGACAAACCGGTTTCGGCTATTGTGCCATCTTCAGTGTCATTTTTCGTTCTCATTCCTTTTAGACTTCCGGAAAACAATTTTTTCATTCTTCTTTGTCATAAAAAGTATTAAATATAAGCTATTTCACTTTGTAAAAATTACTGCACAAAACTTTATAATTTTTGTAGCCACTATTTCTTTGTAAATATTTTTTTTTTTTGTAAAACGCGAAAATTACTATTGAAGAAATGCGGATCTTTGATGGAAATGAAAAGACAATCTAAATAATTATATTAAGAACATATTGCTCTGATATGCCTAAAATTTATTTCATGGATTTAGAAGGAACATTAAAAAAATAATATTGCCACAATTTTTTTTTTCATTGCAATAAATTTATATGATTTTGCGTCAAAAAAATTTTATTGAAGATTTAGTGGCAATCAAATTCCTGGGTACATTTCAAAGAAATATTAAAGAAAATATTTTTTATTTGCACAGAGTTGCCATATTTTTTTTGTTAAAAAAAACAATTTTCGGGCAACTAAACTTCGGAAAATTTTAACACTAAACTCTTCGGTCTCAAAGAATATTACCCCACTTAGAAAATTGTCACATTTTTAAAAAAATATATACGAGTAGAGCTTGCATTTGTTAGTTTTTAAATTTAGTTGTTGACTGTGTGGAAGATTATTCCAAAGGCGAGCGGCATGTACATAAAATTGTCATTCAGAAACTAGGCATTCATGGCGATTGTATTACAATATTTCGGTTCCGTGGTGATTGGAAAAAGCATAGTTTATCAAATAAATAATTTGGGGTTTTGGTGTTTATTATTTTATGTAAGAATATTAGAGTACGAATTTTTAGCAAGCTTTCAAACGAGATTCCGTACAGATTATTGGACACTGAAGAGACGTGATCAAACCTTCTCAGTCCATACACATATCTTACAATATTATTAAACAAAATATTTAGCTTCCTTTTACTAGCTGAATCACAACTTGCAAACAATTCGCAACCATACATTAAACTGGGAATCAGATACGTCTTGGCAAATAAAGTTCTTATACTTAATGGTGTGAAGTATTGTGTTGACCAGAGAGATCGTTACTTTCTATAGGTTTGCCCAACCAGATAGTTTATATGATCGGTCCATGTCAAGTTGCTATTAAAAATTATACCAAGGTTTTTCGCTGCCTTGACAATTTCGATTTCCTCGCCATTTATGACAATATTTTTGGAAATGGAGGGATTTAAGGTTTTTTTTTTTACATATTACTATGCACTTCGATTTACGTGGGTTTTAAACAAAGTCCGTTTGCACTGGCCCATAGGTGGATTCTGTTTAACTCTTCATTTAGAGACGTTATGCCTGAAGATATATTTTGAATTGAGTAACCTAAAGTAAGTTGCACGTCGTCTGCATATAAATTGATTTTGCATTTGGAGAGCTGCTTTCGCAAGTCATTTGCATATAGCGAAAATAGGAGTGGTCCTAAAATAGAACCTTGTGGAACACCCCTATCAAGTGATAAACTATCCGACCATACATCATTTACGTATACTGCTTACCTGCGATTCGAGAGGTTTGAAGATATAAGCCTGCTTGATGTGCCGTCAAACCTATAGAAGTGCTTTGGTTTTCTAACCAGTATATCGTGGTATTTAATACAATTTTAGCTTATTGTATCAGTTTGCAATATTTTATACAGCCTACTTTAAAGAAGTATTAACAAAATTTTTTTGCTGCCTATTTTAGGGAGCGGTTTATAATCCATTAAATAAATTTGTGTACTTGCATTTTTTTTTTCTTCCTCGTTGATCTGCGGGGTTGATGTGTAAATCGATTCAAAGAAAGAAACAATTTCGAAACGCAATGCTTTTAGCAAATCAATTCAAAATTGTATTTTCTTTTCGTGTCGAATTTCATAGTATCGAATTTCATAATAATAAAATCTTATGGTAACATTTTACCTTCAAATCTTTTTGAGCAACAGGAATTCTTTGTTTTCATTTTTTCTATTATTTATCTGCTACATACAAGACTACAAAGAAATTTATAGCCAAGGAATGGAAAAAGTTTGCAAACTCAGAAATAAACTTTTAAGACTTGTTTGAAAACAATCCGTCATTAGGGCAGATTATATATGGCTACATATAGAAAATGTTAGCCTGGTAAAAAGTTATCAGCAATAATAGTAAAAGGAAAAAGAATTTAAATAAAAGGCGAAATTCCTGTTGATTATATCCATAAATTACAAGTCTAGAGTTTGAGCAAAACTAAAGAAAGAAAAATATAGACGAGTTTTTAATCAACATTAAAACGTTGCCTTTAGTGTTACTACTGCAATGGAGAAAAAGATGTCCACCTACCCAGAGCTCAATATGCACGGGTAAGTCTGTATTAAAACTGGAAATCGACTGGTATCCAAAGTTTGCATATTAGATACTAAACACCCTCCTGGCCACGCATCCCTAGCATATGCTGTACCACTGTGGATTGGGGATTTTCATAAGTGTTAACCATGCTCGAGTTATTTAGCCACACCGACTCTTAGCAATGACTGGAACTTTTTAACGACTGCCACCGCTAGGAGGTATAAGTCCAGAAATTCAGACAGTGCACTCAGTTATCTTTGTGCCTGCCAGCTGACGAGGTTAAATAAATTGTTTGATCATAGTTTGCACTAAAGGATTTTCTAATCTTGCTTGAATTTTAAGAAACTCTTTCTAACAAGCCACCTTTGCTTGAGAAATCAATTTAAGAGGGTCTTTAAAAATCACTTGATGTGTCAGATACATATGTGTCAGATATGGATAGAGGTTCCCTGAGGCAGTTGCGCCGACATAAAATATCGTTGAACTTTTAGTTTTGTTAATGTTAAGTTTTGTCGATTATGCATATATTTCTTTTTTACTTGTACAGGGTGTCCGCCGGGAAGGTATACTACTTTGATTGTTTATAATTTTTGATTAAATGAAAGAGAATGGATCGTATATTGATCAATGTTTTATTTAATGTCAGCAATTATGTATGGAATACAATATCAGATAAATATCCGCCTCTGTTAGCCTCACAAAAGCGAGCTCTTTTCAACACATTTTTCATTACATTCTCACACATTTCACGCGGTGTTTCATTAATTTCGTCACGAATAATTTGTTTGAGTTGCTCCAGCGTTTCTGGTTTGTTTGCATAAACATTGATTTTCACATATCCCAACAAAAAGAAGTCAAATCAGACGACCGTGGAGGCCAATCAACATCACCATTCCTTGAAATAACTTTTTGTGGAAAGAGGTCTGGCAGTAATTCCATTGTAATCCTGGCTGTATGCGATATGGCACCGTCTTGTTGAAGCCACATGTTAGTCAAGCCCAAAGCATGCAGTTGTCGATATCGCTCCCCATTGACAGTTACCGTTACGCCGTTTTCAGTTTCAAAGAAGTAAAGTCCAATGATTCCTCCTGACCAAATTGCACACCAAACTGTCACTTTTAAGCGATGCACAGGTGACTGATGGATAATTTGAGGGTTTTTCATTGTCCAGAACCGACTATTCTGTTTATTTACTTTTCAATTCAAATAAAAATGTGCCTCGTCACTCATTATGATTTTTTCATTAGAAATCGGGGTTGTAATGGGCGAGCTGTAGCATCCTATTGGCATATGTACGGCGGCGTAAATGGTCTTCTGAAAGAAGCTCTTGTGTTAACGGCAAAACAAACTAGTATCCCTTCCCGGCGGACACCCTGTAATCAGTATTCTTCTCAGCAAATACTTCATCGCTTGTTAAATAAGTTGTAAAATGCTAGAAAATTAAGGACACATGTATGTGACACTTAAGCTCTCACACCACAATGTTTGAGAATAAAAGCTTGTGTGTGTGTTTGCTTGTGAGTACATCAAAAAAATGAATAAATTGATCAATAATCCCATGTGTAGCTTGATTTTATTTATTGCTATATGTTAAACACAAGGGCACAAAACAAATGTTTGTTAAATTAAATAACAAAATATGTAGCCTACATTTAGGCGTAAAATTAATGTTTGTCACATAGAAACTTGTAGTATACTTACAAACTCAGTTTAAATGTTGGCAGCAAACGAGTGGGTTTAAGGTTCAAGAGACTTATGGGGGTTAAGATTTCGCGAAATCATTTGTGGGCATAATTATATAAGTTTTTAAAAGTTAAGGGTGGAAAAGTATTATTTTGCTTCAAGTAAAAAAGGGAAAGGACATGATCTTGCGTTTTTGGGTTTAACAGTTTTAAATCATGCCCAACAAGAGCAAATCTTCAAAGACTTTTTGCGGCTATAAGTACAACTGTTTTGTTATTAAATAAAGTTAACAAAAATTTTTTTTCCAGGCTTTCAAGAAGAAATTTACAATAAATATTCAAATCTTATCGCAAAAATATTATTTATTAATTGTCTCCAATGTACTAACTAATTTATTGTAATGAAATCGTGATAATAAAAAACTATTTACTATTGGGTAGGGAGCGCAGTCTCGCCAGGCTCACTGTGTCTGTTTTTTTTCCTGTCTCTGGTGCCCATGAAATTGAAGCAAATCGCGCGCTAGAGTGTGGGGATGGACTACTAGTTTGTTTACGTTCTTGCTGGGTAGTAAAAACTTCTAGATATCTATGGATATTTTTAGGGGGTGCGGTGCGTGCACTCGATAAGTCGTAAAATCGTTGACTGTCTGCTTTTTAACTTGTGGATGTTTAATGCGCTAGCAGTACCCCACAGCTGATTTCCCTATGACCATATTGGCTTTATAACGGCTTTGTATAAAAGAAGATTGTATTCCGAAGCCAGGGTTGAGTTAGGATCTATTGACCACTATATTTGATTTGTTCTAACTTTGGCGGGACCCCAGGTAAGGCTTCAATCTAGTTGGATATCCAAATATTTAACGTGGGTTCGCGCTGGAACGGTGGTTCTCCACTTTTTCAGCTAGCCCTCTAGCTTATTAGTATGAGAGGCTGAAGTTGTTTGGATGCAACCTTCGCATTTTGAGTAGCACTTATAAATGCAGTATCGTCTGCAAAATTATATATTAATTTTATTTATATATAAGAGCGGTCCTAGAGGACTACCTTGAGGGACTTCTGCAGACCTTACTATAAATGTTCTATCTGTCAAATAGCTCTTCAGAAGCTTGTGGGGGTTTTCAGGAAGAACTTGAATTATTTTAGTGAGTCACCCATCATGCCAGACTTTATTGGGAAATATCTATAACTAAAGCTGAACAGTATTGCTTATTTTCAAATGCCGTTCTAATAACGGTGACAATTCTATGAACTTGCTCGAAAACCGAACTGATGGTCCGGAATAATGTTTTGCTCGAAAAGGTTTGAAACCGAAACGAATAATTTTTCATACAATTTTGATAAAGGCTAATGGGACTGTATGTCATAATCCTTCCCCTGTTTTAGAGATCATAACAATTTTATACATATTTCAATAGCATGGGAAGAAGCTAACTCGCTAACATGACGTTGAATACGAATAAGAAAATTGTCACAGACTGATATTTGAAATAGTGTTTATGTCATGTGCTGTAAAATCCTTTTCTAAGAAATTTGTAAAGGGGAGTGTTAATTGGCTTACAAGGTCATACGACTTAACACCACTGGACTACTTTCTGTGGGTCTGTGGGAATGCTGTGGTCTACGCCAAAAAGCTCATAGACGATTGAGGCCTTCAAAAGCAAAATTTGACACATTATAACTGACATATGGCGTGTATTGCTGTAAAAAGTGACAGAACTTTCCCATTGGACTTCCTCCGACCCAGGCGAGGTGGCAATATGCCGGAAATTATATTCTAGTCATAATGCCAAAGTTATGCCGATTGACACAAATTCATATTCCTGAGCTCTATTCCGTTAAAAAAAACATTCTATACAAAGTAGCTGGGTCAGAATGGCGCTTAATTGATGTTCATGAATAAATAAAAAGTTCTTCAAGAACACACCTCGTTTATAGACACACAACTGTCCGCATAATGCTTGAGGCTGATTAAAACTGATATCTTGTCATTTTTAAAAGACATTTTCTTTTGATTCTGCAAAGAATGTCATTAATAAGCTTTGTCAGCTCAAACGTTTACGTTCAATCCAGGAAACTAAACATTTCCAAATTTATGACTCCATAAACGGCAGAATATGTAAATGACGAAGTAAAACTCCCACTTTTACTTGGATTTAATAAATAAATCAATATTTGTTTTGTTTTTAATATTTGCTTTGTCTTTCTATGTGGTTGCTGTTACGCCGTAGAGAAATGCCTGCGGGGTGTTGCTACGAATATTTTATTTTCGTTGCAAACAAATAAAAGACCTTTGTGTGATTTAGAACCTTCTTTTCCTTTTTACAACAAATAAATGATAAACAAACATTTCCGTTTGTTCTTCAATGAACTTCAATGAAAGAAGCAGAACTTTATGGGTTCATTTTCGAGTCCTTTCTTTCGTCCAATTGATTTCAGGCAACCGCTTTGTAATTCTCGACTACCTTACTTTCATCGAGTCTCGTGCTAACACTAGTTTTACCTTTTGATTTCAGAATTTAATGGAGGAGGAGGGACGCACGTAGTGATCGATAAATCTATATGAAAAAAACTTTTTTTTGATTGGATCGGTCAAAAGTTTGGGGTTAATTACAGCCAAAGGTATTTAAAAGAAACAGTACAATCTGGAAATAAGGTCAAGTTATGCGTTGCCACCTGCCAGGACTGCCTTCCGATAGAGCAGTCTTAGTGCCGTCTGAGCTTAATGAGTTTACAGCCCCTCTGGAAGCATTACAGCATATAAGTGTCAGTTTCAGTATCATGGCTGTATGGATGATGATTTTACCTCTTGCTGGGGACTCGCAGGCTATTTATGACAAGCCGACATTGACCATGAATCACTGTCTTCCCAGGATTAGGCACTGGGGGTTAGAACATCAGATTACTCACCGGGAGGGATCTCACCAGCAACCAGTCTGCGACTACTCGTTATGGGGCTACTGTATACAAGTGTCAGGTTCCAAGCACGCATTATTTCCAGGTGGCCATGAACTTCGGGAAGAGTATAAGCTCTAAAGATGATCGAGCATTGCATTGCTCGACCATTTGAAGTGGCCAGGTCAGAAATAAATAAGAATAGAAACCACCTTGCTAGAAAGCAACGTAAGGCGAAATTGTTGTTTAATGACAAATAAAGGCAAAATTAGGCTGGATAGAATTTTGAGCAAGACGGAATAAAAACAGCTTCATGATAATATCAAATCGTGTGTTGGTACATCTGCGCTAATTCAGAAGCATGCATGAACATGGTTTTTCTGTCACAGACATTTGTCGGGATGTTTCCATTAGAATATTTACAGACTAACTTTTAAAACGATTCAATGGAATTTTTAGGAATGGTGCAACTTGGTAAAAAAGAAGTAGGAAGGAAGTGCTTCCACTTATCCACTTTATCCACCAAAGTCATCCTCCTAAAAATATTTTCTCTGTCTCCAATTATTAAATGAAATTGCTGATTAAAAAATATCGAACTGAAAATAGGCAATAATTTTTTTTAAATTCCATGGCTTTTTGTTGCTAAGCACAGTAATTCTGGAGCCGCCCTCGTACGGGGGAGTGCAAGATAGTGGGTAGCTTAAAATACATAAAATTCAATGTATGTTTTGTGAAATTTTGTTTTTTATTTTTCATTTCCAAACATTTTTAATGATTCAAATATTTTACAAATACGAGTGTATAAAAACGCAAAAGTAATAAATTCTATTTTTCATTCATCCACAATAAAAAACATTGTTTTAATTTTTGTTGGCACTGTGCCGCCCCATTTCAAAAATGACATGAAAGACCAAACTATTCAAGAGAAAACATTTTAACAAAATATTAAAAAAAAAAATGGCAACGTCAGTTGACTTGTTGTCAAACATTTTGGGAAAATTTATTATGTTTTTTATATTTAAAATTTAATATTTTTAAAATGAATTGTTCCCATAAATTGTTAAGTTTTTAAAAGTGCGTGAGATTGTTGATGCCATAGGCATTTCATATGGCAGTGTGGTTTCGATTTTAAATAATCAGCTGGGTTTAAGAAAGTTGTCTGCAAGATGGGTGCCGCGTTTACTCTCAACTGACCATAAACGTAAACGTGTGACAACTTCAAAGGATTGTTTGGAGTTGTTTAATCGCAATCCGAATGAGTTTTTGCGGTGTTTTGTAACTGTGGATGAAACATGGATCCATTACTGTACTCCGGAGACCAAGCAGCAGTCTAAACAATGGGTTTCCTTGGGTGAACCTGCTCCGAAGAAGGCCAAGGTATTATTATTATTATTATTAATGTATGAGGGGGTTATCGCAGCAGACCATTTTTTCTGGGTCCCTTTTCGACCCCCATTTCGCTCCTCAAATTGATTTCAGGGAACCAATCCGTAATCACAGCCACCTTACTTTCAATTGAGTCTCGTGCTAGCCCTAGCCTTTACTCTTGACTAAAGTGATTTCAGACTGTCGACTGGTAACTGTCGACACTCTTCCTCATCACGGAGTCTTTTGTAATTGCTAGCATCTGTCTAAGGCTTAGTTTCCCCATGGTATTCACATCTAACAAGTGTCTGCCCGTGGTCTTAAGCCTTATGCTAGCCAGTGCTGGACATTCACACACAATGTGCGCTACCGTCTCAGCCTCTTCCAGGCATAGTCTGCAAGTATCATCTTCTACGACTTTCATCTTAGCCAGATGGTACTTGAAGTTTCCATGTCCTGTCACTAACGCAGTGATCCAGCTTAAAGTAGCCCTATTATACCCGAGTACCTTGCTGGCCTTCTTGCCAATAAGCTGATGGCAACAGCTTTTTTGGGATGCACGTGGGATAATCCACAAAACTGAAAACAATAAACGGCGAATATTATGCCAACTTATTAGACCGATTTAATGACGATTTAAAAAGAAAACGACCCCATATGGACAAAAAAAATGCACGGCTGCACACGTGTGCAGTCTCAATGGCAAAACTCTATGAATTCGGCTACGAATTGGTATCTCATTCGCCAAATTCTCCGGAGTTAGCCCCTCGTGACTACGTCCTATTTCCAAATCTAAAGAAATGGCTCGGTGGAAAGAGATTTAGCTCCAACGATGAAATTATTGAACAAACAAATCCCTATTTTATGGACCTCGAAAAATCCCATTTTTTGGAAGGGATAAAAAAACTGGAGAAACGTTGTATTGAGTTAAGAGGAAATTATGTTGAAAAATAAATTTTTGTTTTGCAAAAAAAAGAACTGTGTTTCATTCAAAAAGTAACGGACTTATTGATCCGCCCTCGTATTTAAAATTCAATATTTTCAAAATTAATTGTTGACATAAAGCTTAAGTTTTCAAAATCATGATTAAAATTGGGCTGCTCTGTTCATGAGTATAGTAAATTAATTTCTTCACTTAATACATTTTAATACTGTATTCTTATATTTTTTATTAAGCAGATGTTTGAGAACTTAAAAAGTTTGGATTCGTCTTTCTTCTTCTCTTTAGTCTGCAACGTGCATGGCAGCACTAAAGCATTTCTTGAAACATTTTCTTTGCATTAATAATGAGCAAAAACGCAACATACTTATAAGACAAAAAGTTAGAAAAAGTCATTGCATAAGTTAAGGCGCTGCTGAAATAACAGTACACTATTTAAATTCAGTGGCATTTGTTTTCGTGCAAAAAGCAACTCTGATATTTAACAGCTGTCGCCTAAGATTGTGCCGATTAAAAACAACATTTAACGCAATCAAATTGAAGAACGCGTTATAATTATGAAAATCCATTGGCCGTTAGCTGGCAGACACAAAGAAAATATTGCTTACCTTAACTGAGTGCTTTGTCAGAAGTTCTGACTTATACTTTCTCGCCGTGGCAGCCGTTAAAAGGTTTCTGTCTCTGATAGACGCGAAAAATTCCTAATCCACGGGGAAAAATATTTTTTATTCGAAAAATCAATAAATACATGGCATTAACATTTGAAAATGATTTCGGGCATATCGCCACCGTGGCTGTTTTTAACGAAGCTCTTTCTGGACATCCAACTTGGGACCACTTTTTAGAGCATTGCTCGTCGTATGTCGCGACCTCCAAGGCGTCAATTGTTTATCAGCATAAATCAGTGACTTCACGTGGCCCCACATGAAATAAGCAAATCGTACGACTTTAGAGGTCCATTTCTCAAAATCGACTTATCGCATTTAAGACGTTGGTTGCGGTCGCTGCATGTTACGTAGCGGCATCCTGTTGAACCCACATTTCGCCTGTATGAATGTCATCCATATCATTACTATCATGGTGCGGTAACGATCTCCATTGACGAGCTCCGTCGTAATTTTTGAAGAAATGCAACAAATGATCAGTTTTGATTCGGTGCACAAGTTGAGCAGCCATGACTGCAGCACATAAGTCTAAACGAGTAAGCGTCTGCTGTTTAGGTGGAGCCACACGTGCATTGGCCCGAAGTAATTGTGCAATAACTCTTTCATTTCTAAGAGTTGCTCGTACATATGCCACTGCACCATAAGTTTGGTGTTCCCTGAAGAGCATTACAACAGTTTGGCGATCTCAGGTTTTTTGTGTTGCCGTTACCCCAAAAATTAGCCTAATTGCTGAATGGCATAAAACGACGAATCAGTTGAGTTTCAAAGCGAATCTAGATAACTTGTCTAGCATTGCTTCAGCGTCAATCTATTCATGATGATTTGCCAGTGACAGTTAACCCCTTCATAAGTTCTATTGGGCCCAAAAGCACCCTATACAACTAAATCTGATAATTTTTTATTTGCAAAAAATATAAAAAAAAATTCCATTCGTTGCCGTTTTTGTTAAAAATAATTTTCATAAATTATAAACAAATTAATGGTTGCGAATTAAATTCATTTGCATCACTTATGGCTGGCTATAAAAAAGAAGATTCATTTAAATTATTAAATGAAATTTTTATGGACGACTTTTATACTCGAAGCACGCCTTTGGGATTTTAACTAGAGAAATATTTATTAAGAAATATTAAATGATAAAAGCCATTTAAAATTAATGACTCACAAACTGTCCTATATGCATAAAATACATAAGTGTGTGTGTACTCGTATGTATGTGTGTGGTGTGAGAGTGTGTGATGCAGTTGTGCCAGTTCTTTTATTTTATGATGGAAAAATATTTTCTTTTTTAAAGATTGATTCAATGTGTTTCAAAGTGTTTTACTTTTGCTTCACTTTGCTAATTGCATCCCATATCAGTAGACTGACTAGAAGAAATCTAAATTCTTTAGGTGTTTATCTTAAAGTCCACTCACTGTGTCCTATTGACAGACTGGGTATTTTTACGCTTTTAAAAATTTCACACCTGCAAGGAGTGTGAATTAAATAATAAATATTTCATGATGAATTAAAAATAAATCAAACAACACGCAATGCTATGGACTCCTGCTCTGGAAATCTGCAGTTGAAATTGAGCGCCAACTGTTCAATTAAGTGTTTCCGTTTTCATGCCATTTTTCTTAAAGCACGCACTTTGTAAGTGTTATGAATACCCACCTACATGTGCAACGTTATTTTGTAGTTGCTTGCCACAATAGCAGTTACCACATTTTAAAATAATTCCGGAAGTTTGTTTATGAAAGGAAATTAAACAAAAGTCTATAATACTTTGTCAGCCGTTTTACTAATATTTTTCCTGTAGAGTAAATTTCCAAAAAAAAGCTTCTAAAAAGAATTAACACTCTTCTCAATCCGTAAGTACTTCCTTTAAATTCGGAGAAAGATTTATAACGTTTTAGTTATGCTTAAAATATTCTCTACTTTATTGTTAGATTCAAACAAATATTTATTTAGATTTTTATTGGCAAAAGTTATGAAGGGTATATTTGAAACAATAGTTACCTCACAAGAAAACAGGGAGATGAGAAAAGAGTTAAGAAAGCATTCAACACAATACCATCATGTCTTTTTATAATCAAATTTAACTAGTCACTTTAATTTAACAAGGAAAACCTCTCAAGAAATTTATTACGTCATACTCTCGTATAAACAAACATGTTTTTGCCAGGTTACCTAAAGTTTCTTAACAAAATTTTTGTTTAGTTTTAGTATTTCTGCATTCAATAGTATAATGGGTTTTTTAGAGAGGCCTAAAAGCAGGCAACACTATTCTCAATATAACTGCGATAAGTAGAACAATAACAAATTTGTTATAATCAAATGTTGTTTAATATAATAAAAAGTTTTCTTTGATATCTATAAACTGTAGTGGTTGGCAACTAAAATTAAAGTAAAACTACGTTCACATATGCACCTTAATTAAGGCAATTAAATTTGAAATTGAGTTATAGACTGTGGTGTCCGCACATACGCAATTTAGCTGACTCAATTAGCATTTAACAGTTGAAAATCTGTTCATTTTGTTCGGGAAAGCTTGTGCTGTGAATTTGGAAAAATTAAGACAAATTCGGCTTAAAAGAAATTTTTGAATGAAATAATTTATTTTGAACAAAAAAAATTGATTACTTGAAATGTATTTTCATGAAATTTACCAAACGTTAAATTCGTTAGGCCGTTTTATTTTTGCTTTCATATCGTGTCAACTGTGTTGTGAAAAATAAAATGTAGTTGTGTTGGTGATCTAGTAACCTTTTTGAACTGCCTTGATTTTGTTATTCAATGCAGTCTTTTCTGTTCACTAAACACACTTCACCAAAGTGGTATTAAGAGTTTGACTCAATTAACGGTGCAATTAAGTATTAATTGCTCAATTTATTACTTGAATTTTTTTTATGGTAAATCGATCTCAGTTAGGGCCTTAATTGCGTAAACTTCTTAATTGCATAATTAAGGTTAATGTCTGAAGATAGTATAAGTAACCAGCTTGAAGAACAATAAAAACTGAATAAGAATTTTGCTAGGAGAACTGAAGTGGGATAAATGAACTTAAACTAAGCTAGAACTGGCTGAAATAACGCGGAACACATGCGAATGTATCTATACAATGTGAAAATAGGTTCGTGAATACCGGACATCTGGACATCTGAAGCTTTTTTGAGTTTTGCGGTATAATAAAAACGACTCGGACTGTGTTATAACGAGGTGTCTACGTAATCCCTCGGCACTGAACGTGACGTGGACCAAGACTGCTGAACTAATGCTTCAAAACGACAACCCTACAATGGGCTCAAAAGTACGAACACAACAGAGCAATTAAATCTTCTTCTCTCTCCAGGCAATACAAATGGACCGGATTTTTGAACCCACGTAAGCCTGTATTGCAAGCGGTCTGGCAACCAAGCCTGCCATAAGAACCCAAGTGAACCTTTCTACGTACATCTATGCTGTATTTTTGTTTCTACTTCCTTTATCTCGCTCTCTCTCTCTCTTTTGTAAGAGAAAATTATTGATTCCTTTAACGGTATTTTTCATTTATTAAATTCATTTGTATTGTCTCTGTTGTGGCCGGGGGAATTTGTTACTGTGCTTATTCTTCTCGTGTAGCATATTGGTTTTTAGGCTTTAGGCGAATTTGATGTCCCATTTTGTTTTTGTTCGAAGAGCTGAGCCCAAAGAAAAACAAAAGTATAGAATTTCTACAAAAAAAAAGGCTGTTGTTAAAAAAAAAAACTTTTATTGCTGTTGACATTTTCATAAGGCTCCGATTTCCTTTGAAATGTGTCTTTGTTTTTCAACTGTCATCGCTCTTCAATTGGCATCATAAACTGTTAGAAGTTGGCAATATTTTTTCTGCTTGTTTATGAACATTCTACACGCTCTATCTCTTCCTTTAACACACACATGCAGTCATATACTTCCGCAAATACTTTTTGTTTTATTCGTTATATCCCAGCTGGCATTTTCAATCGTAAAAGATTCTTCTGCGATCGAAGCCGGCGTTTAAATTAATCGTCCGCGATGTTGTATTCCGATCAAGCAAGTTCAGTACAATGGGAGAGAGATAGAGAGAGAAGCTGTATCTTGACGGCGACTCTACCATATGAGTTGTCTACAGTGCGCCGAAAAGATTCGTAATCCTACTTTAAACGAGTCCTGATCTTAATGACTCTTCTAGAAAGAATATCAAAAGAATTTTGAAACGATCGAAAAGAATCTCAGCATAAAAATGACTCGCAATAGCATCATTTGGAGGAGCAAAACATAATTCTACTACAACAATTGTCTGGGCGATTACCTAAAGATCCGTGAAATTATCGTGTTCCTCAAACAATCTTTCAAACGCTAGCTGGGATGATCACATTGCTTATGTATCTGTTGTTGTTGTTGTTTCCTTTTATTTTTCTATACTTTTCTTTGTTTATTTTAAATGTCGAGTTGTTTGCTCTGATTAGATTTTTACTTATTCCGAGAGTACGTGAATGATTGTAGTATAATTTTTCAAATTCTTCTGTTGAAATGTAATTTTTAGGAAATTTTGATGAAGAGCCAATTGGATTTGTCCTTTTGTCTCGATAGTGTTCTTAAATACAAGTCTATACAATCACACGTTTAAATACCACGGAATTAATTGTATTTGCTTACAAAAATATGTCAGGAAATTGAAATAATTGCCTCTACGATCACAAACCAACCAACCACACCTAGGATTAATTTTTATTCAAATTAAAAAAGGAACAATGACCACCAGATTTTTAATCGTTCCTAGAAAAGCAGTCTAATTAATTTAATTTTTATAAAAGGCCAGTAGTAAACTTTTCGTTTTTCGTGCTTACAGCTAAGAGAAGAACCCCAAGGCGCACCATTAAAAATAACTATGGGTTTCCAACATCTCTCAACATCAAAAAAAGCCCAGTTTTTATTCACATTCTATCATGAGAAGCGAACAACTCTGACAAATTTATGAATTTATGAACGAAAACTCTTGCTCGGTGAAAACTGTTGTTTTGTCCATTTCGTGATCGTAAATTGACCATATGCGTAAGGTGCTCTTAAAGGAAAATATTGGTTCTTGATTTGATAATCTTTACAAAAACACCCGGCCTCCTACCAGGTCCCAATTACAGGTGGTAACGTGAAAGAAAACAACAAATTATGCCAATAACATCTACCTGGCATCCGCAAACACAAATTCTGATGTAATACAAAGCCATAAAAACAGTCATCACTTACATCTACCAATCCGTACAAAACACCCGACTAACGAGCTTTACCTGCTACCTGTTCACACCTTACAGATGCCTATGAGCTTACATGACAAATAGATACCGGACAAACAATAAAACACTAACGAATTGAGCGTCTCAGAACGAAAAATGACACTAAAGATGGCACATGACCGAAACCGGTTTGTCTCCAAACCAACCTTGACAAGGAATGACGGAAATTCGTTCCGAAAATCGACGAAAATATTGGTGTCACAGCCGCCATTATTAATTGCTTATCCGTCGCCGGCCACCTCAATTTAGGTGGCTTAACTTGAAAACTGGCGTACGCCGACCTGGCTTAGATTCGTAACATCGCCAAGAAAATCACTTTCGCAAAAATGTGAATGAAGAATCAAAAAAAATATATCGGAAATTACAATTTCATAATATTTAAAATTCATTAAAGCATTTTTAAATCATCAATTTTACTTAAAGCTAAAATTAAGCCGAAATAATACAATAACCTCAATTTCACCAAGAATCAGAAATTCGCCACAAATTTTCAAATTCACAACGAAAAAAAAGTATGAAAATCGCCAGAAAACTAGAAGTTATCAAAAAAGAAACAAAAAATATAATTTCACAACATTTTGCAATTTCACCAAAAAGTGATAATTTCACCAAAAAGTGAAAACTTCACCAAAAAGTGAAAACTTCGCCAAAAATCAAAATTTTATCACAAAGAGAAAATTAACTAGAAAATATTAAAATTATCTAAAACTTAAAAAGCTCTAACCCACCCATACAATTTCGCATAAAACGGAAAAATCCCTAAAAACTGCAAATTTCACAAAAAAAATTCGAAATTCACAAGACTATCCGAAATTAGCCAAATAAATCTACCAAAAGTGAAAGTAGTCGAATTAAGTGTGGAGTATTTGGAACACCATATTAATTTTAATTTGTATTCAGGCAAAATGCTGGCCGAATATGAGCTTGCAGAGGGGTGTTCCTCATGCAAAGTAAGTAGTGAGACTCATGGAATTCGAGGCGGAATTGACCACTGGATCTAGATTAGGCTCTTAATAGATTGCAGGCCCCCGGCAGGGTACATGGGGTTTCTTCTCTGTAAAATTTTTTTGAATCGTTGGGATTTGTTGCGTCGTAAGGATTGGCCACTCCTTCGAACACTGGCTTGGACTTTAGTAAATTAAGATTTTCGGATAGAGAAGCACACTGGGCAAAACCTAGTTCTGTTGGCTCCTAATTTTTCTTTGTTTAACTCATTAATTTGTTTAATATGTATTTAAATTCTTTCAAATGCATACTAATTTTTTTTATCATTGCGGCGTCCAAGAGGATGGGGGTTTTTTGACAACTCAGTTCTCCCACTCGCTTTTTTTCGACAAAAAATTTACAAATTCAGACTTGTTTATAAAACTTCAATCAGAAAATAGTTATTTTTTTATTCCTTTCCGGCTTGTTTATCATAAATGCGTCTAAATGTTAAATCTTCGATGTAAAAAATTATCATAAAGCACAGCAGAAGAGAAGGAATAAAATTTACATAAATTAATTTATGGTTGGCTGAATTTCAGGTTCATTTCGAATCTTAAGCGAGACCCTAAAAATGTCATAAAAACTTAACAAAAATATCCCTTATTGTCGTCCCCATCGGTTTTATTTTATTTGGTTTTAACTTGATGACAATATCCTTTGTTGTCATGATTCTGTTTTTTGTTGTGTGTCCTTTCATACAATTTTTTTTTATGTAAATAACAGATGATTAGTAACACGACACTAGAGCACATGGAAAAATATATAAAAATTAAATTAAACATATTTTTAGGGAATTTCGGGATTGAAGTAAAGGAATTCTCATTAAAAAATTTTAATCAAGGCAAATTGATAAGAGGTAAACTCGCCGGTGAATTCAAAGTGTTTCCGGCTACTTCACTCCAAATGGCGAAACATTTTTTTTGTATGGAATTCGACATCCAATAAGTTCAAAGAAAAATCCTCAGCTGTGCTGGTGAGTTTACCTGTTTAGTCTTCCTTGATTTTAGTTTTGAAATTGATCAGAAATTGAGTTTTGAATGCAAAGTTTCATATATTTTTTTTTTTATTTAAAAATTAATTTTCAAATTAAATTCCCGAATTTTTGATTTTTAAATTTGAAAAATTTAAATTAAAATACGAGGGTGGATCAATTAGTCCGTGACTTTTTGAATGAAACACAGTTTTTTTTTTGCAAAACAAAAATTTAATTTTCAACATAATCTTATTTTAACTCAATACACTTCGTCCAACGTTTCTCCAGTTTTTGTATCCCTTCCAAAAAATAGGATTTTTCGAGGTCCTTAAAAAAGGCATTTGTTTGGTCAATAATTTCATCGTTGGAGCTAAATCTCTTTCCACCGAGCCATTTCTTTAGATTTGGAAATAGGAAGTAGTCACTAGGGGCTCAATCCGGAGAATTTGACGGATGAGGTACCAATTCGTAGCCCAATTCCTAGAGTTTTGCCATTGAGACTTCACACGTGTGCAGCCGTGCATTTTTTTTGGCCATATGGGATCGTTTTCTTTTCAAATCGTCATTAAATCGGTCTAATAAGTTGGCATAATATTCGCCGTTTATTGTTTTTCCCTGTTGAAGGTAATCGATGTGGATTATCCCGCGTGGATCCCAAAAAAAAAACTGTTGCCATCAACTTATTGGCCGACAAACTTACCTTAGCTTTCTTCGGAGCAGCTTCACCCGAGGAAACCCATTGTTTAGACTGCTGCTTGGTCTCCGGATTACAGTAATCGATCCATGTTTCATCCACAGTTACAAAACGCCGCAAAAACTCATTCGGATTGCGGTTAAACAACTCCAAACAATCCTTTGAAGTTGTCACACATTTACGTGTCAATTGAGAGCAAACGCGGCACCCATCTTTCAGACAACTTTCTTCAACCCAGCTGATCATTTAAAATCGAAACCACACAGCCATATGAAATGCCTATTCTATAGTCTATTAACGAGTGGTACTTGATGGGAACAGTCTTGCATTTCATATAACTACGAGGGAAGTTCGAAAAGTCGCGGACTTATTGATCCGCCCTCGTAGTTTTAGTTGTCAAATTTTATATTTGAATCTTTGGTCTTTGATTTAAAATTAAATTAGTTTAAATTAGAATTTTTCAAAAAAAAATTTTATTATTAAATTTTTAATTTGATATTAAAACCTTCAATTATAGAAAATTGATATATCCTCTGTAGGGCAGGTAGCTTTCTACCCGCTCCTGTATCTGCAGCATTATTCCCGAGTATGCAATTGGTTTTTTCAAAATACCCCAATCTAAATTTGAAGAATTTCGCTGTTGTATTTATTTGAATAAAGGGGGTGGGGGGCAGTTGCCTCTCGTCCTGTTTCTATACATTTAGACGCTCACATTTGCAGTTCTTCAGGTATAGGGAAATTAATATTAACTTTATTTGTGAGGTACCATTCTCTCTTCTTCTATTGCTGTAGGATTTTCCCATTCTGCCCGCTCCTATTCCTTTGGAATACAAATATACAAACACGGATTAGTTTTATATGTTTTTAGATAAATAAAAAGGTTTAATTTCAGCCACTAGTAATTGGGAGCGCACTACAAAAAAAGAACTTGTTATCACTGTGAAAACCCTTTAAATAATAAGAAAGTTACGCTGACACCGCTGGCATACAACTGGGGCTATTGATAGTAAATCCCCTTTGCGTCGACGTAACGGTGGGTTCATTGAAAATATTGTAGCTGGTAACGAGAGTATTGCCACGTGGCCACTAAGATGCGATTTAATGCCGTGCGATAGCCTTCTTTGTGGTTTTGTGAAACTTTACTTTTCAATGCCGTAATTTCAGACTATTCACATTTAACAAGTCCCATCGGGCCATGGTTCTAAGCTCTTTGCTAGCCAGTACTGCACATTCATCCACAATGTGCTCTACCGTTTTAGCCTCTTCCTAAGGAGAGGGACCTGTCCACCTCTTGTGAGATTTTCTTGTCAGTCTGTTCAAAATTCCTTTTAGCCAAGAAACACCGACGAAGCTTGTGAGGCTTCATTGTCCACCCCTCAACAGAATATCGTGGTACAAGGCCTTAGGGGTAAGTACCTCTAGATATTGACTCTTTCAACTCTGGCGAGGCATTCTTATCCGTCTCCTCGGATGATTCACTTGGCCAATTAAAACCGGAGTTTCTTCACACAATTCATATAATTCCCACACGAGTAATGGTGAAAAGGACGTCCACCCACACAGAGCAGCTCCATATGCAAGGGTAACTCTGTATTAAAACTGGAATTCGACCGGTAGATTTCTCATACTAGAGGCTAAAAAGCACCTTCTTGGCAACGTATCCCTGGAGTATGCTGTGGATTGGGGATTTTTATAAAAGAGTGTTGACTTCTCTCTGCTCGACTTATTTAGCTAGACTCCTAGCAGCGACAAGAACCTGTTGAAGGCCGCCAACATGAGGAGGTATAATTCCAGAACTTCTGACAGTGAACATGTCTTTGTGGCTGCTAGCTGACATCCTATTTGCCGAATATATCATGCAATAAAAATATCATAGCTCGCTCAAGAAATATGTATTTTATTTTTAAATGAAGTGGGGCACTCTGATTTAGACACCCTTTGAAAATCTGTCTGCCTTACAATTCGGCCATAAAGGTTTATCAATATCAGTAAAGTTTTTCTTTATTTGTTAAGCAAATATTTTTACTTTTATTGAATATTAATTTTCTTTATTACGATTTATTTATTTGCAGTTTCGGCAACAAAAAATATGAAGCGGAAAATCAGACTTAAAACATAAGCGACCATCTAGTTGACCATGAAATTAAAAAGACACTTCAGAATGGCTACAAAAAATAGCAAAACAATAGAATAAATCAAAGCTGCCAATAAAAACTTAAAAGTTATTAAAATCGTTTTAAAATACGAAAAAAAATATGGTCATCCCATCTAGGGACAACTGTTTGTGGATCCAATTAAAGATTTACTCCCTTTCATCAAGAGAGTGAGAGCGACAGAGACAAAGCATAACAATTCCGTTTTGTTTACAATTTATTATGAAGACAGAGCAAAAAATTTAAAGTAAACAAAAAAACTCACACATACACACAAACATATAAACTTAAATTAAAAATTGCATTTTTGCCCAACAACCAGTTATTGGACATAGCCAAACACATAGTCACAATGTTACGCAGCTGTGTGTGTTTTGGTCAGCGTGGCAATCACAAAAGTCGCAGCTCCTCGTTTGATACATCATCGTCGTGCCGTTCATCGGAAATAGAACGTGGCGGCAAAACGGCTACTACTACAACGGCTTCAGCGGCAGCGTACACTGATGACAACCATCAGAGTGGCATGACAAATGGTCGCGTTGCTACCAGTTTATTACAATTGTTCCAAACGAAAGGTTGGCACCCTCCTTGGCGTAAACCGACTCGAGGCATAAGTATGACGAAAATTGAAATAAGTAAGTGTGAAAGAAAATAATAATAATAATTTGCATTAACCGTTTTAGAAACTTAAGTTTTATACATATTTACACACGTATGTATGTGTGTATATGTGTTCAAATGAAGTGCTAAGAAGGGCTCTTTGGCTCTTTAGATTGTGTCGCACCAGAAGTGTTAACGAAAGATTTATAAATAGACAAAATTAACATAATTCAAATATTCTACTTGTCGCAGTGTAGTTTAAACTAAAAGATTTATTTTGTAGCACTATTCGTAACTTTCATTTGCAACTTGAAAGAAATTGCGTCATTTTGTGTTACTCACACGTTTGGGCACAGTGGGTTGTCAGGCAAAAAAAAAAAAAAATGATTATTGGGAAAATGTTTGCGTTTGGAAATAGTGAAATAAATTAAAGTAAATTAAACGACCCAGCAAGTCGCCTTATGGTACATAGCGCCCCCTTGTTGAAACCACATCGCGCCTGGATCAGTGTCATCCATATTGTTGGACAAAAAATCCTTGATCATGCTGCGGTAATGTTCTTCATTAACCGTAAGCCGAGCTCCGTTTCCATTTTTGAAAAAATAAGGTTCAATGATGCCACCAGCGTGTAAACAGCACCAAGCGCTGCATTTTCTTGCTGTCAGGGAGTCTGTAGTGTTTCTTGTCGATTAGTTTCGCTCCATATGCGTCAATTATGTTTATAAACACGTTGAGTGCCACGCAGTTTTATAACGACTTCCCCGTCAGAACGCGCGAGTTTCAGCAGTGCGAAAATATTGCAAATCGTGCTATGAAGAAAATGCGGCACACAGTGGCAGAAAAAATGGCACGAAATTTGACCAAACAGGTTATAACATTTTGTGACCCCTGCGAGGGACAACCATTTTTATGTTTACCTTGTTTCAACGGATTAATGGATTAAAGTTTTCTTAAAAAATTTTACTGTCAGTCACCGGAATCGAAAATTCAGTTAATTAATTTTTTTTTATTCACCACAATATTGAAAATTCACCTTCAAAGTGCAAATGAACAAAATATACTAAAATTTTGATTTAAATCGCCAAAATCGCCAAAAATTTTACAATTCACCAAAAAAAGGAAAAATCGCCAATATTTCAAGATAAAAAAGTTTCCAAAATTTTAATAACAATTTTGAGTTTGCCAACAAAAAGCAAATATTTATTTAAATTATTAAATCGAACATTCACCGAGATTTTTGAAATGCAGAGCAAAAAAAAAAAAAATATCGCAAGAAAATTTTGACGTCATAAATTTAAAAAAAATGAAAATAACAAAAAATCGATAGCCCACCAAAAGCGAATTTCAACTTAAACATATCTAATCAAACGAAAGTAAACTGTAAACGAAAATGCAGTTAAAAAATTTTAATTCACTAAAATATCGAAAAATCACCTTCCAAGTGAAAAATTAAAAAAAAATCGAAATGTTGATTTAAAAATATCCAAGAAATCAATACCTTATTGTTAATCCGAAAATGCAACCGCAATTTTTAAATTCCCCACAAAATCGCCAAAATTTTTTAATTCACCAGAAATTGAAAAATCGCCAAAATTTCAATATCAAAAAAATTTATGAAAATTTTTGATTTTACTAGCAAAAAGCTAAATTTTATTAAAAATAAATAATCGAATATTTCATTATAAGTTATTAAAAAAAAGAAAGTTTGTCTTAAACAAAAAAAAAACAAAATTGAAAATTTACCATAAAAGTCAAAATGGCCAAACTGTTGGAATTCACCACGTAATCGTAATCTCACCAAAAATTTTACATATCCCACACAATCGAAAAATCACCAACAACGAGATCAATAACAAAAATATTCATCAAGAAAAAAATTCAAAGTAGAGCATCCTCTTGGTCCCGTATATTCCAAAGATTTTAATGGTATTGTCATTCGATTATAAGCAGCTGCAATTCCCCGTACGTTGGCCTTTGCGGTGACCATAAAAATTCCTTGGATGTTTTCGGGATTTACGTAGAGTTCCCGTGTTTCGCGTATGGACATACTCGTATATTTAAAATTTCACGATTTGAATTATTCGTTTTAAATTTTAAACTCCAAACTTTGTTTTGAATTTGGAATTTAACTAAGGTAGGGCTTTTGAAATATTCAATTTATATTGAATTTATTTTCCAAAATTTATTTTCCAAATAATTATTAATTTGTAATGTTGACTCCACGTCCCATTGTATTTTCTAGCCTTCTACATTCTCTTCTTTGTACGGCTACAAAATTAAGATTTCGGCAACAAAACTTCTTATTTGTGTCTGGCTGTGTGTGTGTGTGTGTGTTAGTTCACAGAAGCATTATTATTTGTTTTCCAATTTGGTTTTAATTATGAGGTCATGCCATGGAACTTTATTAAAACGTCACATTGCAGCAGAAGTAACCTTTTGTTTTTTGTATTACAGACTTTTGACTTTTCTTTTCTTTTTATAACCGCCTTTTTTTCTCAGTTGGTCAGTTGGTGACAACATGCTGTTCTTTTCATTAGTATCTGGTATTTGAAAATGATTTTAGTTTAAACAAGAAATGGAAATTTAATGAATTCTCCTGATTGATTACATCAGAATTATTTTCTAGCCGCAATTATTTACTTTCTGGCTTTTGTTTGTGGCTCAACTTCTGTCAACTTCTGAGACGAATTTGTATCGTATGAGTGTGTTACTGAATTAAATATCAATTATACGCCACTAAATGCACGGTACTTTTTTTTATATAAATGCTCTGTCTGTTCCTGACAGTTCTAAAATGTTTTCGATAAAAAGTTAGTAATTTCAGCCAGACAAAAATATAAAAACTAAAACAGTTTGAAAGGGGGAGGGATTTCATTGAAGAAAAAAAATATTTATTTTATTAACATAATCTCTTCTACAAGGACATTTATGCACAGGAAATGTTTCGTAATAAATTTTCTTTCTTTTTTTTTTTGCTTCCATATGAGTTGCTTTAATCATTATAAACATTTCGTATAGCAATGATTTATGTAACAACCTTGTAAAATATTATTTGAAATCCTGTTTAACTTTTGTCTCCCAACTGTTTTAATTTAAATAATGTTTTATATAAAACTTGTCATTAGAAGCGCATGTTAAGGGACACGTTTTTGAATAGAAAATGTAATTAATTGTTAAAGATGCTTAAGATTAAACAGAAAACTGCTTTAAAAATCATAAAATTAACAACAAAAAATAAATAAAAAAATAACACAATAATGAATAAAAAAATTTAAAAGATTTAAAAATAAAATACAAAATTGATAACAACTCCCACAAAAAGTTCAAAAAATATATGCAGACTTTAGGTACCGCGGTGAGTTCGTTGTTAGAGGTGTGAATGAAAAGCTGGCCAGATATCCCGATTTTGTTAAAAAAAAATCATCTTGAAACACTGCAGCCATTTGAATGATGTGCTCTAAAACAATCACAGAATTAATTTGACATCTCCCACCCTTGTTGTTTTATTTAAATTTCTCTTTCGTTCGTTCTTATCTGGTCACCCCTTAAAAATACCATCAAATATGTTTGTTAAGAAAACTTTGTTTAAAATAATCAAATTATTACAAATTTAACTTAATTAAATATTTAACAAGAACACACCATTGCACTAGACCAACATGTCCCATACACTTGGCATCAGTTATCGTTTCTGTACAACAACAAAAACAAATACTTTACGGCTATTTGTATAATGTCGGCTAAAACGGCATAAAGCTCTCAGTGATAGAGACTTTGTTTGTGCCCTTGTGACAATTTCGATTATCATCTTTGTTAAGAGGATTAACAGTTTGTGTTTTTGCTGTTAAAATAAAATATTTAATCTCGTTTATCTGCAGCCGTGCAAGGTGGGAGGCTTTACGAGTTCATATTTAATAGAGAGTAATGGATATAAATTGATGTTATTTATCAATTTTGTATGTAACGTTAGGTTGCAAACACAAACAAAGATTTTAATATTGTGCAAATTAAAATTAGTAAATTATTTGTTGCCAGAATTTTTCTTACTCGGGCTTAAATTATTTTTAATTGGCAACTTTTTTTGAGCTGTTGTGTTGACCATCCGTGCGTATGATTGATATTACGAGTAACTCAAAACAGTTAATCTTACTCATACGCCCACTAGATTTAGTAGTATTTCTAGGTTTAAACTAATATTGCACAGTGTAATGAATACAACAATTCATTTTCATATTGTGTTAAGTCTTTGATCGCATTAAATTTCAGAAATTATTTTTACCATGACTTTTGTAATGACAAGTAATGTTGCCCCCGAGTTAATAAAATAAATAATAATTTACTCTTACGTATAAAATATTTAATAGTGTCTTTTTGTAGCCCCCATTAAAATTTACACAAATATTGATAGAAAGAGAGACAGAGTATTAGAGGTATTTGATTGTTATTTTTCAATTTCGTATGTTGGGCTGTGTTTCATAAAAAAGATTTCAAGTTATGTTGCTCAGTGTAATTATGCAAGTTTTTTGATCGCCTTAAACTTAAGGAATTTGTTGCCAGATTTTTTTGTATTCACATTAAAATTTTTTTAATTCAAATTTCATTACGCCCTGTTGTGTTGCCTCTCTGTGCGTATGATTAACATTAGGAGTAAATCAAACAACTTAATGTTACTTATACGCCTACAATGTTTAGTATTGTTTCTCTACTGAATTTATTAGTCCTCTTGCAACTCCCGTTAACAGAGCTTTTGGATTGGCGTATATCGAATACGTTTGTTTGGCTGTGTTTCATTAAAAAATATGTAAAGTTATGCTACACAGTGCAGCGAATACAATAACTAATTTAAATATTTATTATAAACATTTTTTGATTCATTCAAATAAAAAAAAAAACAGAAATTTTTTAATTTGAGCTTAAATTTTTGAAATTGACAAGTACTTTTGCCTCCTCTGTGCGTTTGATTGATTTTGCGAATAAATCAAATAATTATATTACTCATACGCCTACAGAAAATTTATAGGTTTCGGGGTGTAGTGGAGATACGAGGGTTGCCTTTTATGTTTCAGGATTTGGCAACCCTACGAGCGCTATTTGTTTTGTTTACAGAATTAAGTTGTAAGAAATAATCGCACGAAAGAATATTTCTTACAACTTTCGACGTGGATTAACTCAGCGACAATGCAATGATAAACTGAATTCAATTTTTAGCGATGAAACTCCATCAAGGACCGCTGTTTATCGATGGTATGGTAAATTCAATCGTGGTCGTAGTTCACTCCAAGACGAATTTCGGGAAGGTCATCCAAAATCAGTTGTTGTTCCGAAAACCATTGATGGTGTGCGTGAACTGATATTGCAAGATCGTCATGTGATCTATCGTGAGATTGAGACAACCTTAGGCTTTAGTCGGACCAGCATACATTTAATATTGCATAAACATTTGACTGTGAAAAAAATTTGTTCGCGTTGGATGCCACACAATTTGTCAATCACTCAAAAAAAGACTCGTGTCGATTGGTCGAAAGAAATGCTAAAAAAAATACGATCGTGGTGCTTCGGAAAACGTCTATGACATCGTGTCAAGTGATGAATCGTGGATTTACGCGTATGAGCCCGAAAGTAAACAGCAGTCGACTGTATGGCTATTTCAAGATGAGCCAAATCCAATAAAAGTTGTTCGCGCACGACATGTCGCAACCGTACCACTAGAACAACGCAGAACAGTCAATTCTGAATGGTACACAACCATTTGTTTGCCAGTTGCCTTCTAAGAAATCAGGAAAACCAATCGCCGAAGACGGATCACTCTTCACCACGACAATGCGAGCTCTTACACATCGGCTCAAACAACTGCATTTTTAAGCACCCAAAAAATCTATTTGATGAGTCATCCGCCGTATAGTCCTGACTTGGCACCGAAGGACTTCTTCTTATTCCCGTACGTAAAAAACAAACGTAGAGGTTAACGTTTTTCGACTCCTGAAGAAGCGGTTGCTGCATTCAGAATGCATGTTTTGGAGGTACCTCAATCAGAGTGGCAAAAGTGATTCGTCAATTGGTTCAAACGCATGCAAAAGTGTATAGATCTTCACGGGGGGAATATTTATATAACAATCCCGAAATATAAAATGCAACCCTCGTATTTGGTTACTTTTCAATTTCATATGTTCGACTGCGTTTCATAAAAAAAAAGATTTAAAGTTATGACGCGCAGTGTAACCAATACAATAATTAATTTGAATATTTATTATGAAAATTCTTTGATCGCATTAATATTAAGAAATCATATATGACCAGACATTTGTTTTATTAGCGCTTACATTTGTTTCATTTAAATTTTCTTTTACTTGATCATCCAAGCGAATGATTGATATTAAAAGTAAATCAAGCAATTAGAGGTTACTCATACGCCCAGCAGATTATGTACAGTTTCTTCTTGGCCATGTTGCATGAAAAAAGGTTTTAAGTTATGTTGCACAGTGTAATGAGTACAACAATTAATTTTCATATTATGTTAATTCTTTAATCACATTTAAATTAAGAAATTTGTTTGTTCGCGTTAAAATTATTTTAATTGAAAAGTACTGTGCGTACGACTGATTTTACGAGTAAATCAAATAATTAAATATTACTGTGCTGTGCAGAATATATTATAGTCTTTTCGTAAATCCCATTAAAGTTTACACAAATATTAAACTTAAAACCATCATGAAAACATTAAATGTGCACAATTTTTTATACCAACACACAAATAATACAGGGATCAGGGGATGCTGGCGAAAATGTAAATAAAAGTCTATATAAATATGTGCAAAAATATTTCTTCAATTTACGAGCTTTACACTGTTATTTTTTCTTTTAAAATGTTCAAACATTATTTTATAGGCTGAATAAATTTCCATGTAATAGCTCCGAGTTGAACGGAGTATATTTTAACAACGTAAATTTATTTTAACTATTCAAATACTTGTAATCTGATGCTCTCCAATTTAATTACGTTTATGCTTTAATGCAAATTGTAAATGAATTTTATTGACAGGATTTTAATTTGTGAAGACAAATTTGTGAAGACAAATTTCCTTAGTTTTTTAGCTTGACATTTGTGTTTAATTGAAAAAAAGCTGTAAACTTTAAACCAATAAATTCACTTAATCAAGTTCGTTTAAAAAACCAACTATTGACTGAATGTCTGGAAAAAATGAAAAGAAATCCTTTCTATGAATTTAACAAAGTTTCTTTACTGATTTCTCAACAAAAAAATAATACAAAAACTTGTAAATTCTAAAGAATTAGAAGGAGTCTTTAGCAAAAACAACGTAAATGAATTTCTTATGACAGACCAATAATTGTTAACTTGGTCGGTATATTTGTAAGACCATGAAGTTTTAACTGCAAAGCTCTATGCAAATACCCCTCAGTACGAAAATTAATCCTGAAGGTGGCACATAGCCGAAACCGCTTTGTCGCTAAACCCAATTTGACACGGGATGACGGAAATCCGTTCCAAATATCTCCTACTGTGGGAAAAATAGAAAGACTTTTTATAATTTAAATTTCGCGCGGAAATCCCTTCGTCGAAATGTGACATCTGTGCCAAATATCACATCAAAGTAATCCGAAGTAGAACAAGTGCATTCAGCGATTTTTATACTGAGTGAAATTGTTCAACAAAGAAGTTCAATTAAATTTTGTGTGCGAAATGAAATTTCTGGTGGCGAAACGTTCAGAATGTTGCAAAAGAGGCCTTCGGTGATAATTGTATGTCGCGAGCAAGTGTTTTTGATTGCTACAAATTATTCAAAGAGGGTCGAGAATGCGTTGACGACGAACCACGTCCAGGACGGCCATCAACATCAACTGATGATTCAACACGTCAATAAAATCAATGAGACTTTACTGATATCGTTGGAATATCGGAGGGATCAGTGAAAACAATTTTATGGGCCGACAACTCATGATTTTTGCACCACGATAATGTACCGTGGCATACCGCATTGATTCTTCGTGAGTTTTTCCCCAAAAATTCAATAAATATCGTTCCACAATCACCGTATTCGCCTGATTTGCATCCGGGTGACTTCTGGCTGTTCAGCAAACTCAAGCGGCCGCTCCGGGGAAACCGTTTTGAGTCAATTGTAGACATTAAACGTGAAACGCTACGCGCATTGAAGTCTATTTCGGAAATTGACTTTAACAACTGTTACGAGGGTCGGAAAAAAACGTTGGCATAAGTGTATTGCAGCTGGGGGGATTACTTTGAGGGGGACGAAATAGATTTGGCAGAATAAATAAAGAAATTTAAAATTATGAACAAAGTCTTACTATTTTTTGCCCACAGTAGTATACCTTTACAGAAAGTTTATACTCTGCACGCACGGTACGAATAAGGGACGTAAAGGGACGTTGGTTCTTGTGTAGGTTTTCCCAATATTTATTTCGTGTAGTGAGGATAACGAAGCAGACCGTTTACTGGCTCCCTTTTCGACCCCCTTTTTTCCCCAAATTGAGGATTGTTTTTGACATACGGAGCTGTACCAAACAGGGCTTTTGGCTGTATGGTTTGGATTGCCTCTAGGTCATGCCGCAGACGAAACATGGTTCAACCTCTAGGCAGGCACATATATCGGGTGGGGAGGAAAAACACAAAAGCGATGGCAAATTAATGTTTTATCGTTAAGATAAGTTTGAAAATCTTCATGTTCATTAAGAAGTGTCTGCTCCAACAGCTGAATTCACGCCTGCTGTAGGACACGGTCTGTTCTGCGACAGCTGAGCCCAGATCGTTGTTACAGTATACTCAAGTATATCTTGCCATCCTACCCCTTTTATGACTATGACGGCTTAATTTTGTTATTTTTCATTCAATTCTCTAAAGCCTTCTGCCTTTAGCATTTAGCAAACCGCCCATGAATTCTCTTGTCTATTAAATACGAGTAATTGTTTTATTATAGCTTTCCTTATTACATGCTTTCATTTTTCTTTGAAAACATTTATATTACAAGCATTAATTTCCTATAAATTGTCTTATAATCCCAACTGATTTCCACAAATGGTGGCAGCAATTTGTATTTTGATATAAAAACAATTATGCCACAGCCAACGCTGTAATTGAAAAGAAACACGAAAAAAGACAATGAAATATAATTAAATGTGAATAACAAAGATGATGGCTGGCTGAATTTATGCATGAACTGTCTGCCAGCTCCCTATACTATTTGTCCAAAGGAGAGTAAATGATAAAATGAAAGAACAAGGTGTGTTTCAAAGTAAACAAGAGTTGGGAAATGAAAAATAGTTTGGAGGCGTCTTGTATTTGTGATCCAAATTTGTGTGATCCAAATTATTTGACATTCAACATTTGCTTAAGTGTATTGTGACAGCCGCCAGGTGAACCGCAATTCAAAAAAGCATGCGTCGTGCAGAAGTCACAAAATATCAACACAGTTTCACAAAGAATTCGTGTCACCGGTGCAAACGTTTAAATACTCTTGCCATTTGGGTGTTTGGTAATCTTGGCTAAGAAGGGACCATCTTCACTTCATGTTTTCATCCAATTCGGTACCATGCCACTTCTACCATCTTACACCTTTTGCCTTGGAAACTAAAACTCTTTTGCGCCGCACGAGTAGCATCCCATCGCAAAGACATGTGCCAACATCCTACATAAAATTCAAACAAATGAATAAAATATATTATCAACTTTACGGTAAAAGTTCATTTATCTTTTTTTCAAATGGTTCTGTTTGCTTTGAGACACACTAATTAATAGGAACCCTTGAACACTGCATGGTAGGAGTAGGAAAATGACAACAATTTCCTTTTTTTTATGCTTTTGTATTCTACCCAACAATAGACAAAAAATTACGTGCCTTCTAATGTTTCTTAAAAGAGACAGGCAGATGCTGACAAAAGTAAAATAAACTTACTTCGACACCGCCAATGAATGTCTATTATATAGACTTGTATATCAATGTTGTCTCAGAACTAGAGACTCTAGTAAGGAGGACATTTAGAATTTGGGAAAATTCGAAAAAATAAATAATTTCTTTGTAGTAAAAAATGGCAAATAAAAAAAAAACTATCAGACAAGGATTCAGTTGCTTCAGTATCAGAAAATCTTTTAATCAGTTCGCACAGCGAATTGAGATCGGCATTACGGGGGCACAAGGCATTGAGACCAAAAATATCTATTGCAGCCGTTGCTGGGTGTTACCTACTTTCCTGAGGAACCTACTTTCTTCAGTAACCTACTTTCCTGAGGAACCTACTTTCCTGAGTAATGTTAGGAGATTGCAATCGGTTCTAGTGTTGGCAGATCTCCATCTTCCAGTAGGTGGTTGCCCAGCTTGTTATATCTTTTGTGCCATAAACTTTAATAATCCTTCAGAATATGCACTGGAGTTTCTTCGTCGCAGTCTAACCTGCTGAGGGGTTTCTTCGACCTCAAGTCGCTGAGGAAGTCACTGAGTATCGTGGTCCATTGTCAAGTTTGGATTGGCGACATTGTCAAGTTTGTTTTCGGCAATGGTATATTTTTCGTTTGTCTCCGACGGAAATTTTCCAAAAATTTACATCAAATCACCCTGTTGGAATATCAAATCGAGAATCACTCAGCATCGTTAGATTATTTTTACCTAGAGACATGAGAGTTTTAAAGCGATTTTCGTCATAGCTTCCAAGTGCTTGCTTTGCATGTCTAAACCTGAGGGGGAGGGTGGTGGGAGACTAAACCAGTGGTAACTCTTGGTATTCTTAACCTGCATCCAGATTTCCTCTCGGATTATGTTACATCTAAGTCCGCAAAAGGGTTTCGGTCCAACCTGTCTACCTTTTCCTGGCCCTCCGCTCCAGCTTGTCCAGAAAACCAGTAGAGACTAACCCAGTTGATGTTGCCTAACTGATTTAGTCTTATGCGGCATTCCCGGCTTATTTATTATTAAGGGAGAGGACAAAAAATGTCATGCATGGGGTGGACACGTCAATCTTTAAAGCTACCTCTAAGGCGTTGGACCGTGCAATTCAGATAAGGATGGGCAATGTAGTCTCGCGAAAGGTGGATATCTTAATCTCTGCATGAACTTCGGTGTTTACTCGCAAACAGAGGACTCCTAGAGAGATGAACAAGAACACCTCGCAAAGGTTGGACCGGTGAGTCTCCAAAGATACTTCTGAGGAAGAGACTGATATGGTAGCGCAAATTTTGTGTGAATGTCCCGCACTGACTAGCATACGAGTTGGGACCACAAGCAGACACTTGTTAAATGTGAATGCCCATGGGGAGCTAAGCGTTAGAAAAATAATACTACCTTTTACAGGACAGGTCCCCATAGTGAGGAAAAAAGCCCAAAGTTCCAAGCCTATAGTCCGGAATCACCAGAGTCAATGATAATGTCAATGATAGTGTCAGGGCGCAACTTAATGAAAGCCAGTTAGTCGTAAATTACAAATCGGTGGCCTTGAAATCAATGCGAGGAAAGAAGGGGTCGAAGGTAGACCCATAAAGTAAGGGGCGTGCTTCGATATTATTATATAATGTAGGCGAAATAATAATGAACCCATTGCACAACCTCTACCGTTACAAGTCCCAATCTTGCCGCTCTGATTTTGGTGTTTCGTTTTCAAACGAAAATCATGCGAATTTCTATCTCTAAAATATTTGTATTTTAAAAATGTGTTTTTCTTTTCTGTAGCGTTACAACTAATTAAAAAATCAATTACAACAAAATTTCTTGCAGTGTAATAAGCACAGAGAGAGCAAACAATCGATAACAACGAAACAGTAGAAACAAACCAACATGTCCTTATGTACGTGACGATTACTACTGGGTTATGTGGATGTGTATGCGTTTCTTTAATTTTTCTGTTGTTGTACGTGATGAGTGTTGGTATTTTGTTTATTGAGAGGTCAGAGAGTGACACACAGCCCAATGCATATGAACGAGTAGTTTAGTTTGTTGCATACTTTAAGGATGCCATAAAACTTGTGCACGTAAATACAAACTGAAGTTATTATTATGACTTTTGCAATTTCAAATTTTTACATTTAAATGTAAATTTTCAACTTAATTTTAAATGAAAATTTTCTCTGCTTATTCTTTTCAACAAGAAAATACAAGAAAATATTTATAACAAAGCTCGCAAATTAAGCAAACTTTTAATATATTATAATTATTTATTTACAAAATAATTTTAACAAGTTTGAAAAATTTACAAATTAATGGTGACTTTATTACTTTTTAGGCCGGTAGTAAAGTTTCACTTACTGCCGCTATATTTTAAACTAGTTCAAGGTTATTTAAAGCCCAAATGGCACTTGGAAAAAGTGAAATAATAAATACGACTCAAAATAGAATAAAAACGAAATACAATTTAAAACAAAAACAAATGTAAACCTCCCACTAAAAGGGTAACGTATACGTTATAGCTACGTAGACAACTGCTACAATCAAAAACAAATTACAAACATATATATACATGTGCATATGTATATTACTCGGCCGCCATATGTAGCCTGTTTTTACTTATTGCTTTTGTCTACACATAAGTTCAGGAATGGAGAAGTGAAATATTCAATTGATACTTTTTATTTAAGCCCTTATGACACTGGCTTTTTTCCGCCTTTTTTAAGATTTTGGAGAACAGTGAAGATATATTGTATTGGAAAATTTTGCCAAGAGCGAAAAGTGCACGTCAAAATTTGTGTGTAAGTTTTCGACAAAAATTTAGAAGTTGCAAAAAAAAAACATAAAAATTTTAAAGACTCGAATTCACATTCGACGTTACATTGCCGTTAAGTCATGCACTTTAATCACAAATATAACGATCTTGCGTTGTATGTATGTATTTTGTAGTAATTTGACGTTTTTTCATTGCAACATTCTAAATAAAAAAATAGGTCTGTTCGTTTACTTTGCAGTAAAGTGTAATGAATGGGTATTGACTTTGTATTTCGTAAAAATTACTATAAGAAAATACTTTTGTGCAAAAAATTCGCGAACGAAAACCAGAACAGCTTATTGCTAAGAAATGTAGCGAAACATGTTTTGGCACTCCAACCTTTTAAACATCTTTTCTTTTCCAAACATCTAAAATTCTTATCTATTTTCGATATTCTACGTCTGTAAATAGTCTATGTAATGAAAATTTGTTAGCACGAATTAACACTGTTAAAACTTGTAGCCACTAAGTCACTGAACTGTCAGTTTACTCTTTCTGAAAATCTTTTAAAAGTTTGCTCTAGACGCACGGACTGAATATGAATATATTTTTTTATAATAAGTATCATATGGGCTTTAACAAAGTAAGAGTATGTTCACACAGGTGCTCTAATTGAGGAACAAAAATTTTAAATTGAGTTATAAAATTTGGTGTTCACACAGCATATACAAATTTAGCTTACTCAATTAGCATTTGATAGCTGAAAGTGTTCATGACCCGATAGTGATGCTTGAAAAAGCGTGTAGTCATGTGTTATGTGTAGAGGTCCCTTGCACTTATTGTGATTTGTGAAATGGCCAGCTCTTCGAAATTTCCAAAAATCAGAAGTTTTCAGCAGAATCGCATTGTGAAATTGATTCAATTTGCGGTGTAATAAATTTACGGCAATAGTACTAATAATAACTTGAGGTTATTAAGTAAATTATTGTACAGTAAATTGAGCTCAATTAAGGCGTTAATTGCGTAAATCTCGTAGTTACGCAATTAAAAGTTAAAAGTATTAAATAGTATGTGTTTAGAATGGGTTATTTGAAATTCAAATCGACAGAAGCCAGAATTGTTTTCTCAAATTGCATTTGCTTTGAATATTGGGTTAAACAGATGGTGCTTACAATTGAAAACTAAATCAGCAAAGAAACCGACACAGTTATTGCACTACATTCTGCTAGTATCTAATATTGTTGTTAAATTATAGGAGTTCAAAGTTGTTCGAATAAAAGTTCCTAAAATAATTTAGACCGAACCATCGACTTATTCAAATCGAAATTTCTCCACGTGTAGTCATTGATTTATGATGGTAAGCCAGCATCAATTGACGCCTTCGAGACCAACATTGTTCATGCTATTCGTGACATACGACCAGCAATGCTCGAAATAGTGGCCCAAAATTGGACGACCATAATGCCCTTCGTCGATAACAGCCGCGGTGGCCATTTGTACGAAATAATTTTCAGATGTTAAGGCCATATATTGGTTCTTGCGAAAAAAAATTAGGTTGATTAAAATTGAATTTTTTGTGTTATTTTTAACAATTCAAAGTTTTATCGGGCTCAAAAAACTCCCTATACCAGAGTTTTTTGTACATCAATAATTTGTATGCAAAAACATTTTTTGTATTCAGCTAAACGCTTACGAACAGTAGTAACATTTAATAACTTCATAACAGAGTCTAATAAATAATACAATAGCACTAAATTTACCATCTCTGCATAAGTTGATTTCAAAGGCCTACTTATAGGGGCATTCATTTTGTATCTAATATGGATGTGAGTGTGAGTATAATAAGACTTTTGTGTCTAACAAAAAAACATCGACCTTTTGGCAGCGTTCTATTGAATTAAAAAAAAAAAGAACGTGTAATAAAAACTACACCAACCATCTATACAAGGAACACAGTGTAATGTATTCACTTAAGTGCATGTGGTTGGAGATTCCAAAAAAATATTCGAATGTTTTCAAGGGTTTTAGGGTATTGAATTGTTTGTTTTTCTGTGATTCGTTTCATGCGTCGAAAGTGAAAAATTCTCAATTAAAATTTGGCATCTTTTTTTATCATGTCTTTACAATAATGAAACTATCGAACAATTTGTTATGGTCTTCCTTAATCGTCACAGTAGCAAAAATCCCCTCCAATTTTACCTATTTTTCGAAATCAATGTATCAAATTTGAATATTGCTTCCGTAGCTTCTAGTTGAGATTCTAATGAAGACTGCGATTTGTCCATCTGTGGCCAAGCGACGAAAAATTTGGTAAAGCCAGATGAAATTACTTTTTTCCTCAATTTATTTTTGATCGAATCATTATGTTAATAAAACGCGGAGGTAAAAACGGGCTTGTGTCTAGGCAAGCGACGAAAGGCGTTGTTTACCATGAGCGGTTTGTATTTTTTGCCATGCTTTAGTGCCTGATAAATTTATTCGTTTCGAAATGTTACAGATCACGTAAAACAAATGATATGATGAGAGGTGAGTTCGATTAGCAAATTATTTGTGGCTTAGGCACAGAATTGCACGATTCAATATTTTGCAATTATTCTTCTTATTGGGTTTAGCCGAAGTTCGCCGCCAAGCTAATGTATGAAACTCTGCTTCACCTACTGGTCGTCAGCTGACAGATACAGCCGTAAGTGAGTGCAATGTTAGAAGTTCTGACTTATAAGTTCTTTTGGTCGCGGCCGGTAACAGGTTCATGTCTTAGCTAGGAGTTTAGCTAAACAAAACGAGCGGAGGGAAGTTAACACTCTCTTATAAAAAGCCCTAATTCACGATGGAACACCGTACGCCAGGGATAAGTGGCCAAGAGGGTGCTTGGCCTCTGGTATGAGAACTCTGGATACCAGTCGTTTTCCAGTTTTGATACATGCTTACCCGTGCGATTTTAGCTCTGTGTGGGTGGATATCTTTTTCTACATTACTTGTGGGAGTTCTCTGAAGGAACTCCGGTTTTAAAGGAAAAAGCTGAAAAAGATTGACAAGAATCCGACGGGTGGATGTGTCTATTCTAAAGACAGTCCAAAGGCGCTGGAGGGTGAGATTGTGATAGGGATGTACTAATTGTGGAGTTTATAGGCCAATTAAGGAATTCTGAAGAGATGGACAAGAAAACCTCTCAAGCGGTGGATAGATTAGTCTCAAAACATACCCTTGAGGAAGAGGCTGAGAGGGTAGAGCACAATGAACGTCCAACACTGGCTAGCTTAAGGCTTAAACCCACTGGTAGGCATCTGTTGATGTGAATGCCTTGGACGGCCAAATCCCTACACAATACTAGCAATTATAAGAGATTCCGTGATGAGTAGGAAGGGCGAGAGTCTGGAATTATCACAGTCAAGAGTAAAGGCTAGTGTTTGTACCGGACTCAATGAAAGCAATGTAGTCGTAAATTGCAAATCGAAAGCCTGAAATTAATTCCGGGAACGAAGGGGGTCCAAAACCGATGCCTTAAGTAAGCGGTTTATATATCCCTTATATCACTTAATAATACTTCACCTCTTTAATACGTAAATTTTATCTTTTTTTAAAAACTAAAAGCAAGGTAGGAATTCATTGAATTATATGGTTTACCCTTAATTAAATATTAAGGACTGTTAGAGTATTTATTTATACAATTCCTATATATAATATAAACACTTGTTAAACTTAAGTCTAATGACCACAAAATTTAATAGAATAAAACAAAAAATAGAGGCGCTTTTAAAAAGTATTTAACGAAAAACAGTTTAACGTTAAATGCCGTAAAAAGTGGATGTGTTTTTAAAGCACTAGAAAGAGAAAGAGTTAAAAAAATTAAATAAATTTTAGTGAGAAACAGAGAAATAAAGCTAAAAATGAAAGACAACAAATTATAAATCAATTAATAATATTAATTAATAATCAATTAATATTAAGAGACAATTTAAACAACGTTTAAAAAATAAGTGTAAATAATGAAAGCTCCCTGGTTAAAAAGATTTTCTTTAGTTGTGGAAAAAAAATCAATAACTTGCGAACAAAAAATAGCAAAGCTTTCATCGTTAATTAGATTTTATTAAATTAGTTTTAAAAAAATAAAAATTAAAACATATTTTGATATTATTATCATGAAAAATTAAATCAGAAGAGTATTTTTGTCCAGAGCAAATTTCCTCTTGGTGACACTGTGTCATGGTAATCAGCACTGACAATATTCATTATGTTGGGTGGCAACACCCACCAGTAGATAGATTAATGAGAAAAGATCACGGTTGGAAAATTCAATAATAATTTTATATTTTCAGTAATTTTTATAAAAAAAAAACTAAATCGGAAAAGAATATTTTATTACAGGCCTTTTAAACGGTAACAAAGTGAGACAGACCTTTCAGTGTAAAGTACGGTAGTATTGCAAATGTGCAAATGAGGCACGAATAAAAGTGTTTCAATTTTTTCAAATTCGCGTAAACATATCGCGCTCTAATGTAACCTGGGAAATTCAAATTTTACAGAAGAACTTTTACGTAAATTCTCCATCTAGAAAAATTTGTTTACTGAGCTGCCTTAATTTTGTCTACATTTCCAACAGGGCAGTCTAAAATGTGACCGCGGAAATAACGTAACTTTAATTGTAGCCTACAAATGATCTTATGCAACCAATACTGCGCGTTAATTTAGAAATAAAAATGACAACAAAAGCGATTATAATTTAAAGTCAAAATTTTCAATGATACTGCTGTCAAACTTCAATTTACACGTCAAAACAAACGAAGATTTTATAACGAACAAAGACCATAAAAGACGATCAAAGTAGAGATGGCCACCGCTCATTTGAAATTTCTAAACAAAAAACAATTAGAAAAATATTGCATACAAATAAGAGTCTTGATCGCGTGACCATGAGTTTTTGTGATCATGGTTAATTTTAGTAAAATTTTTATAGCGAACGTGCAGGATCGTGAGTGAAAAGTTATTCACATTTCGATCGCTAGATGAAAAATAACTGATTAAGAATTGTTACATACATATTTAAATATTTGTTTCCATTTATAATTAATTTATTTTTATATTTCACTAATACTTCAACGATTCAACGAATTTTTTTTTAATGTCAGTTACGTTATTTTTGCGGTCACACAAAATGGTAAATGTCGTCCACGTTAAAATTGAAGGGCTGCTTGTACTTCGGTAACAATAATTATTTTGGTTTTGGTTTTACCAGACCACATGTCGGAGACTGTAGAACAGTTCTGCAATTTTAAAAAAATGTCAGTTATGCCATTTTTGCGGTTAGGGCACGATATTATCTAGTGTAGGGGAGAGTCTAAAATTTGGTTACCCATGGTGCTTGTGTGACAAATTTTGTTAATAACAACTTTAGAAGTTTGTACGGATACTTTTGCTTTGCTGAAGTATAAGCTATAACTAATTTTAACCATTTCACAAAACTTCGAAATTATATTCGAATTTTCGAAATAACTGATATTAAAATTTTTCAAAAATATACTAAATGTTTGTATGCAATTCGATTTGAAAATATGTATGTCTATGATTTTTAGTATTTCGAAAATTTTAAAACAAGTTCGAATTTTGCAAAATACAAATAAGAAGTTTATAATTTCGATAATCTTTAAGTTTTAGAACTCAGAATTCTGTTCGAAATTTTAAATATAAACTTTTTGAAATATTTGCTTAAGTAGTTAATGAAAGTTTGTAATTGATATTGTCTTTAGGTGTAACAATTCGAAATTAAGTTCGAAATTTCGAATAAAAATTTTTTTTTAATTTTGTTAAAAAAATAAAAAGTTGATAATGGATATTGTCTATATGCTTGAGAATTCGAATTTAAGTTCGAAATTTAGAAAAAAAATTTTTTTAACCAATAAGCAGTTTTTAATTAATATGGTCTGTCTTTAAGTTTGAAAATTCGAAATTTCGAATATATAATTTTTACAATTTTTGCTTAAAAAATGAGTTCATAAAAGTTCATAATTGATAATGACTTTAAGTTTGAAAATTCGAAATTAATTTCGAAATTTCGAATATAATTTTTTGTCAGTTTTTGCTTAGCAAATAAGAGGTTTATAAAAGACAATTAAAACTATTGTAAAAGTTTTTATTGATATTGTTATTAAGTTTGAAAATTCGAAATTAATTTCGAAATTTCGAATATAATTTTTTTCCAGTTTTTGCTTAGCAAATAAGAAGTTTATAGAAGTTTATTTTTAATATTGTCTTTAAGTTTGAAAATTCGAATATGATTTCGAAATGTCGAATATAAAGCTTTTACATTTTCGCATAAAAGTACAAATTCGTTTGTAAATTTTAAATTAACACGATTTTCTCGAAAACAATGATTTCTGACACAAAAATAATATAAAAAATAAATTTAAAAATATCCTTAAGAAAATGTTAAAAATTACACATACACAGAAAAATGAAATGAAAAGTGAAATGTGATTTTTTTTTAAATCCAAATGGAGCACATGGAGTGTGTAAAAAAATAATGTTAATATTCCTTAGAGAGTAAATAACTCTTATCTTTTGTCAAAAAAAGCAACAAAACAAAAAATATATTTACAAAATAATTCAGTGGCAGAGAAAAAAAAATGTATTCCCTCCAAACCAATTGACTCAGGCATCTGAGTTGTAAAACGTGACAAATCTTGGCTGCTTAAAGGATAAAGAGAATAAATTTTTTGTGCAAAATATAAAAACAATAAAAAAATAATTCCATCGATTTAGAAATTCATATACCATTTTGGACTTACGTGCCTGCATTTTCTAAATGGATTCGAAAAATCAACAAACTTTATTGAACAAATTGAAGAACAATTTTAAGCTAATGGGTTGTTTGCAGCCAAAGCAGGATAAACCTTTAGATCCCCTACAAAGTATGTATGAAATGCTAAAGAAACTTTTTGATTTAAATGGATAACTTCGAATATTTTTTTAAAGCAAATGTCAAAAAATCGTATAATAAATGAAAATATGATTATTATCCATTTGTTGTCTTTTTGTTTTTATGTTTGAAGTCGAGAAGTAATTAACCCATTGAGGGGCAGCGAGCTATTAGTTTTTGTTTGAAGAACTTTTTTTTATTGCAAATCAAGTTTATTGGTGTAAAAATGGACGCGATATTAAAAAAAAATTATGTTGCCCTTGACCAAAGCTCAGCCATTTAGAGACAGATAGAGATTAAAATTAAGACTAAGATATTGGGCTTCATTGCTGTTGTCCCCGCTGCAACTAACAACGATTTGACATGATGTTTACTCAAGAACCTACCAACGTAAGAAACTATGTTTTAAATTTCAATAAAAGAAATTAAATTTCAATAAAAGAAATTAAATTTCAATAAAAAAAATTAAATTTCAATAAAAAAATTAAATTTCAATAAAAAAAATTAAATTTCAATAAAAAAATATTTAATTTCAACAAAAAAAAAAATTAATTTCAATAAAAATTAAATTTCATCAAGAAGTCTAAAATTTAGCAGCAAATTTAAAAATAGCCCAAAAAAATTTAAGTTTACGAAATTCGAAAAATTCGCAAAAAATCAAAAATTGTGAAAAATTTTCGAAACTGGTAAAAATTTTCAATTATTGGCCGAAATTTTGAATACTTATAAACAAAAACTGAATTTAAGCGAAAAATCGATTAGATTTATATATAAATGAAAATTAAATTCCTTAAAAATTTAAGTTTCAAACCAACTTTTACCAAAATATTTCAAATAAAAAATAACAAATTTAAGCCGTCTATTCACCAAAACCGTGCTGATTCACCAAAATTTTCTTGAAGAACCACATAACCATCAAATCATCAAAATTTCATCATAAATCGCAGAATTTTGTCAAAAGTCTAAATTTCACCAAAGATCGAAATTCCCAAAAAAAATTTCAAATTCCCCAAAATACCCGAAATTCATTAAATATCACCAAAATGTTAAAAACTCATCAAGAAATAAAAAATCAATTATATCACAAAAAAAAAAAAAACAAAAATGTAACAAAAAAAATTAAATGAAAGAAAAGTAGTTTGATTTAAAAATAAAAAGGCTGGCAAGTTTGATTCAAAACTCTTCGAAAGATGAACAACTTTTTTTGTATTAGACAATTTTGCCAAGAGCGAAGAAAATATGAAGAAAATCCCTACACGTTAAAATTTTCAAGTGCGTTGTCGATAAAACGTATAAGTTGTCAAAAAAACCTAAATAATTGCAGGTTTAAATTGACATCGAGCTTAAAATTTTGCATCTGTAACGGTTCTATTTTACTCAATTTTACTATTAAAAAGTCAATGAACTGTCACTTTACTCTCTCAGTTTGTGTTTTCATTTAAAAATTTGTAAAAACTTTTCATATTCTTCTCTTTCTTAAGAACTCATGAAATAAAAGCAAATGTCATAAGACCTTAAGTAATATTTTTGCAGCCCGATAGAACTTACGAAAGTCTTAACTGTCAAAGGAACTTGTTATACTGCGCTTCACTTTAAGACATTTATGCTCAGTGTACTTCGGCAAATCATCATGAATATATTGAAGCTTGAATTATCCCGATTTACTTTAAAAATCAGTCATCAACTGATCCGATGTTTTATCGCAATATTGCGTTCAGCGGAGAGGCTCATTTTTGCCTTAACGGTTTTGTTAATAAACAAAATTGCTTTATATGGAGTGAAAGCAATCCACAATCAGACCCTACAGAATCCGGTTTAGATGCTGGTGGCATCATTGGACTTTATTTCTTCAAAAATTAAGACGGAGCTGGCGTTACGGTGAATCGAAATCATGACTGCACCATTTTATTATTGTTATAGCGAGGATTTAAAGGCAGACCGCTCCCTTAATGGGTCCCTTTTAATCTCTCTTCTTTCTATGAATTGATTTTAGGCAATCGATTTGTAATTTACGACTACTTTACTTTTATTGGGTCTCCTGCTAACACTAGCCTTTACTCTTGCTTGCAGTGATTTCAGATTGTCGGCTGGCAATTGTCGGTCTTCTTCCTCCTTGATGAGTCTCTCAACGCCTTCACATTTAACAGGTAAGCATAAGGGACAGGTGGTCCTATCCCTTATGCTAGTCCAGTGGTGGAGATTCACACACAATATGCACTACCGTCTTAGTCTCTTCCTCAGTAGTACCTTTGGAGGCTATCTCGTCCACCCTTTGCGGGTTTTTTCCCATCTCTTAAGAATTCCTCCATTAACCAATAAACACCGGAGTTCCTACAGGATTAACCTCTCTACCCCTTGCAAGGCTTTGTTGCGCATTCCCACCGGAATCTCACAGTCCAACGCCTAAGGTTGATCCGTCTACCCCTCGCAAGGGATTAATTTCTATCTCTTTCCTTTTGCAATTAAAAACGGAATTTTTCAAAAATTAACTTCTCCACCTCTTGCGAGACCTATCATCATCTCTGTAATGGAGAAATATACTTGCACAAACACAGAGCTCCATCTACATGGGCAAGTCTGTATTAAAACTGGAGGCCGTATGCTGTTTCACCGTGGATAAGGGATTTTTTATAAGAGACTATTAACTTCACTTAGCTTGACTTATTTAGTCAGACTCCTTGATCCACTGATCCATGATAATTGATTTTTCGTTTGCAAATATGGATGATATTGGTCTGGACGAGATGTGGTTTACACAGGATGACGCTACGTGCCTTGCAGCGACCGCGACCTAAGACTTATTGAAATCAAAATTTGGCAATAAGTTGATTTCCAGAAATAGACCTGTCAATTGGCCTTCAAGGTCATGTGATTTGACACCTTGCGAGTATTTTCACCTGAAGTCATGGGTTTAATCTAATAAACCAGCAACAATTAACGGTTTCCAGGCCAACATTGTTCGCGTTATTCATTGGCCATCTAGCAGGCGCTTCGTCAATAACAGACACGGCGACGATAAGCCTGAAATCATTTTCAAATGTTAAGGCCCTGTTGTATTGATCTTTCGAATAAGGAAAATGTTGTTGACTAAAATTAAATTTGTTGTGTTATTTTTTACAGTTTAAAGTTCTATCGGGCTCAAAAATTAGAAAAAGATTATTAAAGTTTTGTTTTTCAACTAAATCCTTTATTGTACAAAAAATTAAAAAAGAAAAAGAATGAAAACCTTTTTAATTTGATGCCTTTTACTCATTTCTTTTCAGCCATGAAGGCTGCTTTACTTATACAACGCTGGTATCGGCGGCACAATGCACGCATGGAAATTCGCAGACGCTACACCTGGTCTATATTTACGAATTTGGAATATGCCGGCGAACAGGATCAAGTAGAGGTGAGTGGGATATTTTTTAAGTTTAAATTTAGTGGGGTTTTTTTATGTTTATTATTCAAAAAGAAACTATTTAGAATTGTTTTGCGGACACTTTTAGAGCTTCTTTAGTCAATAATTATGCCTGCACACATACATATGTATGAATGCATGTATGTTAAGTGTAGATGAGGTTGATTTTAAAATTGAGCTTATTTTGGAGAGCAGTATGGTTTGAATGCGAGGGTGGATCAATACGTCCGGGACTTTTTGAATGAAACACAAGACAAAAATTTATTTTTCAACATAATCTTCTTTTAACTCAATACACTTCGTCCAACGTTTCTCCAGTTTTTGTATCCCTTCCAAAAAATAGGATTTTTCGAGGTCCTTAAAATAGGCATTTGTTTGGTCAATAATTTCATCGTTGGAGCTAAATCTCTCCCCTCCGAGTCATTTCTTTAGGTTTGGAGTTAGGAAGTAGTCACTAGGTGCTAGAGTTTTGCCACTGAGATTACACCCGTGCATTATCTTGATGAAATCGGTCTAACAAGTTGGCATAATACTCTCAGTTTTTGTTTTTCCCTTTTGAAGGTAATCGATGTGGATTATCCCACGTGCATCCCAAAAAACCTGTTCCAATCAGCTTATTGGCCGACAAACTTACCTTGCCCTTCTTCGGAGCAGGTTCACCCGGGGAAACCCATTGTTTAGACTGCTGCTTGGTCTCCGGAGTACAGTAATGGATCCATGTTTCATCCACAGTTACAAAACGCCGCAAAAACTCATTCGGATTGCGGTTAAACAACTCCAAACAAGCCTTTGAAGTTGTCACACGTTTACGTTTCTGGTCAATTGAGAGCAAACGCGGCACCCATCTTGCAGACAACTTTCTTAAACCCAGCTGATCATTTAAAATCGAAACCATACTGCCATATGAATTAACAGGTGGTAATTGATGGGAACAGTGTTGCATTTCATATAACTACGAGGAAAATTCGTAAAGTCACGGACTTATTGATCCGCCCTCGTAGTTTTTTACAAAAAGAGTTTTTCATAATTTAATTGAGAACTAAGGAAAAATAATGGGAATATTTTATTAGGAGATGGGCAACTCACTGGGTCAAGCGTATACTCTCTCAATAAGGTTTTCTCTTACGGACTGTAAGTTGTAACACTGTAGCCATCGTATAACTCATTCGATTCATACTCTACTGATCAATACATTTAAAAATTTCTCTATAAACACAAAACAAACCTTCCTCAAAGGAAATTTCTCTTTCGCCAGTTTCTTAAGAAGACATATTTTTCGAAGAACCATGACGGTTCTTAAACCAAACGCATTTTATAGGCTTCTAGTTATAAATCTTTCTTGTAAATTTACTCGATGGAAAATTTTGCGTTTTCGTTTCTTAAATAAAGTGTTGCCCTGTTAAAGAGTGCATGCTTAACACAGCGTTACTATTTGGAAATTTATACAAATCATACAGGGCAATGCTTTTTGATATTATTAAGGGTAAAATCTAAAAACTAACTCACCTTTTGTGGGCGTAAACATATTTCGAATTAAACAAAAGGGCAAGAAATGTTAAATCTTTTCTAGAAACGAAAACACCCTTAGTTTGGGAGTAGCTATTCATGAATTTTGTTGCACCAAATCCCCAACTTCTTTGGTCGTTCCGTCACCTCTAACAGTTCGCGGGAAATGCTGATCGCTAGGTAATAAGCACGCAGAAACAAAGCGCTGCGAGTATCCGGGTATAACTCCATCTCAGCGAAATAGTGCGCTAGGCTATTGATACCTCCAGCTCTTGCAGCACTACTACACAACGTCAATACTAAGAGAAAACTCCGCTAATCTTTTTGGACACCTTGTATATTTGCGAGCCCACTGACGGGCAGCGCAGAAAAATTTTAATGCACTGCGATTAATGCCTTCACCTCTAGCCGGCCATTGAACTCTTCTGTGTCCGCCGAAACCATAAATAATTACAAAGAAAAATTATCCCCGAAGATCCCCGTGTAAGAATCTATCAGGAGAATAGCAGCTGATCTTGGTGACTCATTTGGTTTTGTCATTGGGCTAAAATTTGTTGCAATACCAAATACCCAACGAAATAGCGGCATCTGAAATCAAATACTCATTCGAAAACGTTTGTTTCATGCGCGTTGCGCCAGTACAGTTGAGGCCACAAGAATGTCACTGCCGAATTGATATTTTCAGCTTTTCTTCGGCACTCTCGTTTGCAGCAATAATATTTTCAAGAGACCGGACAGTATGTCGACTAAAAATAATCGAACCAGTTTCTTTTACTTGTTGACACATTAGAAGAGAGACTTTCATGATCGAAAATTTTGATAAGTTTGCGAGCGTAATGGGTTTTCACAATGACAACGCGTTCTTCTTTTTTTGTAGGACTGCATTCGTAATAATCGAAACAATCCTAGGTGACAGCTATAAAATATCAGACTTGCCACTTGCACTTAAAAAAAGGCAACAAAATTTAAATAGTGCCTTTTTTTTGAGACACCCTTTAGTGTGTATTTCTTATACTTTAAGAATATTTCAATGCAGATATATTTCATCCCTTAATTCACTGCAAACTACTCAACACATGTAACTTGTCTAGCATAATTTTATAAATAGAAAAGCACAAAAATAATGTACAAATTTCATGAAATGTCAAAACTGAAAATAGATTTCTATATTGTGTGTCCTCTGCCTGCCAACTTTAATATAAATGTTTTTTTTTCTAGAGCAAAGCGAGTTGCGTGTATTTCAAAGGACCTTTAAAAATTATTTTTTAAAAAAGATACAACAATACGTGAAATACATATGTAGATGAAATCCCAGTGGGGAAGGAAGCAGAACGGACTCAAAACCACAAGAGGACACTTTACTTTTTTCCCTCCTCTCACATTTACGAATTTACACAAAATGTTTCTGCCATTGATTTTATCCGGAGCTGTTTTTTATTCAAATAAAATGTTGTTAAAAAGGTTATTTATGAAAAGGCTTTAAGGGATTTTTTTTTTTTTTGCCTTTTTGTAGAGGAGACCATAATTCTTTATTGGAACATTTTACTGTTGAAAGAGTAACATTAATTTCCTGACTCGTTACGCACTTCGTCAACATTCTAAATGCAATACTTTGTTTGATAAATGGTCTCTAGGAAAATTGGATGAAGATCCGCTTTGTGGGCCGACGGCATCATTAGACCGTACCTCTTCAAGGACGATGAAAATCACAACGTTACAGTCAACGGAGGAAGGTACGGTGCGATGTGTACCGACTTTTTTCTCCCCCATAATGGCAGAATTGGACTGGGTGCCACATGACACGCGATACCACGAACCTATTGAGAGGTGAGCTTAATGAGCAATTAATCTCACGCCAACATTATGCGATTTGACCCCACTAGACTAGCGATACGTAAAGTGTTTCGTGTACAGGGACCAGCCATCCACAATTCCAGCTGCAGAAGACAATGTTACAGTTGCCATTGATGAGATACCGGCGCGAAATGCTGCAAGAAGTATGCGGAAATTGGAGCCTACTGATGCACCATCTACGTCATTTAGCAGCCCAAATAAATATTTCATTCACTTTCGCAAATTTGTCTGTTTTTTTGAATTTGCAAAACCCAAGCGGTAAAAAAATCACTCATTATAACCGAGCATAGTAATGAGACAGACCTGAGACTTTGGTGGCAGTCGAACCCGCGATTTCCAAGCGAATAGACTAACACACTACTAACTGGATTACGAGGGCACATGAGGCAATAAAGACCTAATAATTAATTATGTCTCTTTATAGTTCACACATGTGTTTTAATTGAGGCAATTAGATTTTACACTGAGTTATAATATTTGATGTTCACACATATGAAATTTAGTTTACTCAATTAGGAATTGTTAACTGAAAATGTTTTCATGGCCCGTCAGTGGTTTTATCATCACTGTGTTTAACCATGTGTTACGTACAAAATTTCCAATTTCCACCATAATCTCGTGCTAACAATAGCCTTAACTCTGGACTGTAGTGACTTCAGACTGCCGACTGGTAGCTTACGTCCTCCATCGCATTCACATTTCCCAATTGTCTGCCCGTGATGCTAAGCTTTATGCTAGCCAGTGCTGCACAGTCACACACAATGTGCGCTACCGTCTCAGCCTTTTCCTCAGGAGTATATTTGGAGGTTGACCTTTCTGCCATGTTGGAGGTTTTCTTGTCCATTTTTTCAGAATTCCTCCATTGGCCAATAAACACCGGAATTCCTACTGAAAGTAACCTCTCCACCCCTTGCGAGGTTTCATTGTCCATCCCTTTTGAAATCATACGGTGCAATGCCTTAGAAGTTTCTTGATTGACCCGTCAATCCCTCGCGAGGCATCCTTGTCCATCTCTTCTGGATTGCTCCATTGGCCAATTACAACCGAAGTTCCTTCAGAGAATTTATGTAATTCCAGTTTCTTTTAACAGAAAAATTTAATAAAATAAAATTGAAAGCTTAAAAAACAATTTAGTTCCAACGAGTAATGGAGAAAAGCATATCCACCCACTTTCTTGGCCACGTATTCAGTTTATTTATTTAGCCAGGCTGCTAGCAGATGCAGGAACCTGTTACCGGCCGCCACCACTTCTGACAGTGCACTTAGTTACGGCAAGCCATACATCTGTGCCTGCCAGCTGACAAACGTTCTAAAATTGCTTCTCTAATGCCCTGCACCAATATCGGCTGCTATACCCTTCTTTTTCGATGTCATTAACCAAATCAACTTACATACATTTGTGTTTTTACGTTGTCAGGTAGTCGTAATGTTGCGGCTGTGGCTTACGATATTGTGTTATATATATATTCCGCTAGGTGGCGCTAAACTATATCTTTGCCTTAAAAATCTTTGGGAGTATCCTTTTCTGGGAGTTTGTGCGTGACAGCTTTGATTCAATACGACAATTTGTGGACTTCTGTATATAAAACTACTTTTTATTTTTTATCCTTCAGATGATATTTATTTGTTACACTTGGAGTTTTAAGAAGTAAGAATCAGCTTAATATTTTACTATTTGCTAATTAGTTGCAAAATGGTTTAAATCCATAATGGCTGCTAATTGGTCTTATGTCAACACTCACTCGTGTTTTTAAAATTAAAATATTTTCATTTCAATTTATTTTCTCGCACCATTTAGCATTGCAAGTTTCAAAGGAGTTCCCCTTGAACTCTTTGGCATTTCAGCAACGAACAGCAAATGGTTGCATGGTAATATTTGATTTTGTTTCTGCACTACTTTGCTTGACTACGCTAAATTACAAAATTTTCATGTAGTTTAAAATAATAATAATTTGTAAAATAATGATATTTTAATTAAAAGGGGGGAAGACGTAAAGAAATATTAAATTCAAACCCAGCAGTCAGCTGGCAGGCACAAAGATATAATTTGCCATAACTGACGGCATTGTTAGAAGTTCTGACTTATACCTTCTCGTCGTGGCGGCCAGTAACAGGTTCTTGTCTCTGCTAGAAGTGTGGCTAAATAAGTCGAGGGGAGGGAAGAGTTGAGTTAAAAGTTGTTTTTATTAAAAATCCCTAATCCACGGTGGAAAAACATACGCCAAGAACGCGTGACCAAGGAGATGCTTGGTCTCTAGGATGCGAACTCTGCATACCAGTCGATCTCCAGTTTTAATACAGACTTACGTACCGGGCAAATGGAGCTCTCTGTGGGTGGACATCTTTTTCTGCATTACAGGAATGAATCAGGCATCCTCACAAGAGGCGGAGAGGTTAAAATTTCAAGAGACTGGGACTTTATTTGTTAAGGGAGGAATCCGATAGGGGAAGGGCAAAAATGCCTCGCGAGGAGTGGACGCGTCAATCCTTAAAGCTGGCTCTAAGGCATTGGACAGTGAGCTTGCGATAGAGATAGGCAATGAAACGTCGCAATGGGTGGATAGGTTAATATCTGTATGAACTGCGGTGTTTCTTGGCCAGTGGAGGAATTCTAAAGAGATGGACAAGCGAACCTCACAAGTGGTGGACGGGTCAGTCTCCAATGATACTCATTAGAAAGAGATCGAGACGGTAGCGCACATTGTGTGTGAATGTCCAGCCCTGTTTAGCTGAAGGCTTAGGATCACGGGCAGACTCTTGTTAAATGTGAATGACAGGGTTAACCTAAGCCTTAGACAAATGGTAGCACTTACAAGACCCGCCGTGATGATCAAGAAGGCCGACAGTTACCTCTCGACAGTCTGAAATCACTACAGTCAAAAGCAAATACTAGTGGTAGCACGCGATTCGAATGAGAGTAAGATAGTCGTAAATTATAAATCGGTGTCTAAAATCAATTTAAGGACAGATGGGGGTCGAAAATGGGCCCATAAAGTGAGCGGTCTACTTCGATATCCCCCCTACATTACTAATAATCAAAATAGATTCTATCTCACGACGGCATAGGTTAGCTTTTCCAATGTCAAATTGTATGGTAAAACTCGTTATCCGCTAGTTCTGCTTCCGCTTTCACGAACAACAGCAAATCGTAGAATTATCATAGAATTTCACGAGAATAACAAACCCGTCTTGTAGCCACTTATTGGTGGAACAAATTCGTCGCAGACTGGTACACCACGCCCTGTTCATTAGAAGCTCTGACTTGAACTTGTTTCAATCAATAGGACAGGGAATAGCCGGTTAGTGCTACCAGACTTTTCAGACAATAATAGATTAATTCGTAAATTACTTAAAACTACGATTTTATTAAAATATTAATCTCTTTTCTATTTAATTGTATTTTCAGCTGTACAATTTCTTTAACGCCTTACTAACACACATTCCAAATGCCGCGGCCCAAAAAGGTGGCTCACTTGCTAACTCCAGAGCATCGTCGATAGGTAAGTGTTGCAGTTTGAGCCAGAAAGGCTTCGAAGTCTTAAATTGGTTTGTTTCGTCAACTTTCAGAACAATATGATTCCAAATATTCCGATGAATCTGATTATCATGAGGAGTATGACAGTGTTTCAGGTGCCAGATATAAAGGGCCGCAAATAAAATTTCCATTAGCTAAAAAAGACATTGATACCCTAATAGACTTGTTTCGTAAGAAAAGAGTAAGTCTGCGAGAAGTTGTTAAACTTTGTGAAAAATATTTTAATTAATTTTTTATTTGTTTTTTTAAATCCAGTCAAATCGTCTTCATGCTCGCTATGTGGGCGCCATTTTAAGAGAGGCTGCTCTTAAGCTTCGCACTTTGCCAAATTTAAATACGGCCTCGACAGCAATTTCCAAACAAATTACAATTTGTGGTGATTTACATGGCAAATTGGATGATCTCTTGGTGGTATTTTATAAGGTGAGTTAATGAACTTCGAATGGTGAAACTTGACACAAAGCGTTGGAGTAGTGTAAAAAGTAAGGTGGTGATGGAAATACGAAAAAATAAGAAATTTACTGGTGATCAAGGTCTCTCATTCCTAGCAGTGTAAGTCGGGCTTATGTCGATATTGAAAAATGTTTAGAGGAGCTATAACACGAAAAAAAGACAACCGCGTCTATTTGGAATCAGGCTCCACTCCGAATATCTTGCGTTAGGCCAGTCGTTAAATAAAAAGTTGAGGAAAAACGTTTATCGCAAGAGGCCAGACTTATAAAGGAAAGAACCACTCGCGGTTTAGCGGTACATTCACTTGACGCAAATTAAAATATGAAATATAATTTTAAACAGGCAGGGTGCTAAAATTAATACCCTTTACCTCTTTTTAAAGAATTTTATTAATGTTACTACATAAAAGGGGTACCTGAAAAAGTACATTTCATAACTGGCTTATAAAATTTTTCTTTTCAGAATGGCCTACCATCTTCCGAAAATCCTTATGTCTTCAATGGGGACTTTGTGGATCGCGGTAAAAAAGGTCTGGAAGTCTTTCTATTGCTTTTAGCCTGCTTTTTAGCTTTTCCCAATGGTGTTTTTCTAAATCGCGGCAATCATGAAGATTCTGTAATGAATGCACGTTACGGATTTATACGTGAAGTACAACAGAAATACAAGGTAATCATTTTCCACAGATAAAACAATTTAAACATGTACATTTTGCATTAAGCAAATCATTAAATTAATTAAGTTCCAAATTGAGTATCTTAAATTACTTAAGTCTCAGCCGGTGTTCGAAAGTTGGTCCATTAGAAAATTCTTAGGACTGGGTGCAACTATTCAAAAAATCTTTAATAGAGAAACAAGCCCAGGTGATATACCAAGAACCTACTACGCATCGAATTCCATGAGTTTGACTACTATAGTTCTTTAGATTTACGGGAATTGTTAGTTACTTTGTATTGGGAGCACCCCTCTGACGGCATATATTCGCTCAGCATTTTGCCTGAATACACGACTGCTTTTGACAACTACAAATTTGACAGCCGTATTTTCAGGTTTTTAGATATTAAGATTTACCATGTATGGGAGGTACCCATCTACCCCCTTCTATGCCTTCACTATTGTTCCCGAGTATGCACTTGGTGTTCCATATATCCCGCACTAAGTTTGAAGGTTTTCCCTGTTGTAATTACTGAGATTAAGGAAAGTATTAACTTTGTATAGGCGGGCATTCATCTGCCCGAAAACGAACTTGCTTTTGTAAATAACTTACATAAAATTTGAGGACGCTCATATTTGCACTTCGTCAGATATAGGACAATTAATATTAACTTTATATTGGAGAGGTACCCTTCTGCTCGCCCCTATTCCTATAGGATTTTTCCTGCAAACGCACTTGGTTTGAAAAATATACCGAAGCAAGTTTTAAAATGATCACTTTTGGGATCCCACTGATATTGAAAAGCTAATATTGGTCTGTATGAGAGGTACCCCTCTGATGATCGCTCCTATGTCTATAAGATTTTATGTGAGAGTTTATTTGGTGTTCGAAATACCAAATCACACCAAATTGGAAGACGCTCACTGTTGTAGTTCTTGAAATAAAAGGAAAGTATTAGCTAGTCTTTATGGGTGGCATCCCTCTGTTCGATACTATTCCTTAAGAATTTTTTTTCGAGAGCTTCCTTGGTTTTGAAAATAACCAACATAAAATATGAGGACAGTCATATTTGCAGTTCTTCTTTAGATTAGCGTGATTAACGTTAACTTTATATGGTGGTACCCTTCTGCCCGCCCCTATTCCTTAAGGGGTTTTCCGGCAAACTCACTTGGTTTTGAAAATATACCGTAGTAAATTTGAAGACTATCAGTTTTACATGGGAGGTACCTTTCCGCCAGCTCCTTAATTTCCTGAGTGCACAATTGGCGTTCGGGTTAACCTACACCAAATTTGAAGACTCACACTGTTGTAGTTCTTTAGATATAGGACAATTAATATTAATATGCATTGGGGGGCGGGGGGGGGGGGGGTATTCTTACGCCCCTCCCTATTCCTTTGGAATTTTTCCAAAGAACCCGCTTGGGTCTTAAAAACGTCCCACATTAAATTGGAAGACTCCCACTGCTGTAGTTCGTTAGATATCGAGATATTAATATTTACTCTGTATGGGAGGTACCCTTTACTCCCGGATTCAAAAAGGAAGAATAGCCTATTTTAATATATGAAACAATAGTAAAACTCTTCCGAAATTTCAAAACGTTCGCTCCTGTCGTTTCGCTTTCCAAAACATACAAACAAACACAAATATACAGATTCATTTATATATCTATAGATTATTAATTTTCTCCTTTTACCCTCTTTTCCCCACTCACTTTTCTCTCACGTTCCTGCTTTAAATCTGAACTGCTGATGGCGATGTGAACATTGTGAATTGATTGGTGTCATTGTGTTGTTTGCATTTGATGACTTAAGCGCAATTCAACGAAATTACTTAAACTCATTGACGAGGTGTATCGTTGGCTGCCATTGGGCACTATTATTAACAGTCGTGTATTAGTGGTGCACGGTGGGATATCAGACACAACCAATTTGGATTTAATTAAAAGTCTGGATCGTGGCAAGGTAAGTTGAATGGTCACATATAAAATGAAAATAATTAAATGACAAAATGATGTTTATAAAGTAGTCGTCTTAAATATATTGCGATTCAGTTGTGCTATGCTACACAGCATTTTGTCTTGTTAAATGTATAATATACTGATACGAGGGTAGTTCCAATTCAGTTGTTAAAATTGGCACCGTTAGTTTAGCACTTGTATGGCGGTCACAAATTCTAAATGGATGGATGGATAGGTAGCACAGAATATTCTCAATGCCCGCGTACTGTTTGATCATATTCCCTGTGATGGGAAAATAGCGTTAATGTCGCATAACCAGAGACTTTTTCGATTCAGAATTACCTGGCAATGCGGATTTTGAATACCTTTGTGCTCCAAGGACGTAAAGCATTGTGTTGTTGAAAACTGGAGTCATCCGCTTGTCCTTCCGTAACCCAGCAATTTCTTGATATTTGAACTTTGTTTGCAACCGAATGCCTAAAAAGCTCCTCGAAATTCCTAATTTTTGACTAGATTCTTAGTAATTTTCCACTTAAAACGTTCAGTTTTTGTATTGAACGAACCGTTACAGGGTTTGATTGATGATTGATCCAGTTGCTCTGAATTTTTTAATTAATCACCGCCTAGTCAAGTATAAATAAATCACTATTTCGACCATATTTCCCACTGGGGCTTGTTTGGAGCTTTCGACAGGAAGATAAGGATCCGTAAGATTTGACCAGCGAATAATCGTCTAGTACTGACGGGAATTAGGGACTCTTTTGAAGAATTTGTACAGAAACCAAAAGAAAAACTGAGAGTTGTCCAAAAAAAAGTTTATGGACGATTCACTCGCTTGTGTTACGGAAGCAGTCCATAACTGTCGGACTGGGTAGTAGTGAAGTGGATGATTGTAGTGCATGATCGTTAAAGCGTTTCATTTTCTTCACACAGTGGCAAGTCCAACGACGTCATATAAATTGTAAGACAGGTGCTCGTTTATATTCGAAACATATTTTGTATTTTCACTTTTTCACCTTCTTCTTAATAACCCTTCAACTGTGAGCTGTTAAGTTGGCTTCTTTTTCGTTTTTCGAAAACTTCTTACCGCACCAACAGCGCGAAGTTAATATTAGGGAACCCTTTAAAATAAACTCAAACTATTTAAAAGGAGACTGAAAAAGAAAGTACTTTTTCTTATGTAGCGCGGCTAATTGTGTAACCACCCTCGTTATGTACCTATGTAAACTGTTGCAAATTTATGCTGGAATAGTTAAGCTGACCGTGTGACATTTTACCTCCATTTTGTTTAATTATTTTGTTATCGGCGATGCCTTGTTTGATATTTAATCGGGTTCATTGACCCAATGTGCGTAAACGTCACTTCACTTTTCTTTTAATTAAAAAAATGAATTAATTTAATAATGAAAAAAATCTTGTTTTATGTACTTTGTGCTATTTTTGACAAATTGGCTATTTTTTGGTACTTATTTTTTTATTTAGAAAATAAAATGTTTTTGTTAAAAAGTACTTTTTGGTACTTTTCTAAAATTGTTGTGATTCTTATTAGTTTGGTTTTGGATCGATTGTATCTTAATTTATTAAGGGTTTATCAAAGTATTTTTATGGGTATTTTAAAACAAATGGAATTTTTGGAATGAACTTTATTTAAATTTTTAATAAAAAAATTTTTATTTTTCCATACTATTTATGTGTTTGGTACAATACTTAGAATTCTGAGTACTTAATTTTATAAAAATTCTGCTTTGTGAAAAGTACTTTTTTGATTTAAATTGAGAATCTTAATCAGTTATTAGGGGACTTGAAATTTAATTTTTTTATTTCGAAGGGTTATACATTTAAAAGTACCTTTTAACTATTGCTATATATTTTTTAGGGCCACTTAGTGGTACCATGCTTTACTTTATATACAAAAAATTAAAGCCTTTTTCAAAATTTTCGAGTACCTTTTTTTCTCAACATGTTTATAGTTTCGGGTCTGCAAGCTTGCGGTCTTTTTTAAAGTAAAACTAACAGTGTCAATAACATAATTAGGAAAGTTCACAATGATGGCTGCAAAGCCAGTATTTTAGGCAAACAGCACTGGGACATAACAAGTTTTACCGTACAATTTGCCATTAAAAAAAGCTTAGCTATGCAATCGAAATTATAAGGTTTACGAAATTAAGGCCATAATTGATCGCAGCTTATAATGTAAAAATGCTCTTAATAAATTGCACAATTAATACTTAATTGCATCGTAATAGACCTCTAATTAGATCCGAAAACTCAAAACATCTTTTCCGCGATTATATAAAAGAGATAGCAAATATTAATGTTACCGCTTTAGTTATCTCTTTCATATTATGGTGGAAATTGACAATTTTTGTACGTAAAACGCATAAAACATGAGAACATGCTTGATGAACATCACTGTCGGGTAATGACAACATTTTCAGCTAGCAAATGCTAAATAAGTATGCTAAATTGCATGTGTTGTGTGAACAACAAATTTTATGACTCTATTTAAATTTTAATTTCCTTAATTAAGGGACATGTGTGAACATACTATTCAATTATAAATTTCGTTTTAATCTTCTTCTTGTGTATTATGTCTTAACTTGTACCACAAAAGATATTTAATGTATTCGTAGACATTTTTGACTTTTTTCTGCTTTGCTGTGTTTTTTGCTCCTTCTTTAAAATGATGTTTAATTATATGTAGGAGGATCATTCAATAAGTAAAGAAACAAATGGCTATAGCTCAAAAACGGTTTATTTCGATGTTTCGAAATTAAGGCTATTTTTCAACATAATCACCCCCCGCAGTTATGCAGTTGTCCCATCTTTCTTCCAGCTTCCTAATTTCCTTGGCGAAAAATTCTTTCGATTTACCTCAAAGCCACTTTTGCTCCGCTTCCTTAACTTTTTCATTGTTAGCAAATCTTTTTCCCCGTAGGGCGTCTTTGAGTGGTGCAAACAGGTAAAAATGAGATGGGGTGAGGTTGGGACTGTAGGCAGGATGAGGTAAGACCTCCCAACCCTATTCTTGAAGCTTATCTTGGTTCAGCTGGGTTGTATGAGGGCGGGCGTTATCGTGCTGAAGAATGACTCCTTTTGACAAAAGTCCACAACGTTTGCTCCTGATAGCTGGTCTAACTTTGTGTTCTATCATCTCAGAGTAGTACTGGCTATTGATAGTTTGCTGATCTTCAAAGAAATCGCAATAGACTGGATCCTGTGAGTCGCACCAGATGGCCAGCATCACTTTACCGGTAGAAGGTTGAACCTTGAATTTTTTGCGAACTGGAAAGCTAGTGCGTTTATACTCCATACTCTGTCTTTTGGTCTCAGGTTCGTAGTGATGGATCGTCGCTGGTCACTATTCTTTCAAAAACCACCTTCTGCAACTAAAAATCTAATGACTTAGCGCTGCTCTTCTAAGGTGCAATCTTCTAGTGGACTTGCCATGGTAAATGGAAAATTTTGAGGTTATGTTGACATAAAATTATGAAACAGCTGGGGGCAAATTACGGCATTCGATATCGATCAAAATTTCTATTATATTCCATTGAATTTCTATTATGTTTCATTTAAATTTCGATCGATATCGAATGCCGCGAATTGCCCCCTGATCAGAGCATATCTCAAATTATAGAATTTGTCTCTTTATTTATTGAATGAGCCTCGTACATGTATGTATGCACATATTTTATCCTTACCGACAAATTTGTCAGTGTTTTCGTTTTTCTTATTTTATTTTTATTGAAATATTTATTTGTCCTTTGTTAAATTTGTGACAACCCATTGGCTTGAAAAAAATCATTCACATATTGTTGCTTTTATTGTCTGTCAATTAATTTAATTAATAATCATTAAAATAAATCCAGTTGCATTAAATAAGAAAGCTTACAATATAGTTGAGGACCAAAAAAAAAGAAGAAAGTTCTTCCTGCATAATGGAGGAATTGTACTTGGTTGACATGTGGTTTCAACAAGACCCATAACCCTATTGATAGCCGAGTTTGGTGAGCAAATAATCTCCCGTTTTGGAGCAGTCCCTTAGCGGCCAAGATCATGCGATATGACCCCACTAGACTATTTTTTGTAAGGATACGTGAGGTCTCTCGTGCACAGAGACAAGCCAGCCACAATTCCCGTCCTAGAAGACAACATTACAGCTGCCATTGGTGAGATACTGGGCGAAATGCTGGAAAAAGTAGGTCAATATTGTAGCTCACTATAGATCACCTAAGCCGCAGCCGCGAGTAACATGAAATAATCTTTAAAAAGTAAATGCCAGGCATTTATTTATCAGTCCCAATCAATATTTCCTTCACTCCCGCCAATTTTCTGTGTGTGTGTTTTCTTTATACGTTTGTTTTGAAAAAACAAAGTTTGAGCCACTTTTTTCGAGCATTACTGGTCGTTTGTCAAGCATAACATGAACAATTTTGGCCTCCAAGACATCAGTTGTTGCTGGCACAAGACAGAGGCTACCTGGGGCCCCACAAGAAATAATCGAGAGATTTCAAATCGCATGACTTTGGAGGTCAGTAGACAGGTCCATTTCTCGAAATCAACTTATCGCCAAATTTTGATTTCAATAAGTCTTTGGCTCCGGTCGTGGCATGGCACGTAGCGCCATGCTGTATAAACCACATGTCATTACGGAAATGATCCCTCTTTTACCGTAACGCAAGCTCCGGTTTTTTTTTTGTTATAAATAAGATCCACCGATGCCACCAGCGTGTGCATTTTTTTTGGATGTAATGGAGTCTGTAGGATCTGTTGTGGATTGTTTTCATTCCGTTTCAACCCGTTAAGCTAAAAATGAGCTTCATCGCTGATCAGAATTTTGCGATAAAACATTGGAATAGTTTATGAAATTGGATTTTTAAAGTAAATTGACTTCAATCTATTCCTGATGATTTGCCAGAGTCATAATCTGATCATAAATCTCAAAAAGTGAGCGCTTAATAAACCACCCTATATTTGAGAGCCTAATGTAAATTCATATTTTATAATTCTTAAGAGCTTTACCTAAAGTCTTCTAATTTTATATTTTAATTAATATATTTGAAGTTTCCTTTTAGCTGCAATTAAGTTTTTCTATTAAAAACAATTTATATATTTTGAGTGCTACTTAACACCCCTCGATGTGCTGTTTCCGTGCTGAAGTGTTTTAGTATTTGCCTGACTGGAGTTCTACCAAGTTAAATTTATTATAGTACAAATTTCCTCTTGTCGTTATTGAGAATATTAAAGTTTATTTTTCTTTTAGTGGGGTTTTTTTTAATAAAAGATGTTTATACGTGGAGGGTTCGAGAAGTATCTGGCCTGATGTATAGATAGCTGTAGCTAGAAAAAATGCCAATAATATTAAGATTAAATTCAAGACAAGCACGTTGTGAAGAATTTCTTTGCAAGCCGTCATATTTTTTTTTTGAGAATTTTTAAATTGGGTAAAATATGGTTATCACTTTAGCCACAGTCGTGCTAATAAACTCGCCAGTCAAACCAATATAAAAGAAAAGTTGAGATCTTTCCTAGAGCAGTTTGGTCCCTCGAGAAGCAAACTAGAGGCTGGGCAGAATTTAAGTAATGCTGCGGGTGAGTGGTGAATAAAGAAATTCTCAACACCAAATTGGAGAAGCCAATAAGGGTGCACCAGCTAGCAGACATAGTGGGCATTTCATCCTGCAATGACCAAAAACTTTGATGCAGCAAGAAACTTTTTGTGGTGAGAAAGTTTCAAACTTGTTTGGCCTTAGCTGAGCTTTTGCGCCGTATCACTGGTGTTGTGACAAAACATGAATCATTTCATTAGCAGGCGCTTTGTCATGGCATCGATATTCAAGAGCGCGCATACGTACATAACTCCTCAGAGGAACCGAATTAACATGAAATATAATTCACAGCCATATAACAACGTTTGAGTGTTGTAATGAAAATTACTTCAACTGATTTTGAATTATATTCACCAGATTTATTTATTTTTTATTTTTTTGGACTATTATCCCCTTCAACAAACAATAAAATGACTTTTAGCAGAACATCAAGGCTGTAGAAATTTTAAGAGATTCTTACCACCTTTTGTACTTCTAGAACCATCCTCGTATCTGATGAATAAGTTTCCGTAAGCTTGTGGCTGGCTTGTAGTCTTACACTGCATTACACCGTATCTTAAAGTTAATGGAGGTTGTTATAACAGTTATTAGGCCAGGGGCGGACCCTGCTTCAGCTTTTAGGAGGTGAAATTTGAAACCAAGCAAAACTTTTCTGCCGGCAACATGAAAAACTAAGTAAACAAGAGATGTTTTAAATCGTATTGGGGGGAGGCTGAAAATATCCCATTTACCTTCCCCTTGGAACAGGCAGACTCGTAGCTACTTCAATGATTTGATAGACTAAATTTAAAGGCAGAGAAAAGTTAAAATTATAATAACTTTTTTCGGGTATTGTGTCCATTAGTCAGGGCCCGTTTCAATTATGAGTTTTTTTCTTTTTGTGTTTGGCTGAAATATTTGTTATTTTCAGAATTTATTTTTTTGTCTTGTGTAGAAATAATTATTATAATTTGTTTGATATTTTTGCTTTGTGGAAGAAATATTCTTTTTGTTTGAATTGTGATAGTTATTTAAATAATAATTATTATTTTTTGAAATTCGCGATGAAATTAATGAAATACCGCGTGAAATGTGTGAGAATGTAATGAAGAATGTGTTCAAAAGGACTCGCTTTTGTGAGGCTAACAGAGTCAGACATTTATCTGATATTGTATTCCATACATAATTGCCGACATTAAATAAAACATTGATCAATATACGATCCATTCTCTTTCATTTAATCAAAAATTATAATATTTGTGTAAAAAAAAAAATATTAATTAAAAATTTACAAAGAATTTGTTCTTATAAAATTCTGACTAAAAAGAAGAAACTTGCGTGGTTGACATAATTCTCCGATAATTTTTGTGTCTGTTTTTTCTTTTTAATTTAAAAAATAATTATAATTTTCAATCCTTTGAATTCGTTTTTTTTTCTTCGAGGCAGAGGAATTTCCTAGTTTTCCTACCCTTTAAATTCGCCTCCGCATAATTGTAATATTAAGTAGTTTTTGTTTACAGTGTCGAGGTGACACACCTCCCGCCATTTATTCACATTTAAAATGTCCTTAAGCGTTCTCTCAGTTAAGGAATTTATATTTTTCCCTTTTTTTCTTTTATGGTTCCTGGTCATTTCGTTTTCTACTTGCTGATGGTTTGCTGCTGTATTCCACATTTTAGTATGTTTCAATTTTGCGACCACCAATTGAACAAACTGGCGGCGAGGCTATTGACAAGGTTGAATGGAAACAGGTAAGTGAAATTGGAAAAATTAACAATTATTTTGAAAGTATTTCGGTGAGAGCTTTGTGTTTATATAGAGTGGATTAATTGACATATTGTATATTGAGAGACTTAGAATAGAACAGGAATTAATTAAAAAAAAATTCAAATTTGACAGACGCCCCTAAAACTAAATACCTGGTCCCACAGGCTGTCAATATTCACCTGTTCTAATTTCAAAGCCATTTAAACAAAATTAGATTAGAAAGTTACTTGCTTATGCTCAGTTGCAATTAAGTTTCAAGTTTGGAGAAACGACGCTTGAAGTGAAGATATACATATAGATTAACAAGTTGAGTGCCACGTCAGTCACCGGTGACTGACACCGATCTCGTCGTTTAGGCCGCATCAATCACCGGTGACTGACAGGATAAAATATGATAATAAAGGTAAAACTTTTTTTCAGAAAACTTTAATCCATTAATCCGTTGAAACAAGGTAAACATAAAAATGGTTGTTCCCTCGCAAGGGTCACAAAATGTTATAACCTGTTTGGTAAAATTTCGTGCTATTTCTCTGCCACTCATAACACAATTTGCAATATTTTCGCACTGCTGAAACTCGCGCGTTCTGACGGGAAAGTCTATATAAAACCGCGCGGCACTCAACGTGTTAATGTAGGGGGATGTCGAAGCAGCACACTTACCTTTTGGATTCCTTTTGGACCCGCTTCATTCATTAACTTCAGGCAAACGATTTCTAATTTATGACTACCTTACTTTTATGGAGTCTGGTGCTAACACTGGCCTTTAATCTTGACTGTAGTGATTTCAGACTGTTGAGTAATAAATGTCCACGTTCGTCCTCATCACGGAGGGTCTTGTAAGTGATATCATAGTGATATCATGGCATTCGCATTGCCCAAGTGTCTGCCCGTGATCCTAAGATTTATGCTAGTCAGTGCTGGACATTCACACACAATGTGCACTACCGTCCAGCCTATTCCTCAGGAGTATCTTTGGAGACCGACCCGTCCATCCCTTGCAAAGTATTCTTGTCTATCGCTTCAGAGTTCCTCAACTGGACAATAAACACCAAAGTTTCTACAGAGTTTAACTTCTCTACCGGAATCTATCGGAATCTCACGGTTTAACGTCTCAGGAGTACCTTCAGACGTTTACCCGTCCACTCCTCGCGAGACATTCTTGCCAGATGCACAGGTAAGTCTGTATTAAAGCTGGAACTCGACTGGTATCCAGAGTTGGCATACTAGAGACTAAGCACCCTCTTGCCCAGGCATCCCTGGCGTATACTGTTTCACCGTGGATTAGGAAGTTTTTTAAGAGAGTGTTAACTTCTCTCCGCTCCACTTATTTCGCCAGACTTGTAGCAAAAATAAAATTTACATAAATCAGAAAATTTCCACAAAAAAAAAATCGCTTAATTTTGAAAGGAAACAAATTTGAGGACTTTTTGTTAAAACGTTAAAGGTTTTGTTTCGACGTTCTTAAAAGTCTTTTCATTTGGTTTGAGGAATTTCGGACATAAGATGTTGTAAGTTGTTTGTAAAAAGTTGGTTAGAGGTGTCCTGATGAGGTGGCTTAAGCAACCAAGGAAATGCTTCCAAATACTATAAATTGCATTTCTATAATAAAATGATTTGGAATAAACTTAACTAGATAATTTTTCAAAAATAAAAGGAAATAAATTTAAGTTATTCAATAACAAATAAATTTAACTTTAACAGTTTAAGTAAAACCTTAAGCCCAACCAACCATTAAGCAAAAAACACCCACATCCTGCTTTTAAAACTTACACACGCAATCGACAGTAAACGGAAATGAAAAGATTTCCTAAATAAATATCGAAATGTCTTAATCATTTTGCAAGACCATGTAGAAGTTAACAAAATGCCAGTCATACTAAACAACTGACTGACTGACTGCACTATCATGCTTAACTAAACAACCAACCAACAATTTTTTTTTTTGCAAAAGTGGCAGTTTACGAGTTCGTAAAGTGCATGCTAAACATTTGTTGCATTTCCTTCATGCCACGATAGCAAAGTGGTGAGTGAGCATGTGTTTGTAAAACGGAAGTTATAAATTTCATTTATTTGGTGCTTGAAAAGTTTCGTTTATCTCTCTACATGTAACGATTTTAATGTAAGAAAAAAGTGCAAGAGAGTAATCAAAACCGCAATAACAGCTAAAAGTTCAAAGGACATTCCTAAAGCTATGGCGGCATTCAAGTTGTTTTATTGTTAAATGTAGCGATTTTCTTTAAATGTCAATTGTGGAAAGCCAAAAAACGGCTGGTCCGAGTCTTGATTTGATATTCCGACAGGGTGTTTTGATGTAGATTTTTGGAACGAATTTCCGTCATCCCTTGTCAAGTTTGGCTTGGAGACAAAACGGTTTCGGCTATGTGCCATCTTCAGTGTCATTTTTCGTTCTCTGGCTGAACCGATCGTTTTCGAATTTTTTGAAACATTTTACTATTGATCCGGAAATTGAAATAGGGTAATTTGTTCTTTTTAAATCCGAGGGGGGTATTAAATAATAATATCCCTATATCTAATGAATTACAGCAGTGGTAGCCTTTAAATTCGGTATGGCCTATTTTTAATACCAAGTGCGTGTCTCAAGGAAAATTCGGAAGGAATAGGTGCAGGCGGAAGGGTACCCCCATGTAGAGTAAATATTAATTTCCCTATATGCAACGAACTACAGCAAATTGAATGTAGACTATTTTTAAGACCCACGTGAGTTCTTTGGGAAAATTCCAAAGGCATAGGGAGGGGCGTAAGGGTACCCCCAATGTACAGTAAATATTAATTTTCCTATATCTAAAGAACTACAACAGTGTGAGTCTTCAAATTTGATGTGGGCTATTCCAAACGACAATTGTGCTCTCAGGAAAAATTCTGAAGATTAAGGAGCGGGCGGAAGGGTACCTCCCATACAGAGTAAATATTAATTTTTCAATACGTGTAAAAGTGATAGTCTTCAAATTTACTACGGTATATTTTTTAAACCAAGTGAGTTTGCAGGAAATATCCTTAAGGAATTCTTAAAGAATAGGATCGGGCAGAGGGATGCCCCCCATAAAAAGTAGTTAATAATTTTCATTTATCCAAAGAACTTTAGCAGTGACAGTCATCCAATTTGGTGTGGGCCATTTCGAACATCAAGTAGGCTCTCACATAAAATCCTATAGACATAGGAGCGATCAGAGGGGTACCTCTCATACAGACCAATATTAGTTTTTCAATATCAGTGGAACTCCAAAAGTGATAATCTTGAAACTTGCTTCGATATATTTTTAAAACCAAGTGCGTTTGCAGAAAAAATCCTATAGGAATAGCGGCGAGCAGAAGGGTACCTCCCCAATATAAATTTAATATTAATTGTCCTATATCTGACGAAGTGTAAATATGAGCGTCCTCAAATTTTATGTGGGTTATTTACAAAAGCAAGTTCGTTTTCGGGCAGATGAATGCCCGCCTAAACAAAGTTAATACTTTCCTTAATCTCAGTAATTACAACCGGGAAAGCCTTCAAACTTAGTGCGGGATATATGGAACACCAAGTGCATACTCAGGAACAATAGTGAAGGCATAGGAGGGGGTAGATGGGTACCTTCCATACATGGTAAATATTAATATCTAAAAACCTGACAATACGGCTGTCAAATTTGTAGTTGTCAAAAGCAGTCGTGTATTCAGGCAAAATACTGAGCAAATATGTGCCGGCAGAGGGGTGCTCCCAATACAAAGTAACTAACAATTCCCGTAAATCTAAAGAACTATAGTAGTCAAACTCAGTAGTAGGTTCTTGGCATATCACTTAGGTTGGCTTCTCTATTAAAGATTTTTTTTTGAATAGTTGGGATTTGTTGCGCCCGCTCCTGAGGATTTTCTAATGTACCAACTTTTGAACACCGGCTGAGACTTAAGCAATTTAAGATACAAAGTTGGAACTTAAATTTTTTTATTTATTGTTTTCCCCTAAGTGACGGCACACCAGGTGCCGCATATGCCGCAGTTGGCCTTGGTTTATACTCACAATCATTAAATGAAGAACCCAATAATTTTTGCTACAAGCAAAGTTGTACACCTCATTTATTTTATTTAAATTTTAAACAAATCTCTAGAGCTTTTTACCTTGCAGAGAATTTTAAGCAGGGAATTAATTCGTTCAATGTTTAAAAATATTCACATTTTTGCAAGGACTTTATGACTTACTGACTGCACGCTGGGGTGTGTGACTTTGTCTGTCTCTCTTACACGTTCTCCAATTCAAGATGATTATTTTTTTTATGCAACAAATTAGCTTAACTTTCAATTAAGTTATAAAAAGTTTCTTTTACTTAACTGAACTTGTACTGATTTTCAACTAAAAGCAACTTTTTTTCTCAATTCAGCAAGTTTGTCTTAATGTGTGTGACCTTTATAAAACTTTAAATAGAAAGAAGATCAAGTTGTATATAATTTATTTAATTATCATTAGTCACATTCTTTATTGCTGAAAAGTTTTTTTTACAAGAATATTTGAAATTGTTTTAAGAGAGTTAAGATGGTAACATTTTTTTAAATAACAAGGTATGTTCTCATATAAAAAGTTCTTCATAAAAGTTAGTAAAAGCAACGCAGGTTTTAATGAATTGTAATTCAGAGAAACTTCTTGATCATTGTGTTTTCTTAGTAATTTTCCATATTATAAAATATAAAATACACATTAGATATTCCTGATAATTCTTCGAACCTACACATAAAATTTCCCAGTCTAGAAAAAAATTTCCCTTAAAAGGATATTTAATTTTTAAGCAAGTATTGTGTGTCTTTTTATATTTGTTTAAGAATTTAATAAGACTAAAAAAAATTTTTAACTTTTTAAGCTTAACCAACTTCAAACAAATTTTCCTTATAAGGGAAATTTAAATTTCTGGCAAATTTTGAAAACTTTTTTGTAGTATTTTTAATAAAATCAAAACACACACACATATATTTGGCCATAAAAGTAACAAAATCCCGGATTTTAAAAATTTCCCTTTATAGGAAATTTTTTTAATGCAATATTTTTAAAAATTGTAAAACTTTCTTCGTGTTAGCAATTATTCCTAGAAGTTTTGCGAACATTTATTAAATTTCTCTTATTATAAAAAATTTCCCTCTTTAGGATATTTGAGTTGTAAATTAATTATTGAAAATTTTCATTTATAATTAGAAAATAATTAAACTATAATTAAGAATATAAACAGAAATCTAAAATTTGCCTTGATTTAAAAATGAAATTTTCATGAAGACAAAATTTCCCTTGAAAAAAAATTTTATTTTCAATCGAATCATTATATTTTTTTTTTTATTTTTAAGCAAATTTAATGCTACAGGCTGTAAATGTGTCCGTAAAAAAAATTAATTTAAAAAAAATCCCTAATTTAAAAAATTACCCTTAGAGGGAAATTTTAGTTTGAACTATATTTTTGAAAATTTTATGATATTCACTATACACGACGATCATTCATAAACACTTTTTGTATATTTACAAAATTTCCCAGATTTAAAAAAAAATTCCCTTTGTCTTATATAATTTTACATCTAATATTTGTGGTTTAATTATAATTTTAAAACAACACGAATAAAGAATATTTACAATTTAATTTTAAATTAGTTAATTTTATAAATAAATCTAATCTTATTTCCCTTATGGCTGTATAGAAATATTCTAAGTCTTCTTAATACAATACAAACCTATTGCGTGTTGGTGAACGCTTTTTTTTAACTTTTTGCGACATTTTTCACGAGTAAGTTAAACAAAGATAAATATTTAAATTTATTTACTTTCCATTTGGTAGTGCAACTCTTCTTTAATACTTTTAGAACGTGAGTTTATAATAATTTTTCTACCAAAATAGTTCAAGTATTAAGTTGCATAGCTGCGTATAAACACAGGTGGGAGTAACAATAATGAACAAAATACACAATTTTTAACATTTCAAGAAAAACAATTTTTTTTGCTGGCTGCTAATTTGTGAACGACAAGTTTTTGCAAGTAAAAAAACACACGGAGAATTTCTTTAAAATAAATTAGTTCTCATTCACATTTTCTCACAAAACAGCACGAAAGCACGCATACATACTTAATCCTTTTTTAAGTTACATGTGTGTGCACGTTTATTATTCTACTGCCTTTCGACATGAGAATTTTATATTTTTTTTTTTGCCCTACAAAGTACTTGTGATAAATAATTCTAATTTTTCAATTTGATGTACTAACTGTGGTTAAGGGGCCAAGGAAAGGGAAATTTCACGTATTCATACCTGAAAGTGTGTATTTTGTGTGTGTGTGTAAAAAAAAACAAACTTTTTACATGGAAAATTAAGAAATTTCCAATTGTTTTGGATATGGAAATTTCCCTTTTTCTTTGGTGACTTAAGGTCCACATTAAACCATGATGTCGGACGATTTCACGACAAAATTCACTTTGCGTATTTACGAATGAGACCGAATTTCGATAATATTTTTGATAATTTTCATACCTTCGACAAGCGTGAAACGCTGCAGAATGAAACGAAAACCCTTATTCAATATTTTGCCAGGTAGTTGGTTGCTTTGATGGATTCAGAAATATAACAATTGGAAAAGCTTTCATCATCACCATCTAGGCACACTGTACAGCGAATAACATAAAAAGATTTAATTCCTATTTCAATATTTTAAACTGATATGGACATTTTTGAAAAATTAATTTTTAATTTAGAAACGATCCGATTTTGATATATTTTCTTTCTTTTTTTGCTGGCCGCCCTCTAAAGTCCAAGAAAATTGCTATTGTTGATTTTTGAAAAAAAAATCGAGTTCTTACGTTTTTCGATATCGATTGAAATTTCAATAGAATTTAAATTTATTTAAGAAATTATTCAAGGGGCAAAGTACCTACCACATTCGTTATCGATCGAAATTTCGATAAAATTTAACTTGAAATTTTAATGGGAGATTCGAATTGAAATTTAGATCGATATTCAATGTCGTAATTTGCCTTATAAAGACTTTCTCAATGGGCTTTTTCGCTTTAAGGACTTTTGGTTTACCAAAAAAATTAAAAAAAAAAATTATTTGATGAAAAACTACCACTTGGGTGGGTTTTTACCTTTCTGCTGTTGCGACTCCGAAACCACTTCGGGGCGGTTGTAAGTGTTAGCGCATTCTAGCCAGGCTTAAAATTAACTCGAAATATGTGATGACGTTTGAACATCGCAGGTTGCTTAATTACTGTGAAGTATTACAATACCGGCTCTTGTTAGGATTTGTTAGAAATTGTTTCGGTGTCACCAGCTGAGCAGAATTTCGTTAGTCTCTTAGTTCAGTACTCATGTTACCCCATTCCAGTTTTTTTTTTTTATATTCAATTGTACATCAGTCCTATTATTTTTGCTGTCGTTTAGTTTATGGCTCAATTTTACCTGTTTTCTAGTTGTGGCCTAGACCAGTTTTAGTTCACTTCTTCTCCACTTCTCTTCACTTTTCGTTCGGTTTTGGTTCAGGTCTACTTAATTATACTTTTGTTGTTCAAATAGTTCAAGTGTTTTTATTTTCTTAATTTTCCTGTTTACACCCACTGCTAATATAATTGTCAATTTTCCCCCGCAAAACAATTACAAAATAGTTAATTGATGTAAATAAAAATAACAATTTATTAAAGTAGAAACAAAACATTTAATAACAAACACGCCATGATTAGCTAGAAACTATATCTTGATTGCGTGTCTAGAAATTTTACACATCTAATCAGCCACTTGAATTCTCTAAAACACTGGATGGATTCTTCATAATGAAATCGAAGAAAAAAAACACCTACTCGTACAAATATGACATGACATGGCATGACTCTAGGGAGTATGCTGCCACTTATTTGTTTATTTTATTACAATAAAAATTATATTGTTTCTTTCAAAGAATATTGTGGCTTTAATGACACGTAAAACACAACGACAACAATTTCCTTTACAAAACTTTATGATCGAAAGGTGGCAGGCAGCGTACAAATGCTACAAATTCTGCACTCGTTATATCTTCAGGCTGTGCGTATACGTGACTTAATTTCCGTGTAATTTATTCATGTCTTTTATACGACGTGATGTGTAACACCCACCCACCATTTCAAGGATTTTCCAATAAGGGTGAGTCAGTGCTGAAATGCAATTAATTTATTATTTACTTTATTGTAAATTAAAGCAAAGTGCTCGCAACCGCCATAGTTACAATTCTAATAAACTGGAAATGGGCCAACCACAATTACCTTATACTCGTGACATTTATTTAAAAAAAAAAAAAATACGCTAAACTTTAAAAAAATTTGCCGCTGGCAAGCACGAATATAACTGAGTGCACCGTTTTGTCGGAAACTCTGACTTATACCTTCTCGTTGTGGAGGCAACAGGTAACAGGTTCCTGTCTCCGCTAGGAGTCTCTCCCAAATCTACGGTAGAACAGCTAATGTCAGGGATATGTGGCCAAGGTGGTGTTTGGTTTCTACTATGCGAACTCGGGGATAACAGTCGATCTCCAGTTTTTATGCATATGGAGCTCTGAGTGGCTGGGCATGTTTTCTCCATTACTCGTTGGAACTACTACTGTGGTGCAAAAACCAAGAGTTGTAGGCCCATAATTCCGGCCTCTTTTTACGAATAGCTTCGCGCAAACGACGCATAACACTCAAATAGTATTCCTTGTCAACAGTTTGGATGGTCGGCAGAAATTCGGATTGCACCACACCTCGATGATTGAGGAAAACTGTCACAACAAGACCTTGATTTGAGACTTGCCAGACTCGTCGCCAGTTATAATACGTTTAATGACATCCTGGTAGTCGGAAAGCATTGTTTGACAGACGTCAACGCGACGCTGTTTTTCAAGAAAATTGAATGATTTTGGAACCAATCGTGATTTCACTTTTCTTAGGCCCAAATGATCTTTTAAAATGGTTTTCACTGATCCCTCCGATATTCCAACGATTAACAGTCAGAGTGTTGATCGTCGATTCTCGAACACCAATTCCTTAATTTTATTGACGTGTTGATCATCAGCTGATGTTGATGACTTCCTGATTTGAGGTGAAATTAGAGATTTATTATAATTTTAACGTTTTCGGTAATTTTGGTTTTTTGTTTTTCTGTGTAATTTTTTTTTTTTATTAAATATTGACTTTTTAGCAATAAATTTATTTCAGTTTTTCGATTTATGATATATTTTCGAATTTTCGGTGAATTGAAATTTTTTTTATTTTTCATAACTTTTTGGTGCAATTTCGGTTTCTTCGTACATTTGGATTTTTTTTTTTTGTGGAAATTTTTTTATTTTACTAATTTAAAATTGTTGGACTATAGTTTAGGGTTGTGGTGAATTTTTGAATTTTGGTACATTCCGAAACAGTGGTGCAATTTAGTTGTTATTTAAATTTTTTGGTGAAGTTTTAACTTCTTGGTGTATTTTTTTTAATATGTGGTGAAATTTTATTTTTAATACATATCTATTTAACTTAGATTTTGTTAAAATTTCTTCAAATATTGAATGTTCAACATTTTAAATTAAATTTAATTTTTTGTGGAGAATATTCCAAATTTGGTGAATTTTGATTCTTGTATAATTTTTTGGTAAATTTTTTTTTTATTAAATATTGATTTTTTAGCAATTAAATTTTTTTATTCCAGTTTTTTTTATTTAATGGCGGATTTTCGAATTAGTGGTGAATTTAAAATTTTGGCTAAATTTCGTATTTCATACCGAGTTTTTTGGGCATTTATTGAATTCTTTTAAACTTAATTTTTTTTTTTTGACAAATTTTGTTTTTTTAAATTTGTTGAGTATAGTTTGTTTTTGTGGTGAATTTGAAGGTAAAATTTTGTTTTCTCTTTTTTTCACATTAATTTAGATTTTTAGTAAAATTTATAATTTTTATGATTTTTAATTTTTTTTTGTGAATTTCCATTTGTGTTGAAAGCTTTTTTATTTACTGTTTAATTTAAATTCAAGAAAAAATGACCACGTTTTTAATAAATTATAGAATTTTTTATGAAATTAAAAAATTTTTAAATTTTTGGTAAAATTCGGTTTTTATAGAAATTACATTTTTTGGCAGTTGAAAATTTGTTTATTCCAGTTTTTCGATTTTATGGTGAATTTTCAAATTTGTGGTGAATTTAAAATTTGTGGTGAATTTAAAATATTTTGGAGGAATTTGGTTTTCTTTGCAAGTTTTTGGAATTTTGAGGTTTTCTAAAAAAATTTTAATTTCGGTCCAAAATTAACGTCTGTAAGTTATCTGAGACCCTCGGGTTGATAATTTCGGTAGGGGTGGACTTTATAGAAAATTTTATAAGGATTCAGAATATGCAAATCTCATGGGCTTATGTATAAACATTTATTTTATTTTATTGCCTATATTTCGGGAACTTGTGGACCGATATTGCTGATTGCCAATAGCAAAGCTTCACAGTGATTAGTTTTATTAAAAAATTTTCTTTTAACGATAAAACTTCTACAAACTTCTTAAAAGCTTTCATGAAATGGTTTCAAGTAGATTTTATGAAATACAACATTGTTTTCGATGTACTAAGTTCAGTGCTACCAAGTTAAACAACTTTTAAACAGCTGATAATTTAAATAGCGCTCAATAAAAATTAATAGGAAGCAAATAGTTAAATTACATTTAATACAAATAATTACAAAATTAAACAACTTATAAACAAGATAGGAAGGAACTATTAAAAAAGATATCAATTAACGACAGTATATTTTGCGAATCGATATTCCGCCACCATTATTTGTGTATACTTATGAATCCCACTGTAATGTAAATCTGTAGTGAAAAGTAAAAATTTGATAAATTATTTTTATCAAACTGTATTACTAGAAAATGATTATGTACCTTGCTTTTTTCAGCTCTTCGACATTATGTGGAGCGACCCGCAGCACAACGAGGGTTGTTTGCCCAATAGTTTACGAGGTGCCGGCACCTATTTTGGTCCCGACATCACCAAGCAATTTCTCGAACAACATAAGCTTGATTATTTGGTGCGTTCACATGAATGTAAAGTGGATGGCTATGAGTTTACACATGACGAAAAGGTCATAACAATATTTTCGGCTTCTAATTATTATGCAATTGGTTCGAATCGGGGAGCATATATTAAATTAAATCCTCATCTAGAGCCACATTTTGTGCAATATATATCGGCTGCCTCCAAGACACGTCAGTTAACATTCCGCCAAAGAGTAGGCATAGTAGAGAGTTCGGCTATAAGGGAATTAGGTGCCAGATTGAGGGCCAGACGTGACGAATTAGAGGCAGAGTTTAAGAGGCATGATCCTAAAAATAGAGGTGCCTTAAAATAAAGGAAATAAAGGAAAATTTTTATTGCATATAATATTTGTCTTGTTGACAGGTAAAATTACCATTTCCAAGTGGTGTGAGTCCATGGAAAAAGCTACCAATTTGGGTTTGCCTTGGCGCCTGTTGCGTCCTCGTTTGGCGCCTTCTAGCGATGATTGTCCCAGCACTGAGGTTAATTATTTAACTACTTTGGAGTTATTGGATACAGATACTATAGTGAGTGTTGCCGCATGTTCTTAAAGTGTTGCCGGTTTTAACTTTTCTATACGAACAGATTGAAGCGCAGGAACAGGAAACCAGCGTGGCAGACTCTTTATATAAAAATGTCAGCAGTTTGGAGGCTATATTTCACATATTAGATTCAGATCAGTCGGGTAAGTTATAAGTTTATACTAAGTATGCATTCTATAGCGACATATCGGCGGTATTTCAGGTTTTCTGAAATATCGGTATCTGCGATATTTATATTTCAGTAACAAATCGAAAACTCCAGAATGTTCTTTCATCGTGGAAAGTAACATAAAAACATGTATAACAGTTGCTGTTTTCGATTTAGGTGCATACGTTATACATTTTTTTTTTTGCCTAACGCTATCGGTATTGTATCAGCAGAAAGGTGTATCCATCCATCCCTAGTTTATACCTGTTGTTAAAATAATTATTAAAAAATCGATAATTGATTTTAATTTTTTAAAGAAATTTCTTTGAATACGAGGGCGGATCAATAAGTCCGTGACTTTTCGAACTTCCCTCGTAGTTATATAAAATGCAACACTGTTCCCATCAAGTACCACCTGTTAATACACTACTCTAAAATTTTGAGCAAATGCGTCCTTTAACAGCTGTTCAAAACATACAACCTCGTGTTTTTGTCTAAAAATGGAAAAAAGTGAATTTCGAGTGCTCATTAAACATTATTTTTGCGAAAAAGAAAACCGCCAATAAAACCAAGAAAAAGCTCGGTAAATACTATGTGGACTCTGCACCGTCGATTTCAATGATAAAAAAAAGTGATTTGTTGACTTTCGTTGTGGTCGCACAAGTACATATGACGCTGAACGTTCTGGACGGACAGTTCAGGTCAGTACACCCGAAAATGTCGATAAAATCCACTATATGGTGTTGGCCGATCGAAGATTAAACGTGCGTTAGAGCGTTGATGCCATAGGCATGCCTATGGCATTAACGTTTAACAGTATGGCTTCGAGTTTAAATGATCAGCTGGGTTTAAGAAAGTTCTCTGCAAGATGGGTGCCGCGTTTGCTCTCAATTGATCAGAAACGTAAACGTGTGACAACTTCAAAGGCTTGTTTGGAGTTGTTTAACCGCAATCCGAATGAGTTTTTGCGGCGTTTTGTAACTGTGAATGACACATGAATCCATTACTGTACTCCATAGACCAAGCAATAGTCTATACAATGGGTTTCTCCGGGTGAACCTGCTCCGAAGAAGGCCAAGGTAAGTTTGTCGGCCAATAAGCTGATGGCAACAGTTTTTTTGGGATGCACGTGGGATAATCCACATCGATTACCTTCAAAAGGGAAAAACAATAAACGGCGAATATTACGCCAACTTGTTAGACCGATTTAATGACGATATAAAAAGAAAACGACCCCATATGGCCAAAAAAATGCACGGCTGCACACGTGTGCAGTCTCAATGGCAAAACTCTATGAATTGGGCTACGAATTGGTACCTCATACGCCAAATTCTCCGGATTGAGCCCCTAGTTACTACTTCCTATTTCCAAACCTAAAGAAATGACTCGGAGGGGAGAGATTTAGCTCCAACGATGAAATTATTGACCAAACAAATGCCTATTTTAAGGACCTCGAAATCCTATTTTTTGGAAGGAATACAAAAACTGGAGAAACGTTGGACTAAGTGTATTGAGTTAAAAGGAAATTATGTTGAAAAATAAATTTTTGTTTTGGAAAAAAAACCTGTGTTTCATTCAAAAAGTCACGGACTTATTGATCCAACCTCGTACTTTCAAAAATTGTGCTATCGAAATTTCTATAACCAACTAATGCTGTTTTTTATAAAAATCTTGTAATCGAAATTTGGGTATTTATTTTATTGTTTGTTTCGTTTAAAATTCCAACGAATTTCCCGATAACCAACTTAATTGGTTTTTATAAAAATCTAAATTTCGATAACTGGGTTAATTTTAAGCAATTTTTGGAATAGAAATACATTTGATCGACATTAAGATCTCATGTTAATTTTGTTTAAAATATTTTTTTTACCATTTATGTTTTAGGCTACATTTCACTCAGTGAATTCAGCGATGCCTGCGAATTGCTTGAAAAACATTTACCCGGCACAAATACTCGTGAACAATGTCTGGACATGTGTCGCATGATGGACTTGAACAAAGATGGTTTGGTTGATCTCAACGAATTCCTAGAAGCATTCCGTCTTTGTGAACAGGCCAAAAATGAACAAACCTCAGGCAAGAGAACAACTTATGAGTTTGGAACAGCTGAAGGGGATACCAAAACTGGAAAGAGTGGCCGAAGTAAGTAGAAAGAAAATTACCCAGTTCAATATCTCATATTGAATACTTAACTTGTGTGTACAGGATATAGCGCGTCTGTGGCTTTGGCTGCAGCCCAATTGAAACAGCAACTGCCCGCTGTTGATGAGGATGGTGATGCTGATATTGATCCTAATGATAGTGAAACTAACACACTTAAACGTTAAAATATTTTCTTTTTTTAATCGCTACTTTTAAGTTTTTAATACAGGCTCGTTTTTTTTTTTTTTTTTCGTTGAATAGTAAAGAAGTTTAGATTATTATTAGTTTTCTTAATCATAAATTACATTTTAGAGAAAACCCTCGTTAATCCTATCAAAAATTTCATTCTGAATGGTAGCTGGATTTTAATACTTGACAGATTTGTGGGTTTAAGTCAAAGAGAAAATATTATGTATTCGATTTCCGACTGAGTGAATTATAAAATAAATTTTTTAAGCATTTCTTGTGCCATACTATGGGGCTTTTTAACAGAAACGGACAAATACTAAAAAATCTATTAAGTTGCCCATGACATCATAGTCCTGCTGCTTTCGAAGTCTCCCAGGAAAGAATCATAAAAACCCCCAAACAAAAAAATTAAATTAAATATAAAAGAAGATAAATTAGAATAAAGCAAGGGCAATCCGTCTGCATTTTAAACCCTGAATCATCTTTTTAATACCACAATCATGATATTCAAAATGAACATTAAATCATCTCATTCAAGCCGATGACAGTTAAACAAATGTCAAGTACGCTGTACAAAATTGGATTATCGTAGACAGTCTACCGGTAAAAAAAAAAATAAGGAACTAAATTTCACAAAAAGTGGCGGATCGGAAAAAAAATTATTCTATTCCCCTAATTGAATTGCCATACTTCCGTCTTAATTACGCAATTAGAAGATTTACCCAATTAAGTCCTTAATTAAGCTCAATTTATCATACAAGAATTTAATAAATACAATGAGCAATTAGTACTTAATTGCACCATTAATTGCATGGTGTTTTCGAATATGAAATTTTTCGCCCTTTCGTTATAATCGAAATATGTTCAGGCCCAAAAAAGATGGTATTATTTTTTTTTTTTAGATTTTACTCAAATTCTTATTTTTTTTTCGCCAAAAGCCTAGTAGCATGTTTTCTTCAGCAGTGTCCCGCTCATTATACATTTTTTGGCATTTGGATTTGAAATGAAATTACCGAAAGATGATGAGTGAAACAAAATGAGATGGAACATCTTACTAAGATGAATAAAACTTCCCGAAAAATAGAGCTAAATAAGTGACATCAGGCTAAGAAGGACCTTGGAATTGTGAATACACAATGAAGCTATTAACTCGTTTTCAGCTTAAGTCGACTTAAGCACTTATTCCTTATTGTCACAGAATTGTTTTCCGTCTACATTTTGTCTAGGAAATCTAATGGGTTGGATGTACCCTGTAACTTTCTCTGTCTAATATTTTCACATTTGCTCTCTTCGTTAAAAAACATTAATTATTAAAATGATGATTGTTGAAAAACGACTAAAACCGCCGCCAAATCGTATTGGATTCCCTTAGCTTGCGCCGATGAGGCAAATTGTTTTCCTTTTTGTCACCGATGAAAATATTTTTCTGCAAGCTGCCGCCGGCCTTGGCATTATCTATCGGCTTCGTCTTGTGATTTTTGTTGATAAACACTTCACAAAATGCAACAAAGTTTGAATACGATATCGATACGTTACTGTGGGCAAAAAATAGTACGACTTTGTTCATAATTTAAAATTTCTTTATTTATTGTGTCATATCTATTTTGTTCCTCCCAAATTAATCCCCCCAGCTGCAATACACTTATGCCAACGTTTTTTCCAATCCTCGTAACAGTTGTTAAAGTCAATTTCCGGAATAGACTTCAATGCGCGTAGCGTTTCACGTTTAATCTCTTCAATTGACTCAAAACGGTTTCCCTGGAACGGTCGCTTAAGTTTGCTGAACAGCCAGAAGTCACAGGGAGCTAAATCAGGCGAATACGGTGGTTGTGGAACGATATTGATTGAATTTTGGGCGAAAAACTCACAAAGAATCAATGCGGTATGCGACGGTACATTATCGTGGTGCAAAAATCATGAGTTGTCGGGCCATAAAATGGTTTTCACTGATCCCTCCGATATTCCAACGATATCAGTAAAGTCTCATTGATTTTATTGACGTGTTGAATCATCAGTTGATGTTGATGGCCGTCCTGGACGTGGTTCGTCGTCAACGCGTTCTTGACCCTCTTTGAATAATTTGTACCAATCAAAAACACTTGCTCGCGACTTACAATTATCACCGAAGGCCTCTTTTGCAACATTCTGAACGTTTCGCCACCAGAAATTTCATTTCGCACACAAAATTAAATTGAACTTCTTTGTTGAACAATTTCACTCAGTATAAAAATCGCCGAATGCACTTGTGTTGTACTTCAGAAAGACAAGCGTATACTAAACACTAATGATTACTTTGATGTGATATTTGGCACAGATGTCACTGACAGTCATACCAACGTAGACAACAAAATTTCGACGAATGTCTTACTATTTTTTGCCCACAGTAGGAGATATCTGTTGAAATGTCAAACAGAAACTTAAAAATAAGTGCGTTTCTAATTAGTTGTCAACAGCTGTACAGCTGAACACGTTTGAAAATTAAAGAGTATTTTTTTTTATAAATCTTTTGACTGAGATTATTGTTGTAGTTGATGAGATTTTTAGAGAAGACATTCGAACAATTTCATAACGGTCACGAAGTTGCCAAGAGAACAGTTCTTTGGCTCCCCTAAAATTTTTTTTATTTGTAGACCTACGCGGTTATTAAAACAAAATACTCAGATCAAAATTGAAAAAAAATTGTTATAAAAATAGACAACGAAATTAAGCAACAAATTTCAAACTCAACCTCTTTTTCCGTCCACATTGTTTTTAAGTTAAAAATTTTAAACTAAAAAGTTAAGTTAGTTAAAAGTTTATAGAACAACAAAAAAAAATTATTAAAAAATTGTACTTATTTTTCTTATTAATTTAATTATTTATTGAACATAAATTTATGTAAAAAAAATTTAGTTATTAAAGCCATCTTTACACTTCTTGTCATATTTGAAGGCGTAAAATTTGTGAAATGTATTAATTTCCTTAAAAAAAAATATTGCTGTGTATTCTGGAATACGCGCGGACCAGTTGAAACTTTATACGGAAAACGACATTTTACAGATCTCTGTAATTTGTTTTCGCTTTTCTTGCCAACGTTACGCAAACTTTAGGAAAGAGTACGCATTTGCATACAAGCTTCATAAGCAAAATGAATCAGCTGATTCGCAACGTACGCGTTTACGTATGAGTAACGAGGCCTTAAAGGCGAGAGAAACGTTATCGAACAACTCTTTCTTGTCATTTGTAGCCATTTTACACTCGCTCACATTGAAGAGAGGAATGCATGGAACATGTTGAAAATGTGAAGCACTCGTTTACAGTTGCAACCTCTTTTTTAATCTTTCAGATGTTCATGTGTTAAAGCAAATGAAAAAATTTAAATGAAATTGAGTTTTAAAATTCTGGCTTAATTATTTCTATCGAAGAGCCAAAGCATTAATGTGCAATATGCAGAATAAGTTGAAACTATGTGGACAAAGATGGTAAAGAATTCACGAATCCTTTGGAAATTTATACAATCTTTGTGTTTTATATACAATGTCTTTGTTTAAATGCTAAAGATTTTGTATAAAAACCAATAAAATATCTGACTTTAGAGTCGGTACGGAACATCTTGTGTGCGTAGGATGTTCGAAATAGGAGATCGGAATTCTTTAAAGAGAGAGAGAGAGAGTTAGCATAGAAGAGCCATTTTTTAATTATGTCACATTCTTTAAAAGAAACATTCTTTCAGTTGAAGACGAATGGCAACCTTTTCCGTTGCACATGCTATACTGGAAACTGGGCATTTATGCGCAGGTTTCGTTTAGAGGGCTTGGGAGGGTGTTCGTACAAGTGAAAGAGAGTGCCACAGCTGTGGACTAAAATTTCAATGAAATAATTAAGGATACAATAGCCCGAGTTCTGTTAAAGTGGTGGTAGACTAAGCAGGTAACTTCCACCGTGAAAGTTAAAATTCGACCAGACTGGGCCCCGTCCGAAACGGGACACACTATGCACAATTATCAAGTGATTTAAAAAATAAAATACAAAATTAAATCTAAAACAGAATCCAGCTTCTTGCAGCATTGCTGCTGTTTACTGAAAAAAATGTGAATTATTTGCGCCCGCCTAATTCCTCGGTTTTTTCGCCAAATAAGCGTTTCAGCAAGTTTTCTTTAGCAGCAGGGCATAAAATGAGTTATATTACTCTGTTCCGCTCATTAAAGATTTTATTATTTAGTTTATTTTTTATTATTTTTTTTAATGTAATTTTTTTTTAGTGGCGACACTAAAATTATCGAAAGATGTTGAGTGGAACAAAATGAGACTGGAACATCTTAAAAAGTGCTTAACATCACTCAGCCCTGTAGAATTCTTATGGCAAGATGTTATTTAATAGCTTGGCGAGTTAAGCAAAGATGTGAGCAAGTGTAAAAAGGCTATTGCAGACAGTCATTGTTGGACTACATTTACATTAATGAAAGAAGGCGTCATGAAATTATTGGCATGAAATTTCGTTCATGTAAATGTAGCCTTATTTATTAGACTTACTCCTATTTGAAAAACCGAGAAGCTTTTCGTCTCACTTATATCACAGAGTAAGAATAAGGATGGCTTAGCAGAAATTACCTTAAAACGCTTACTGCTATAAGAAGCAGCCAAATTAGTTATATTTTTTTCCTTTCTTTAAGGCTTTTTTTAAGTTATCGTTAACATAAATTTAAGATTTATTAAAAAAAAAAAATATTGTAGGAAATTGTGCAAAATGCTTAACCAACAAACACTGTAGTAGTTCTAGGAAACATGAATGTCAGGAATTAATTGAAATACTTGGAAAGCTGTTTACAATCACAGGGCAGCTGATGTTATTCTGTAACGTTCTGGTACGTATACAGTTTTGCCGAGATGGTATATTTTAATGCAAACTAATCAATTCTAATACGTTGTTCTAATATTAAAAAAAAATAATCACCCTTATTCCATTTAGCGTCATCAATACGAAACGATGTCGTTTTGCGTCGATTGTTGTAAATCGGCATGCCCATCATCAATATCAAATTTTATCGATAAGCGTCGATGCATTTTTCGTATGCCGTAAGCAACGTTAACGACGGCATCGATTTAAATTGGCTCTGATTTTATCGTCGCTCTGGTTTGTGTCGAAACAGTTTTAGTGTTTTTGATTTTTTTTTTTGCAATAGCACAATTTTAAGCTAAAAAAAAATGGAAAAAGAAAAAAATTACAAACAGTATACAATTTAATAAATTAGTGGAGGAGATGGAAAAAAATCCACCACTTGCCAAGGGTTTCCAAAAAGGCAGTCTTCCCAGTGACTGCAAAGAGCAGTGGAAAAGAATTGCAACGATATTAAATGCCCTTGGTCCACCGAAAAAAGCAGGTGATGATGGTTGGCAAAAGGTAAGATAAATTGTTATAAAAATATTATTGCATAATAAAATTGTTTTTAAAGATTTGGCGGGATTTCAAATTCAAAGTGAAGAAAAATTAGTGGCAAATAAGGCAGAGTAGAGTGTACGTCTAGTTTTCATCGGGTAATTGAAATATATTTGATTTCAGCCTTATTAATCTTCTTTGTATTACCAATTCTTTTTTATTTTCCACATCACTCGGGTCAGAATTATAATCAGGAACAAAAAACATTTTAGTTATTTAAAGTTATATGAATAATAGTTTATATTAAAACTGTAGGTCCTGTTTATTTTTTATATTTTTGTGAATATTTCGCTCTCCTTCAAAAAAAACTTTATAAAACTGAAAACAAAAAAAAACAGCTGTCTAAATTGTTAGAGATGTGCTTTAAAAAACGATAAACCATCGACATCGTTACACTGCTCTTATGGCCTACTAGTTTTGTATTGATGACGATGTCGATAAAATTTGAGATTGATATTAAATTGATGACGACGACGATAAATGGAATAAGGGTGAATAAATAACTTTGAAGTCCAATCTGGATAATTTGATCTGATAAAATATTCACCCTTATTCTATTTGGCGTCGTCACTTTTTAGCCGACATTACTTAATAACGATAAATTCTATTCCAATTTGCTATTTCCTTACAGTCTAATGAAGACTTCGGCGGTTTATCGATATATTAGCGGAAATCACACTTCGTTGCATATCTGCAATTTTTGCCCACTTAGTATGATTTTCTGCCACAAAGCAAATTTACTTCAACGATAAAGGAAATGAACAACAAACCTCAACTTCTTGATTCTCTAGTAAACAATCCAATATTTTTTTTTTAATTTCTTCATCAGTCCATCGCTTATTGTTTGGCTTTTGTTTTATTATTTTAATTTTCTTTTTGATTTCTTCACCACTCATTTTTTAATTTATTATTTATTTGGTTACATTGATTGCATAAAGTAACTTTGTCGCATGCAATAAGCCAAGCCGCAGCCAGTACTTAAACGCCAAGGCCGCCTCTAACATGTTTACGCAAAGAAAGTATTTGGTGTGTGCATAAACTTTCTCAAAACTTTTATCAATTAATGGAGTTTTGTTTGATATTTTAATTTTAACTATTTTAGCAAAAACATTTTAACAGTCTTCGCATCAATTTTAATTCTACACAGGCAGTTGTTGAGGCGGTTCTACCGCCGTGATACTTTGTAAGCGCAGGTGTCTAGTTGTTTTGATTTTAAAAATAAAATGAAATACACACAGCTGTTTTAGCATTGCAAATTACCAATCTGCAATGATTTTTGCCATAGCATGTTTGCTCAAGTGTAGCAAATCTTAGTTTCATACGTTTTGTTGTTATTGTTTTGCAAAATGTAGCATATTTGCTAGACTTGCTACATTTGCAAGGTTTGCAAGGGCTGTTTGCAACCAAGAGTGAGTTCCCCTATTGATTGTGTTAACTTAAATACACTTATCTAATATTTGAGTCAGCTGGTTTATTTTGTGTTCGATTTTCGTGGAAAAAGTTTAGCTGAATCAAATAAATAAGTTTATTAAAATGTGTTTCATGTCAGCTTCGTATTCCAGGGAGGAGGAAAAGAAAAAAAAAAGTGGTCCTGATATATTTCAGTCTGATATAATTCAATTACCGATTGAAACGTAATTTAAAAAAAACGCGGTTTAGGCATGTGCTAAAAGCGATATTTCCAAATTTAAAAAGTGGAATAATATCCCGCCTAATTTCAAAGCGAGTCAAGTTGGCGGCAATGCTAAGTTTTTGAGGCCAGGGTTTTTATCAGGCGAGTGTTGGAAATAACTTTAAGCTAGGGCCTTCATTTGGGGTTCGTCTTCAAGGTCCGAGAGCATTTAGTACAGTTGGAACACCAGCCCACTACTTTTTAAAATTCTTTGCAGTAGATCCTCTTTCGAAGGGAAGAATTTTTTCAAGCTCCTACACTAATTTCGCGAATTAATTGAAACATATGATATTTAATTTTTGTTCCCCCATTTTTTGTCAAATAAACTCGTTTATAAAAAGAGCGTCGACACAACAAAATAGCGACGTTACAATTCCTTACAAATTAATCGAATAACAATAAATATCAAAGCCGACAAAGGGAACACCGATTTAAAACCGCCGACACAAAACGTTGCCGTGTAGTGTCGTCGACGCCAAATAGAATAAGTGTGATTAATTATAATCATAAAATAATAATAATAATGAAAGTTTATTAACAAATTTCTCAACTAAAAAAAAAAAAACATTAACAAAACAAAACTTAATACTTTGCTTTACTTTAGAAAAAAAACATTTTAAACTTAAAATAAAAAAAATTAGTTTAAAAAAACCAACAACTGGGAACAATTCTCTTAGAATAAAATTATAAGAATTTAAAAATATATGAAGTTACAATTTAGTGTTAAAAAAAAACCCCTCTAAAAATTTCGGATTCAAATAGATTCGGAAGTACCTTAAAGCGAAAAGTATAACTCCTTATAAAATAAAACTCCCTGATCTATCGATAAAAAAATATATGAAAAAACATGAAATGTAATAATTTTTTAAAGGAATTTTTAAACGAATTGAGCAGCTTTTTGATAAATTTTGTTAAATAACTATAAATAAAAATATTTTCTTAACTAAAAAAATATATAAAGAAAATGTTTTCTACTATAACTTTGTAACTTTAAGCAACTTTTCTTAAACCTCAAAATTTAATTATTTCATAGCGTAGCATAATAGCATAGCTTTAGTTTGAATTTTTTAATATTAGCAGAAATTTAGCTACGGTTTTTTCTTAAAATATTAAAAAAAAGTATCAACATTAAAACAAAAATTGTTTAATAAAAAATACAAAAAATCAAAATTCTTCTATACACAGCTAAAATAAAAATTTACTAATATCTCAGCACTCTAAATCAAACGCATATTTTTTTACGAATACTTTTAATTAACAAACTTATCTAAACTCTTTCATTACATTCCTTGTATTAAAATTTAACTAAACAACAATCATTATTATTATTTTTTTTAAACTAAAATATTTTTTTTAATATCTTTCAATGGCTGTTCAAATTTCTGTTTTTTTTTTTATTATTCAAGAGAAACAAGAAATTATATTTAAAAATAAAATAAATAAATGTTTGTTCTTAAAAATTGAAAGAAAAACAAGTGAGAAATCCATTGAACTTGCCTTTAATATTTTTGCTTTGAAGTTCTTTGGATTTCTCATTTGGTCTAAAGTAATTCGACAATAAGGAGTCTGGCTAAATAAATCGAGCGGAGAGAAGTTACCACTACAAAATCCTTAACGCACAGTGAAACAGCATATGCCAGGGTTGTGTGGCCAAGGGGGTGCTTGGTCTCTAGTATGCGAACTCTGGAAACCAGTCGGTTTCCAGTGTTAATCCAGACTTACCCATGCACTTGGAGCTCTGTGTGCGTGGAAATATTATTTTCTATTCTATTAATTGGCTAAGAGAGAAATCCAGTAGAGATGGTCAGGAATGTCTCGCACGGAGTGGACAGGTGAATCCTTAAAGGTAGTTCTTTGTTGAACCGGGAAATTCCGATAGAGATGGGCCATGCAGCATCGAAAGAAGTGGAGCGATTAATTTCTGTAGGAAACTGGCAAGAAAATCTCGCAGGGGGTGGACGAGTCAGCCTCCAAATATACTTTTGAAGACGAATGCGGAAAGGATAGCGTACATTGTGTGTGAATGTCCCGCACTGGCTAGCTGGCACTGGCACTGGCTTAGGACCACGGGCAGACACTTGGGCAATGTGAATGCCATTGGGGACCTTAGACACATGCTAGCAATTAAAAGATACCGCCATACAAGAATTCAAGTAATAAATTGAGCAATTAGTACTTAATTACACCACAATTGAATCAATTCATCATAAAACTCTGGTGAAGTGTGTTTAGTGTGCAGAAAGTGCAAGTGTGTTAGTGTGCAGCAAATAGATCCACCAACTTACAACAAATATGATTGTTATCACTTTAGCTATCTCTTTCATATTAGAGTGCTATTTGGAAATTTTGTGAGTAAAAACACATAACACCTGATTTCAAACGCCGTCGCGCATTTTCAAACATCGTTGTCGGGTCATGGAAACATTTTCAGCTATGAAATGTTAATTGAGTAAGGTAAAGTTCATATCTGTGAACAACAAATTTTATAACACAATTTTAAATTTAATTGACTCAATTAAGGTGCATGTGTGAACCAAAAATAAAAATGGCTGCCTAATTGCCAGTGACGAAAAAATCCTAAATGTATTAAGTTTTAGAGTTGCCACTCATGGACGGTTATACTATATGAAAATCAGATAGGCACCTTCTTATCACAGATTAAGCAGAGACACCCACCATAACTGCTATAACAATATTAAAAAATATGGCCATCTCAGTAAATGTTGAAGCGGAATTTACAATCGAAGACAAGAAAACCATTTGATTTGTGTCTTCGCTATTTTAAAATAAAAAGGAGACATCGTTATAAAAGCGACTATTGGCCGTTGAAAGCCTTCAAATGTAAAACCTCCTTTAAACTTTTGGTTCAGCAGGGTTCCATGAATTTGTTGTTTTACTTTCGTTTGTATTCTCAGGCCAACAGCAACAATTGTATTATTGGAGGTTGTTTGTACAAAATATACTTTAACCATTGACAAACAACAAAAACCGTATAAGAAGCAAATCATAACGCAGTCAACGAAATGGACTATGTCTTGGCTATCTACAAATTTCTTCGCACATGAAGAGAGCTGTGTTTATTTTGTGTTTCTGTAATGGCAGAAGAGCTTCGTGTGAATAATTGTTCGAACAACTGTGTTTGGACACGAACACACCATCAACAGCGACCGTCTTCACATGCCAAATTCATAAGCGAACAGCAAAGTGTACGATATATGGCTAGTACAGCCACATATTACGCAGTGACTTGAATTCCTTAAATAAAAATTAATTTGAAAATATACCTTAGGGCTGCACAATTTATATGACACATCAATACAGGCCGACTCAAGTGCATTGCCCCCTAAGGTATGCTTTGGTTATTTTTTGTTTTTTAACTTTGCACCCTTGCTAGTTTCCTTTATATTCTGGGCACCTGGTATTTGTCAATTTTGATGATGAAAATTATAAAAAAAACAGAATAAAATGAACATTGTAAATGAATGAAAGCTCCTGATTCTAATTATTTTCAAAGCCCAATATCTCGAGAACCAGGGACGCTATCGACATGGGAGTCCCACCATCCGTTAGGTATGAAGTAGAGCTTCAATTCTTATTTCACAATTCCCGCCCACTGCCACGCCCACTATTATCAAAATCGCAATCTCTCCTAAACGCCTTAATATCTTTGATACTGAGGGGCGTGGCCGTTTTCTGAGTACGCCACTGGGTAGCGGATCTCATTCTCAATAAGATTGTAGAATTTCAATAATGTAGCTGGGCTAGCGCCGAAGCTATAACGGTTGAAGTACAGTCATGTGCAAGCGTTCGTGATTAACTTTATTTCAGTAAAATTGTACAAAATTTTTCCCAGCACCAGGAGAACATAATCGCGCAGAAGGTGGATTCCTGATTTTAATTATTTTCAAAACCCAATATCTCGAGAACCAGGGACGCTATCGACATGGGAGTCCCACCATCTGTTAGGTATGAAGTAGAGCTTCAATTCGTATTTCATAATTCCCGCCCACTGCCACGCCCACTATTATCAAAATCACAATATCTCCTTAACGCCTTAATATCTTTCAACCTAAGGGGCGTGGCCGTTTTCTGAGCACGCCACTGGGTAGCGGATATCATTCTCATTAAGATTGTAGAATTTCAATAATGTAGCTGGGCTAGCGCCGAAGCTCTAACGCTTGAAGTACAGTCATGTGCAAGCGTTCGTGATTAACTTTATTTCAGTAAAATTGTACAAAATTTTTCCCAGCACCAGGAGAACATAATCGCGCAGAAGGTGGATTCCTGATTTTAATTATTTTCAAAACCCAATATCTCGAGAACCAGGGACGCTATCGACATGGGAGTCCCACCATCTGTTAGGTATGAAGTAGAGCTTCAATTCGTATTTCATAATTCCCGCCCACTGCCACGCCCACTATTATCAAAATCACAATATCTCCTTAACGCCTTAATATCTTTCAACCTAAGGGGCGTGGCCGTTTTCTGAGCACGCCACTGGGTAGCGGATATCATTCTCATTAAGATTGTAGAATTTCAATAATGTAGCTGGGCTAGCGCCGAAGCTATAACGCTTGAAGTACAGTCATGTGCAAGCGTTCGTGATTAACTTTATTTCAGTAAAATTGTACAAAATTTTTCCCAGCACCAGGAGAACATAATCGCGCAGAAGGTGGATTCCTGATTTTAATTATTTTCAAATCCCAATATCTCGAGAACCAGGGACGCTATCGACATGGGAGTCCCACCATCTGTTAGGTATGAAGTAGAGCTTCAATTCGTATTTCATAATTCCCGCCCACTGCCACGCCCACTATTATCAAAATCACAATATCTCCTTAACGCCTTAATATCTTTCAACCTAAGGGGCGTGGCCGTTTTCTGAGCACGCCACTGGGTAGCGGATATCATTCTCATTAAGATTGTAGAATTTCAATAATGTAGCTGGGCTAGCGCCGAAGCTCTAACGCTTGAAGTACAGTCATGTGCAAGCGTTCGTGATTAACTTTATTTCAGTAAAATTGTACAAAATTTTTCCCAGCACCAGGAGAACATAATCGCGCAGAAGGTGGATTCCTGATTTTAATTATTTTCAAAACCCAATATCTCGAGAACCAGGGACGCTATCGACATGGGAGTCCCACCATCTGTTAGGTATGAAATAGAGCTTCAATTCGTATTTCATAATTCCCGCCCACTGCCACGCCCACTATTATCAAAATCACAATATCTCCTTAACGCCTTAATATCTTTCAACCTAAGGGGCGTGGCCGTTTTCTGAGCACGCCACTGGGTAGCGGATATCATTCTCATTAAGATTGTAGAATTTCAATAATGTAGCTGGGCTAGCGCCGAAGCTCTAACGCTTGAAGTACAGTCATGTGCAAGCGTTCGTGATTAACTTTATTTCAGTAAAATTGTACAAAATTTTTCCCAGCACCAGGAGAACATAATCGCGCAGAAGGTGGATTCCTGATTTTAATTATTTTCAAAACCCAATATCTCGAGAACCAGGGACGCTATCGACATGGGAGTCCCACCATCTGTTAGGTATGAAGTAGAGCTTCAATTCGTATTTCATAATTCCCGCCCACTGCCACGCCCACTATTATCAAAATCACAATATCTCCTTAACGCCTTAATATCTTTCAACCTAAGGGGCGTGGCCGTTTTCTGAGCACGCCACTGGGTAGCGGATATCATTCTCATTAAGATTGTAGAATTTCAATAATGTAGCTGGGCTAGCGCCGAAGCTATAACGCTTGAAGTACAGTCATGTGCAAGCGTTCGTGATTAACTTTATTTCAGTAAAATTGTACAAAATTTTTCCCAGCACCAGGAGAACATAATCGCGCAGAAGGTGGATTCCTGATTTTAATTATTTTCAAATCCCAATATCTCGAGAACCAGGGACGCTATCGACATGGGAGTCCCACCATCTGTTAGGTATGAAGTAGAGCTTCAATTCGTATTTCATAATTCCCGCCCACTGCCACGCCCACTATTATCAAAATCACAATATCTCCTTAACGCCTTAATATCTTTCAACCTAAGGGGCGTGGCCGTTTTCTGAGCACGCCACTGGGTAGCGGATATCATTCTCATTAAGATTGTAGAATTTCAATAATGTAGCTGGGCTAGCGCCGAAGCTCTAACGCTTGAAGTACAGTCATGTGCAAGCGTTCGTGATTAACTTTATTTCAGTAAAATTGTACAAAATTTTTCCCAGCACCAGGAGAACATAATCGCGCAGAAGGTGGATTCCTGATTTTAATTATTTTCAAAACCCAATATCTCGAGAACCAGGGACGCTATCGACATGGGAGTCCCACCATCTGTTAGGTATGAAATAGAGCTTCAATTCGTATTTCATAATTCCCGCCCACTGCCACGCCCACTATTATCAAAATCACAATATCTCCTTAACGCCTTAATATCTTTCAACCTAAGGGGCGTGGCCGTTTTCTGAGCACGCCACTGGGTAGCGGATATCATTCTCATTAAGATAGTAGAATTTCAATAATGTAGCTGGGCTAGCGCCGAAGCTCTAACGCTTGAAGTACAGTCATGTGCAAGCGTTCGTGATTAACTTTATTTCAGTAAAATTGTACAAAATTTTTCCCAGCACCAGGAGAACATAATCGCGCAGAAGGTGGATTCCTGATTTTAATTATTTTCAAAGCCCAATATCTCGAGAACCAGGGACGCTATCGACATGGGAGTCCCTTCATCCGTTAGGTATGAAGTAGAGCTTCAATTCGTATTTCATAATTCCCGCCCACTGCCACGCCCACTATTATCAAAATCACAATATCTCCTTAACGCCTTAATATCTTTGAAACTAAGGGGCGTGGCCGTTTTCTGAGTACGCCACTGGGTAGCGGATATCATTCTCATTAAGATTGTAGAATTTCAATAATGTAACTGGGCTAGTGCCGAAGCGATAACGCTTGAAGTACAGTCATGTGCAAGCGTTCGTGATTAACTTTATTTCAGTAAAATTGTACAAAATTTTTCCCAGCACCAGGAGAACATAATCGCGCAGAAGGTGGATTCCTGATTTTAATTATTTTCAAAGCCCAATATCTCGAGAACCAGGGACGCTATCGACATGGGAGTCCCTTCATCCGTTAGGTATGAAGTAGAGCTTCAATTCGTATTTCAAAATTCCCGCCCACTGCCACGCCCACTATTATCAAAATCACAATATCTCCTTAACGCCTTAATATCTTTCAACCTAAGGGGCGTGGCCGTTTTCTGAGCACGCCACTGGGTAGCGGATATCATTCTCATTAAGATTGTAGAATTTCAATAATGTAGCTGGGCTAGCGCCGAAGCTATAACGCTTGAAGTACAGTCATGTGCAAGCGTTCGTGATTAACTTTATTTCAGTAAAATTGTACAAAATTTTTCCCAGCACCAGGAGAACATAATCGCGCAGAAGGTGGATTCCTGATTTTAATTATTTTCAAAGCCCAATATCTCGAGAACCAGGGACGCTATCGACATGGGAGTCCCACCATCCGTTAGGTATGAAGTAGAGCTTCAATTCTTATTTCACAATTCCCGCCCACTGCCACGCCCACTATTATCAAAATCGCAATCTCTCCTTAACGCCTTAATATCTTTCAACCTAAGGGGCGTGGCCGTTTTCTGAGCACGCCACTGGGTAGCGGATATCATTCTCATTAAGATTGTAGAATTTCAATAATGTAGCTGGGCTAGCGCCGAAGCTATAAGGCTTGAAGTACAGTCATGTGCAAGCGTTCGTGATTAACTTTATTTCAGTAAAATTGTACAAAATTTTTCCCAGCACCAGGCGAACATAATCGCGCAGAAGGTGGATTCCTGATTTTAATTATTTTCAAAGCCTAATATCTCGAGAACCAGGGGCGCTATCGACATGGGAGTCCCACCATCTGTTAGGTATGAAGTAGAGCTTCAATTCGTATTTCATAATTCCCGCCCACTGCCACGCCCACTATTATCAAAATCACAATATCTCCTTAACGCCTTAATATCTTTCAACCTAAGGGGCGTGGCCGTTTTCTGAGCACGCCACTGGGTAGCGGATATCATTCTCATTAAGATTGTAGAATTTCAATAATGTAGCTGGGCTAGCGCCGAAGCTCTAACGCTTGAAGTACAGGCATGTGCAAGCGTTCGTGATTAACTTTAATTCAGTAAAATTGTACAAAATTTTTCCCAGCACCAGGAGAACATAATCGCGCAGAAGGTGGATTCCTGATTTTAATTATTTTCAAAGCCTAATATCTCGAGAACCAGGGGCGCTATCGACATGGGAGTCCCACCATCTGTTAGGTATGAAGTAGAGCTTCAATTCGTATTTCATAATTCCCGCCCACTGCCACGCCCACTATTATCAAAATCACAATATCTCCTTAACGCCTTAATATCTTTCAACCTAAGGGGCGTGGCCGTTTTCTGAGCACGCCACTGGGTAGCGGATATCATTCTCATTAAGAGTGTAGAATTTCAATAATGTAGCTGGGCTAGCGCCGAAGCTCTAACGCTTGAAGTACAGTCATGTGCAAGCGTTCGTGATTAACTTTAATTCAATAAAATTGTACAAAATTTTTCCCAGCACCAGGAGAACATAATCGCGCAGAAGGTGGATTCCTGATTTTAATTATTTTCAAAGCCTAATATCTCGAGAACCAGGGGCGCTATCGACATGGGAGTCCCACCATCTGTTAGGTATGAAGTAGAGCTTCAATTCGTATTTCATAATTCCCGCCCACTGCCACGCCCACTATTATCAAAATCACAATATCTCCTTAACGCCTTAATATCTTTCAACCTAAGGGGCGTGGCCGTTTTCTGAGCACGCCACTGGGTAGCGGATATCATTCTCATTAAGATTGTAGAATTTCAATAATGTAGCTGGGCTAGCGCCGAAGCTCTAACGCTTGAAGTACAGTCATGTGCAAGCGTTCGTGATTAACTTTAATTCAGTAAAATTGTACAAAATTTTTCCCAGCACCAGGAGAACATAATCGCGCAGAAGGTGGATTCCTGATTTTAATTATTTTCAAAGCCCAATATCTCGAGAACCAGGGGCGCTATCGACATGGGAGTCCCACCATCTGTTAGGTATGAAGTAGAGCTTCAATTCGTATTTCATAATTCCCGCCCACTGCCACGCCCACTATTATCAAAATCACAATATCTCCTTAACGCCTTAATATCTTTCAACCTAAGGGGCGTGGCCGTTTTCTGAGCACGCCACTGGGTAGCGGATATCATTCTCATTAAGATTGTAGAATTTCAATAATGTAGCTGGGCTAGCGCCGAAGCTCTAACGCTTGAAGTACAGTCATGTGCAAGCGTTCGTGATTAACTTTATTTCAGTAAAATTGTACAAAATTTTTCCCAGCACCAGGAGAACATAATCGCGCAGAAGGTGGATTCCTGATTTTAATTATTTTCAAATCCCAATATCTCGAGAACCAGGGACGCTATCGACATGGGAGTCCCACCATCTGTTAGGTATGAAGTAGAGCTTCAATTCGTATTTCATAATTCCCGCCCACTGCCACGCCCACTATTATCAAAATCACAATATCTCCTTAACGCCTTAATATCTTTGAAACTAAGGGGCGTGGCCGTTTTCTGAGTACGCCACTGGGTAGCGGATATCATTCTCATTAAGATTGTAGAATTTCAATAATGTAGCTGGGCTAGCGCCGAAGCTCTAACGCTTGAAGTACAGTCATGTGCAAGCGTTCGTGATTAACTTTATTTCAGTAAAATTGTACAAAATTTTTCCCAGCACCAGGAGAACATAATCGCGCAGAAGGTGGATTCCTGATTCTAATTATTTTCAAAGCCCAATATCTCGAGAACCAGGGACGCTATCGACATGGGAGTCCCACCATCTGTTAGGTATGAAGTAGAGCTTCAATTCGTATTTCATAATTCCCGCCCACTGCCACGCCCACTATTATCAAAATCACAATATCTCCTTAACGCCTTAATATCTTTCAACCTAAGGGGCGTGGCCGTTTTCTGAGCACGCCACTGGGTAGCGGATATCATTCTCATTAAGATTGTAGAATTTCAATAATGTAGCTGGGCTAGCGCCGAAGCTCTAACGCTTGAAGTACAGTCATGTGCAAGCGTTCGTGATTAACTTTATTTCAGTAAAATTGTACAAAATTTTTCCCAGCACCAGGAGAACATAATCGCGCAGAAGGTGGATTCCTGATTCTAATTATTTTCAAAGCCCAATATCTCGAGAACCAGGGACGCTATCGACATGGGAGTCCCACCATCCGTTAGGTATGAAGTAGAGCTTCAATTCGTATTTCATAATTCCCGCCTACTGCCACGCCCACTATTATCAAAATCACAATATCTCCTTAACGCCTTAATATCTTTGAAACTAAGGGGCGTGGCCGTTTTCTGAGTACGCCACTGGGTAGCGGATATCATTCTCATTAAGATTGTAGAATTTCAATAATGTAGCTGGGCTAGCGCCGAAGCTATAACGCTTGAAGTTCAGTCATGTGCAAGCGTTCGTGATTAACTTTATTTCAGTAAAATTGTACAAAATTTTTCCCAGCACCAGGAGAACATAATCGCGCAGAAGGTGGATTCCTGATTTTAATTATTTTCAAAACCCAATATCTCGAGAACCAGGGACGCTATCGACATGGGAGTCCCACCATCTGTTAGGTATGAAGTAGAGCTTCAATTCGTATTTCATAATTCCCGCCCAATGCCACGCCCACTATTATCAAAATCACAATATCTCCTAAACGCCTTAATATCTTTCAACCTAAGGGGCGTGGCCGTTTTCTGAGCACGCCACTGGGTAGCGGATATCATTCTCATTAAGATTGTAGAATTTCAATAATGTAGCTGGGCTAGCGCCGAAGCTATAAGGCTTGAAGTACAGTCATGTGCAAGCGTTCGTGATTAACTTTATTTCTGTAAAATTGTACAAAATTTTTCCCAGCACCAGGAGAACATAATCGCGCAGAAGGTGGATTCCTGATTTTAATTATTTTCAAAACCCAATATCTCGAGAACCAGGGACGCTATCGACATGGGAGTCCCACCATCTGTTAGGTATGAAGTAGAGCTTCAATTCGTATTTCATAATTCCCGCCCAATGCCACGCCCACTATTATCAAAATCACAATATCTCCTAAACGCCTTAATATCTTTCAACCTAAGGGGCGTGGCCGTTTTCTGAGCACGCCACTGGGTAGCGGATATCATTCTCATTAAGATTGTAGAATTTCAATAATGTAGCTGGGCTAGCGCCGAAGCTATAAGGCTTGAAGTACAGTCATGTGCAAGCGTTCGTGATTAACTTTATTTCTGTAAAATTGTACAAAATTTTTCCCAGCACCAGGAGAACATAATCGCGCAGAAGGTGGATTCCTGATTTTAATTATTTTCAAAACCCAATATCTCGAGAACCAGGGACGCTATCGACATGGGAGTCCCACCATCTGTTAGGTATGAAGTAGAGCTTCAATTCGTATTTCATAATTCCCGCCCAATGCCACGCCCACTATTATCAAAATCACAATATCTCCTAAACGCCTTAATATCTTTCAACCTAAGGGGCGTGGCCGTTTTCTGAGCACGCCACTGGGTAGCGGATATCATTCTCATTAAGATTGTAGAATTTCAATAATGTAGCTGGGCTAGCGCCGAAGCTATAACGCTTGAAGTACAGTCATGTGCAAGCGTTCGTGATTAACTTTATTTCAGTAAAATTGTACAAAATTTTTCCCAGCACCAGGAGAACATAATCGCGCAGAAGGTGGATTCCTGATTTTAATTATTTTCAAAACCCAATATCTCGAGAACCAGGGACGCTATCGACATGGGAGTCCCACCATCTGTTAGGTATGAAGTAGAGCTTCAATTCGTATTTCATAATTCCCGCCCAATGCCACGCCCACTATTATCAAAATCACAATATCTCCTAAACGCCTTAATATCTTTCAACCTAAGGGGCGTGGCCGTTTTCTGAGCACGCCACTGGGTAGCGGATATCATTCTCATTAAGATTGTAGAATTTCAATAATGTAGCTGGGCTAGCGCCGAAGCTATAACGCTTGAAGTACAGTCATGTGCAAGCGTTCGTGATTAACTTTATTTCAGTAAAATTGTACAAAATTTTTCCCAGCACCAGGAGAACATAATCGCGCAGAAGGTGGATTCCTGATTTTAATTATTTTCAAAACCCAATATCTCGAGAACCAGGGACGCTATCGACATGGGAGTCCCACCATCTGTTAGGTATGAAGTAGAGCTTCAATTCGTATTTCATAATTCCCGCCCAATGCCACGCCCACTATTATCAAAATCACAATATCTCCTAAACGCCTTAATATCTTTCAACCTAAGGGGCGTGGCCGTTTTCTGAGCACGCCACTGGGTAGCGGATATCATTCTCATTAAGATTGTAGAATTTCAATAATGTAGCTGGGCTAGCGCCGAAGCTATAACGCTTGAAGTACAGTCATGTGCAAGCGTTCGTGATTAACTTTATTTCAGTAAAATTGTACAAAATTTTTCCCAGCACCAGGAGAACATAATCGCGCAGAAGGTGGATTCCTGATTTTAATTATTTTCAAAACCCAATATCTCGAGAACCAGGGACGCTATCGACATGGGAGTCCCACCATCTGTTAGGTATGAAGTAGAGCTTCAATTCGTATTTCATAATTCCCGCCCAATGCCACGCCCACTATTATCAAAATCACAATATCTCCTAAACGCCTTAATATCTTTCAACCTAAGGGGCGTGGCCGTTTTCTGAGCACGCCACTGGGTAGCGGATATCATTCTCATTAAGATTGTAGAATTTCAATAATGTAGCTGGGCTAGCGCCGAAGCTATAACGCTTGAAGTACAGTCATGTGCAAGCGTTCGTGATTAACTTTATTTCAGTAAAATTGTACAAAATTTTTCCCAGCACCAGGAGAACATAATCGCGCAGAAGGTGGATTCCTGATTTTAATTATTTTCAAAACCCAATATCTCGAGAACCAGGGACGCTATCGACATGGGAGTCCCACCATCTGTTAGGTATGAAGTAGAGCTTCAATTCGTATTTCATAATTCCCGCCCAATGCCACGCCCACTATTATCAAAATCACATTATCTCCTAAACGCCTTAATATCTTTCAACCTAAGGGGCGTGGCCGTTTTCTGAGCACGCCACTGGGTAGCGGATATCATTCTCATTAAGATTGTAGAATTTCAATAATGTAGCTGGGCTAGCGCCGAAGCTATAACGCTTGAAGTACAGTCATGTGCAAGCGTTCGTGATTAACTTTATTTCAGTAAAATTGTACAAAATTTTTCCCAGCACCAGGAGAACATAATCGCGCAGAAGGTGGATTCCTGATTTTAATTATTTTCAAAACCCAATATCTCGAGAACCAGGGACGCTATCGACATGGGAGTCCCACCATCTGTTAGGTATGAAGTAGAGCTTCAATTCGTATTTCATAATTCCCGCCCAATGCCACGCCCACTATTATCAAAATCACAATATCTCCTAAACGCCTTAATATCTTTCAACCTAAGGGGCGTGGCCGTTTTCTGAGCACGCCACTGGGTAGCGGATATCATTCTCATTAAGATTGTAGAATTTCAATAATGTAGCTGGGCTAGCGCCGAAGCTATAACGCTTGAAGTACAGTCATGTGCAAGCGTTCGTGATTAACTTTATTTCAGTAAAATTGTACAAAATTTTTCCCAGCACCAGGAGAACATAATCGCGCAGAAGGTGGATTCCTGATTTTAATTATTTTCAAAACCCAATATCTCGAGAACCAGGGACGCTATCGACATGGGAGTCCCACCATCTGTTAGGTATGAAGTAGAGCTTCAATTCGTATTTCATAATTCCCGCCCAATGCCACGCCCACTATTATCAAAATCACAATATCTCCTAAACGCCTTAATATCTTTCAACCTAAGGGGCGTGGCCGTTTTCTGAGCACGCCACTGGGTAGCGGATATCATTCTCATTAAGATTGTAGAATTTCAATAATGTAGCTGGGCTAGCGCCGAAGCTATAAGGCTTGAAGTACAGTCATGTGCAAGCGTTCGTGATTAACTTTATTTCTGTAAAATTGTACAAAATTTTTCCCAGCACCAGGAGAACATAATCGCGCAGAAGGTGGATTCCTGATTTTAATTATTTTCAAAACCCAATATCTCGAGAACCAGGGACGCTATCGACATGGGAGTCCCACCATCTGTTAGGTATGAAGTAGAGCTTCAATTCGTATTTCATAATTCCCGCCCAATGCCACGCCCACTATTATCAAAATCACAATATCTCCTAAACGCCTTAATATCTTTCAACCTAAGGGGCGTGGCCGTTTTCTGAGCACGCCACTGGGTAGCGGATATCATTCTCATTAAGATTGTAGAATTTCAATAATGTAGCTGGGCTAGCGCCGAAGCTATAACGCTTGAAGTACAGTCATGTGCAAGCGTTCGTGATTAACTTTATTTCAGTAAAATTGTACAAAATTTTTCCCAGCACCAGGAGAACATAATCGCGCAGAAGGTGGATTCCTGATTTTAATTATTTTCAAAACCCAATATCTCGAGAACCAGGGACGCTATCGACATGGGAGTCCCACCATCTGTTAGGTATGAAGTAGAGCTTCAATTCGTATTTCATAATTCCCGCCCAATGCCACGCCCACTATTATCAAAATCACAATATCTCCTAAACGCCTTAATATCTTTCAACCTAAGGGGCGTGGCCGTTTTCTGAGCACGCCACTGGGTAGCGGATATCATTCTCATTAAGATTGTAGAATTTCAATAATGTAGCTGGGCTAGCGCCGAAGCTATAACGCTTGAAGTACAGTCATGTGCAAGCGTTCGTGATTAACTTTATTTCAGTAAAATTGTACAAAATTTTTCCCAGCACCAGGAGAACATAATCGCGCAGAAGGTGGATTCCTGATTTTAATTATTTTCAAAACCCAATATCTCGAGAACCAGGGACGCTATCGACATGGGAGTCCCACCATCTGTTAGGTATGAAGTAGAGCTTCAATTCGTATTTCATAATTCCCGCCCAATGCCACGCCCACTATTATCAAAATCACAATATCTCCTAAACGCCTTAATATCTTTCAACCTAAGGGGCGTGGCCGTTTTCTGAGCACGCCACTGGGTAGCGGATATCATTCTCATTAAGATTGTAGAATTTCAATAATGTAACTGGGCTAGTGCCGAAGCGATAACGCTTAAAGTACAGTCATGTGCAAGCGTTCGTGATTAACTTTATTTCAGTAAAATTGTACAAAATTTTTCCCAGCACCAGGAGAACATAATCGCGCAGAAGGTGGATTCCTGATTTTAATTATTTTCAAAGCCTAATATCTCGAGAACCAGGGGCGCTATCGACATGGGAGTCCCACCATCTGTTAGGTATGAAGTAGAGCTTCAATTCGTATTTCATAATTCCCGCCTACTGCTACGCCCACTATTGTCAAAATCACAATATCTCCTTAACGCCTTAATATCTTTGAAACTAAGGGGCGTGGCCGTTTTCAGAGTACGCCACTGGGTAGCGGATATCATTCTCATTAAGATTGTAGAATTTCAATAATGTAACTGGGCTAGCGCCGAAGCTCTAACGCTTGAAGTACAGTCATGTGCAAGCGTTCGTGATTAACTTTATTTCAGTAAAATTGTACAAAATTTTTCCCAGCACCAGGAGAACATAATCGCGCAGAAGGTGGACTCCTGATTTTAATTATTTTCAAAGCCCAATATCTCGAGAACCAGGGGCGCTATCGACATGGTAGTCGCGCCATCCGTTAGGTATGAGGTAGGGCTTCAATTCTTATTTCACAATTCCCGCCCACTGCCACGCCCACTATTATCAAAATCACAATATCTCCTTAACGCCTTAATATCTTTGAAACTAAGGGGCGTGGCCGTTTTCTGAGCACGCCACTGGGTAGCGGATATCATTCTCATTAAGATTGTAGAATTTCAATAATGTAACTGGGCTAGCGCCGAAGCTATAACGCTTGAAGTACAGTCATGTGCAAGCGTTCGTGATTAACTTTATTTCAGTAAAATTGTACAAAATTTTTCCCAGCACCAGGAGAACATAATCGCGCAGAAGGTGGATTCCTGATTTTAATTATTTTCAAAACCCAATATCTCGAGAACCAGGGACGCTATCGACATGGGAGTCCCACCATCTGTTAGGTATGAAGTAGAGCTTCAATTCGTATTTCATAATTCCCGCCTACTGCTACGCCCACTATTGTCAAAATCACAATATCTCCTTAACGCCTTAATATCTTTGAAACTAAGGGGCGTGGCCGTTTTCAGAGTACGCCACTGGGTAGCGGATATCATTCTCATTAAGATTGTAGAATTTCAATAATGTAGCTGGGCTAGCGCCGAAGCTATAAGGCTTGAAGTACAGTCATGTGCAAGCGTTCGTGATTAACTTTATTTCTGTAAAATTGTACAAAATTTTTCCCAGCACCAGGAGAACATAATCGCGCAGAAGGTGGATTCCTGATTTTAATTATTTTCAAAACCCAATATCTCGAGAACCAGGGACGCTATCGACATGGGAGTCCCACCATCTGTTAGGTATGAAGTAGAGCTTCAATTCGTATTTCATAATTCCCGCCCAATGCCACGCCCACTATTATCAAAATCACAATATCTCCTAAACGCCTTAATATCTTTCAACCTAAGGGGCGTGGCCGTTTTCTGAGCACGCCACTGGGTAGCGGATATCATTCTCATTAAGATTGTAGAATTTCAATAATGTAGCTGGGCTAGCGCCGAAGCTATAACGCTTGAAGTACAGTCATGTGCAAGCGTTCGTGATTAACTTTATTTCAGTAAAATTGTACAAAATTTTTCCCAGCACCAGGAGAACATAATCGCGCAGAAGGTGGATTCCTGATTTTAATTATTTTCAAAACCCAATATCTCGAGAACCAGGGACGCTATCGACATGGGAGTCCCACCATCTGTTAGGTATGAAGTAGAGCTTCAATTCGTATTTCATAATTCCCGCCTACTGCTACGCCCACTATTGTCAAAATCACAATATCTCCTTAACGCCTTAATATCTTTGAAACTAAGGGGCGTGGCCGTTTTCAGAGTACGCCACTGGGTAGCGGATATCATTCTCATTAAGATTGTAGAATTTCAATAATGTAACTGGGCTAGCGCCGAAGCTCTAACGCTTGAAGTACAGTCATGTGCAAGCGTTCGTGATTAACTTTATTTCAGTAAAATTGTACAAAATTTTTCCCAGCACCAGGAGAACATAATCGCGCAGAAGGTGGACTCCTGATTTTAATTATTTTCAAAGCCCAATATCTCGAGAACCAGGGGCGCTATCGACATGGTAGTCGCGCCATCCGTTAGGTATGAGGTAGGGCTTCAATTCTTATTTCACAATTCCCGCCCACTGCCACGCCCACTATTATCAAAATCACAATATCTCCTTAACGCCTTAATATCTTTCAACCTAAGGAGCGTGGCCGTTTTCTGAGCACGCCACTGGGTAGCGGATATCATTCTCATTAAGATTGTAGAATTTCAATAATGTAACTGGGCTAGCGCCGAAGCTATAACGCTTGAAGTACAGTCATGTGCAAGCGTTCGTGATTAACTTTATTTCAGTAAAATTGTACAAAATTTTTCCCAGCACCAGGAGAACATAATCGCGCAGAAGGTGGATTCCTGATTTTAATTATTTTCAAAGCCCAATATCTCGAGAACCAGGGGCGCTATCGACATGGGAGTCCCACCATCTGTTAGGTATGAAGTAGAGCTTCAATTCGTATTTCATAATTCCCGCCTACTGCCACGCCCACTATTGTCAAAATCACAATATCTCCTTAACGCCTTAATATCTTTGAAACTAAGGGGCGTGGCCGTTTTCAGAGTACGCCACTGGGTAGCGGATATCATTCTCATTAAGATTGTAGAATTTCAATAATGTAACTGGGCTAGCGCCGAAGCTCTAACGCTTGAAGTACAGTCATGTGCAAGCGTTCGTGATTAACTTTATTTCAGTAAAATTGTACAAAATTTTTCCCAGCACCAGGAGAACATAATCGCGCAGAAGGTGGATTCCTGATTTTAATTATTTTCAAAGCCCAATATCTCGAGAACCAGGGGCGCTATCGACATAGGAGTCCCACCATCTGTTAGGTATGAAGTAGAGCTTCAATTCGTATTTCATAATTCCCGCCTACTGCCACGCCCACTATTGTCAAAATCACAATATCTCCTTAACGCCTTAATATCTTTGAAACTAAGGGGCGTGGCCGTTTTCAGAGTACGCCACTGGGTAGCGGATATCATTCTCATTAAGATTGTAGAATTTCAATAATGTAACTGGGCTAGCGCCGAAGCTCTAACGCTTGAAGTACAGTCATGTGCAAGCGTTCGTGATTAACTTTATTTCAGTAAAATTGTACAAAATTTTTCCCAGCACCAGGAGAACATAATCGCGCAGAAGGTGGATTCCTGATTTTAATTATTTTCAAAGCCCAATATCTCGAGAACCAGGGGCGCTATCGACATGGGAGTCCCACCATCTGTTAGGTATGAAGTAGAGCTTCAATTCGTATTTCATAATTCCCGCCTACTGCCACGCCCACTATTGTCAAAATCACAATATCTCCTTAACGCCTTAATATCTTTGAAACTAAGGGGCGTGGCCGTTTTCAGAGTACGCCACTGGGTAGCGGATATCATTCTCATTAAGATTGTAGAATTTCAATAATGTAACTGGGCTAGCGCCGAAGCTATAACGCTTGAAGTACAGTCATGTGCAAGCGTTCGTGATTAACTTTATTTCAGTAAAATTGTACAAAATTTTTCCCAGCACCAGGAGAACATAATCGCGCAGAAGGTGGATTCCTGATTTTAATTATTTTCAAAACCCAATATCTCGAGAACCAGGGACGCTATCGACATGGGAGTCCCACCATCTGTTAGGTATGAGGTAGGGCTTCAATTCTTATTTCACATTTCCCGCCCACTGCCACGCCCACTATTATAAAAACCGCAATTTCTCCTTAACGCCTTACGAAGTAGAGCTTCAATTCTTATTTCAGAACTCCCGTTTCAGTTTTTTGCTTATACTCCTTTGAACTGTGACTAATGTGTAGACTTATAGTTCATGCATACCCATGCTCATGCTCTACGTATACCATACCCATACTCTACTCACCTTGTTTTGCGTATGATAAGTATGGCTATCGTGTCGCTTACTTTTGTTATTCTCTGTTAAATAGTCTTTTGCACTTTTAATCTTTTGAATAATTAAAAAAGATATTTAAGAGTTTTTTTTGTATTTAATACTAGTTCAGTAATATCGTTTTATTAAATATTTTTAGTTGATTCTTGTATAATTTTTCTTTTATATGTTATTTACATTTAAATCTAATAAATATTTAAACACATTTCTTTATTCTTACTACCAAAGTGTTTAATTTTTGTATCAAAAGCTCCTTTATAATAATCGTCATAATAGCATTTAATAAAATTGAATGGCTTTAGGGTATCGTAAGGCTCTCTTAGTCATGTTCTTAGGTTTGCAGCTTAAACAAAATGATCGTTATAAAGGATTTGATTATTTTTTTTTAAGGAAGGTGGTCATTTTGTCAATAAGTTTTAATTTAATTTAACAACTATTTAAAAATTAATTAAATATTGCAAATTTTTTACATAATTAACTTACTAATTACTTAAAGTTTTATTTAAAATTATTGAAAATCTTTTAAAGTAAAATTGACTAGAAATAGTTGCAAAAAAAGTAAAAATATTTTTTTTTAAATAAAAAAAAAAGAAATTAAAAAATAAAAATTAAAAAATCACAAGGCCGCTAAAATTTCATTTAAACTAATTTTGAATTTTGTTTATGTTCAGATAAAAACAAAAAATTATTAAAACCAAAAATTAGGCAAAAATAAAAATAATTTGGAGGCTTGTTTCCTTAAGTTTTAAGCGTAAAGAATTGTAACAAATAATTTATTTTTTTATATTTTGTTTAATACTTAAGTTTATAATTCTCTTAAATAAATTTTTGATAATTTTCTTAAAGTTTTAATATAAATAAATTTGTTTTCTTTCAAAACAAAAGATGTCAGTAAGAGTATAGAGTCAGTACTATTTTTTGTAAGGAGAGGTACATTGTTTATACGATATTTTAAATTCCAATTTTCCTTCAAGATTTAAAATCACAAACCAAAAAATAAAAACACACGCACTACTTTTTGAAATTCTAAATTGAATAAAAATAAAATTGTAAATTTCTTAAGTTCTCATTACGAGTTTATTATGCCTGAAACTTGGTTTAAAACCAACTTTCCCAGAAAGTCCCTTCTATACGTTTTTGGTTTAATGTCAAAAGTTTAAATGAGGATTGTTGGAAAATAGTGCAGACGAAAGAAGAAAGAGTTTTTGCCGAAATGTAACCCTAGACGCACTTTCTTCGTCGAATTGACAAACACAACTTGCTAAGTCTTATTTACTGTGGCTGGTGCTTTGTGTGAGTGCTTGGTGCTTGGTTACGGGAACAATATGCGAAATTGTCTGGCTGACAAGCTGGCAATGAAAGGAACAAGGCCTCGGCCTGTACGAAGCAATTTAATAATGTTTTATATGATATGGCTCAAGACCACAAGTGGCAACACTTCCCAAGTTTGTTTTAGTTTATGCAGAGCGCGAGCGAGCCAGGGATCTGCAAAAAATTTCCAAAGACGAGACGCGAGAGCGATCACCGGACATTGCGTATCTGACAGTCATGGCAAGAGGAAGGGGTTGACAGCATATAACTACTGTAGAAGTTGTCCGCATGAGGAGGAAGAGGAGACAGTAGTTTAGCTCCTATGCCCCTCTGGCCTGCACTAGAAGACCTGTGCTAAACTCAATAACGTCGAACGACTTTCACTAGACTCTCCGAGATATCGGAGTTGGGTCTGCACAGCGGCACAAATATATATGAACCATTCAACTCCTACTTTCCATTACTAACCACTAGGCTTCGAAGATTTTTTTCTTGCTTTTCTTCTACTAATTCTCATTCAGGTAATACAAAGAGAACGGATTAGCGCAACCAGGTAGTTCTGCGTTAGCCTAAACTTGACCAGGAATGATGAAAATTCTTTCAAAATATCTAATTTATATCACCCTGTTGGAAAGCCAAACGAAGATGCTGAATAAAACTATTTTAATGCCTCTTGTAGCGTGGAGCAGTCGAACCTTTAAATTCATCTGTAAATTTCTTCTAACGATCCTCGATTCATGCTTCCTTAGCCTCTTTTCTTTTTTCTTCTTAAATTGAATAACTTACCCGAAACTTTACCCTTTTAAACCTGTGTTCTTTTAATAGTTTGCGCTTTGCATTGCGCCACCACCGTACTCACTCTTCTCATGTCTTTCAACAGTTTACACTCCTCGGTTAAGGCTTCTTTTTCAGTCAGGCGACGTCTTTGAGGCTTTGAGACCGTCAACGAGCCTTCCTGATCACTCTCGCTATCGTCGGCAAACTGTATGCCATCGATAGAGAGATAATTTTGCAAGTCACTAGGTGACTTAACCACAGACGTCTCCTTTTCTATATACGAGCCATTCATAGAGTCAGTTTCTTGTATAGTGGCTGGCTCTCCGAGGAGTTCCGCTTGTTCTTGTGTTTGCACCAAGTTGCGGGCCGATTTTGTTACATTGAGATCGTTCAGGGGTATGGATTCCTTATGATTACTTAATGATAAAGTAGATTTGGATTGTTTCTTCTTTTGTTTGCGTTGCTTACGCGTCAGATATGGTGTCGATTGTTTGGGCGACTGGTTCGAGTTGGCCGATATGACTTTTTTGATGAGACAATTTTTTAAGTCTGCCTCACTGGGGGTGGTTGCTTTCGATTGAAAATTACTGCTAAGCGGGGAGATTTCCTCAGAAGTGGGACTAGTATTGTTGGTCGTGGTACTGGAATTGGTATTGCTATGCGGCGATAAATAGTGGCCATATTTGGGCATTTGTATTTCCTCATACAAAGGTGGTGTTTCATCGGGCTTCTGTGAGGGCTCTGGAGTTTTATCTTCATCATGCTCTGGCGTATCAGGTATATCATCAAACGGCGGTATCCATATTAAATAAGCAGGATCCATGCCTAAATAAGAGCCCGGCGCTGCACCTGCATTCGTCACATTATAATCATAATAATCCAATTCAAAATCTTCTTGGGTGCCCAAAGAGAACTCGGAGCCTGGTCGGGCTAAAAGCTTTTTGCGATTTTGTTTCTCTTTGTTTTCCTTGGGATTAGTACTGCGTATGGTAGCCGAGCTAATAATGCTCGAGGCGGGAGAATAGCAGCCCTAAAAAAAGTGAACAAAGTCTTCTAATTAACTCTGCAAACATTTGGCCCATATCTTTACTTACATTTGTCAAATTATGACTGGCACATCTTGATTTCCTTTTCGGAGCTATTGATCGTATCGATTCACAGTCTATTTTTTCTTCTAAATACGAGCTGGCCAATTTAAGAGTTGAAGCATCATAGCGCTCGGAATATCTACTCAAACGTTTACTGTCCATGGGTGGACTATTACAGATAGAAGACATTCCCGAGGAAATTATACTTTCGGTATCTTTGCCACTATCTTTGCGTGTTAAGGTACCACAACTACGTGGATTAACATCATCCGCATTTGATTCGTTGCCAGTGCCGGACATGACGTCTTCAGTAGACGGCGAACGAGTGACGGACTCGGTGGTAGGTGATACAATTTCATTGCGTAATGTGACTATAGAACTATTGCTGCCAAATTCTTCAACACTGAAAAAAAAATTGAACAGAAAATTTGAAGTCGCTCTCAAATGACAACTAAAATAATAAATGATCTTGTATAACCTCAAATTAGTTTAGTTTACAGTCCGGACATAAGAAATCAGTTTTCTTTTTTTGCTTATAAAGGGGGTTTCAACAAGAACTTTGTTTGCCCACCGGGGGCATATTAGAATAACATGCTCTTCTGAGGCTGCTACTAAAAATTTGGCCGATATGTTTTAGTCGACTGGCTCGCTCCTTAACGTGCCCACACTAATGGCTATTCGAACGGGTAGTACAAGTGAAGACATCGCAGCTGCGAGCCGCAGTATTGAAGTAGATACGAATTTCTCAATTACTCGACATGCTCAACGAACAGGGCTTTCCACGACGATAACATGGCGAATTTTGCATAAGATTCTGGCCTTGAGTTGCAAGGTGCCAATGGCGCTTGAGTTGAAGCCTGCCGACTAATCACTTCGCCGAAGATTGGTTGAATTCCTTAAGGAGCGAGATGCTAGTTTTTGTGAAAAACTCATTTTTTTCCATTTGCCCGATTTCATTTGTTCGGATACGCCGTCAAGAAGCAACGTTTCCCGATCCCATAATTTCTCATGCCCTCGATCAAGCGATTTTACACCACTGGATAATTTTTTGAGCGGCTGTGTTAAAGAGAGAGTCTAACGAAACGATTGCAACCCTAAAACTCACAATCCGTGAAGTGATTAAAAAAATAGTCCCGCCATTTGGCCAAAAAGTGTTTCAAAATTTTAAAAACAGATTCGAAATCTATATGCCTGGTTGGGGTGGACATTTGTCTGATAATATTTATCATTTACAGTAGAAATTGTTTACTTTGAAGAATAGAGGTCTTGTTGAAACGCCCTGTACTTAGTTCAATTTTCCGTTGTGGTTTTATGAAGGTTGCACAGTCTAGTCAGTTTTAGTTTTGTTCTCGTAGGGTTAATATATAATTTCTTGAGCGACTCACCACTTAACCATTGGCTCCATAACACTCGATTCATTCATTTCCGTTTCACGGGCTAAATTTTCCGCATCCACACTTTCCCTTAGTATGGAGTGTCTCAGCTGGTGTTTGGGTCGCATTTTAACCAAATAAATCACCTCCGATATTAGTGTGGTAGTGCTGACCGCCCTAGAAGGTGGGCTTTGCAAAGAACTTGTACTGGCATGAGGTGTGTGCAGGCGAGAGCCCACATCACGACGTCGGGCCACAGCTAAATGATATTTACGATAGCGCACCACGTACTGGGCTCCTGCAAATAGAGGAATTGTTAGCGGTTTTTTGTGTGCGTTTTAAGAAAGTTATTCCACTTCAAATAACCCAATGTGCACTTACCCAACAAAGCACTTATCAATATAATAATACTGGCGAATACAACAGCACTTAAATGTACCAAAGTGAATTTGGATTTCAATTTAGGTTTGTGTAGAAATGATCTACCTTTAACCGTTAAACGTGTTGCTGCCATTAAGGTGTGTGTTGAGGCGGTTGCATTTTTCACTATAAAACACAGAACAAACAAACAAAAATATAATTCATAGCACCAGCCAGCATTGCTCTCGCTCGGTGGCAATAAAACTTACCCAGCTGTTCAACATTCGCTAAAAATCCTCCCGTACACATTAAGCCAGTGTGCGTGTATGTGTTGTTTGTTTTGTTCGCATCCTCACCCGCATAGAATTCCAATAATAATTGTGCTCCACTTGATTCCAAGAACACAGGCAAATTCCCACTATAAGCATCCAGAACACCTCCTCCGCTACCACCCTGCATTTCAATGAGCAGTGTTGATGATAACGATGGACCATCACGTATTTTGATGTATTGCTTAGCACAAGGTAGACGTAGAAAGTTTAACTGCAATGAAATTGTCTCTTCGCCATCAACCTGAAAAAAGGCAGGGATTTAAACACATGGGCTCTGGCATATACTCAGCAATAATACTGATCAATTGAATGTTATTTACTGATTGGAATTCGGGGCAAAAAAAAAATGAATAGAAAAAAAAATCATAAATCATGGAATTGCAGAAAGTTTCATAATTTTTAATTCAATAACTTCTGTATAGAGTTCCATTATTGACAACAACAACAACAACAGGAACAACAGTTGTGCCATCAGCATTTGTTTGAAACGCGTAAACAGCAAATGCAGGAGTGAAAAGGGTTATACACTGACAGTGTTATTTCCGTTTTTATGCTCCTGGGATAATTGTGCATTTGCATCGCAAGACTGACTGACACATACTTGTAAACTGGCATACTAGCGGTAGTACAGGGTGATTTTTTGAGTTTTGAAAATTAAAAACAAACACAAACTTTGCAATAGTGAATGAAATAGTGAATGAAATTGCCCTCGACTACGCCGTGGCTGGATCCAATTTCTGACGCTAGCAATTCAGCCGGTATCTTACCAATGGCAGCGGTATTGTTGTCTTTCGGGACTGAAATTGTGGCCGACTTATCCCTGTACACGAAAGACTTTACGTAACCCCACAAAAAATTGTCTTGTGGGGCAAATCGCATAAGCTTGGCGGCCAATGGACTGTTAGAAAAGATTTATTGCTTGATAAACGCGCCTCTCAATAGGTTAATAGCATCGCGTGCCGTGGCATGTCATGTCATGTCATGTCCAGACATGTCAACCAAGTACAATTCTTCCATTTTGGGCAAAAACGTCGGTAATCATCGCACGGTACCTTGCTACAGTAACTGTAAGGCTGTGATTCTCAACGTTCTTGAAGAAGTTTAATCCAATAAATCCGCCGGCTAACAAACCGCACCAAACAGTGCAACTTTCATGGTGCATTGGTAGCTCTTCAGTTGCCTCTGGCTGCTTTTCACATCAAGGTCGGCAATTCTGATTGTTGGCGTACCCATTGAGACAAAAATTAACTTCGACCCTAAAGACAATTTATCAAATAACACAAGCCCAATTGCTGACAAATGCACATAACGCGATCTTCATTGGCACTGGCCGATACAGCAGCAATATATTCCTCAGTACGCTCGCTTCGTATACGCATTGGTGGATTAATGTTCAATAAAGAGAAACTGGTACGAAATTTGGACACAACAGTGGGTCGATTGTGATGACCATAAAACGTATGTAATTTACGAAACACATTTCTCGCTCACCGCCAATTTCGATACCAAAATTCATAGCAAAAAATAATCACCCGGTGGAATATTTAAAGAATTTCACTTTATGGGGCAGAGTTTTTACTGTAAAACTGAAATATATTGGAAAACAAAATATGAATAAATTAAATTGTAGAAGAGTATTGAAATGGGAAAAGTTGAACAGAGATGATTCAAAGAGTAACGAGGATAAGATATTCATATTGAGAACATGCGAGCATGAACGATGAAACCGAACTGGGGCATAAAGAGTTTTATCGTACAATTTGAAATTAATAAAAGCTAAGCTATGCAGTCGTCAGATGGAATCCATTTTATGTTAAGGGCATTTGTTCTTATGCTCTCATTTCGAGAAACTTATTCTCACGCAACAACGTTGCCATATTTTTATTGAATTTAAAGGGGTTTCCAACATACAATAATAATATGATAAAATTTAAAAGAAAACAGAAACGCGAAGAGCACTATTAAAAAAAGCTATACATTGACATAAAATGAGAACACTTGCGGTTACGGTCGCAGTTTTCAGGCTTTCTCTCTCTCTCTCTATCTCTCACAACGCTTAGTGGTTGAAGTTGAAGCCGTATTTAAATTGGTACCGTGAAAGAACTCCCAAATGAAATAACCAAAAAAAAAAGAAAATGAAATGACTCCCAACAAAATATTCAAAAATCCCATACAAATTGGGAGTTATTTCAAAATGCAATAACTCCCAATTTTTTAGAGGTTATTTCATAATTTTTCATTGGGAGTTATTTTATAATGAAATAACTCCCAAATGAAATAAATCCTAACTGAATTCTGTTGGGAGTTATTTCATTTATTTTGATAATTGGGAGTTATTTCATTTTTGACTGAAATTGCATTTCAGTTCATTCGGATATTTCGCTTACAAACTTTTATGGTATTCCAAACACCGGCTTGGCTAACAAAATATTTTCCTCCTTCAACCTACAGGTATGGTATAGAAGTTATTTCATTTTAATTAATTCAAGAGCTATTATTAGGAGTCACCTAATGGAAGCTATTTAATTAGGACTTATTCCATTATTCTGGCTACAGAGTAAACTTTTAGTCAGCGAAGCCGGTGTTTGTTATACCATAGAGAACAAAATCCTTCCGCCCGGCCGAAGGCCGGCTATGCAGGAAACCTTTGGTGAGCGGTGCCGGGGTTTGTTATACTATAGAGGTTAAATCCTTCCATCCGGTCGAAGGCCGGCTACACAGGCCGAGATGGCTCAATGATCTCTCTATGGTATTTGGAACACCGGCTTCGCTAACAAAATATTGTCTGTATAGCCGGCCTTTGGTCATATATCTATGATATATGGTATGATATCAAAGTTAAGGACCTCTTTCATCCGGAGTTACCTGTTATACCATAGAGGTTAAAACAGCTAAACAGTGCCCGGGTGCAAATATAATTTGTATTGGGAGTTATTTAATTTTTTGTTGGGACTTATTTCATTTGGGAGTTATTTCACGGTATCTTTAAATTCATTATAGAGTTTTTCTTGCAAATTGCGATTCGGTTACTATATTATGTTTATATAATTAAAATACTTTGGTTGTGGTTGGAAGTTTAGTAAAATATTATATTGTTCAACTCAACCAAGTTATTACCATGCAAATTATTTAATGATTAAATGTAAACAGTAACGTGTTTATGGCAACTAAAGTAATATTTAAAATATTTTCAAATAAACACAATATGTTTGCCACAACAAGATATTATTGTAGAAAACATAATATAGTTGTGGTGACCATACACGACAACCATGTTTTTGTTAGGGTATAGACACTGCTGTTTATGCGCTTAGTGGGCTACGCAGCGTTTTTAACAGGACCTGATTTGATTGGAAAATTTTTTATGAACAATAAATACATACACACATACACATGCATACATAAATGTATATGTATGGATTTTCTATCGCGAAAGTGACGCTCTCCGTAGAAGCGTCTTCCGTATTGAGAAGTTGTACCCCCCGGAAGTAACTTCTAGAAGACACGTCATAGTGACGAAATCGTATCTTCCGGAAGTCGAATTCTTTTGCTTTTGATTTTGATTTTTTTTTTTTTTTTTGCCTTTACAGATAATTCACTCATATTGACTATGGAATAATTATTAAATTAACAAATAATTAACAATTATGTAAAAACTACAGCAATAACAAAACAAACTCATACTTTATCGTTGACCGACCACAGCAGAAGACAAAAAGAAACTGATCTCGATGATGTCGAGAACTTCTTTTAATTTTATTTCTTAGTGTTGTGTTTGCTTATTATATCCATAACGCCGCATGTCATTTTCGGTTGGTGTTCTAAACAACTAACTATTTTCCAAACGTCGTCTGGATGATTAAAAGACGACTGCAATGTAAATTGTTATTGTGAAATTCAAACTATCTTCCAATTAACGTTGGGAAGTGAGTAAGACGTAACGCCTTTGACGATGGACGATGAAAGAATCTTCGAAATGTTGGCAGGGGGGTAGTTCCGTAAATAAAAGCACTTGTTTTCGTATATCAGCAAGGTATTGTTTGCTAACTAAGCTCTTTTAAGGTCGTGCATTGTGCCTTTCAAACACTGAGAAGTCCATTGTAAAACTTTGCAAGGTACAAAAATCCCAACACATACTGGCATGCAAGTGTGTGAGAGTGTGTGAATAAAGAGTGTTTAAACATAGAAGAATAGATAAACTTAAAAAAAAGGCCTTTTTCTAAAACTACATACTGGCAAATGTACATGTATGTGTGTAATTTTTATACACAGTTTTTACAACATACAAGTTCAATACTCAATAGCTTTAAAGTCTAAAGTGTCTGTATATGTATGTGTGTGTGTGTGTGATATAGCGCCCCATACCAGTTAGTGGTAGAGTAGAGCAAGTGTACGAGTGAAATAGTAAAGAAAAGTTCAATGAATTTGATTGCAACGCAAGTAATGTAATTTAAAGTAAATTTTTGTCGTTTACACAATGCAAAGCCATTTTAATAGAATTGAGCGAATTAGATTTTCTCCTTTCTACTGCACAAACCATTTTACATACACACACACATGCACAAACATACTTAATTCAGTTAAAGAGTTTATGGGGCACAAGGACTATTGACAAGCATGTTTAGGTCAATATTTCTTTTTGTTAAATATATAGAAATAAATATAGATATATATTGAGGAAGGACCTCATTCAGAGTAGGAATAATAGGAAGAAACTTTTGTAAAATTTATGGCTTCAAGAACAAAGGCTGAAGCAAGGAAAGGCGGTTAATGTAGTGCATAGGATATTTTTTTTTAGAGCCCGATAGTTCTTCCGAAGGATTTAACTGTCATAGTGCGCTCACTTTTTGAAATTTATGATCAGTATACTCTCGAAAATCATTATGAATTTTACTTTGAATATCAGCCCAGTCATTAACTGATCCGTAGTTTTATCGCGACATTGTGTTTAGCAAACAGGCTCAGTTTTGGTTTAATACACAAAACTGCCTTTTATGGAGTGCTACCAATCCACAACCGGACCCTATGAACTCCATTACAGCCAGAAAAATGCAACACTTGGTGCCGTTTGTCATGCCACCAGGTGGCATCATTGGACCTTACTTCTTGAAAAATGAAGCAGGAGCTCGCATGCTTGTAAACTGCAAAAGGCGTTTGGCAAACCTGCTTTAAATATTTGACAAAAAAAATGTTTTATTACAAAATTCTAATTCCTTTATATTGTCCTTGTCCTCCTGCTTTCGTCCTTTTTTTTAAGCAACAATAAAAATCGAAAAATAGAATTTTTGCACAATTTTATAATAAAGAGCACTTGAATTTCTTATACTTCTAGTCGGTTTAATAATATTTTTTTTTATAGAATTTTTTTCTTTTCATCTCAACAAGTATCCTGCTGTGTTGCAGTGCTTAGTGTTAGCCTGTGTTCTTGTCACATTGTATACAATGTGAAATATGTATATTTTGCTTGAACATACTCGTAAATTATTTTTAATATTTTGTGCAATTCCTTTTGCCTTTGCCTTTTTGTTGTATTGAATTTTATGTCATTTATGGATTTTGTTCTTATTAGTCCTGCCAGCATCCGTTTACTAAGTTATTGCCTGTCGTTGTTGTTTTTATTATTTCAATGTCTAAATGGATTTTTGGTTTATAGACTGGCTTGTTATACATTTATTAAGTCTTATTCTTCATGCTAAAATGAGTGCGGGGACGTGAGACAATAACCTAGTAGAGAGGAGAACAAGGCTAGATGAAGGAAAGAACCTACATGCAGATACACGTAGCTAATCTAGCTCAGCTTAGACCGGTTTCGAACAAAGGATCTTCGAAGGTTTCACAAGATGCAATTAAGGGACATTGCAGATTTTGTAATCATGCCGAGAGAATGGCGTTGCCTGCCATTGACTAGTGTAAAAGCTGTCACAAAGTCTTCTCACTATTTAATATCCTGTACCGTTTTACTGGCCTAGAGAACCAACGCCAGAATCATCTCGTGGGAGGAACATATTCCGACATCAGGACCAGCAGCTGGTTCGGTGTTGACTCCACATCGGGTCAGTTATATAGTGACCAATCAACCCTTCCTCTCCCTGCCTTAATAACAGTCTTACTTAATATTCTTCACTCTCCACATTTCGGCTGTATTTTCTTCCTTTTTATCAGGTCACACAACAATGAGACTGGATTTGCACCACCACGTGAGCCTGTGTTGCAGTTGGCCCGTAAACCTTACCTAACGTACCTTGACTTAGTCTATGGCTAAAGCCCTAAAATCTACCACTTAGCTACACTTCAAAAAGGCAGACAGCTGGCAGACAAAAGGGTATGGCTTGTCGGAACTGAGTGTACTGTCAGAAGGTCTGAGCTCGTAGTGGCGGCCGCAACAGATTCCTGTCTCTGCAAGGAGTCTGGCTAGATAAGTCGTGGCAAGAGGAGTGAACACTCTCTTATAAAAATTCCTATTCCAGTTTGGTTCAGCATACGCCAGGTATGCATAGAGAAGAAGGTGATAGGTCTCTAGTATGCGAACTTTGAATAGCAGTCGATCTCCAGTTTTAATAGCGACTTACCCGCTCATATAAAGCTCAGTGTAGGTGGACATCTTTTACTCCATTACTGCTGGGAATTATATGAATTCTTAGCAGAAACTCCAGTTTTAATTTGGCAAAGAGAGAAGGAGGAAGGTATGAACAAGAAGGATGGACGAATCAATCTCTTAAGTTACGTAGAAGGCGTTAGACCTTACAATTCCGATAGGGATGGACAATGAAGCCTCGCAAAAGGTGTAAAGGATAAACTCTGCAGGAACTCGGGTGTTTATTGATTGGCCAATGGAGAAGTTCTGAAAAGATGCACAAGAAAACCTCGCAAGGGGTGGAGGGGTCGGTCAGTCTTCCAAAGATTCTCCTGAGACTGTAGAACACATTGTGGGTGAATGTCCAGCACTGGGTAGCATAAAGCTGATGATCACGGGTAGAGACTTGTGTTACGGAGATGCCATGGGGGATGAGGAAAAAGGTCGGAAGTTCGAAATCATTACATTCTAGACTAAACGCTAACGTTAGCACGAGACTCAGTGAAAGTTAATTACAAATACGTTGTCTAAAATCAATTCGAGGAAAGAAGGGAGACGAAATAGGACCCATAGAATAAGCTGTGTACTTCGTTATCTCCCTACATTAAATAATACACTCCAGGGAGGAATAGTGTACATGTGCCAGTTATGTTAAGGTACTTTACTGGAAAATGCCTTAACAGAAGTAAAGAAAAATTTTTAAGACAATCTTAAATCATTCACCAGACTCTTCTCTGGATTGAATATCTAGTTCGCTAATAAAAATGTTAAAATTTTAGAGTTCTTTACTCACCTGTATTAACCAAAATGATCTACCCGGACAACTTTGTGTAGCTCCCGCTATTATACGTTTTGGCTTTGAGGTGCCCAGATGTACAATGCAACCGCAACGACAACCAGGACCAATTTCTTGACTCACATCGGTGCGATTAAGTTTACTGAACACAGAGCCGCTAGTCTCATAGATGCAATCCCAGGTATCGCTAATTGATTTACCGCATTTTTCAGTTTGAACTGATGTACCCTGCAAGAGAATGAAATGAACGTTAACAAAAAGATTTCCTCAGAAAATGGTTAAGGTTAAAAAAAAAGAATTTCCAACTGTTCAGAGTTTTATTACAAATAAAGATTTCATACAGTTTTTTCTTAAGAAAACTCTTAATATTCGCTGCAGAATTCTATTCCCATTTCGTATAAAAGTCTCTCAAGATTTACTACAGAATTTTATTTTTATTTTAAAACTGTCTACGGAAATCTCCGAAGATAGATAGGCTTTAGACCAGCTACACACGATGCAACATTAAAGGAAACACTGGCATGTTTCAATTAAGATTTAATCGTTGCTTGTTGAAATTCAAATTCCCAAAATATCGAAATTTTTTCATTGTTGTTGTGTTTATAATAACAATGTTCCCTCGTCTGTATCGATGTTGACAGTTTTTGGTGGCTTATTTTGTTGTAAGCAGTCGTAAAATGATGATCATATTATTTTCTTACGCGTTTTTTTTTTTTTACCCACAACTGATGTTTCGTTTATGGTTTCCTCTTTGGTTGTACCAAAAAATTAAACTCGGTTTCTAAAACATGTTTCCTCGTGTGTATCTAACATTCGAAATTTTAGCAATGTATTCTGACTGACATCTGGTTGGTTTTTAAATTATGAAATTTATTTCAATTTTTCCAATTCAAATTTTATTTTGAAAATCTTTTTCTTTTTAATACAAAATATTAATAGAATATTCCTCCGATTCAATATCCGGTAGGCTTCTGGTTCCCGACATCTGCGATAGACGAGAGAGTCGCGACAAAGATTCTGGCTCCAGAGATACTTTATCCATTTCTGCCGATTGCTCTACCGTGCCACTATCTACAGCTGAATTTATATTATGATCTGTCGTATTAGCAGGAGTGGAGGCAAAATCACTGCTTGAACCTTCTTCTCCTAAATCTTCGGGCTCTTCTTCCATTTGTACTATTTCCATATCTTCATGTGAGGAGGAAACTATTAGCATTGAACCCATTTCCGCATCGACTATATAGCCGCCACTACTACGTTCCCGGGGTATAATGCGGCTATCTTTTTCACCTAGCTGAAATTCAGATACCATGCCTTCATTAGAGGTCCCTTTTTGAGCTTCGCGTTTAAAGATTTCCATGAGAGAAGAAGCGGTGCGTGGCAAAAAGCCCATTTTACCAGGACGATAAAGAGACGAATGAGAACGCGAAACGGTTCGTATGGAGGGTGTATCGGGCAAACGTTCAGATTGGCTGCTAATCAGTTGCACGAGTTCATTAAGTAAATCGCGACGCTTCAAATGTCTTAAAGCGGATTCATCTGTTTCAGAAGTTTCCTTCGATGCGGGGGTACCCGGTTCCTCAACGGCTTTAATAGCTACTTCCACAGCAAGTTTAATTTGTTGTATCACTCCCCTTAAGCTCGCAATTTCGTCAACTTGCTGTTCGTGCAGAGCCAATAAACGGTTCTTTTCCAATTTCAAGCCTTCAATACGCTGACCCAACGCCGCCAACTTCTTGCTCATTTTATTAACACTGAAATGATCGCAGACGTCCCTTTTCATAATGTGTTCATACTGGTCCTTGTACTTGACCACCTCAGTGTATTTGGTCTTCAAACGTTCATAGTTATCGGTGAGTTTCTCGATGATGTGTATTTTATTTTGGGCACTCTTTATAAGTTGGTTTTTAAGTTGATCCAAGGCGGCATATTGTTCGGCCATCTCCTTGTTTTTCTGCACATGCTCATCGAAGTCGTGCTGCATTTTAATTTGCGACAACACTAGTATATCGATTTCCTTTTGCAAGGCTATATTTTCTCTAATCAAACGGCGAGTATAACCGGCATTACGTATCTCGCTAGAACGAGTAAAGTCTTCGGATACTTGCAAAAGTTTTGCTTCTACTTCGGTTTTTAAGGCATCCTTTTCCACCACGGCTTTTTGCTCTAAATTAAAAATGAGCTCCTGATAGCTGCGATCCTTTTCCTTTAGCTCCTCTTCTTGATCGGAAAATTTGGATAGCAAAACATCTCTTTGTATGCGAAATTCATCTAGTGAATTGAGCTTGCCATTGAGCAACTTAATTTCAGAATTTAACTGATCATGCATAGCCTTGTATTTCGATTCGAGATCCTTTATGTGCTCGGCAGCTTCAATATTTTCCTTTTTACGCACTTTGGTGATTTCCTCTAAGCGCTCTTCCAGCTCTTTAATGGTAGCATTTCGTTCGCCCAAAGTTCTTTCCAAATGGGCAGCCACATCTATGCGGTCTTCTTCTAAGCTTCTCAATTTCTCTTTCAAACTATAATTGGTATCATCCAAAGTGACCACTAGGCCTCTTAAGCGTGCCAATTTTTTATTGAGATCTGTGATGGTCAACTCGCAAAAAGCTTTGTCCACTTGTTTCAATTTATTCGGGTCAACTTTCTTGGCCTTTTTGCCCTTGCCACCTTTGCCTTTTCCGCCTGCATTCATTTTTCAAACTAAAACTTCTCGTGAAATATTTTGACAAAGCTTTAACTATAAAATATGTACAAATTTTATAAATTTATTGATTAAACAAAATCCATTTTATTTTTCTTTCATCAGAGTTGTCATTAGCAACCACAAAGTTGCCACCCCTTTAGGTTTATGTTTAAACTGTTTTCATAAAACTTTCATATTCTACGTGCAAATGAGCATTTATATTTCACCTTCTTTTGTTTTAAACTTAAAGTTAAACGAACTTTTTGCTTCTCGTTCATAAGTTGTAAGAGACAACAAAAAAAAAAAATTTAGACTAAGAATTCCTTTTAAGTATCATTTCATTTCTCACTCCCAGCGGCATGTAATTTTTCCCCTTGCATTTTCTACATAAATTCATTACTCGTATTTCAACATTGTCTTGAGTGTAAATAGTTTTCTAGGAATTTCATCGTAAGAAAAGAAAACAATATATGAAATTAAAACGATTCAACGTATTTCCCTGCGTTACTATTTATTCCACGGGGAAGACAAGTCTATGTGTATTGATGTCACCACGGCTTTCAGCGGATCTTATGAGCAAATGGCATTCGGTTAGACAGAGTAGTGGCAGATATTAGATAGGGATGGGAGGGTTGATGAAAGCACCTAATTTTAGAGATAAAAAAGTATGTGAAAGCGGATCATTTGAGGCACAAGGGTTGAAAGCAATAAAACAATTTGAAGTTTAAAAGCTCTTGGAAAAGTTTTTCAATTTAAGCTAGTTTAGGAATGGCAGAATACTGATTTTAATCAAATTGAGCTTTAAATGCTTTTCTGGCAGAGTTGTTAAAATTGCTTAGAAAAGCTTTTCAATTTAAGCTATTCAATTTAATGTAAGCTTTCCAATTTAAACTAGAATAGAGTGCTAAAGAGCTTTAAGTGCTTTTCTGGCAGAGTTGTTAAAATTGCTTAAAAAAGCTTTTCAATTTCAGCTATTCAATTTAGTTTAAGCTTTTTCAATTTAAGCTAGAATAGAGTGCTAAAGAGCTTTAAGTTCTTTTCTGGCAGAGTTGTTAAAATTGCTTAAAAAAGCTTTTCAATTTCAGCTATTCAATTTAGTTTAAGCTTTTTCAATTTAAGCTAGAATAGAGTGCTGAAGAGCTGTAAATATGAGCTTTAAATGCTTTTCGTGCAGTGTTGTCAAAACGGCGGTTTTTCTCTTAATTTTTTCGTCATCCAAAGTGGGAAGTATATGAAAAAATTCCCTGAGTGAATTTTTTTAGCCCTGGCTTTTTTGTGGTTGACGGTTTCCAGCAGTAATCAAAATTCAAAAATCGTTCCCAGACTGGTGTCGTAAATTCCATTTTAACTCTGAAGTATGCACGTAAATTATACAGGATGGAAGGATGCGTGCGCACCATTTGAAGGTGGTTTAGAACGTACTACTTTACAAACGTAAAACTCAAGGGTAAATAATATCAAAATTTATCTGTGTCTTAAAACTGAAAGTAAAAATCTTACGACTAATTCTCATGTTTTTGCAGCATTGGTATAGAGCCAAAGCATTGTAAACAGAAAACAGCTGTTGTTAGAAAAGTATCAAATCAAGGTAAATTGATAACAGGTAAACTCATCGGCTTATTTCCGGCATCCAATCAGTTGGAAAAAAACTACTGGTGAGTTGACCTGATTATTCTACACTGCGTAAACTAATTCTAAAAATACACACATCCATAGATACAAATCAATTTTTAATAGAAAATATTTGTCAAACATAACAAAGATTAGCTAGCATTCGGTAGCTGTTTTTGTTTCTTTACAGAAAAGGACATTCCTGATCTATTAGGATGTGATGGCTGTGTAAAAAATGTCAAAAAACAAAGAGCGTAATATGACTCTTTTATTTTTATCTATATTTTCTCTCAATGTCGTACCGTTCGTTACATATTAAGGGGCACGGTAGTGCGCCAGGCCAAGATCAGGTCTATTTAAAGCACCCAGCGTGTATATTACACGAAATCATTAGCACTGTTTTTATCTCCCCTCAAACTCATTGTCCAAGTTTACCATAACAGCTTCCCGAGAAATGAAGGTGTAAAAAGGTATAAATATTTTAGTAAATATTCACTGACTCACTGATTCGCTTACTCATCAATATTATGGGGCACTTCCACTGTAGCTAGAGAACTGGAATTTGGTATACGGGTAGGCCTTGAAGAATAACAAATGAGAATAAAAGGCCACTTTTCAGCTAGCAGGACTAGGGTTTCCTCTTAGTTGTATGGAGCATTTCCACGGTAGCTAAAAAGCTGAAGTTTGATATAACCTAACCGTTTGTAAGCTTTCAGCTAAAAGAGTTTTAATACATACTTTAATACATAACTTGGAAAAAATGACTCAGATCCACACAAAAACATAAATGTGAAAATAAAGCCAACGTTCATATCCAAAAATTTCGGTCGTAAAAAGTACTGAGATCAAAATGAGGAGCAAGTTCTTCATATGTACAATACCATCACATTTCTAGGCAACTTGCTAGCTGGGCAACATTTTTTCTTTCCTAATATGAGAAAGGATTATGGGAAAAATGTTACCAAATTTTAAAAATTTTTAATTCCCTTTTCCATCCACTGACCTGCCTTCTTTTTAATCTACAGCTTTACACATTTTACGCATATCCTGTCTCTGTTTACATACGTAAATATACATAGTTGTATGTGTGTGCGTGTGTGTGTGTATGGACAAATGGATGAGTGCATGTAAACAGATATAGAGAGACTTCAGTGACTGCACTATGTGCTTAACAATAACAATGTGGCTTTACGAAAATTTGCCAGTTGCTTAAAAGTTTTCCCATTTACAAAATTGCCATTAAGTTTTCTGAATACGTGTCATGCGAATACTGCAAACAAAACACATTTTCATTTCTCACCCCTTTTCGAATGGAATTGTTAGTGTTGAAGTAGATTGGGTAAATGAATGTTTGGAAGATGAAAGGCCAAAATATTTACTAATACATTGGCAAGAAATTCCCATACATACAAACATACAAACTTACCTCACAAAATTTCGCCCCATAACGAGGTGGCGGTGAGTCGCAAAAACGATAACGATTTCTTGTGCCACCAAGACAATTTGTTGAACAGGGCGTCCATTCACTCCAGGGACCCCAACCACCAGTGTCAGATTCTGCAAAAAGAAAATATAAACAATTGAAATTTATACTTGCAGTTTGTTTAGTTGGGCAATTTCGTGAGCATAGAATTTTTGATATAAAAGGAATTTATTAAATGGAATATGCCCTGCATATTTGCATATTAAAAATCTGTTATAAAATATTTACTAGGGGTGTTTGCATGAGAGCTTAAAAATATGTTCTAGTTAAAAAAAAAAAAAATGTTGCATAAAATCTATTTTTAAACTCTTTCTACTTGCCAAACAAGAAAAATATAAATTTTTACAATTGAATAAATAAATATTATAAACATGGTTCAATTCAAGCAGTGTTTCTCAAATTGTTTTTATAGACGTAAGCAAAAAGTTGTATATGAATTCCGCACAAAGCATGTAACGTGCATCAAGTGCATGCCATCTGATTAAAAAATATAAATCTGCCTAATTATTGCTTCAAACTACCTGCTGTTACTAATATACTTGCATACCACCTAAGTACAGCTTATAATTCTCATTAAGTTAATAGTTTTGCCTTAATAAGTATTTTAAGTTTCATTACAGTCGAGGCGGTTCACACCCGATAAAAATTTGAATCGTAAGACTCCGAAAGTAGAGCCAACTAATTTCTGTAAAGAGATTAGCTGAACCACTTTGGAGCAATACCTTGGCCCAAGTCGAAGTATTGCCAAAACATTTTAGCACAACGGCCTCGACTGACGGTTTTGGCACAGCAAATTTGTCTGGCTGTTTTGGCCCAGCAACTTTGTCTGGCTGTTTTGGTACGGCGGCTTCGGCTGCCTGTTTTGACACAACGGCTTGGGCTGCCTGTTTTGACACAACGGCTTTGGCTGACTGGTTTGGCTCAGCGGCTTCGGCTGACTATTTTGGCGCAGCGCCCTCGGCTGACTGTCTTACTAGTTCCCCCCCGGTGGCATATAGCATCATGGTAAACCCTGCCACCTTGATGGTTTGCTGCTAGGGGAAAAGAGGGGCACCAGTTCCTCAGACTTGTCAGGAGCCTGAAACTGGAAGAAGGTAGGACTTTTATGTTCGACCAGTAGCGAAATAAACTGGTACCACGGGAACCAGTAACCCCTGGAACTTCGGTTCCAAACTGGTTTTTGGTGAGGGTCCTTCGGGGGTACAGCTGGTAGCTGTGGTTTATACCCAAAGCGGGGAGGTTCACTGCAGGACCGATGTGGCGTTGCATAGCAACGCAATCTGTCAATATTATTTGTTGACAACAGGAGATTAGGTAGCTCCAAACCCCTCAGCAAGGGGTGGGGCCGGGGGCCTGGCAAACCCCTGTCCTAATTTGCAACATATGGGATGGCATAGATGCTATTCCGGTAGTGCCTATGCGGTCGCATAGGGGCGCTGGTCTGGCCGCTTAATGGCACACCCGTTGTTGGACCACCGTGAGATTGAGCCAACGTTGGCAGGTGCACACGTAAATCTAATCATAATCTGTCTCACTAGTTAAGTTGGCTCAAGCATAGAGTTTAACTATATTAAAGGTACTAGTATTGTTAAGAAAATCTCCGATAACCCAGGATTTCCTGAATACCCGAATCTTGTTCCGAAGGAGATCAGTTCGCAGAACCCAAATAGCTGTCAAAGACACCCGACTGAATCTACGTAGCTGCCGACTTTAATAAATATTCTAAAGTAATTGAAACGTGTAAATAAGGATACGCATGGTGTGCCGCCCGAGTGGCTAAAGCAATTGAATTTTACTTAAGGTTTGTGGATGCGAAAGCCGACCCCGGCCACTGCCGAGCTACCTCAGCCTTAGCCAAACCACCTAACAAGTACCGAAACTTGCCAGCATTTAAGCGCTTTTTTACGTGCCGATAGAAATTTACAAACATAAACATACACCCCGGTATACAAACATTACATTTTTAGTTCTATCTAGCCAACATACTTGAAACCACCAAATACACTTCGTTGATACGTTATAATTCTCATTTAGTTTAAAATAAATATTTTATATAGCGTGAAGGTTTGGCCATGAAATGGCTAGCAGTTATCGCTACCGTACGAATGTAGGTTGCAAGCAGGCAGTGTTGCCAAAACTCCTCAGTAATTTCCGCCAGATGTTTATCTAAAAACAGCTAGAAACCATTGACCACACCAGGCCATATGGCTACACTATGTCGCTGACCGCCCTGTATCCAGCAACTTAATTATTTTGAACACCACAGCTATTTAGGAATGCTAAGATATTAACAGCTGTTGCAATAAATCTTTTATATTTTAGTGTTGCCACAAGTTTAATTTCTTCTCATGGAACAAGTCTTGCGGGTAGGTGGGCCTGCAAAGTTGTAACTATAATCGGATAGATCTTTTGAACTATAACAAGCACAGTAGCGAACTATATGCTAAATTAAAGCTTCGATGCATCAACATCTACGAGGTGTGGACCCAAAATAGGGGGGAAATAAATATACAATTACTTATTTTGAATCATTTATTAAAACTCCTGATTTATTTAAAAACTCCTGCGTATGCTTTGTAACATTTAAGCTTTTTAATTTTATTTCTTATTTAACAATAAAAAATATTTCGAAGCACTAATTTGCTTCACATATTTTGTTCTATTGTCGACATTGTTTTTGTTTTGTAGCCAACTAAAATATAATTTCGTTTAATTTAACCACGAGGCAAAAGCAGCAGCATGGAGAACAACCTGCAGCCGTGTGTGTGGCCTTGTTGTCATCGAACTAATCTTTCTCACATAAACTTGTGTATTTTAATTTTGACAGTTTGTCGTCGGTAATAGCCTGCTGTCTTTTATGTGTTTAATGCACAATTCTCCCACATATTAAAAAGTTAACAAAATATTGCCAAGCTAGCAAAAGCTGCCTAGAAATGACACGGTATTGTACATATCAAGTGCATGGTTCTCATAACGGCCTGATTTTTGGATAGGAAATTGGCCTTATATAAATTACTTTGGGAAACTCTGCATTTTACAACAAAAACACTCAGAGCAATATATGAAGAGACACAATAAACAATATAAAATGATGCTATATGTGACACTAAATACATGACAAAACGTATACGATGTTGACTTTACATGTCGTCGTTGCCATCGTTTTCATTTTCAGTGTGTGAAACGAAACAATACATGTAAATCACACAAACGTACAACAAACACATCCGGCACTGTTTAAACGCATTAAAACATGCAACGAATCGTAGTAAGTGAATAAATGCAGCCAGTTCAGCAAAAAAAAAAAAACTTCAACTTGTGAATCTTCGAAATATGGAGCAACTAAAATAAACACAATGTAGGAAAGTGCTGCAGCATCGATACACTACTCCACGCTTGTGATTGAAGTGGCAATAGTAAACAAGGGAAGATGCTTTAGGATTTAAAAGCAAAAAATTTGCTTGTTTTCGGAAATGATACGAAACGATGACGATGATGATGACGATATCAATGATGACAATGTGAAAAAGTGATGAATCACTATTTGCGAATTTTATAGCACATTAGCACGTACAAACTCAAATGACTTGGAGCTCGTTAAAAGCTTTTAAGGCTCAATTAAAAGTTTTAAATCTATAGGGTGTCTCAATAAAAGTTCAATAGGGAAATTGTTGCTGCAATAAATCTATTGTTTGTTCCTGTAACGAATAACACTTTCTAAAATTTCTTCCACCCCTTTCCGTATTTCTAACGCAATAGGGGAAATTTCCCCATCGAAATTTTCGCGAAGTTTACTATCGGTCTCAGCGTAATGGGCTTTCACAATGATAGCACGTTCTTCTTTTCTATAGCACTGCATTTTTAATAATCGGATCAGAGTTGCCACTTGCACGAAAAAAAAATTCCCCGAAATTTAAAGAGTGCATTATTCTTGAGACACCCAACTATACTTTATACAAATTTCCACTCAGACCAGGTGCTGATCCAGGGGGATAGAAAATGGGATCCTGCCCCGTTCAAAACGATTAAAAAACAAATTTTTCCAAACGCAAATTTGTAAATTATTCTTGAAATTATGGAATTCGTTAAGCCTAGTTAGACATGACCAATAATCTTTCGAGGACTTGGAGCCTCATAGGATCCAAGATAGCATATGTATGTGTGTATATATTCGTATATTTAAATGGAATTTTGTATGTGTGATTTGAAGACAAGCTGGTTTCGGTGACCGGGTGATCACCAAACGAAACTTGAAGAGGGATGGTGGAAAGAGTCATTTCAAATATCTATATCAAATCACCCGATAGGAAAATCAAATCGAAAATCAATATGTATGTTTGCATAATTAAGCTTTATGTTCACTTACCCTTTACCGGTAGCGTGGGCACACAATCCATTCTTACATCGGCCACTGCTCCTGATATCGCCTGAGTCACGTACACAAAACAATATTCCACATATTTCTCGGTGAACAAATCACAATTGAAGTACAAAGAATATTGATTTTTCACCACCCTCTGTTCCGCAATATAGTGCAGCGTGGTGGGCGGCTTCAAAGACGCCACATCTGCTCTCAATTTGGCATAGACTCTAACACGATCACCCTGTTCCAAAATGCAAGTGGGGTACTCATACAACACCCCTATGCCGGTATGAGGATCACAGGGAAATATACTGCGGGCATAGACATTAAATACATATTTCTCACTCCAGTCCACTGATATAAAACGTCTGGTTATGGGTATGTGGGGCAAAGGAATCATGGGCCTCAATTGCACCGCATAGTTGCCAGCCAAGCCAAACAGATTACAGGCTAGTTTAAGGGATTTTTGCTTTGGATAACCCCTAACCTGTTCAGCATAGAGAATGCTAGATTTTGAAACATTTTGTGGCGACACTTGGGAACACAAACGCTCCCTGCCACAATAGATGAGTTCCAGCCAAAATTCAGGTAAATCTTCACGTTTCCAGGCATTATCACAATTGACCTCGGGAAAACGTAGAGTAACCTCGACTGCCGTTTCCGGATATGTGCGCAGACGGACAGGACTTACAATCATTTCGGCACTGGGCCATCGCACATCCAATGTCTGTCTAAGGCGTTCATCGAAAACCGGTATCAAGGTGGTGGTAGTGGTGGTCATGGTAGGTGGCGGGCCACTGCCGCCTCTTTTACTGCTCGAGCTGGTGATGTTAGTGTTTGCAGGCATTGTATTGGTGGTTTTTAAATTCGTTACCACCTGCATTTCGTATAGGCCTCCCTGCATAAAAGTCTGACAGGGCACGGCCACTTGCGTAACATTGTGCCGCGGATCGGGATAAAGTAATATATTTTCTATGATTTCTTTTCGCTGGCGTTGCAAAACAAATGAATCATTATGAGAGTTGTTGGCTGTAGCTAAAGGCTTGTTAAACTCTTCCCCCGATGTTGCAACATTTGTAGGTGTCAATGCTGCATCGTCAATGTATTTACTAATGACCAAAGTGCTTGTTATTATATTCTCTACTCGTACTTGTAGGACATGCTGTGTCACATTGCCACTTGATGCGTTGTTTAGCGTGCGTGATGTTGTTGATGTTTGCGTTGTGTCTATTGATCCCACTCCTGGCAGTGCATTTTGTTGTGTTGTTGTTGTTGTTGTTGGTGCTTTTTTCGTTGTCGTCGTCCTCGCCGTCGTTGTTGTGGCTGAGGTGGTTGCTTTTATTATGTCGTTTTCTATATCTTCTGGTGAAAATTGTATCTGCACATGTAGATCTCCGCTTAAAGCGGTAAACGTTGTTGGAGTCATAAGACGACCCTTTCGAATTGCTAACACGTGACCTTTTATTTGTTGTCGTTGTTGCAAGCAGCCATTCATAATTTCATTTTGCATTCATAATTTCAATTTTTATTAAAATGAAATTGTGGCAGTGGTTTGATGTTTTATAAAGAACGAAAAGAAAATGTAAAGAAAGACAGAAATTAAAGATTTTTATTGTTAGCGGGTGGTTTTTTTGTTTTGTGCTTAAACGTGCCCAGAATTAAAGTAATAAAAAATCATGAATTTCTGTAATAAACAAAAGGGTTCTTTCTAGTTAATTAAGAAAACGTTCTTTAACTGAAAACTGAAAGCATAATTTGATACCTTCATTATATCTTTTAAATCTATAAACTTAAAAGAAATCGTGATCAATATTGAACACTTAAGGCAGATAATTAAAAAAAAAAGCAAGCCACCGTTAAGAACTTTTAGGATTTACGAGGGCAATACGAGGCAGGGTACTTTATTATTATACGATATTATTTCTACCAGTCATACACTGATTTATAGTTTCAATTTCAAAACATAAATGTTGAGGGTGGATAAGCCAGTCTATATGCGCATTTCGCTGGTTGCTTAGGCCAGCTCACCAGGTAAACTTTACCAAACTGTGTATTTTAAGGGAGACCCTACAACGACAGAGAAGTATATGCTATAGGATGTTTTTTAAGCCCGATAGAACTGACCAAATGGGTTAACTCTAGAACGAACTGTCATACTGCGCTAATTTTTTGGACATTTCTGTTAAGTATATTCTGGCAAATCATCCTGAATAAATTGATGCTTGAGGAATGCTACGAAATTATTCAGATTTACTTTGAATTTTAGTCAACTTGGATCTTGAAACTTGTACCATTTAATCAGCGCGTTCGGCGAAATTCCGCTATTTGAAATTATATCATTATCGGTTCCCGAGACATGGGCAAAGCCAATTTTTTTTAAATTTTTTTATTTGCACTTTTAAATTTGCGTATTCTGAATCATTACCATATTTATTTGCTATAAAGTCCCCTTAAGTTTTTAAAAAAAAAAACCTCAAAATGTCAAGAACGTACAAAGAAAACCGAACTCTTTCAAAATCCCAAATTTTGCCATTAATTTAAATTCGAAAAAAATGGAATAAAAAAATTGGCCAAAAAATCGAAATTATGAAAATTTTTAAATTTCACTACAAAAATTTATATATCAGTAGAATTAAGTATTTTCACCAAAAAGCCCAAAATTCTCAAAAAATAAACATTTTAGTGAAAAGTCGAAATTTCAACAAAATCGATGTTAAAAAAAATAAATTTCACAAGTATGAATTTTACCAAAAAAAAAAAAAATGTCACCATAGGATTAAAAATTCACCAATGTATTTAAAAATAATACGGCCATGTTCCGACACTCGCAATTTGCGATTGTGATTTCAACTCGCATGTGAGGTGTGTGTTCTGTAACTCGCATTCGCAAGAGTTTTGGCGATTTCAAGTCGCAAGAGTATACTGAAGTTTAAATACAGCATTTCACTTCAGTATACTCTTGCGACTTGAATTCGCCAAAACTCTTGCGAATGCGAGTTACAATAAGTAACCAAAATTTATCTTCACCATATTTTGAAATTTAACTACAAAATTTACCCAAAGGCAGAAACTGCCCCAAAAAAATCTAGAATTTACCAAAAATGTATACGCATTCAGAGAAAATAAGAACCAGTTAAAGGAACCGTATTTACGAAAAAATCTCTCATCTAAATAAATCATACGACTAAAACCGGACGCCAAAATTAAAGATCACAATCCTCTGAATCAGGTGAAATCTGTAGTATATTTTCAGTTGTTCATGAAGGGTATATAAGATTCTTACTAGTTTTTATTATACTTTAAACTAAATATCATATTTATTTACGCAACATAAAACGAAGCTTTACACAGACAGGGATATGTATCCAACACGAATACATGCTGCACTTTTCTAGCGGTCTAAAAATCCTTTCTTGGATTTATCGATTTCTTTGTATTATAATCTTTACCTAAATTATTAAAGAAAATTTCAATAAATCTATAAACATTTAGATAATCGTTTAATCGATTAAGAAGCTTAAAATTAATTAAAATATCTACCGCAATATTGTACGCCTGCTACATAAATCTTTAACAGTCATTTACGTTCTTAAGTGGAACCTCCGTAAAAGATTCACTTGCATATTTGAAAAAAAAACAACTACTGCACTCGTTTGCCCCCTAACAAATCAATCAATTTCTACTTAATAATCGCTCAATTGTGACAGCTGTCAACCACAGAAGCAACACTTCGCTGGGAGCATTCATTCGAGCACGCTCTAGATAAATTAAGTTACAGTTCAATTTAACATTTTTAACAAAGAGAAAAATAATAAAAATGAATTGAAAATAAATTCATAATTTTCACAACACAAGCATAAGCACAACCACAAGCACAGGGAAAAATAAATTGAAAAATAAGAAGATAAATAATAGGTATGTGTCCTTAAGCATAATACTCACTTGTACAACATTGTAATAATATAAATATTGATAAGAAGACAATTTGCCAGTTATTAAAAGATTTGCCCCAAATTTTACTGTAACGTAAAAATATGTCGCCCCTGTGATGCTGAAGGAAAAGGCGGGAAAATTTTCGGTTTGAACAATAGCAAAATGATGAGCCTTCTTTTGATACTGTTGTGGCTGGAGTGTAGGTGGTGGCGCCTGTTAATAATGTTGATGATAATGTTGTTGCTGTTGTTGTTGTTGTTGTTGTTGTTGTTGTTGTTGTTGTTGTTGGTAATAATAAGAAGCTTTTTGTATTGCGGTTAATGCTGCTATTGTTAAGCATATAGCAGCACATTGCAAAAATCCCAGAGCATATACCAAAATATACACTCGAACTTTAGTTCTCTGTTGGTTTTCTAATTAATTCCTTCACCCACAGTGTAATACATACCAACACACAAGTACTCATGTTCTCACACATCAAAGGAAAAAAATTAAAGAAAATAAAAATAATACATGATTGCTGTATAATTGTTGAAACACAACACACTGTTGCAATATAAATGCACTTGTACTGATTATACGTTTGTTTGTTTGTTTGTTTGTGTGCGCCAAATCTTAACAATTGTTTTTATTTAATGCGTTTGTTGCTGTTGTTGCTATATGGGATAATGACGATTTTTTTTAAGTTCTAGTTACACCCCACTCTCTTCATTAATATTCACACACCCACATACACTCTCTTTTTTATACTGTTTGTTTACAAGCGAGTGTGTATATAGTAGAACAAATCTCAACACTTAACAGTTAACATGTAAAAACAACAACAAAACAATATCAACATCAAATTAAGTATGGAGAGGAAGAGTATAACAATGAATGAGTTTCTGTTAAGAGTTCCGTTATTTTTGCCATTGTGTTTTTTTTTTCTGCTTGGCTTTTAAATGTTAAGTTTCTTTGTTTTTGTTGTTGTTTGTTATTTGATTTCGTTGTAGTCTTAATGAAAAAACAAATAAAGGAAAATACTTAACAAATGAATTAAGTTTTTCTTCAACTGGTTGTTGTGTTTGCTTGTTCTTGTTTCTCTTTTAATAAAAACGTAGTTTTATAAATGAATTTTTCAATTTAGCACATGTAACGACTTTCTTCTATTCATCCGACAGTTTGTCTGTTTGCCTGTCTATCTGCCAGTTGTTTGATGTTGTTATTACTCTGCTAGTAGCATGTGGCTGGCATCTGTAAAGATAGAGAAAAGCAGAAAATTAATTATAAATTAAGATTAATAAATGAAAAGGTAAATATGTTATGTTTTGTAATAAATGCCATCTATCAGTTCAAAATTTGTAGGTTTAACATCTTTGCTTCTTCTAAATATGAAAATAGCTGGAATTAAGCATGTTTGTATGCAGACGCGGATCGAGGGAGGGGTGAAAAAAGGAAATTTCTCGCTACACCACCAGTAAAAATTAATATTCCTCTCATACATACAAACATTTTAGAGAAGCTGTAGTATGGTTTGTTTTTATTAATCCTTCGCCCCAAAAGTCTAAGCTGGAGCCGCGCCTGATGTATGTATAGGTATGTTGGCGTGTTAGATTCTATAAATTCAATATGTTTTTATGCCTTAAAATAATTTTGTCTACCGTACGATGCTACACTACTGTGTTTGTTTTACATTATAGGCAAGGCTACTTCCCTCTCACACTTTTTCCTGCAACACCTTTCCTGACTTTCATTTGCTTACTGCAAATTTCACATCCGTTCTTCGATTTTACAATTTCCCTGTGCAGCAGGCAACACAGAAAGAAATGTGTGGCAAAATAAAATAAATGTTTAAAACGAAACCAGTTCACAAGCTCAGAGGTTAACTTGGTTTGTCCTATTCAGTTAAATAAAAAGCCCGAAATTCGACAACAATGTATTCTAATATCACTTGCAAGTGGCGTACTATTGTATGCATATGGCAATTTTATTGAAAATCAGATGCGTCAACTTAATTTTGAAGAAAATAAAATTTGGTGTCACGATTTTAATAAGACATGACTCGTTTTGTTTGAAGCTTATAAAAATGTTAAAATTATGATTAAAAAATGTGTTTTTTGTCACAACTTCCCTGATATGAATCTCTGAAACTACTGAGCAGATTTAAAGACAGTGTTAGTATAACTTACACGTACTTTAATGCGGGTTTTTTGAATTTTTTTACTCAGCCAAATAGAACAAACCTTCACTTTGGCGATAAGGGTATATCTCGGCTCTTGGTATATAAGAAATTAAAATATCCATAGAGATCTGGAAGGTCCCACTCTGCAGAAAGAAGCAAAAATATACACGTCGATATACATAATCAAACTATTGGTCCAGCCCAGCACTCTACGCCATTATTTACAATTTCATGGACACCAGATACTATGAAAACCAGACACATTGACACAGGCGAGGCGGCTCTCTCAGTCCGAACGTATATTTAAATTTGAATACAACAAATTAGTCATAGCATTGGTAAAAATTCTTTCCTTTGTCTTGCCTTTTACCCTAAGCTTGCAGTTCTTTCGTACCGTTCGTTTATTTTCTGTTTTTCCATTTGTATCTTTTTAATATTTGTTATTTTTTTTTTCTTCTAATCTCAGCTTAATTTCGACTCTGGTTTTTAGAAACTTGTCGTTTTTTTCTCTCTGTGCATATTTTTTTAACAACAGCAACAATTTGAAGCTAAATCAAAAAACAAAAAAAAAACAATTTAATTTAAGCCGTCTTCTTCATCTGGTGAATTTTTGCTTACTGCCCCATCTGCTAACGTTGCTTTTTCTCAATTTGACTTAAGAATTCTTACAAGTGTTACGCAGTACTTGACTTTGGCATTAATTTTTGTTTCACATTTTCAAGTGGCGAAATTTCAAAATGGGGAATAAACATTCATTTATGTATTTACAATGCCTGGCTTCCCAACAAAACACACACAGCCACAAACACATACATACATACATGTATGAACATACAAATGCAAATAAATACCCAAAGAAACCAAAAATATCTGTTAGGCTGGCATGCAAGTTTAGCTTTAGGTTAAGTATCATTTTTGATGTCTTCTTTACGTTCTTCTCCTCAACCTCTTACTCCTTGTTTTCTTCAGTTTTGTTAATGCGTCTCTTCTGTTTTCAAGTGTTTGTGTGTAAGAAATGTATTAAATTTCTGTCAAAATATTGTAATTTAGTCCTGCATTTATTTACTCACACTGTTGTTGGGATTTTGTTGATTCGTAATGTTAATGTTGCTAGCAAAAATATTGTACAAAGTTTCAGTTACATTAGGTAATTAATTTGAAATTCAATTAACTTTGGATGCATATTTAAAGAAATCCTATAAGATTTTTCACATTCCTTCTTTAAACTCAATTCTCCCCCCAAAAAATATTAAACAAGTTGAGTTGATTGAATTAAATGCAGATACAAATAAGGTAAATTACATTAACAAATTAAAAACTGAAGGCGTGTGAGCCAAGAGTTTGATAAGTCAGCAAGCAGACCACTTACTTTACGGATCCCTTTTTGACCCACTTCTTTCCTAGAATTGATTTCAGCCAACCGATTTGTAAATTACGATTAACTTACTTGATTAACTTAGTCTTGACTGTAGTGATTGCAGCTTTTCAACTGGTAACTGTCGGCCTACTTCCCCGTCACAAAGTATCTTGTAGTTACTAGCATTTGTCTAAGACTTAGGTCCTCCAAGTGTCTGCATGTGGTCATTAGCCTTATGCTAGCTAGTGCTGTACAATCACACACAATGTGCACTACCATCGTGGCCTCTTCCTCAGAGGTATCTTTGGAGACTGGCCACCTATTGCGAAGGTTTCTTGTTCATCTCTTCAGAATTCCTCTATTGGCCAATAAGCACCGGGGCCCCTACAGAGATTAACCTCTCCAGTTCTTACGAGGCTTCATTGTCGATCCCTATCAGCTTCAATGCCGATCCCCAAGAAGTACCTTAAAAGATTGGCCCTTCCAACCCTAGCGAAGCATTCTTGTCCATCTCTTCCGGATTACTCTCTAGGCCGATTAAAACCGGAGTTTCTTCAGAGATTAGCCTCTACGCCTCTTGCGAGGATTCCTCATTTATTCCTGTAATGGAAAAAAAGATGTCCACCCACACAGAGCTCAGGCACAGGTAAGTCTGTATGAGAACTGGAGATCGACTGCTATTCAGATTTTGCATACTACAGACCCTCTTGTTCCACCGTGGATTAGGGATTTTTTTAAGAGAGTATTAACTTCACTCCGCTCTACTTATTTATCCAGACTACTTGCAGAGACAGGAAGACAAAACTTCTCTCAGTTGTGGCAAGCTATATCTTTGTGCCTGCCAGATGACGGTGAGTAATCATATAATATGAGTATGTGTATGAGTTTGTAATAAATGAAGCGATATACATACATGTTTGAAAAGCAAAACAGCTGTTGGCAAGTAACTTAATTGATTAAGAAGGCCAGGAATTCAAATATTTGACCCTTCTTCAATTGTCCTGTCTAGAGAGGCCATTTAATTTTGAACAATTAGGAATTCTTTAACGAATTAATTGTCAAAATGACAAACAAGATTTCATGTTCTAATTCTGTGAAAACTACTAAATCCTTTATGTTGCAATTGAATCTTTAACTTAAATTTTTTTTGTTATTCGGTTTTTAATTCCAAATATTTTGCCAAAACATAAATTAGTGTTGGTAGTCCTTAAAACATAAATTAAATTCTATTGTTTTAAAAATAAAAGAAATCTAGAAAACAAATGTAAGTGTGTAACTTATTAACCTGCTTCCGAAAAACTCCACATAAGAAAACTTACAATGAGATTAAAATTTTATACTATTGTTCTCGTCCTAAACACAGAATTGCCATTTTAATCTTTCTATTGTTTGTTGCATATAACACGTTTCGTATTGTGTCCTTTATTTATATATGTGTGTATGCACGCATGTATGTTGTTCCCCTTCTTTTACTTGTGAAAACAAATTCATTCTTATTTAATATTTGTACATACATATGTTTTTTTTGCTTCCCGAACCAGAGCTTTCAGTTTTGGGGATTTATCCCCAAATATGGGATATTTTTTTGTGATTGGGGAAAGAATTATGTGAAAATCCCCAGAGGATTTTTTTAAAGGAAAAAGTACTTTTTTCGGTGGGGATTTTAGGGGAAAATATATTATATATCTTGTTATTTTTATGTATGTCCGGCAAGTTTAAAAGTGTGTGTTATTAATTATTGTGATAAAAAAACGATAAAAACAATTTCGGTACAACTCGAAAGAAAATATTTCAAAAAATTTTTAACGTTTTTTAACAATGGCTGCCAATACTTATTTGAGCATAAGAAATCACAATTTTCTTTGGTGGCAAGAAGAATGGGCAAAAGGTATGTAATACTTAAGTATATTACTATGTTTAAAAATGTTAGTTTTTTTATAAGGATGCTTGAAATTTAGGTCTTCTGCAACTAACATGTGCTGGTGTGTGACTTACAAGGCTTCTTTAGTCACAAAGGAAACATCTTAAGAGGCACAATACAAAATCCCAATAAATGATGAATAAGAAAATTTCGATTCTTAAATTTTTGAAATGAGAATCATTGATGCAATACTGTTTGTACAATACTGTTTATATAAATATTTATTTACATAGATATTTAGAATACAAAGTACAAATAAAATTAATATTAATAATATTAAATACAAATGGGTTTAATGAAATACATAAATGTAGGAACATTTTTCCATTGATTTTATTTGAGGAACTGTGGAGATTATTGGGGATAAAAAATCGTAAATTGGGGACTAGGTGTGAAAGAAACCGGGAACCCTGTCCCAAACAATGTGCAAGTATCAATGTATTAAAAAAATTTATACCACGTTGACAATACTTTTATACGCCTTCAAAACCAAAAGAAAAGTTAAGGGAAAAACGCCATTGATTACAATAACAAAACAATAAAACGCAAAAAAGGATTTCGGATTTTCGTTTGTTGTTGTTTCTGCTTTGGATGTCTTGATTTTGATTCATATGCTGTTGTGATTCAGGTATGGACCTGCCAATAATTTTAAAATTTCTTTTATTAGTTGTTTAAAAAAGTACTATTTTTAAGAAGGAATTAACGTAAAATAAATATACGTTAATTTTCTTTCAGTCCTGCTCAAACGTATGCGTTTATATTCAGAAAGTAACGATGCATAAAATTTTTTACATTATTATTATTAGTTTTGTTTCTATTGGGTGGGTGCCCCGCTTGACTAGTTAACAGTGTGCTAGTCTATCAGTTCGATTCACATTGAATACTCCGGTCTCTATCACTACAACGACTGAAGGTTACTAATATCAGTATTTTAAGTTAGACTTGTAATTGCATTGTAACATTTAACAAATAATATTTAACAATTTCAACAAGTACTATTTGGGATTAAGTCCGGTCTTATGACACACTAACTTAAAATTATTTCATTAAAAATACCTTTTTTTTTTTTGTTGTTTTTTGAAGCACAATTACATTGAACCATTTTCCATGCCTGATATTAATAAAGAAGGAGCTCTACTTTTTCTCACCCGCCATTTTTTTTTGGTTGGTTAGAAGATTTTTGTGGCCATACTGTTCAAAGGTATTTTACTAATTCCTTCTCTTTCACTCATTCTATTAGTATTGTGCTGAAATTCTTTTTGTAAAATTTCTTTGTATACTTTTACCGTTATTCTGTTTTGCGTTACTCTGGCTGATAATTGTAGCAGAGATTTTAATCTTGTTTTTGTAAGTTTTTTTGCAGTATTCACATTGCTGCTGTATATTGTTGTTTGTATTTTCGTTCGGTTGGTGACTCGTTGCTATTACATATTTTGTAGTTGTAAAATTGTAAAATGATTGCTTTGTTAACACAACTACATAGGATGGTTGATGGGGGAATTTTTTCGGTTTTTATTTTGGGAGAAACCTTGTTTGTTGTTATTCTTTCGATTCATGGATTTTTACTTGTTCAATTCAATTATTTTTGCGAAAACTTTTGTTTTATGGAACATATTCAAATAGTTTTGTTTTTCCCAACATCATAATTTTTCCACTGCTTGCTTTGATTTTAATGTTATTTTTTAAGGGGTTTTTATTTATTATTTGAAAATCGTAAATCTCCGTTAACAGAGAGCAGCAAAGTATGTATGTGGCTGGAGAATGTTTGTTAAACTAAAATTCGGTGTGAAAATCATAGATTTTGTTTCACTAACCAAATACATATACATACATACATATATACATACATACTTACATACATAAATCAATGATAATTACATTAAGGAACTTATAGTGCCCATTGGTTCTTTTACAAGAATTTGGCATGCAGCTAGTTGTGTGTTATTTGTTATACATACTTACATAAGTATGTATGTACATATATTATTTGAACTGGACCTTTTAAACACTAACTAATTTTTTCTATGTTTAAAAATTAACTACGGTCGTTCTATCGCCTCAAATGTTTAATGTTCTTTTACTTATTACTCTGATGTAATAATTAATTTCATGCAATATCAGTATATACGCCTCTTTTCCATTAACTTATCTAAAATTACATCATATCTCTGATACTGACAATTTGTTCTAGGGGTAGTAAAACCAATTGCTTTATACAACATAAATAACGTTTGCTATTTTTTATAGCTGAAAGATGGAAATGAACTGGGGTGGTTCCTTTAACACTGATAACAATATGATTTCTATGTGCGGTTTTTTACTATTGTTGTTCTGGCTTTTAACAACTTTATATTGTTTGCTATGCCCTAAACTTTTGAAACTAGCTCACTATTTATTTGTGAAGAAAAATTGTCGAGCAATGGCAGAGGTGACAAAATAAAACATTTTCATACATAGTGGATTTTAAAGCTTCTAATGTACGAAAGTCAGTCACTTTCGTAAGTAAAGTACGAAAGTCAGTCACTTTTAAAACTGAATGTATTCCACTGTGTTACTGTCTAGTGTTTAACATCTAAAAATAAATTCTACTTTCTTAACTGCAACAATAATAAACGAACTTGAACCTGAATAAATTATTCGCTTAATTATTAAAATTTTCGGTTCGATAAATTTTTTTAAAGAAATAATTTTAGAAACATGTTTTTCTTTTCTTTGAAAATGTTTTTAATTTTTCTTTGTTTTCATGTTCCTTAAGTCTTTGAGATCCATTTCCTACAGCCTCATAAGGTACTTAACGAAAGGCAATGCAATGTCGGGGGATTTACAATATTTGTAATACGTATGCATGCATGTGTGTTGTTGTAACAATTTAATTTAACCAGAAAACGTATAGCATGATTCTATAAACTATAAAATTATAACCAACTTTCCCCCCCCCCAATTGTGACGCTAAAGAAACCACAAAGCCAATACCCAACTAATATTACAAAATTAACCTGTCACCTTCACTTCTCTTTGCTTTTTTTGAGCCACATGTACATACATATGTAGAGTACAGCTACATGCATACAAATACATTCACGCACTTGAACATCTAACTGCATTTATACGCAAAATGAATCTCTTCCTAAACGGTAAAAGGTTTTTGTTATTATAATAGTGTTGCCACAATGTTGTTTACTAATGCCTTTAAAATTTGTTCCTGTTGTTGTTGCTGTCTTTTTTTGCTGTTCGTTCGATGTAAACAACACTGTCTGTGGTTTAACCAAAAAACAAGTGTTAAATAATGGCATTTTGGTTTCAAGGGAAAACGTGTTGTAATTAAAACTTTAAAAACACACACAGTCTGGCTTTCTCTACCCCCATACCACACACGTATGCATTTTCTGTGGTCATGGGTACCAAAATTTATGCAAAATTAAATGCAGACAAAAGTGTAGTTTATGGGATTTCTTTTATTAAATATTACTTTTTAGTAATTTTAATTGCAAGATGAGATGAAACACATAAGTGAATATTTATCAAATATCAAATACTAGGGCAAATTAATATTTTTTCAGAAGTACTTTCTTTCATTCTATGTTCACACGCTCAAGATCTAAAGCAAAATTGCAACATGATTTATTATGTTAGGTTTTGCAGAATATCGAAGGAAAAATATACAATTTTATTTAACTTTTTCTAGACATGGTTTTGAGTTTCTAAAAGATCAAAATCAACCATAAATTAAAAAATTTTAATTTTATTCAGTTAAAGGAATTCCTACAATTGTTTTTAAAAATATCCAAAATCCCAGACAAGAAGATTGTGTGTTGCTATTTATGTTTTTTAAAAATTCGAAAACCATATATAACAAATTGCGAATTCCCCAAATTTAACAACAACATTTCGCTGGTAATTTAAGTTGAATTCATATAAAATTAATTCCTTTGAAATTAAAAATATGTATTGCGGGGAAATTTTTGCCCTAAATCTTGCAGCAAAATTTAATAAAAACAATAATTGAATCGAATTTAAGAACTTTAAAGTCATTTAAAAACATTCAGATTGTAATAAATATTTCTAGCCCCGATAACTTGAATTCCCAAAAAAATGTTCGCAAATTTCCACAAACCAAGATACAATTATTAAGACTTTAAATATCACCAAGTTAGGCAGTCCTTTTAGAAATTAACCAATTCTCAAAAAATATTTAAAATATCTCCAAAATCCCAGTAATGGAGTTATGTATTATAGGCTTAAACCTGCAAAACCCCAACAAAATAAAAAATTATTAAAAAAAACACCGCCACTTGCTGTTGTATAACCAAACATTTGTTTACCGCTGTCGTTGCAGCACAAAGAAAATAGATATAAATACGGGTCATATTGTTAGCAAGCTGAGCTAGAGCGCTGCCCTAGGAAATGTAGAACTAATTTTTCTTGTAGCAGACAGAGTGATAACAAATGAGAAAGTTTCATATTTAATGCATAGTCATAGATAACTGGATAATTAAATCCTACTACAAGCTAACTAATTCCCAAATATATACAACATATGTCTAAAATCCCACAAATAGAATTATATATTGCAGGCTTCAAATTTGCAAGACCCCAACAAAATGTCCTCAAGATATTATTCCAAACATGCTTATTTCCAAACTAGTTGTTTCCGAAAAACATTTTGAAAATCCCAGAGTTGTAAATTTTATAGAGCTGAGAAAAAAGAGTTGGCGATTTAAAAAGCAATTGATGAGAAAGTCATAAAACTTTTAAACAAAATACCAAGCAAATAAACTGAAAATTGTAATATCCCTAAAATTAAAAAAATTTACAAAACAACATCAAAAGCTAAAAAGGGAAAAACGCCATAAACTGCATTTTCTGAGGATTGATAATCAATAGAAACGGGTTACATTTGGACAATTTAATAAATCCTTTTTAATTACTTTAACTTAACTTTTGTATTTCCAAACAGATTTAAAGAAATTGAGGCAATATTTAATAGAAAAACAAATAAAATTCAAATAAAAGATAAGTAACAAATAAAAGTAAAATCTTTCAAAATGTGAGATCACAAATTATTATCCTTATAAAACAATCACATTGTATATGTCTATAATCCTTGAAGAAAACTAAACAAATATCTATCATGAAGAAAATCTATTCAAACAATTTTACTGCAATGTTTAAGGTCTTCAGAAGCCGTTAGTGATGTATATGTGTTTAGATGCATGTGTGTGTATAAATAAAATGGAAAATGTAAGTTACTGTGGATTTGTCACAGGATAAAGCTTGTGTATTTATTTGCTGTTTAAAGTTTTAAAACATCTTTACGCATGAATTGTGTTTTTTTCAATGTAGAATATTTTCCAGTTCAAGTGTCTAAAGCATTTTCTCTATTAAAGTTTGCTTATATGTTGGTTTGTCAAATAAAATCAATCGAAAAATGAATTATATATATATTATAGTATATTGGTTTTGTATGACAGATATGAAGTCACATTATTTGTTTCTTGTTTAACAAAATCTTTTTTGTTTTACTAGTCAAATGAAATCATATCAATATTGATTATTTAAATTTAAGATGATAAAAAATGTGAGCGAATATTTAAAAATTTATTCTAGAATTATAAATGTTTTTAACCAATTTGTAGAAGTGAAAAATTATATAGAGAAAATAAAATAATTCAACTAAAGAAGGACATGTGCAAGTAATAAATATTTTTAAAGTTCAAGAACTTCAATTCTTTTTAAGGAAACATTGGGAATGTTATATAGAAATTATTGGTATTTCCTAAAAGAAATCAAAATTTTTTAAATATAACTTAAAAATAAAGTGTTAACAATGTTTATGTTAATTCCCAAATTCATTTTTTTAATTCCCAAAATTCCCGCAACAATTTTATGAGTATCATTTTTTTAACTTTGACTTACTTCACTTTAAAATAATTAGATATTGATAATTATTAGAACTTATACTTTTTATTCTAGCACCAGAAAGACACCAGAAATACACCAGAAATCAAAAAGTAAAATTCTTCAAACCACTTTTTCTCGGTACCATTTTACAGTTTAATTAGCCGTTCCTTTAAGTATACATTATATATTAAATGTATATCATACAAGAAAATTAAAAACAAAAAATTCCTACTTTAATATATAATCCCAAAAAACTTCAAAAATTCCCAAAATTCCCAACACTAATGTCGCTGGTTTCATTGTTAGAGAGCAGCTTAAGTTTCAACGTCTTGACATCACAAAAAATTTAGCATATAATTATTATACCAAAATACTTTTTACCAAATCCCCAAAATCCCAGTCTTGAAGAATGAGTATCAATGTGTAAAATACAATATTAAAAACTTTTTAGCTTGTAAAATTTTATCAGAATATATTTTGCAGCAACAAAAAATTACTCTGAAAAAAAACTAAAGAAATCTCCAAAATGCCAGAAGCATTACACTAAAATCTTATTAAAAATTAATTGTTTCAAGAAATCCGCAAAACTGCAGTTATTAATATTTCTTACATTGGAAGAAAACAGTGTTTTAAAAGCAAATAAATATATTCAACGTAATCTTCAAAAAAAAATTCCAAATCCATAAAATCCCTGACACAAAGTAGTAACAGAATCACCATGATATTTCAAATTTTTCCTGCAAATTAGTTTTTTGTACAAAACAACTTCTTTTTGAAATATTTTTAAGCATTTCCACAAGAAAAATAAATCTAAAAAAGAGGTGAAGAATGCTTGTAATTTGAATACCATGTATTTCCTATACATACACACCTACATGCAGGCACAGATGCATACATACATCCATGTGAACATATGGCTCTTTACATATGTTCTTTATATTTTCCTTTGCCCTTTTGCAGGAATTTTAATTACGGTTTTAATGGATTTTTAATATGTTGCCTTTTTCGTAGTTTTCCTTCATTTGGATAATGAATTTTCATCAAGTTGTAACGCATGTCAAAATTTGACTTGAATATTTTCCATTTAATTTTCCTTCATACTCAAACACGTTAATATCTTATGATGACGATAAAGACGTGTTGTAAATTGTTAAAATTTAATGTAGGCCATAAATTAAATGCCAGAGAAGAAACAACATCTTAATCATGTTGGCTTTAGGAAAGCAAAATTATAAAACTTTATTGAATGAACAATTTTCTAGACTTAAAATTAACCCAACAAACACAAAGGATTGTATTAATATTTAATTTATTATTTGACTACAAACATATGTCTCAACCCATTTTTCGAACATTTTTGGAACCTCCATTAAGATTTAAGATTTCAATTTGAATTTAAACTAAAATTACCCGATTCATTTTCGAAATATGGTATTTTCATAATTCTCATCAAACCCCATCAGCCATGTGGTGTGCGGACATGTATTTGAGAGTTATCAGTCGACAGCTTGATAAACAAATTCCGCATTTTCCTGACATGCCTCCTTGTCACTTTCTACTCTACGAGTAGTTACCTCTTTAGAAAAGGCGTTTAAAATCGACTAAGGCGATACGGCGGAGTCTGGCACTACCTCAGAGTACATCAGGCAATTAATTTTCAATTTTTCTCAAATGTTTTGCGGCAAAGGATCCTAACGTTCAGTACGAATAGCTTTAAATGTGAACTCCTTCGGCTTCAATTGACAAATTTTGAAAGGAATAAATTAAGTCTCCAATAACAGCCAGTCCGTCCGACTATCAAGATCTATACCCGCATCCTTGCCTCTATCGAACGTATTTTTCTACCCGAAATATCGCTAAACGAATGAAGCAGAGCCATTCGAATTTGAATCTCTACTTCAAAAGCTCTCACACTGGTGATTTATAATGACTTTTGTTGTTCGCAGTTAGTGAAATGTGAGTCACTTTCGTTTCGCCTAAAAATCAAACGAATTCATTTTCTTTTTTCGATATTGAGAAAGTGAGAGAAAAACAAATATACCTTTGCAAAATTATTTTAAAATCATTCTTAAACGTTTGCTGTTCGAGAAAGAGTTAGATGCGAAATAAATATCAATTCGACATGAAACCCGGGCGTTTTCTTTCGACCGGGTATGGGAGTGTATTTTACGTTACAATTTTTAAGTTCTTGGAATTTCTATAAGATTTTTAATGAGTTCATGATCAATATCGTTTAAAACACTAGTAAACTTTTATTTTCCGTGTTCTTCTTTTTTTTTGCTCTTCAGCTCATATAAAAGTCCCAAGGACTTTAGCACTTCCCAAACGACAAACATTGACAGGAAGCACATTAAATTAAAGTTTTCTGGCTGCCTAGTGAGATTTTTTTATTTTTAATTTTGGTTCAATGCCAGCATAGAAATTCAAATCTACAAATTGGAATTTATTTATTTATCAATTACATTTTTTTTTTGTCCATGTCTATCTATGTTTATGTAAAGAAGTCAAAGAAATTAAGGTCAGAAAAGTTTTTTACAATTAGAAAAGAAGGAAAAGGAAATAAGACAAAATAAACAAATAGTTTAACAAAGTTTGTTGAAAATTATTATTTCTTTTGATATTTTCGTAGAGTCTCCCGGAATATTTATCATGCTAAAAGCTCTGAAGCTCACAGCTACATACTATTCTATTACACGAAGACGTATGAAAGGCCGCGATAGAGGCGGATAATGTGGAGAATGTGAAAAATCTAGAGTATTGAAATAGGGTGGCATCTCGCATATGAACAAATAAGTTTAATCAACAAGAGTGTTCAAATAAACCAATTTTTAATAACAATCAACATTAAGCATATAGTTAAAAGCAAATGCCTGAAAAAATTTTTTGTTACACATTAAAAAAAATTCAATTCCTAAATACTTTTTTTAAAACTCCCAAAGTGTCCCAATTATTATTTATTTTTTTTTACTAAATTAATACAAAATTATTAAACAGATTTGTTTTATAAACCCATTTTCACCAACTCCATAGAAAACTAATAATTCCTAAACGCATTTAAAAAAATACCCAAAACTCCCTTTTTTTTGGAGAATTTATGCCTTAACAGAATTTAACAGGATTAATGAAAATACTGTGAACAACATCATCATCATCCATCCAAAAAAATATAAATTCCTAAACATTTTTCTAAAATATCCAAAATTACATTTTCAAAATTTATACTCTAACTATACGACAGCAATGTGATTATATAGAAATCGTCGAAGTTTAGGAGATTACTGAAAAAAATTATAAATTTTTCTATAGTTTTCAGGTAAATCAATTTAAATTAAATTAAGAATTTCGTTTCATTTTTTAAATTAAAGCTATAATTATTTTGGAATGCAGGGGGATTACTGGGTAATTCAAGTCGATTTACATACGTCAGTACCAATCTTCCGACACAATCCGATGGTGGTCTTAGCACCAGGTGTGTTAAAATGCGACCACCAGCGCCCCTATACTCACATGTATAAGTACTCATAGCAATTGAAGGCTAAGGAAGCCTGTACCCTGATTCCACCTCCTCCTGAGGGGTTTCGAGCTAACTATTCTCCCGCTATCATTTGCTATTTTATTGTCCGCTTGAGTTATAATACAACGCCGCATAAATGCTGAATCAAAAACACCCCGCGATTTAGGTATAAACCACGTTGTGGCTGTGGGACTCTCTAAAGAGCCTCACCTACAATCAGTCTGGCACTGTCAAAATATTTATTAGGGTTTGTCATTATATTATGCATCGTTTTACGGAGCCGTTTTAAATATGCAATGTGATTTTCATGGGGAGGTCGGTCGTCATGATGGCTCCAATACGCAGGTCATTCGTCCCACCATGGACAAGTTTGAGGGTGAGTAAACAGATAGAAATTGTCGTGAAATTGATACGAGATAGGAACATATCTGCCGGGGCGGCCAGTATAGCAGATGAGCAAGATAAACGTCAATTTCTAGCCGATCAGCTACATTAAGTATCGCCAAAGAGTCATCGCGGAATATTTTGCGATTAGATTCGGTCCTACATCCATATAAGATTATGCTGATGCAAGAACTAAAGCCAGATCTCCGTCGACAATGTCGATAATTGGAAGCCAGGAAATCTGGGGCCGGATATCAGAATTTTGGCAAAAAAAATTATCTTCCCTGACTGCCAATAAAGCTGAGATGTCCATGTGAATAACGTGCTGTTTGATACACAATGTCATAAATGCAGCTTCAAAACAAAACCAGAATCAGTTTCATATCCCGCACCCTTGTTATCCTATCGTCCTTCAATGGTCACCTTATATTAGCTGGGAACTGCCAATTGCATGTTTGTTGATCCTTTTTTAGTTAAGTCTCTTTCCTAGTATTAAATCGCATGAAGTTCAGTTATGAAAAAGAAAGTTCAATACCTCGCTCTCTACCTCCCTCTCTCTCTCACTCTCGCTCTCTCTCTCTCTCTTTAAAACAAAGTAAAATAAAAACTAAGCAAATAAGCCTGTCCTTATCCAACTTATTACTAATTCTATTAGAGAATTATGAGCCGAAATATCCCTTGGAATTGCGATTGTAGAAGGGGGTTTTTTTTTGTAGCAGAAACGTTGCAACTGCAAAAACTTTGTGATCATTTAACTTCAGCAGTAGTTTCCCATAATTACAATGTTACATGTTTTCTTTTCGCCTTCTCGTCTTCTCGCCCCCTACTTATTACAAAAGGCACTTTGGAACGACTGGCACATGTTTACCTCAAAATGTAGGAAAAAACACATTAAGGTTAATCACTTTCCCCCACCGCTCTTACCCTAATCACTCCGCATGTCTAAATAGTTAAGTTTAAAGAAAACAAAGTAAAAAACCCAAAAAAAAAAGATTAATGCATTTCCCAACACAATGTACACATCCATTGAAGCATTTGTATGTCCATCTATACAATTATTTATGTTTCTATCTGTTCAAACAATTCAGCCATTCATTTGTCTATTCAAGCTGAGAATTGCATAAACAGACGTATGTTCGGATAGACTGACAGACAGACAGACAAACGTATAATGCATTTATGTATTTCCTTTTCCAGTGTAGAAGATTTTTTGGTAGAAAACATTTGGACTGTTAGACAAGCAGACATTTAACCCCAGGGATATTTTAACACAGTCACACACACAACAGACACACATAGGAATAAGAGAGTTGGGTTACCAACTGCAATCGAACAGTTAGACACGCGTTTTAGGACTAAAGAAAAGTACTGAAAACTATTTGGGGAGATGGAAGCAGACCACAAACTTTGTAGGTACCTGTTCAACCCTTTTCTCTCCTTGAAATAATTTCAGGCAACCGATGTGTAATTTACGACTAACTTATTCTCATTCGAGTCTGAAGCTATAACTAGCTTTTACTCTTGACTGTAGTGATTCCAAACTGTTGACTGATAACTGTCAGCCTTCTTCCTCATCGTAGAGTCTCTTGTAATTGCATTTGTCTAAGGATTAGGTTCACCTGGTCATAAGGTAGCCAGCGCTGGACTTTTACACGCAATATTGGCTACCGTGTCAGCCTCTTCCTAAGAAGTATTTTTAGAGGCTGACCCGTCCATCCTTTGCAAGGTTTGCTTGTCCTTCTCTTCAGAATTTCTGTATAGGTCAACAGAACACTTGAATTATTACAGAAATTAACCTCTCCACCTCTTGCTAGAGTTCATTGCCCAATCCTACCGGAATCTCACGGTCCAACGCCTTAGAACTGAGCCGGCCACCCCTCAAGAGGCCTTCCTGTCCATCTCTTTCAGATTCCTCCCTTATCCAAAGAAAATCAGTGCTTCTTCAGAGATTAATCTTTCCGTCTCTGCTTCCTGATTCATCCCAATATACACAGGTTAGTCTCTATTAAAACTGGAGATCGACTGGAATCCGTAGCTCGCCTGTTAGCCCCGCATCTCTAGGGTATGCTATTTCACCGTGGATTAGGAATTTTTATAAGAGAGTGTTACTTCTCTACTACTGCTTTTTTAGCCAGACTCCTGGCAGAGACAGGACCCTGTTGCAGACCGCCACCACTAGGAGGCATAATCCAGAAATTCTAACAGTACATTCAGTTAGAGCAAGCCTACCAGCTGACGGCCTAAAGGAGTGTGTAAGTTGGTACTGATAATCATGTGAGTGTTTTGGGATGACGTTGCACTTTTGTGGTGAATATTACTGGCGATTCTTTTGTGCTCCTCTTTTCAAGTCCCTTTGTTTGTTTTTCTCTCTTTTGGCGGCCCCAGTCGCCCATATGAGATCAGCAGCACTGGTACCGAAAAGGCTGGCATAATTCAACTAGAATGTAGCCGATAAAGATGAAGCTGACGCGGATAAAGCAGCATTCAAATTGATCACTTGAAACTCTGTCATTAAAGCGAAAATATTAAAATTTTGTTAAATGAACTAAAACTGTTCTCCCCAATATTCGGACCAAAATTAGCCTAACAAACCCAAACGTTAAAATTTATCACATTTCTGAAACCTTTTTCGGACCCAATTTCAACATTCATAATTCCCATCAAATCTCCTTTGGGGCATCTGCTACCCGAACAGGCGTTTGAGAGTCTTCAGTCGGGAGTTTGATACACAAATCATTGCGTATTCCATTTCGCAAGCTGCGTATTTCCCTCCTCGTCATTTTTCTTTTTGAGTTACTACTTCGCAGAGTTTGGCAATACGCTGGATTTTTTGGCTATCTAATTTATGTTATCAGCTATCCACAGCCGGAAAAAGATGACGAAAAATGACAATGGTCCTGTTAGAATATTTATAAATAAGATCCAACACCTCAGAGTACATCAGCCAATTTGTTTTCAAATTTTCTCAAATGTTTTGCGGCAAGGAACCCTAACGTTCAGTTCGAATAGCTACAAAGATCTATTTGATATTCTACGGATTCAATAGGTCTCCTATGTGACAAACTCCTAAACGAATAAATTAAGTCTCCAATAAGAGCCAGTCCGCCTATGCAGATCTGTAACCGAGTTCTTGCCTCTATCGAAAGTGATCAAGTTCCGGAGGCACAAATTTTCTAATCTAGTACTTTCTAGAGTAAATAAAGTTAAACGAACGCAGGAAAGCCATTCGAATTTGAATCTCTATGGTGACAGGCAATTGAAAATGGAAGAAATTGTGTTTTTTTAGTTCCATTCAATACGACATTGTTCGCCGAAAAATTTTACAATATTTTACAATCAGTCGTTCGTATCGGCTGTCCAGACGTTTAAACTAGGTCTTAGTTTTGCTTACAAATAAAACTATTGACAAATAAATACCAACAATTGATTTATATGTGACCTTATCACTACAACGCACACCGCACAACAGCAACTCCTCAAATTGGCTGTACAAGTACATTAATGTGAAAAGTAGCTGTATGTGTTGCAAGGAGTGCAGTTCGTATTTAACAATATTTACTATTGTAACCTCAGCTGTTGTATCCGCATATTTTAGTAAACATTTGCACAGAGACAACATCCTGGCAGCAAACAAATACCAAAAAAAAAATTGTTTAAATTTTCTCTTACATCAAATGTAATACAGATGTAACTATATGCACATGTATTTGTGTGTGTGTGTGCAAGTGTGTTTAACAAAAAATATCTTGATTTATACAACATGATTTAACTACAACCATGTACATGTGTATTTTGCTCTTGATACAACGCTAGTGATTGAATAAGAAAAAATTAAATTGATTTTTGTGGAAGAAATCGTCATCAAAATGCTGACGCTGTTGAGAACTTTGTGTCACTAAAAAACAGCCACCTCTTGCTCCAAACATTGTCTGTAAGTTGGTGTGTAAACGCTACGTGTTTCAATTTGAAATTCATTGATTTATATTGATAACTTCAATCACACCCAACCTCGAGTTGCCAATTAGAGTTAAACAAAATCACACTTTATTCAAAACTAGTTTAACTAAATTGCAGCAATTTTAATCAGACGACCTTGATGTGAAACGTCAGTTTGCTAGCGAAATATGGGTTATTGGTGACAGGTTTTAATTAATTATGTTTCAAAATAAAGAAATCTGCGGCTGAGACTCCGTGAACTCGTTCATACCATTCACTCCTACGGACATGAACGATTTTTAGGAAAAAGGAAATTGGTGAATGCCTGAGTTGGAACTGAGTTGGGAAGAGAAGTTAACATTCTCTTATAAAAATTCCTAATCCGCGGTGGAACAGCTTATGACAGAATTGCATAGCCAACAGGGCGCTTGGTCTGTAGTAGGCGAAAAACTTCCATATTTAATACCGTGCATTTGAAGCTCTGTCTGGGTGGACATCTCTTTCTCCATTGTTAGTGCGAATTATATAAATTCTTTGAAGGAACTAAGGGGGGGACTGTACTCTCCAAAAGTACTCCTAAGGCGTTGGACCATAAGATTCCGATAAGGATGGACAATAAAGCCTTGGAAGGATTAGTCTACAAAGTTACTTCTGAGGGAGAGGCTAAGATGGTATCGCACATTGTGTGTGTGTGAATGATAAAGCTTCACTGGCTATCATAAGGCTTAGGACCATGGGCAGACACTTGTTAAATTTTAATTCCATGGTGGTTTTAGGCCTTGGACAAGTGCTAGGAATAACAAGAGACTCCGTGATGAGTTAGAAGGCTGAGAGTTACCAGTCGATAGTCTGAAATCACTACAGTCAAGAGTGAAGGCTAGTGGAAGCACGGGGGGGCTCGAATGAATGTAAGGTATTTTTACATTACAAATCGGCTGCTTGGAATCAATTCGAGGAAAGAAGAGGGTCGAAAAGGCACTAAGCGATCTGCATGGATATCCATCCTTTATTAAATAAAAATATGTTATGTTGTAGAGAATGACGATTGAAGAGTGAAGGACTTGTATCAGGTACGTCTTTATGAAATTTTTAACTGTTTTCTTTTTTTATTTAATTAAAAATTTTAATTGAAAATTTGCTAAACAGAAATTCCTCAAACTATTTTCTATTTATATAATCTCCACATTTACTTAAGTAGTTGATATTCGAAGCGACCAGCAGTCTTAATATTGTACGCTATTATTCGCTAAGATTTATTATAAATCCTTTTAAAAAAAATGCACAAAATATCTTTCAGTCCAGCTATTTTCAAACACTCACCTCCACAACGAAACGGTAGGACTTAGCTAAAAAATACGGAACAAAAGGACAGAAACTTAAATAAACTGCTTTTCAAAAATTGTATTTCTAAAACAATACAGGTACAAATAAAGGACATCGATATTTTTTCTACACTATCAAATGAATTTTCGTTCAAGTGAACATTTTTTTTTCGAACGTGTATGTGGTGAAAAATGAAAAAAAGAATGAACAAAAAATTTCTGCATAAACTCCAATAACCAACCAGGCAGTAAATTTAATGAAACAAATATGAGAATAGAATGAATGCAAAGCAAAAGCCACCCTTAGATACAATACACTCAGCTAACCACCCTCCTTTCGCCGTACCAATATCCTTAATGTATGTATGTATGTGTGAGTGTTTGTTTAAACCATAACCATGTGTATATTTTTAGAAGTAAAATATTTGCCTTTGAACGAACCATAGACCATCTATAAAGCCAGTCGCACTCGTCGTCAGTTCGCAAGCATTTATGGCACGAGCCAAAGTCCATAATGATTGCATGTTGAAAACAAATACTCTTGCTATATGAAATAGAAACTAAAAATAAAATAAAATAACACTACAATAACAATAACAACAACAACGAGAGCATCAAAATGTTTGTTGCCTGTATACTGGGGCATTGACATTGTGTCAGTTAAATAAATGCAATATGGCTGGGTAAAGGGAAATATTCTATTAAGGCTGTAAAGAAACATTTAAGAGTTTAAAAGCCCGGAGCTTGTATCAAAGAAAATTATAATTTCCCCATAAAGAATAAAATATTCTATAGCGAGTTTAACACTATTAAATTAAAAAAAAAAAATTAATTAATTTTTCCATTGGACCAAACACAATTCTGTCTGTGTGTCCATGGGCAAATGATGCACGGGATTTCCAGCGGAAATTCAGGTAATCTCCACATGTATCCGCGTCAACTTAGATAAGGCTGTGAAGGGAGCGCATATTGCTACTCGTATTTTCTTCGTTAGACAAGCTGGGTTGATAGCCTTCCTCTCAAGGGAATTTCGACCCAGGCTTGTTTTCGAGCGTTTTGAAACACTTCAGATACTGGTCACTGGTAATAAGGCTTCCTTGTACTGGATACCTGGCTACAGTGATACGCTGCTACAACATCATATGTGAATCGACTTACTGAGAACAACATGATATATGTATGAACCGGTTAACTTAGAACAACATGGTATGAGAACCGGTTCAATTAGTATAACATGATATGTGAACCGGGTCACCTAGTATAACATGATATGTGAACCGATTCACTTAGTATAACATGATATGTGAACCGGTTCACTTAGGATAACATGTTATGTAAACCGGTTCACTTAGGATAACATGATATGTAAACCGATTCACTTAGTATAACATGATATGTGAACCGGTTCACTTAGTATACCATGATATGTAAACCGGTTCACTTAGTATAACATGGTATGGAAACCGGTTCACTTAGTATAACATGGTATGGGAACCGGTCCACTTAGTATAACATGATATGTGAATCGGTTCACTTAGTATAACATGATACGTGAACCGGTTTACCTAGTATAACATGATATGTGAACCGGTTCACTTAGGATAACATGTTATGTAAACCGGTTCACTTAGTATAACATGATATGTGAACCGGTTCACTTAGTATAACATGATATGTGAACCGGTTCACTTAGTATACCATGATATGTAAACCGGTTCACTTAGTATAACATGGTAAGGAAACCGGTGCACTTAGTATAACATGGTATGGAAACCGGTTCACTTAGTATAACATGATATATGAACCGGTTACCGTAGTATAACATGATATGTGAACCGGTTCACTTAGTACAACATGATATGTGACGCTGTTCACTTAGAACAAGCTCTCTTAGGTCTTAGTGAAACAAATCTTTGTATTACACGCAAAGAAAATTAGAGAAGCAGGAGCAGAAGAAAAAGAATACTGCTGAAGAAAATTGAGAGAGATATTAGGTATTCACAGAACATTTTCGAAACACAATTACATGGCAAGACACTTGGACAGCAGCATTAAAAAGGCTTCCAACAATTCACGCAATTATCGAAGACTTTTAGTCACATACACATCTGAAGTTTAAGCAAATTGACTCGTTAGTCCAACTCTTCTAAGCCATCCCAATTTTTTTTTTTTTTTAGAATGTATTATTTGGTGAAACTCGAGAATTTATTTCTCTTTCGTTATCAATACTATTCATTATTTTCGCACATAATTTTTTTTATAATTGGACTCAAGCGATTCTTGATTTCATATTACCACAGGGTAATTTGAAAGCTGAAACCGGTTTCTGTCCAAAGCAAACTTGAGACACATATTTTGAAAGAGAATAATTCCAATCATGACATTTTAACAGGTTTTCGGATTTTTTTTTTTACAATTGTTTAGAAAATGTTTATTCCTCACAAAACCAGCCATCACTAAGCTTTTTGTTCGGAAAATCCTTAAAACAATTTTTTGTATAAACACTTTGGGCCATAAAGAACAAATATAGAAAACTTTTTTACATGCAAAAAAAATGCTTCTAACAAAAGAATTACAAAAAACAAAACTCCCTCAAAAAAAAAGCAACCAAAAACCCACAACAAATCAATTGTATGAAGTGGACAGCAAAGGGACAACAAACCGTCGAATGCAATAAATGGCACTCAGTTTTTTTTAGAGAAAAAGTGGTCAATGGTATTTTTTAGAATTCTACAATAGATTCAACTACCCAGTTGACCAAATCATCATAAACGACGTTGGAATTTTTGATTGCCAAATCTCCTTAATATATCACTGGTTCTTTAAGAAGAATTCAAGAGAAATTACCGTTGACTACAACTGTTTTTCTGTGGGCGATAAGGTGCCGGCATCATAGTCTTCTTTAATGAGACGTTCACTTAGGAATTGAATGTTTGTCTCCGATCAAGAATTTCTTTGATGATAAGGTAGGTGACAAATCTCTTTAATCAACCCTTCTAATGGAGTTTTCTGTATACCGCTAGATAAACGGCTTCTAACTTTGAAAACGTGTTGAATACAGCAAAAGCGACAAGGTTCAAAATTTCGAGCTTCACTTCGGGAAACATCTTAACTACAACCTAAATAGAGACTTGGCCAACTGGACCAAGTTTCAAGTTGGAACTTTAAAATAAAATCTGTATTTTGTATGAAAGCATTTGTTTACCTACAAGTTACAGAACATATATGCATTCCCTCTCATACTCCCTCCCGTTCTTTCCGCTTGCATATAATTTTGGTGTGGCCATATGTGGAACTAATTTAAACGATGGTGGTTGGCTTAATGTTTGTTTTTATATATTTCTTTCTTTCATTATAAATAGACTGTGGTTAAATTAAAAAAGAAATGTTTTTTTGGCTGGTTTCAATATTATAAAATAATTACTGCTTTAAATGGTTTTTGTACACAAGGGTGGTTATTGGTCTTATAACTTTTTCTTCATTATTACTCAAATTGGCACCGAAAACCAAATAAAATGATTAATTTGTTTAATGAAGCGTAATTTTTACAACTTCTAGTCATTAATGAGTAATTTTTAGAATTTTTTTTTTTTTGCCATGTAAGTTGTCAGTGTTAATCAATAATGGGAGGACAATAATTGTTTTTGTAATACAACAACAACAACAACAACAACAAAAATTATATAAAATAAATTCCAACTGTTTGCATAAATCATAAATATTTTTATTTGTGAAAAAACGAAAATATTTTCTATGAAAATTTTAGCAAAATAATTTTTATAAAAAATATTGGAAATTACATCGTGTTTTCCCTGTGGCCAATAAAAACAAAAGAACGCAGGTCACACAAAGAGAGACAAAAGTGAACATATTTATATATTTATGTATCCAACAAAGTTTACATGTGCTACTCAATCAGGCCAAAATATTCCAGCACGAGATTTTGCTTTTTTTTTAATTTTATAAAAGTCAAAAGTTTTTTTTTTTGGATAATAAAAAAATAATAAAGCATTTTAATGTGTTGCAATGTTTTTTTTTTAATTATATGTAAACAACTAAAAACTGTAAATCAAATTAATAAAATGGTTTTAAGCAAAAAAAAAAGAAATTTGTTATCTGAAAAAATAAACATGGCACAATTAATTAACATAAGTAAATACACAAATATGTCTTCGAAATAATAAAATACAACCCCTCAAAACCTATAAATTTTTTTAAACAGCGGTCGAAACACAGTGGTCAGCTGAATTTAGCATAAAGTGGGAAAAAAATTTTGATTCCCAGAAAATTTCTAAAAATCACCTTATGATCCCTAGTGAAATGGATTCCTAATTCAAAAAGGTTTCTATTAGTTTGAAAATTGGAATACAAATAAGACAAGTAGATAAAGTTCTAATAATTTATCAAAAAAAATTGCAAAAACTTTAATTCCTAAATAATTTTCAAAAATCCCCTAATGATTTTCATTTGAAAGTTAACACTAAAAATGTATTAATTGAATTAAATACGTTAAAAATTATAAAAAAAAATTATAAAAAATTTATTAAAAATTTAATTACGTTTAAAAAGTGAATAATCAGTTTAAAATTTTTTAATTAATAATGAAATTTTATACAGAAACTTAAAAATTAAACAAAATTATAAAAACAATAATTAAATCCCAACAACTTTCGCACACGTACTCTTTCCTAACCTCATTTTAGTAATCATCGTTTTGAAAATATAACTAAAAACATTTTTAGAGCCGTTTTTTTAAGGAAAGAACAAGTCGAGTTTGAATTTCCAAAAAATCTTTTCTAAAGTTTAAAGTTGTTTCAAAATTGCATGGTATTCCTGAAACATGAATCTTAAACTGTACAACAAACCGTTGAAAGCGGCAAATATAAGATTTCTAAATTCCCTAAAAATAATAATAAATTCGCCAAAATTTTATTGGAATATTTAATTTAAAATTTTAAATACTAAAAAATGACATCAAGCAAAAAGCAAATTTGTATAGATCCTGGTTTCAATTATTTTACAAAAGATATGGGATTTTGTAAAAATAATAAAAAATCCAATAACTTGTTAACAAAGGGCAAAAACTGAACTCCCATTTTTTCCCCCAAAACTCTAATATTAAAACTGAATTCCAGATAATTTTGCTTTAATTTCACTTTACCTTCCCCGTTAATTTGCTAAAAAGAAAGTTGGCTTAAAATCTGTCTCTTAAACCCTCTTAAAATTTAATCTAATACTCGTACACACTGAACCATTGAACTTTTTTCAACACTTCAGCATTAAATGCAGCATAAAGTTAATTGCACAAAAAGGTCTGTGACCAAATAATTGGAAAAAATTTCTACAAAAAAAAAAAAAAACAACTAAATGGAAAATAAAAATGTATAAAGGTTTCTAAATAGTTAGGTTACTCTCGGAGAAGCATGCACCATCTACATGCCGGCAAGGTAAAGTAAAATAGCATTTAACAATATTTAACACAAGGTACTAAATCATTTCTATGATTACTCGAGTAAAAGAGAAAATCTCGCATGTGTTTGGATTGTGTTAAGGGTGTCTGATATTCAAACTGAATATAAAAAATACTCCCACACTAAGTTTAATAACCAGTTGATGAAAGTTAATTACTAAATAAGCTGCTATAAAAATGGCAACACGTTGACTGAAAAAGAACTTAGGGGGGAAAGGAGAAAAGAAGAAATGCCATTAAAATTTTTATTATTGTACAACCAGGTTAGCAGACAGAAGGTAACAAAAGTTAACGAACAGTTAGGAAACTCTTTATAAAATATTAAGAAAAACAATTTTCTGTCGGATAAGCGGATCTCAAATAAAGAATAACTTTAAATTTAACTTTATTTCAAATAACAAACGATTGAAGGATTTGAAAATCATAGCCTTATCAACGGGAAAGAAGTTTTTCTCGCATCCAACATGGTAAGCAGGGTCACATATTTTGTAGCCATTAGTGCCAGTAAGGTAAGCTGAGGACTTCATAATGTAGAGCCAATAAAGAAGCCGATGGCAACTTCCTAACTTTGCAAGGGCTTGTCAGCATATACTGACAACTCTCTCAGCATAATATAAGAATACAAGTGTAAGAAGACTTTTGTTGGTTACTAATTGTGATTATTTGTAAAACTAAATCTACATATCCATATAAAGAGCAATAAGCTCTCATTACTCCAGTCTACATAGTTTGATAAAGTATTCCAGAAATACAATGTAACGACATGCAACTACATTGTTAAGTACGACATGTACAAGCACACACACACACACATACAAACACACCCATACACGCAACTATACATGAGCACAACCCAGCATTATTTGCATGTAATATATGTCCTTTAAATAACCAGAAGAAAATTTTATTCATATGGTTTGAGAGTCAGGGTTAAACTACAACCACAAATTGTTGTTGTATTTGTGCAACATAAACAAACAACTATTACAACGAAGCAGCACTCCTACTGCTTGAATTTAACAACATAAAAATAAATATAAAATGAAAAACGTTGAAGATAATTTCTTGGAATCCCCATCGCATGTTACTTGTACAAATTAACAATGGAGGAGTGAAGGAGGCAAGCTGGTAGCAAAACAAAATGAACATGCCTCATTTATAGGGTTTTTGATTAAAATATATATGTATGTATACACTTAAATTTGTATGTGTATAGAAATATATCTGTGGATAGTATTTGTACCTTTTAAAAAGAGAGCATTTCAAGCACGCAATTACCTGGAGTCAAGTAAGAAATAAAGCGTAAGTGAGCGGATATAAAAGTCACTTAATATTTAAATAGTTTAAATAAAATATATTTTACATATTATAAATTGTTATTTTAAATAACATGTTTAAAAATTGGACTTAATGGGAATTTTTAAAGATTTTATAGGAATTTGCAATTTTAAGAGTGGGATTTAGTGGGAATTTATTTTAAATTTTATAGGAATTTGAATTTTTATTTTTAATCTTCAATATAGAATCGTAAAATTTTATGATTTAATTGATACTGGTCTAAAAATTTTAAAATCGAAATTTATTGGAAATTTTTTTAAAATTTCTGGGAATTTATTTTTTATGATCATATAAAATTTACTTTAATGTTAATCACTTTTTAACAATGATATTTCCTGTGTTCATTACTAATAGTGATTAAATTGCAATTTACCAAACAATTTTTTCAAGATATAATCATTATTATACAAGTTGGCCCAAATTACCGAAGAGGCTTGAATTGCTTATAACTTTTTTATTATAATGTATTTTTTCTTTTCTTTTCAGTATTGTGTAACGAAGCCTTGGCGAATGTAAAATGGAGCAGTACTCAATTGAACAACGTACGTGCCCAAATTGTTGAGCCTTATTTTTCAAATCAACGATCCATTGTTTTGACTCAGCGTGCATATCGTCGTTATTTTAATGTGCGGGTTGGACCCTCAGAGTGAACAATAAGCCGTCTGGTTGCAAATTTTCGACAACAAGGGGCAGTAAGGAACCTTCCTGGTGCTGGCAGACAACGAACGGTGCACATGGATGACAATATTGAGCTGGTACAGAGGAGTATTCGGGAAGATGGAGAAACATCAACCAGGAGACGTTCGACACAACTTGGCCTCTCACGAGCTTCGCTGCAGAGAATTTTACACACAATACAATGTACATACAAGATTCAGCTTGTCCAAGAATTGAAACCGATAGATTACCAGCAACGAATTGATTATGCAGTTTTTTTCCGGCAAAAAGCAGAAGAAAATCATAATTTTATTCATAATTTAATTATGAGCGACGAAGCCAATTTTCAATTAAGTGGGTTCGTTAATAAGCAAAACTGCAGGATATGGGCTACGGAAAATCCGAGAGTAGTTCAACAGCGAGAGTTACACCCATCTAAGTGTACGGTTTGGTACGTTGTTTCATCGGAAAAGATAATTGGTCCTTATTTTTTTGAAAATGAACACGGGCTCGCCGTTTCCATCAATGGTTGGAAATGTTGGAACATTTTTTAAGGCCAGCCGTGGAAAACCATCCGCATGTATGGTTCCAACAAGATGGCGCCACAGCGCATACTACAAGGGATACAATGGCTTTTTTACGGGACATCTTTGGTGAACGAATTATTTCGCGTAGAAATGATTTTAATTGGCCTCCGCGTTACCCGATTTAACCGCTTCAGACTGTTTTCTTTGGGGTTATTTGAAAGAAAAAGTCTACATTAATAAGCCTAGAGCCATCCAGCAATTAAAAAGCAATATACGCGACGAAATAAACAACTGGACACCTGAAGTTTTGCGACAGGTTATGGAAAGTGTGTTAGAAAGAGCACGAATTTGCGAAGCAGAAAATGGCCACTACTTGCGAGATATTATTCTTATTAACTAAACTAAAAATATTCCCCATTTATATCCTGTATTAAAAAAAATTAATAATTATTTCTTAAATAAAAAGCTATAACGAATTCAAACCCCTTCGTTAATTTTGCGCCACCCTGTATGTTAGCTTATTATAAATTTTAATATTAAACAAAATACAAAAAGTGGGCTTATGTGGTATTTCTTGAAAATTATATGGGAATTTAAATTTTTTATTTTATCTTCTACAACTTTAAGGGTTGAAAATGGAAGCAAATATTTTGGAATATTTGAATTAATTGCAAAAAAGGGCAATAGGGAATTTTTGAAAATTTCATAGGAATTTAAATTTTTGATATTTTTTTACAAGTTGTAAGGACATTTCAGTAAAATTTACTAGTTTTCTATGATTAACGAATAGTTTTAGGATTCTTGTGCAAAAAATCAGAATATTAACTTTCTAAAATCTATTAAGGAATTGGACTTTGTTCTAAGTCTAAGGTTAAATTACATGTTTGAAGAAGTATGTCAAAAAATTGTATACTTAAGTAATACCTCTGAGGGGGGGATTTTCAATAAATATCTAGGAATTTGAATTTTTGTGTCGATTGTTGGAACGAATTTCCTTGTCAAGTTTGGTTTGAAGACAAACTGGTTCCGACACTGATCAAAACACCCTGTCGTCATGGGGGTCGAAAAGGGACCCAGAAAGTAAATGGTCTGCTTCGATATCCCCCCATACATTAATAATAAAACACCCTGTCGGAATATCAAATCAAGAATCAAATTTTGCAGTTTTAAGATTTTTTCTTGAAAAGTTACAATTTAAAGTGATATTGGCTTAATGGTATTACAAGGGGATTAATACAAATTGGCTAGGAATTAAGGTATCTTTTCTTACCTCTTAGTATAAGAAAAGTTAGCCACAACTTATTAAAGCTAAATAACTGCTAATAGCCAGCAAAATAAAAAATTGGATGAAAAAAGTTACCAGAAGATTTAAAAATTTTAGAAGCAAAATTAATAAATTAATATTTATCAAAATCTGTTTAAATATAAATTTTTTTTTAAATTTAAAATTTCTCCAAAAAAATTAATGAAAACTTTCACCAAAACTCGGATTTTTCATGGCAGCAAATTAAAACACCAACAAATTTTGAGCCCACAAAAATATTTACGAGAAAGAAATTTCACCAATAAATTTTAAATTAAAAAAAGGGAATTGAACAAAAATAATACAAGTCTAAAAAAAACTAAAATTTTTGGTAAAGATTCTGAAACCGTTTGTTTCTAGTACAACAACAGGTATAAGAAATGGCGATTATGGGGTAGCTAACTGTTTTTCCCTCTTTTGTAATGATGCGTAATGATGTAAACACATAGACCACAGCAGACTACAAATGCAGTAGTCATAAACAGCTGATAGGAAGATTGGCGTTGCATTTGTGTTTGGCGAACAATGATTAAAGAAAATTTATTAAATTTTTCATCAATTGCTACAATTATAAAAATCAACTACTTACTGACTAAAATAAATGCAATTTAAAATAAAATGAAACATATTAACAGCTGTTTATTTTGGAAATACATATTTCAATGTTGCCACTTCAACTTTTTTTGCTTTAACGCAAAATCAATCATTTAAGAAACTGAAACAGTAGAAACTGAATATGGTCAAAAAGAAAAGCAAATAAATTAAAAAAAAATACTTTTTTCGCACCTTCCATGTGGTATTTCAGGTAAAATAACTTGTTTTTAAATGTATATAAATATAATTTATTCTATATATTCAAGCTGATTTTTTTCTACGCGTTCTTTGTAAATTTTCAACACTTTATTTGTCAATTGTCGTCACTAAAAATAGAAATTACTTTAAATTGGCTGAGATGCCTCCAAAAAATCGCCTTCATATGAACGTGTGCATTTTACTTTTGACAGATTGTAGTCTGTAGCTCGCTGTGGGGTATGTGTTTAGAGCATAAGAGTCAGGATTTCGTACTTATATGCGGCTGTTTAAGCGACTTTTCAATTTACCTTGCTGCTCGCTACTGCATTCATATCCACTTTTCTTCATTTAAGTTTTGTTATTTGTTGTTGTTGTTGTTGCTGTTGTCTCCAATAGCTCTAGGGAGGGAAATGTGTTTTCTTTAAATGTTTTCACTATTCAACAATACTCTCACCTAAACACTAACTTTAGCAAAACTCGCCGGTTAACAGCAAGCGAAAATAAGGACGGAAATACAAAGGATATTAAAATAAAAGGAATAAGAACAGCAACACATGAGTAAAAAAAAAGAAACTAAAAATAACTAACAATGCATTCTTATACGAAAAACATACACACCCACTAGCTGGGACATTTTAAGTGCCCCTTTATAGGAGCTTGTACATCGGGAGCTTTTACATCGTGTAGTTAAGTTTGTAAGTGTATGTGTAGGTATGCATGGTTTGTGAGTTTCGTGTTTATCAAATATGTTAGAGTCGAGTGTGGTTTTTTTTTTATTTCCATACAAACACGTACTCATATTTATATAAATGAGAGATTGCGAGCTACTGGTGAGTGAGTGAGTGAAAGAGTGACACGTCAAGTAACAGCGACAACCGGAAAATTTTTTAAAACTGAAAAAAAAAAATAACCCATCACAGACTTCGGTGAATTTTTTTCTTCGCATGTTTAGCTTAATAGTCGTAGCAACTAAAATGTAACTTTAACATGCAAACGTCAACATATAATAGGGTTTCCCAACAAGCGTGGGTCGATGTTGAAATGGAATAAAACAGACTGTGTGTGAGGTATTGGTGCTATGAAGTTTTTTATGTGAAAGATGTCATGTCTGCCATTATATTGGGTGATTTTTTTTGCTATTTGGTTTTTCAGTGTAAAAAAAAAGATTTGTAACATGTGGCAAGGCCAAAAATGCTCAGTAAGGTAAGCCCATTTTACCCTGAATAGTTTAACAATAGACAACAGGAAGAACGCTTGCAAATCATTGTTTTTCGTTATCAAAATTCGTGCTGTGTGAGAAATGTATTTTTACCCAAAAAATATCTTCAGCGAGGAAGCTAATTTTTGGCTCAATGGCTACGTCATCTGTTTGTTTGCCGAATTTGGTGTGAAAAGATGCACTGTTTGGTGCGGTTTGTGGGCTGGCGGCATCATTGGACCGTATATCTTCAAGAACGATGAAAATCTCAACGCTACAGTCAAGGACTTGCTTGACCTGTGGTTTCAACAAGACGGTGCCGTATGCTACACGGCGCGCGATACCATGAACCCATTGAGAGGCGAGTTTGGTAAGCAATTAATCTCACGTTTTGGAGCTGTATATCGGCCGACAACATCGTGGGATGTAACCAAACTAGACTATTTTTTGTTGAGATGCATGAAGCCTCTCGTGTACAGGGACAAGCTAGCCACAACTCCAGCGCTGGACGGCAATATTACAGCTGCCATTGTTGAGATACCGGTCGAAATACTGGAACAATTATGCTAAAATTAGAGATCACGGGTGGACCACCCACAGCGTAGCCGCGAGCACCATTTACATGAAATAATCTTGAAAAAGTAAATAATAGATATTCATTTATCGGCCCAAAAAAATATTTCATTGACTTTTGCAAATTTTCGGTGTTTTTTTTTTTTCAATTTTCAAACCCAAAACAGTTAAAAAATCAGCCATTTTATGGATTATAACATCGTTCAGATGTAAGAAGGTGGCACGGACCCGAGAGTTTAGCTTTGCTGACATTGGTGGCTTGCGGTTCCAGCAGGGTCACATCTACGAAAGAACCATATCCTCAAATTGCTGAGTTCATCATGCGGCGTGGGGTTCTCATCCAAATGCTCCAAAGCCCCTTCAGCGAACAACCTCGTTATCTATGGTAATTAGCTTTGAACTCCTGGGTCAATCGATCTCGTACAGGCTACAGTCCCTACGCAAAATTCGAATTATACAAAAATACTAGTTCTTATGGACGGCGAGAAATCGACTGCCAAGGGCTCTCTTGCACACTTTCATATACAGTGGCAATGTTCAAGGTGGATAAGTGAATATATAATAAAAAAAAAAAAAACGTTGATAGTTAGATGGCCGCCACAAACTGTCAAAATATCAACCCGCCTTTATTGAAGACCGCTTTACATGCACGTAAGTATTTTTTTTTCTTACTATTGTTATTATTATTATTATTATTCCTATTTTCTTGAGTTTGTTTTTCAATTATCCTTCAAGATAACCATCTCTTCCTGGCGGGGTTTTCTTTTGTTTCAAAACTACATACTCCTTTCCCTATAAACTTGGTTTGCAATCGACTAGACATTAAACTACTTAATAATTTACACTATTATTTGTTGGTCTAGCCGTATGTGTGGCACTGCATTTTCCTTTCAAGTTTTTTTTTTTTTTGTTTGGGTGGAGAAAACATTATGGGGTTCATCCCAAAACCAAAACCATGATGTGGTCTTGAGTTTTTCCTTTTTTCGTTTTTTTTTTTGGTGTTGATATAGACAAAGATAATGGTGGTATAAATTTGTTATTACAAAGCCAAAATAAATTTAAAACCCAAGAAATTTAAGAGAGTTACATGAAGCCCTGCAAAATCAGGCCTGTTATTTGAAGCAAATGGCAAAAAAAACATGCGGGGAAGTGGCCCCGGTAGGCTAGTTAGTAGTGTACTAGTCCATCAGTCTGGGGTCGTGGTATCGATTTCCACCCAAGACTATGGTCTTCTCCACTACACTAAGAGTCAAGATCTTCACTACTACGCTAGGCAATTTAATTTAGAATATGATTTGTATTTATATTGTAACATTAAATGAATAAGCAAATAAAAAAATAAACTTACGGCTTCTTGGGACTATAACAAGATCCTTGACATTAAGCTGAAATAAAAAAAAAAAAAATTATTTTAAATAATTTCTTTTAATTAAAACAGATATAAATATATAAATTTAAAACGGTTGACCACTTTACCCTGCTAAAAACTATTAACTTAAACAATATGTCAATTGACAAGCAAAATTATGGCCATTTCATCTGCTTGAATAGAAAGAAATCCCCGGCTAAATAAGTTCAAAAATTCAGAGCGAGATCGCTATTATTGACAGATCGTTCAGCTGATTCCACTACGATGATTTCAACATCGAAGATCGCCAGCGCCATGAAAGGACGAAGGCTCATAACTTTATAACATGATTATAACACACTATAACATGATTACAGCACATTATAACATGATTATAACACATTATAACAGGATTATAACACATTCCTCACCAAAGAAAATAACACTATAAATATTAATTAATAGGCATGAATTGCCTGAATATAAGTCTCCAAAAAAAAAAGATGGCAACTCTCGGGGGGAAGTTGATTATGAGCAGTACTGAAATTATCATATGCACTCGATTCAGAATGAAATTAAGTCATGTGAGAGAATATAAAACGGGTTTGCAGAGCGGCAATGCTCGCCAACATATAGCAACAGTGGCCATGAGCTCTGGAGTATTGATTCTTACACTCTTTGAACAATGAGAAACGGCCTGGCTGGCCAACAATGGGACGGCTTTCTAAATAAGTAATAAACTTTCTCAATCCGCTTTGAACAGATTGCAATGGAGAACACTTTTAGTCATAACTATGCCAACCTTGAATATTGCTCTCAAAACGTTTAAGATTGTTTGTTGGTAAAGTGAATTAAGCGTACGATAGGCCAACCACAGCACAATTTTTAGAAGTCGGCGATATATTTACCCTGCACCGCGTGCTCTAAAATGTCGCACAATACTTTGAGTGAAAATTGTATATAAAAATTGCTATTGAAAAAAGAACTACTTTTTAAATTGTCTAATATTTAGGCAACTCCTTAAAGTATGCTACAACATATTAAGCCTTTATCTAGGCAAGGAAATTTAGCAGTTAAACATTATCACATTTTGAATTGACTCAAGATTTTATGCGTTTGCAACACGCAAAAATTTGCTGTCTTAAAGAAATTGCGTCGTATTGCAGGAAACTTGCAAAACACAATTTACATAATTAAATTAAATTGTAACCAACAAATATATAAATAATCATTTATTTACAAACCAAAAATAATAAATAAAATGCTAAAAGCAAAACCAGGCAAACTGTCTATACGATGTGTTAAAATTACCATAAAATTTAAGGGCTTTTTTTTTGCTGATTTAAAGCAAAAAAAAACTCAAACCACCCCAGTAGAATACAGGCTGAATTAAGTGAGACCCTCTGTTGGTATTTAAATCCTCTGCCCTAAAAAGAAATACCACTCTAACATACTCTAACGCTAAATGACATCATAACAATTTTTATTTTCTTCCCCCCACCAACTTTGTTTGCAAAAACTTTTTGACCACGATTTTGTTACCAAGCGGGGAAAGGAAGGGAGTTCAAGAGGGCAGGATTGTGAAAAAACTTTGGGAATTTTTGGTAGTTATTTACTTTAGGAGCAAAGCCGATTATATGCTTATTTTTGCTGGCCGAATAGAGCAAAATTGAATTCGTAACAACAAATCAATTTTAATGTCACCAACACGATCATTATTTAGCACATTAAAATTATTCAAGGAAAATAAATAAAAGAAAAGGGGATGTTTTTTTCAGCAAAACCAGGGTTCGAAGATCAAACCGCAGAAAACTTAAAAAAAACATAAAAAAAACCGAAATTATTTTAAGAAATTGAAATAGCAAAAAAATTAAGAAAAAATCGCTAAAAACACAACAAATTTACGAAAAATTATAAAACTGCAAAAAGGCCACAACATAAAAAAAATTGCTTAATTTGCGAAAAGACTCTAAAAATAAAAAAAAAATACTTTAATAAGAGATGAACGTTTTAAAAAAAGGCTAAAATCGGAGAAATGCGCTAAACTGTTAAAACGAAACAAAATCGGCTGAAAACAATGAAAACAAAAACTACTAAAATTTAAAAAAAGAAACGCAAAATTACACTGAAGCTGGCACAGAGCCGAAACCGGTTTGTCTCCAAACCAAACTTGACAAGGGATGACGGAAATTCGTTCCAAAAATCTACATTCAATAAAAAAGGTTAAATTTAATAAATGCCTTAAAAAATGTTAAAAAATTGCAAGAGACAAAAGTAAAAAAATCAAAAAATAATCAGGAATAAAAACTACAATTTGCACAAATAAAAGCGGAACAGAAATGGTCTCCTTATGGAAGCTATAGAGGTAGCGAACGTTGGTACAACTTGGATGATAATCAAGTTCGATGTTTTGCCCACAAACAATACAACTTCGTTGCGCAACATCATTTTGATGCCTTCTTAAGGAGTAAAGATGCTTTTTGGTGTGTGGCAGACATGGGGAAAATTCAATACTATCATACTATTTTCAGTACTATTTGTTTTCCGATTTACTGTAGCACCGCCATGATATTAAAAGTACTTTTTGCCAATCTGAAACGGTAGATAATATATTGCACAAAATTGCAGTTACAGATTTTTGAAACGAATTTCCGTCATCCCTTGTCAAGTTTGGTTTCGAGACAAACCAGTTTTGGCTATGTAGCATCTTCAGTGCCATATTTCGCTCTTGCGTTCTCTGAGAGCCGAAAGCGATTTGTGTAAAAAAAATTTATTTGTAAAAACTTGAGTAAACGAACGGACTGAGCGGGACACAAAAATGTTTCATTTGAATTTTTTTATATTCTTCTCTTTCTTACATTGTCTATTTCACTCTTTCCATCTTAGATAAGAAAAATACTAAAATTGCCAATGACTAAATTCTTAAAAATATACAGTCTTCTTTTTTTTTTTAATTCAAAATTTGGTTTTGTTGGAAAAATATATTAAATTGAGAATCTGAGTTTTTCTCATTCTTCTACTTGATTTCACGTGTAGATTTTTGCAAGGAATTTCCGTCATCCCTTGTCAAGTTTGGCTTGGTTTTAACATCCTTATTACATTCACTGTAGTGAAAATATGTTTTTTTTTATAGAAAAATCCACCATTAAGCCACTAGTATTATTACAAATGTATGGAGGGATATCGAAGCAGACCACTTACTTTCTGGGTCCCTTTTCGACCCCCATTTCGCTCCTCAAATTGATTTCAGGGAACCGATCCGTAATCACAGCCACCTTATTTTCAATTGAGTCTCGTGCTAGCCCTAGCCTTTACTCTTGACTAAAGTGATTTCAGACTGTCGACTGGTAACTGTCGACACTCTTCCTCATCACGGAGTCTTTTGTAATTGCTAGCATTTGTCTAAGGCTTAGTTCCTCCATGGCATTCACATCTAACAAGTGTCAGCCCGTGGTCTTAAGCTTTATGCTAGCCAGTGCTGGACATTCACACACAATGTGCGCTACCGTCTCAGCCTCTTCCTGCAAGTATCATCTTCTACGACATTCATCTTAGCCAGATGGTACTTGAAGTTTCCATGTCCTGTCACTAACGTAGTGACCCAGCTTAAAGTAGCCCTATTATACCCGAGTACCTTGCTGGCCTTCCTGCCTAGGGGCTCTTTGAGCACCATTCTAGCCTGTCTACATGTGGTATTCTCCCTCCACCTATTCAGGTGTAATGAGTTTACCCATTGAAGAACTTTAGCTCGCACTAGGCCATTCCCCTGGGCAACCCTGGGTTCTGGTCCACAGAAATCCATCTCAGATCCCCTTTTTGCTAGTTCGTCTGCTGCTTCATTCCCAGCTGTGCCTATGTGTCCCTTAACCCACATCAAGGTCACCTCATTCAACGAGGCACATCTGTTCAGTTTCAGAACACATTCCAGCACCACATAACCCACTAGTAACAGCTAACAGTTTTGAATGGAAAAAAAATATGCACGCAAAGAAAAAACATGGTTGAGGTTAACCATAATCTAAGAGCAACGTATTAAGGTTGAATTATATGGTTATAATCAAACCATGCTATTATTGTAGATAAGATTTATAATATGGCTGCTCCCTTCTTAATAACACTTTATAGTTAGAATTATTATATTATTTCTATTAACGATTTTATTGAACTGACATTTTTAGAACTAAGCGAATAATTTATTCAGGCTCAAGTTCATTTTTTATTCTTTAAATTAAGAGAGAAAGAATGTTATCTTTAATAATACGATCATTTTTAGAATACTGAAAAAATTAAATCATTAGACTTGAATTCGAAAGACTTGCAATATTTTCTTCAATTTTCAATTATTCTTCTGTAGGGCTACAATGGGACATTGACTTTACTCGTTGTATTCCCGTATCATACTCTTTTTCAATTTATGTGCTCAATTATTTTTTATAGTTTATTTGTATGATTATCACTTGGGTATGTGTTAGTATATAAATTTAAACTTAAATGTGTGCGTGCGTGCTGGCGTATGTGTATTGATGTTTAATAATGTGCCTTCAATATTCTAATGAAAATTGTGTTGTTGTAATCTTGTTACAGTTTCTCTTGTGCCCCCACCGCTACCAGCTCTTCCTCTAACTCTTAATAATTGTTTCTCTTTATATCAGTTGAGCTACATTAAGTTGTTGGGTTTTTAAGATACTGCGTCAAAGCAGCAGGAGTTTCTGTGTTTTTTTTAATTTGTTTATTTCCTAAGTCCTCGAAGGAGATGGTGTTGAGGTTCGAGAGTAAGTGTGCTTCTGTGTGTGCGTGTGCTTAATTTGAATTTATGTCAATCCACTGTTGTGTTCGAGTACAATTTTGCTGATTTGCCATTATGTGTAGTAGACTTTGAGGCGCCAGTGTTGTTTGTTTATGTTTAGGCGTGCGTTTGTGTGCATATGAAAATGTTTACATAATTTAAGATATTGTCAATATTAAAGTCTTTACTTTTGATATCATAAAATTTAAGGTACAGGCAGGCATTATGATTTATTAGAGTTCCTTGATAATTTTTTATATTTATTAAGTTTTTTTTTCAATCTGGCAGTAAATAAAAAAAATATTGCTTTTTTTGTGATATTTTAAAATATTTTGCAATTTAGCTTGCCTAAAGACTTAAAAAAACTATCAGAAGTATTCAGCTGGATTGATAGCAAACCAATTTTTATTTTAAGATTTTTCTTACTTGAAACTTTTAAAATTTTGAAAACTTATATAATTCAGCTAAGCTGAATAAAGTTAAATTATTCATTGAACAAAAATTTTTTGAACATTTTTAATCGCTAAAATTCGTAAGCATGCGGATTTTCTTAGTAAACATTTTTGAAACTCAAATAGAATTTTAAATTTCTCTAGCTGAATGATACAAAACTTCTATTCAGCTAGCTTAACTGTACTTTTTATTATTAGAATTTTCATAATGTAGAATAAAAAGTAAAGTTCCAACGGCAGCAATTCATTGACTTGTTTTTGCCATATCACTTCCACTTAATGTTTCTATTACTGTCAGCACAAATTTTTCAGCATTTAATTCCCTGTCTCTTTAGCTTTTGCAAACCTCCTTAAAAATTACCTTATTTAAACACATTTCTTCGCTTATATTTCTCAACTACTGCAAAAGCACATTTATCTAAATAAATATTAACACATTTTCCATTTTCATTATATTTGCCTTCCCGAAGTTATGTATCTAACTTAATTTCTTGCCTATAAGAAGGCATAATATATTGCAGCATACTTTTAGGATTTGCATGAATAATTTTTCTAAATTCTCTGAAAACCCAGGGGTATACAACCACTAAGCTAAATGGTATTTTATAGATACCAACAATTTTTTCATAATATCTTTTTAACAGAAAGAACAACTTTGCTTAAACTCCTTTAAAACTATTTAATATTTTTTCTAGATATAAAATGCAACAGTTTAACATAATGTAACAATAACAAGAATTACAGCATTAACATAGTTTGGATATATTCGAATTAAAACAAATTAAAATTATGAATATAAATTACCTTTGAATAATTAAAAATAAACACATCGCTTAAACACAAACACCGGCAGTAAATCGAAAACGGGCACAATAAACCAAAAGATTTAAAGGTAAATTCAGCTGTCAAACTAGGCATTATTTCAGCTAGCTGCATGCATGTTTATAAGGAAATTCAGCAAGCTGAGTATATCAACTTTTAAGTATTTAAAAGAATATAAGCAAAAAAATTGGAATTTATGTTTAAAGGCCGCTTGCTGAATTAGTGTTTAAAGCAGTAATGAATGAGAAAAAGATCTTCAAGAAATATAAATGTACATATACATATGTATTTCTGTTTTAATACACAGGTAAACTGGATTTAACAAATATTCAAAACTTATCAAAAAAAATTTGTACAAATTTAAAGTTTAGTTAATTTATTTGCATTCAGCTAACAGTATTTGGTTTGAATTTAAGGAACTCAGCAAACTGAGGTAATCCATTTCTTAACAAAGCGGTTATATAAATATTACGAAATATTTTAGCTACTTCAAATTCAGCTAGCTGAATTAAAAAAAATTTTATTATTAGAAATTTAGGAAACCGAAAAAGTTGCAAATTCACTTCTCCTTAACAAAGCGGTTATATAAAAATTATGAAATGCTTTGGGTCACATCGAATTCAGCTAGCTGAATAAGTTTAAAGTAAAAAAATATAAAATTGCCAAATTCAGCTAGCCGTTTAAGAAGCTTTAAAGTGTTCGTTAAAAATTACGGACAAAGTGTTTAGATAAAATGTAACATAACATTATTCAGCTAGCTGAATAGAGCCTTAAGTGAAGATATGTGAAAGAAAATTACTTTAAACTCAAAAGTATAAAATTTTAAACAAATGCAGCTAGATGAATAAGAACTGCAGACATATGTAAGTGGCTTAAATTAAAACCTTTGTCAAGTTCAACCAGCTGAATGCAAAGTTATTTTAATTTAGAAAACCGGTTTAGTGCCCTTAAATACTGCAATTAACTCAACACAAGGCAGAAGAATCAAATATGTCACAGTAACCTGAAACAAATTTAATTTTTGTTTAATTCAGCTAGCTGAATAGATCTGAAATTAAATGTACTGTTATGAAAACTCCACAATATTCCATTTTATGCAAATTCAAGCAGCTGAATTTTATTTATTATTATTTTTTTTTAATTTTGAAGATAATTTTCGTTAATGTTTTATATGCAAGTTTCGCGTATTAAGAATAAATTTATGTAATGTATACTTATGTTTTATTTATTTTATGATTAGTGTACTTAAAGCATATTGTCATATTACAGAAATCTTAAATATTATGAGGTTGTTAAATATTACAGAAATTTATATACACAAACACATACATATGTACATATCTATTCATACTCGTATGTGATGATTTTTTGCTTATTAATATTTGTTTATTATTGGTCATGTTTTGTAAGCACGTCGTGTGGCTCTACATAAATTGTTGTTGTATTTATGCCATATGCAAATAATATTATTTAATATTATTGATATTATAATTTCTATGTGCGTGCGTTTGTGTGTGTAACGGCTTTTATGAAACAATAATGTCCTGCTTATAATGATGATACACTACTATTAGCAATTACAATAGAGGATGGCAGGAAGGACGGATATAATTACGATTGCATCAAATTGTTATGTGTTATATTGAAAGCTTATTTATTGATTCATACACACATTTATGTATGTATATAGCTTTCTTCTTTGCACTAAAACTTGTTACATTTTAGCTTTGATTGTTTTAGATAATGTTGAAATTTTATATCAACATTAATTGCACATGCATAAACTTTTAATGTGCATCTAGCATAAATTACACTTGACCGCATGTACATAAATTAATAATTGAGGAAAATATGAAATTATTAATTACCACAAATTTTCAAAAGTAATTTCTTAAATACACATGCCTTAAGAGTTGTTAAAGAAACACATACATACATGGCTTTTTGTTGAAGTACGTATGTATGCTTGCATGTATGTAGTTACACATTTTTATATAAAATTTACCTTTACTTTTCTTGGGATGTAGGAGTGTGTACCAGAACATCACAATTTGGTTTGGTAATTAGTCTTTAAAAATATAGTACCTACATACTTACAGCAGAGATAAAGTAGGTATTCGACGTAGAAATAAATAAGCAACTAAGAGTAATAGGGATATTTTTCAAATTCAGCTAGCTGAATACAGTTGCAATTAATATTTTAATAAAACTGTCAATTCAGCTGGCTTAGTTTGCGCTGATAACGAAGAAAAAAGTACTATAAATAAAAATAACTTTTCTCATAAATTTTATCTGCTAGATTTAACCTAAATGCATATTCAGCTAGCTGAATTAGGCTTAAACCAAAGAAACTAGCAGATTAAACCGTAAAACGAATAATCACAGAAGAACATTAATTGAAAGAAAATAATTATTCTTTTGTTTAAGCTCAGTATAATAGGTTAAAATAACATAAATTGCAATTATTTTCTTATATACCTACAAACATTTAACATTTTTTCATCATTCAGCCGAGTATGTTTAAAATAAATAGCTGAGTTAAAGTTTGAATAGCTGAATTGAATTATAAATAGCTAAAATAAAAATTGCAAGTAACTAAAGTAATAAAACTGTAATAAATATCCAATTCAGCTAGCTTAAATTTGATCAAATCTCTTCTAGTTCCAATTCAGCTTGTATGTTATAGAATTAAAGGAAATTCAGCTAGCTGAATTAAACTTATATTGACATCAAAGCCAAACAAAACCGTTAAGACAAAAAATGATACAAAAGCTATGCAATTTCGTGGGTCAAATACGACGTAAAGCTAATTTCCTTTTTACAAATTAAAATATTAAAAAAAATTCGTTTAAAAAAAATCCCACCTCGCATAAAAGTCAAAACTTTTAAGTATATAACTCAAACCTTAACATTTCATGATATTTAACATTAAATAACTATAACAACTAACAAGATAAATTGTGTATCTGATTAAAACAAATTACTGGGAAAAATACGTAAAAAAAAGATATACAAAACAAAGATCCAAAAATAACATACAGTTTTTTATATGTACTCTATAGCTGAATGCTCCTAATAAAAAAAAAAAAGAAACACCCAACACAGGTTAGATGATTTAACACATAGATGAAACGATAAACGTAAATCAAAAATCTTTTTACGAAACCTTTTAACTGCCAACAAAACTTATAACAATGGCTGTTTTGCAGCATTTTAAGGTTTATTAAACCGAAAAGTATGCTTCACTTTCTTACGTTAAATAATACTCCCAGTTAACTTTATTATTATGATATATAATTTAAGAGCAGTTGAGCAAGGTATGGCGAAAACAAAAACAAAACATATTGAAATTCCTCTGGCATAAAAGGTAAACTGAAGCAACTTACCAGACCGGAAACTGTTTGAAGCGGGGATTATTAAAAAAAGAAAGGAAGGAGGTGGTTAATATGAAAGCATACTTTATAGCAAAAGTAGTATGCTACTAAAAACAAATAAAAACTTCCGAATTTTTAAATGAATCACTATAAAATTTTAACGCTTAAAAGCAGACTACACATTCTTATGAATCCTAGTTCTCTAATTCATGCTTATTTGTGAAATTTTTTTAATAACTTTTTGAGAGTACCCCATTTATGCTCTCAGTGTGTCCTAATATCACTAAAAGGCAGTGCGCTATAGTTATTACAAACACATTCTCACATAAGTTTTTCAGTTCCCTTCACATTTATGCAGTTGAGGGTTGTGGTAACTGAAGTTCCACAAGTTGGCAAAAGTATTTAGTTGTATTTAAGTGCTTATAAATTGCTGCTTTAGGATCTAAAAGAAGGTATGAGTATAAACGAATAAAGACAAACCACAACAGCTCCTTTTAAACCATAAATAAAATTCTGAAAAATTAATTATTTACTACACACAACCATCAACATCACTCACAGGTGTTCTTTTTAACGTTTATTCTTCACTGCCGTTCATTTGCTTCAGATATACATTCACATTTTATATTGTTGTGTTAGTGTAGTGGTATGAACAAATTATAGTTGCCTATTTTATGGCTTTTTACAGATGCTAGTTTTATTATTTCTGTTTTAATCTATAAGCTGTCATCATCATGCTCATACAATAATTGTAATTAATTTGTAGCAGTAAAGCAATTAAACAGGAAAGTGTAGATTCTTAATTCCATTCGATTGGCTTCATTACGAAGTATTGTTAAATCCACCAATACTTCCAAAGTTAAATATGTACATATTAAGAATAGTTTACTAAAGTCTACTTTTGGGCTGATAAATAATTGGTAAGCATATAAAGCTAGGAAAAGTTAATTTACCAGAACTGTAAGAATTTGTTAAAAAGGAAATTTTATAAAATAAAAGATAAGAATATAAAGCTAGCTACTTTAAAAAAGGCACACTTAAGGAAGGTACTTTTTAAAAAGTAACGGGTTTTCATAATTGAACATTTTACAGAGACGCCTTTTCAAAAGTTAAATTTTGAATTTGATCTTTTTAAAAAAAGACTTTTCCAAAAGTACTTTTTCAAAATAGTACTTTTTTGGAAAGGCGCTTTTTCAGTAAAATATGTGTTCTGAAAGAACGTTTTTTTTATCAAAAGGCACACTTAAGGAAGGTACTTTTTTAAAAGTAACGGGTTTTTATAATTGAACTTTTTATAGAGACGCCGTTCCAAAAGTTAAATTTTGAATTTGATCTTTTTAAAAAGAGACTTTTCCAAAAGTACTTTTTCAAAATAGTACTTTTTTGGAAAGGCGTTTTTTTAGTGAAATATGTGTTCTGAAAGAACGTTTTTTTTATCAAAAAATTTATTTTTCAAAACGGTACTTTAACACAGAACATCTTAAACTTCTTAAAAAGTACTTTTTAAAAAGCCTTTAGTTTTAAAGTTTCAATTTGTTTAGTACAAGTTAAGAAGAAGTGTTATAATTTATATTTTAGAAATACAAAAAAATTTGGTGTCCTTTTTAAAAAGGCGTAATACAAAACTGCAGAGGCTATCAGCAAATATGTGGTGACTCACTCGGCTCATTGCTGCAACATGCCGAAGCTTGTATATACAATTTTGTTCTCCTGATGTTCAGTGTCCAGGCTTGTTGGGTCATTTAATTTTTGGAAGTCTTCAAGTCTATAAGAATTTAGAGTTGTGGAACGAATTTCCGTCATCTCTTGTTAACTTAGGTTTGAAGACAAACCGGTTTCGGCTATCCAATCAAAATTTATTAGACCATGGAATTGCCGAATATGTGGGTTGCATCCATGCCCCTTGCACACATACCAGAGCAGTAATAGGCTCGAAAGCCGCGTTGTCTAAGATGGCAAAGGGTATTTTTTTAAAGGTGTACAATAATCGAAATAATATATGGAGATTACATAACTTCAAACAAAAACTTGACTTTATTAGGAGGATAACTTTATTCCTTTATGTGGGTGCCATGGCTGGCTCGGATGTAGCGCATTTTAGAATCAAAATTTTTTAGTCCGCACAATAATTTCTTTCAATTCGTCGAAAGTTGCTGGCATAAACTAATGACTTCAAGTAACCGCAGAGAAAATAATACAAAGGCGTTATATCGACGTTATTAGTGGCTAATTGACTAAACTATTTTAAAAAATAACGCGTGCACAAAATGTTTCCATTAGTAATACGCTTTATAGCGCCTTGCTGTTGTAAAACATATTTTCAGTAAAACTCCCAGTTCATTGGACCTTCAGACCCTATGCAGCTCCTCGTATATGGTAACGTTCCCGCTGTACTCATTTTCAAAGCGCAACAAACAGTGGTTTGTGGATGGAGTAGTACCTGAAGAGAATCCCTCTTAGATTTATGGAGAACGCAAATAAAACTGAAGGTGTAGGACCAAAAGTGTCCCAGATTGGGAGGGCAAAGGAGGACGTCATCAACTAGTTCTCCAAAAGTGTTTCTGTGTAAGTGTAGTTTTTTTGTGTGTAATGTGTATCTTATTTTAATGCGCTTGTCCCGACGGGTAGTCATGGGTTGTAACCTACCCTGGTGATGTGATATTTGAGCTGGCTGGCATCACGGGTACTACTGCAAGAGGACTCGTAACAATATGGCTTATTGTCATGCCCATTGAGTCAAAAATAAGCCTTATCTCTGAATAGAGTATTGCTACAAAACAGTGAAAACTAGAATTGTGCCAATCACGAACTTGTTCGTTCAATTGAGAGATTATTTCAGAAAGGTGGTAGCAATTTTACACCAATTACAAAAACAACAACCATTTTTCGATTCTAATGTATAATACACGACAACTAATCGTGAGTTGTTTATGTAATTGTCCTACTGCTACCACCTTTCTGAAATAATCTCTCAATTGTACGAACTAGTTCGTGAACGACACATCTCTAGTGAAAACATTCCCGAAGTGAGCCACAATTTTCGAAATAAATTACACAATTCCCGAGCATTGTTCTGGTGTTACTCTACGGCAGGCTTAACTTACAACACATGCTAATAGAGTTTCCAGATCTGACAACCGCATGTTAGTTTAATTCCTTATTATCTTCAGTCAATGTGCGGAAGTAATTTATTGAAATTAACAAAGTTGTATTGTATTAATGTATGGGGGGATATCGAAGCAGACCAATAACTTTCTGGGTCCCTTTTCGACTCCCATTTCGCTCCTCAAATTGATTTCAGGGAACCGATCCGTAATCACAGCCACCTTACTTTCAATTGAGTCTCGTGCTAGCCCTAGCCTTTACTGTTGACTAAAGTGATTTCAGATTGTCGACAATTAACAAAGTTAAGAAGGCCCTTCATTAAAATATTTTAGACGCATACTGCTCTAAATTGTACATCTATGTCATCAATATTATTTGCACTCCTATAAAGATTTAATTGAAACATTTATTATCTCTCAATTTACTCTTTTAATTAAACTAAACTACCGAAAACTTTTCCTCCCCTAACATTCAGTGCAATTTTCATTAAAAACATATAACTTTTCATCCATTTTAATTTTTATAATCCAATTTAATTTTGGAATTTATTTCAGGTGTGCTTTTTACTGCTGGTGTTATTTTGTTTCTTTAGAAGTTGATGATTTGTTCTTATTTTTCCAATTGTGTTATACAATGTTGTAAGCAATAAACTTTGCATAAGTTTTTTTGTATTATTTCTTTCTTCGTTTTGTTAATTTCCAAAAAATAAAAGAACCTGACATTTTTATTTTTATATGAATTTTTTTTTTGTCATTGTTTTGGTATCTTTTCGAGAGGAGCAAATAAGCGCAAAAGTTGAATAGAAAACATACGTCACTTTAACAAACTGAATAAATTTATATTCATGGATTTGAGAGGGTATGTTGTGTGTGCACACACAAGTGTTAGTGTGGCAAAAATGATAATGTGCAAGGTGGAGTCAGAAAATCATAGCAGCGTGGGTAAATTTGGCAAAATTTGGTTTAAACAGCATCTCTGCTAGAAGTGCCTTACCAAAAGCTTGACAGGAACAAGTACAAGATTTGGTAACAACAAAAAGTCATTTTCAATTCCAGCTACAAGCCCTAGGAACTCTGCAGCAGTAAGATCCCACCATGCTGATTTTGTCTTCAAATCCCAAGTTATTCAATGACGTCTGAATTTCCTCTTGCTGGAATCGAAATCCACCCAGATACGAAGATCAACAAGAAGACAAGGAAAAGGAGCAATGAAATAACGCCATAATGATTTTGTAATCAAACCGCAGTTTAAATCGAAATTATCTAGTGCTGAAGATCAACAGGTAGTCATAGCACCGTGGCGGCTCATAATAGGAAAATTAGGGTTTAGCCCCCCAAAACGGGGAGATGGCCTTATCAGGGATTTTAATGCTGCTATGTTGCCCTTCTGATGGACATAATTTCAGTCTGTGTTGGACAGATGCAGTTTTTTTTTGCTGAGGGAACTTTCCAGAACGAAAGATATTCGACAATAAGTACGAGACTTCTTCTTCGAACTTTCGTCGGTCAAAAAATTCAGGGTATGTCTAAATGGAATAGTTTCACATTTGCTGATAATACTGGCCTGAGTAGCAGATCTCTCTAGTCACTACGAAGGCTTGCCTGTTGTTCCAATCAGACTCAATCTAAATGAATATTTTTAAAAAACCTTCGCGAGCTGATCGGCAACATCTAAGCTTATAGGCGATGATATGCCTACGCTGAACCTTGCATCTAAGGTGAAATTCAGAATTCTATCACAAGGACCACTACGTCTCAACTGAGTAGACGCTGAAACTAATTCCTCAACATCAGGATACTAAGCTGTTCGTTGAACTTCACCAATCTATAGGTGCTTGAAAGTCTATTCAAACTTTTCCACCACTGCTACAATAGCATGTATTCTAAGGAAATTTGAAGCAAGGAGAACGCAAAATGACACTGAAGACGACACATAGCCGAAACCGGTTTGTCTTCAAACCAAACTTGACATGGGATGACGGAAATTCGTTCCAAAAATCTACATCAAAACACCGGAATATCAAATCAGGAATGAATTCATTTGCGTTATCCCCAGTAACACAACTTTTTAGACTTTCTTCATTAAAAACTCTACCAATTGTGACGATTTAGGCATTGGATCTCATGCCGCAACACAGGAAAACAAAATTTACTCCCTCTTATTTACAAAACCTGTCTTCCTATTTGCAATACAATTCTTTGCATAGGCAGGAATCATCTGCTAAACAAAGTTTTATTCTTTTACTCCTGACTGTAAACAGGTCTGCTTCAGTTGTTTTTGTTTTGCAGGCTCTACAAAAAATTAAAGAGGTGAAAATGTTGTTACTTGGCACACCACCCCACCCCACCACGTATGTTTTTCTTTGTATTCGCAAAAAGACGCAATAATAAAAATAACTGGAAGAAACGAAAAAAAACGTGCCTGCTTTTGTATTTGTGTAAAAGGTTTTATACGATGGAATGTAATCTCATAATAATAAATTCCTTCCGTGCACTTTCACATAAAAATCCCAATGTACACAAGAAACACCCAGATAAAAACTTTGAAGGCAAACGCGGAAATGTTCATTTACAGCTGAAGTTTTTAAAGTTTGTATAAAAATCATTTTCTTCTTCCTCATCACACAACTTGTTCTACGCCTCCAAGGGAATTTTCCATTGATGTGGTTGTAAATATTTTTACTTTCTGTTTGTGTTCGCCATTTGGCAGCACCCATTTTGCCCGTTATACTTTAGCGCGTGAATTAACATTTTTCTGTGTGAATTACATGCGAAAAAGCCAACGAATGTAGGAACCTTTACAAATCTCCAGCTCAATTGTATAAAAATAAATATTTATAAAAATAAAGGGAAAAAACGAAAGTTAGTGGGTGAGAGAGAGAGCAGCTTAACCGTAAAAACAGGATTTTTTTTTTATGAAATTCCTAAGTGTTACAGGTGAAAAATTGTATAATGCGTAAATGCCAGAGTTTTCATTAGTGATTTTTCCTCTTGCTTGGAAAACAAAAACGTGAAAGACTTATTTTTTTTTTAATTGTTCAAGTGAAGAAATGTTACAGAAAGGTTTGTTTTTTCAACAAAATTAATATGTTTAAGGGAAAAGTAAAGTGTGTCATTTGCATTTACTTTAATAATAATAATAATAATTTAAAGCAATATAACAGTTTTATGAAATGTGTTATCCAAATGTAAAAGCATTGCTATTTGTTCTAAATAATATGGCAAGTTATTTTATTTAGATTATGATTTAAAGTATTCAAATATTATAACAGTTTGTATTTGAACGGTGCATGTTTACACATTTTACATTTCAATAATCTAATTAATATTGTTACGAAGTAATAATCGGCAATGTGTGGAACGACCTATTGTACAAATACGCAATGTTATAAACATAAAGCAAAAATTAATTAAAAAAATAATTGATGCGCAATATCACGTATGTTCGGAACGTTTCAAGAACCGGCCATGATCTCTATATAAAGGCGCCGTCCACCGCAGAGAGAAGAGTTGACTTTGAGATATCATAGAGTGAATATCTGTGGACTGTGTATTTGAGTTCTTAATTTTTGAAAATTATAACAGTTTTGTCAAAACGTTTAATAAGAATAGGTTAGTAGTGTTTGTGTAATAAAATAACATATTGTTATTTTTTTAAGTTTTTGAAAATTATAACGGATTAATGACCTTTTCGTGTATCAGTATAACATATTTTTGAAAATGACAATAGTTTTGTTACAATATTTAATATGAATATGTAACTGTTTGTGCATCAAAATACCAGATTGTTTTAGTTTGCAAGTTTTCGAAAATTATAACAGTTTTGTCATCAAGTTTTATATATAATTCTTTTTCTTTAATAAAGCTCTTTACATCTTCAAGGCAGGCTTTTTATAAACAAATTAATGACTATTTTCTATAACAGTATAACAGATTTTCTATTTTTTAAAGATTTCGAGAAGTATAACTATTTTGCCACAACTTTTAATATGTTTATGGAAATAAGAGAGTTTTAATGTTTTAAATTTTAGAAAATTATACAATTTTGGCAAAATATATATTAGAAATATTTCTTTTTCTATAGTAGAATAGAGTAATGACATTTTCAGTAATGACATTTTCGTGTATAAGATTAACAGATTTTTGATATTTTTAAAGACTTCCACAATTATAACAGCTTCGGCATATCGTTTAATAATTTTGTTGCGCACAAATATAACAGGGTTTTTTTTGGAAAGTTTTCGACCATTATAACAGTTTTATATTTTTTTAATAAACATCTTAAAAACTTTAAGCAATACTTTTTGTAGCAGACTATATTAGCAACTTTTTGGTTATTTTTAAAAGTTGTAGAAAATTATAACAGCTTTGTCACAATAGTTATCACGTTGATTCTTGATTTGATATTCCGACAGGGTGTTTTGATGTAGATTTTCAGAACGAAAAACTTGACAAGGGACGACGGAAATTCGTTCCAAAAATCTACAGTTATTACGTTCTTTTGCGAAAGTTTATACATTTTATAATAGGAAAAGTCTTAAATTATGATAATGTTGGACACTCTATTAATTTAACGAAATTATTTTATTAATCGGTAAAATCTTTAGCCAAATGAAATTACAAGTGTCTTTATTTTATTTCTTTTAGTAAACATGACCTCTTGTTAAATACTTTCATTAACTACTGCGAATACATACATACATACTCTCGTTAGCCTTTCAAATATATTGTTGCCCTTTGAACTTAACTTTGTTTCATATTCCGTTATAGGTTTAAGTGCCTGTGTAGAGGTGTTTGCATTTGTTTAAGGTTAAATTTATTACTTGCGTAGAATCTTTCAATGTTGTTTGGGTCAATTATTTACTTTTTTTTTAATTTTGATTACAATTTATTTGATTATGTATGTAGCAATAAAAAATAAAAGAAATAATTAAACAACAGAAAAAATAAACACTCATATACAGAAGCCAACATTCATACGAACAACAAAATGGAGATACGTATACTTATTCATACGCAACGTAAATACACACATTCTTCCTCATAAGACAACAACACTTATACGCAGAGAGGTACTCGTTTTAAAGGTTGTCTTTGCATTTACAATTTCAAAAAAAAAATCTCTCTTTTAAAGTGTGTATGTGTGAGTGAGTAAGCTTTATGTATATTTTTAAATGAGTAGGTGTGAAGCTAGCGCGCCATATTCATTTATTCTTATACAAAATGTGTGTGTATCATTCTTTTTTTTTATAAATTTTATTTACAAATAAAAAAATTATTCTCAAGTAGATTTTTCATTTCTGTTGTTATTTTTATGCTATAAACAAGCACAGGAGCGAGTATAAGAAAACTTGTTTTTTTCAAGTCACAATAAATCATGCCTCATTACTTTTCTTCCTTAATTTTGAAAAATAAATAAATTTAATAAGATTTGCATAAAATTATCGTAAGTACACACAAACGCGCACTTATGTAACATATACATATTTATACAAACATATGTGCATACATACATACATACATATGTAAATTTTTATAAAGAAATTGAAATAAGCAAAAGCATCGAGATGCAAGCATTTAAAATGTTATTTAGAAAAAAAATTTAAGTTTAATGAAATTCAGCCAGCTGCATAAATAAATAATTTATTATTTTCAAGATGTTATTAAATATTTAACATCAAGAAGTTAAGTTCAACAGTAAACATTTTACTTAATCTAAATTATTTTAATTTATTATTTCAATTTAACGAATTGTTAACTAATAGTTTCATTTTATAAATTGACGCCAGCTTATAATTCTCATTTAGTTTACATAAATTAAATACCAGTATTACAATTGGAGGTTACAAGAATCTGACAAGGTTATTATAATTAAAGAGAACAATGACTATTAGCCATATCATTACGCGCTGCTCAGTCTATGTTCAAGTATCCACTTGAAGAGTAGTGATTCGGATGCAATGGCTACGGCTGTCTGTATCTAAATTTTATTGTAATTAAATAGTTAAGCCATCTTAATAAATTGTTTTAACTGAACTTCTTTATAACCGAGAAAAACGATTTCAATATAAACTGTTATACTGTTAAAAAAATCTTTGAATCTTTTAAAGCATTAAATATTCTCAGTTATTATATTTTAAATGCATTCTAGAAGCAAATACTTGTAATTAAACACATTTATTGAGAACTCTTATGCAAAAAAAAAAATTAAGTGGTATAAAAAATGAAAATCAAAAATAAAAAAAATTTTACGAAAAGAAACTGTTATAATTGCTAAAAAATAATAATAATTGAAATAAAAAATACTCTTTAATTATGTTGCTTTATAAAAATGTCATATACATAGTTAAAGTAGTTAATTAAATATTAAGAACAAACTGTTATACTAGTGCTTAAACAGATAATTGTATTTTAAAGTCATTAAGAATAGATAAAGTTTTATAAATAAAGAAGAAATGTGAAGACTACAGATTTTGGAAGAAGAGAAGCACCGTCAGCTCCGTATGTTCGTTATCTTGTGAAAAAAGTGAAAGAAACTGGCATCCTCATCGATAAACCAAAGCGTGAAAAGCCAAAAACAGTGCGTACAACCGAGAATATTGCTGCTGTGGCAGAAAGTGTGCGTAAACCGCCATCAACATCAATTCACTGTCGTTCTCAACAATTGAACATTTCGGAACCATCATTGAGACGAATTTTGCATAAAGACCTTGGTATGACGGCATACAAAGTCCAATTGGTTCAGGAGTTGAAACCAACTGACCATCCAATGCGTTTTCGCTTCGCTAAGTGCTCCTGCGATCGACTTACAGAAGATGCCGATTTTGCCAAAAAAAAAAAACATCTTTTCAGATGAAGCTCATTTTGATCTTGTCGGGTATGTAAACCCGCACGCATACATTGAAAAGCCGACGCACCCAAAACGAGTCACTGTGTGGTGCGGATTTGGCGCCCTGTTTTTGAAGATCGCATTATCAGCCACAGAGCTGATGTCGTTTGGCCACCTCGGAGCTGCGATTTGATACCGTTGGACTATTATTTGTGGGGTGCCGTCAAAGACAAGTGTTACGCCGATTCGTGAACCCATTGGTGAAATACAGCGGCACACAATCGATAATGTGCTTAAAAATTGGACCGATCGTGTAGGCTACTGCATGGCCAGCCGTGGCAGCCATTTGCATGAAATTATTTTCCATTATTAACCGGAAGGATTGTGCTTTCAAATAAAAAATATTCAGTAGTTTTTTTATAGCATTTTCAAAAAAAAAAGTTATTTGGCGGACCCTTATTATTCGAAAGCCTACAAGAGTATTTTAAAAAACGCTTTAAATAGCCCTAAAAATTAAAAGCAATTAATATGATTTTTATTATTGTGTACGCAACAGAAGAGTTTTCTTTTCGTATTTTGCAAACATTTTTTACTCTATTTAAGGTCATAAAATAAAAACAAGTTAGTATAGAAATTTTTCTGTATATAAACTTTAATGACATTTATGTATTTTGTGTTTTTATTTTATAATATCCACAGTCTGTAAAGCTCATTGACATAGAAATTTAATGATGCACTAAATTAAACGTTTTATACTAAAAGTAGTTTTTCTTTTATGTATTAATTTAATTTTAATAAATTAAATCTGAAGGGATTATGAATACCATGGAATATGGCTAAGGAATAAAAAGGCGATACTGCCCGATAGATATGGCAGTACAACAGAAAATTTGACTGCTTATGTAAATAGTTTAATGAGTTGCCAAACCTTTATTTTAGTGCGAATGTGAAATTGATAGAAAAAGTTTGGTTTTTTTTGTAAATTTACGTGCAAGGCGGTTAATGCAATTTTAACAAAATTATGTGCCCTAGTAAATAAACTTTTTATCATTTTGTTGGTAAAATTTAATTTTAAAATACAGTACACGTAAGTAAGGGAACTACTCCCAATGTTTGTTGACATTCTTTGCAATAATAATAAACACTCCTGAAAAATCAGTTTATTATATGGAACTTGTAAAACGATCGCCAGTGATTTTCCGCCTGGCAGGCCCAGATATATGCCTTGCCGTAACTTGGTGTACTGTCAGAAGTTCTGACTTATACCTCCTCATGGTGGCGGCCACTAACAGGGTCGAGCAGAGAGAAGTTATCACTATCTTAATGAAAATCCCTAACCCACGAATCCGGAAGAGATGGACAAGAATGCCTCGCGAGGTATTATGGTACAGGATATTCATTAGGTACTTCTAAAGCATTGAAACGCGAGGTTCCGGCAGGGATGGGCAATGAAGTCTCGCAAGAGGTGGAGAGGTTAATCTCGATATGAGCTGCGGTGTTTACTGGCTAATGGAGGAATTCTGAAATATGGATCAGCCTCCAAAGATACTCCTGAGAAATAGTCTGACTGCACACTCTGTGTAAATGTCCAGCACTGAGGCAATTAAATTTTAAATGAAGTTAGAAAATTTTGTGTTCACACTTTTGCAATTTAACTTACTCAATTAGCTGAAAATGTTTTCATGACCCGCATTATGCGTCTTTAGGTAACATATTCTCAATTAACCCTATAATATGAAAGATGTAGCTAAATTGGTAACAATAAAAATTGTTAGCTCTTTTATGTAAACGCGGTAATGTTGTTGTAGATTCCCTGGTCTTGTTAGTGGGCTATTAGATGTAATGTGTTCATTTTACAGAATCTTCTGTTCACTAAACACACTTCACCAGAGTTGCACAGTGAATTTGATTCTTGTAAGGTAAATTGAGCTCAATTAATGCCTTAATTGCGTAAATCTTCTAATTGTGCAAACTAAAGCGCATGTGTTACCACATTATTAGGTTAAACGTATGATCTTTTAGCACATAGGTATAATTATATATTATACTTGTTGAAAATAAGTTTTATTTTATATTTTCCTTTCATTATAATTTAAATTATCTTATGTTTATTTTAATGGCAACAGCAAAATTTTCGCTGAATTGTGGTTAACTTATACCCAACCAATACTGGCCATACACTTTTTTTTTTATTTCATGCAAGCAGTTCAAACCACAAAAAAGCCACACAACCACTTGACAAACATGTTGGAGTAAAAAATATCATACAAATAAATTCGTTGTACGAATATTTATGTCGTCTTTGTATGTAGTTCCCGACATTTGCACTGATATTCAGACACCTGTCTTCATGAACATATAAAAAACTACTAGTAGCCCAAAGTATTTAAATTCACGCTACTACCACATACAATTTGTAATGTGTTAAACTTAAGCTTAACTTTTTTCTCAATCACAGTCATGTGTAATATAAAACTTAACTAAATTTAAAGGTTTCTGGTTAAAATAAGTTTCAACGTTTAAACGGTTTCATCGAATTTTCTTTGAGCTTTTAAGTCATAAACATATTGTTCTTTATAATAAAAATGTCAAACCTCTGTAAAGTTTTTAAAATTCAGAATACGAATTGCAAAAATTTGGAATATTTTAATCGTAGAACCCCCAACATGATGTCTGAAATTATTAATAATTGAAACCACTCCGAAAATTTAATTTATAGTCAAGTCATTCAACGTTGCGAAGTGTATGTATAGCAGCCATAAATAGTTAGTGTTCTCTTTGCAAACTTGGAGAATATTTAAGATGACTGGGAAACACCAATATATACAAATATGCAGTTAATTTCTGTTTTGGGCAAAGTTGCTGTTACTAATTTAAAAAAATCCATAAAATTTCCTTTTTCAAAACTAAAACTATAATAGCGATGTCTCTTCCGGGCAGCTAATTAAAATAAAATAGGTTTTCCCAATTTCCAGACCTTCCCAGGTTTCCGGTAATTCCTGCTTATACCGAATACATTCCGTAATTACTTAGTCAAGGACGTCTTTATTCCAGGACCCAACAGAGAATTTGGGAATCTTTATGAAGGAGCCAGGTACCGAAATATACTTCCGACTTCCTCACAACATAATGCTTCAGGCGGAAGTAAGGGCAATCATGCAGTGTAACAGTTGCCTCACCGAGATAACAAGACCAACAAGAAACAACATCTTCCCTGATAGTCAAATTATCTTCAAGGCAATTGAGCGGGAGTGTCTGAGCAAGGACGCCAAAGAGGAATCAACGAATATTTGATAAATCGGGTGCCAGACCACCATGAAATATTTGCTAATACACAAGCAATTACTCTGTCAATCAAAACCAGAGGATAACAGGAAATAAACTTAGATAATGCAAAGCGTTCTGGTGCAAAGATGACACATATTGGCACTGTGATACAATGATGGGAAAAATTACTTTCAGCTTGTGGAATGACTCAAACGCAGATGAAACGAAAAGCCGAATGTGTAAGTCTGCTTAGCTTATAAAGTACTTGAAATGTCTGATGATAGCGAAATTGTACAAGATAAAACTTTCGAGGAGATTTCGAATGGTGCAGTTACTAATATTAAGGAAACCCCCAAAGCAACATCGAGTACCATTATACATAAAATAATTGCGATTTTTCGAAGCAACCGGTAAAAAAAACAGAAAGTACCAATGCATGCAATGAGGACATCGCACAAATCGCTTTCGCACAAATAAAAACCCAGTATTTCATGGTTGATACCTTGCCAGACATACATAACGAAGAGGTACTGCCTGGAGAACTTTGAAGAACATTGCTCCAAGCACCAGGTTACTATAACATGCCAGGGTCGATTTCATAATGGAGAGTTCCCAGCAGCCCGAGCGACTACATTAAGTGTGTGTCTATAGGCATGAGGTGAATAGCAGGCTCCTTTTCTCAACCTAACCTAATCAAATAATTTGTTCCAACAGCTTAGATTTTTGATAAATATTTTTTTCATAATTTTTGCACATTTTGATTTGAAATTTAAAAAATTTTTATTCATAATATTTTGAGTATTCATTTTTTAGTTATTCACACACAAGATTTTTGTATACAATTGTCTGGACTTATGGAGCATTTTACCTAACTTGACAAACCGTCAATGACAACATATACTTATGAAAACAGGTATAAATAAGCGTAAAAACGTTTTGTCTCTACAATTTTATATTATTTACATTGACAATTACTTTTATACATATTTGTATTAATTAATCTTAACATTAAACAATACGATAGTATTCATTACATTTGCACAAAGTGTAAATAATAGTTTTATGGTAAAACGTTGTAAAAAAACAACAAGCATGTAGAGACCAACAATGTCTTTACTTTACTTCAACACTCACCAACTCTCTGTCATCCTGATAAAAAGATTTAACAAGCAACTCAAACAAACAAACAAAGAAAAAACCAACAACAACACAAGAGTATTAATTTACTGTTAAAAAAATCAAAGACAACAACAAAAGAATTATAGTAAAACTTTTAATTTCTCAAAAAAAAAACTATTAAAAAAAATTACAAAAGTTGCAACTTTTATTTATTTTTTGCCTTTTTGTCTTTCTTTCTTAGCCCACAAATCAAACAAAACAGGGTAATGGAGTGGCAAGGCTGTTTAGCTTGTTTGCGTATGCGTGTGTGTGTGAGATGATTATGAGAGAGCAGCAGAGCTGGAAATGTGGGTAGTTGCCATGTTGTTTAGGTTTTAGCAAATAATTATTTGCATTTTTACCTCCTGTCTAAATGCATTTTTCTTGTTGTTGCCATTTTTTCTTTTGCTTTAACTAAATTCATTTTCATTTTGTTGTTGCAATTCCTCAGGCTTTAATATCTTGGAATGTATTTTAAGCATAAAACAGAATAAAAAAATACATGCAACACTGTAAAGAATATATAACCAGGAACTTAGTATAAATAAAGAAATCACTTTAAAGTTTGACAAATACATACATACATACGTAAACAAGCGAAAATTAAAAAGTCGCAGAAGTCTGAAAAGAGAAAAACAAACTAAATAAAACGCTGTATGAGAGTATAAATTAAATATTAAACATCTAAACGAAATTGCTCAGTTTCCTTCAGGACATTTCCATTAATACTCTTCTAAAAGAAAAGGTATCAAATCGCAACATTGGTTTCGCATTTTTTCATGTAGCTAGGAAAATACAAATAATTTAAAAATTATAATGTAATATTACAATTATAACCATCAATCTCGAAATCTACCTTTTTACTATTTACCAACGAATGGTGATATTGTTTTCGCTCACACTTTTAAATTCCGCCAACCAATTTCTTAAAGTTGGTAAATTGAAGTGCTGTGTGAACATGGTGCTAAAACAGCTCCCACTACCACAGTAATGTTTCCCTTCCCAGCTCATTGGGAGTCTTTAAGTTCAGCCGCCCAATTTGTTAAAGTTGGTAAATTAAAGTACGGTATCATCACGTTCCTAAAACCGTTTTTTTATCCGTTACCATCGAGTTCATTTCGCCCTTAGAGAATTTACGCAATTAAGGCTTTAATTGAGCACAATTTACCATACTACTATACTAACCAATTTAGTAATTAGTATTTAATTACACCGTGAATTTTATCAAACTCGCATTAAATGTAATAGACCCCGAACTAGACTCGACAAGTCACAACATTGCCACAATTATATAAAAGAGATAACAAATTTTATTGTTAGCAATTTAGCTGTCTGTACTACTTAAAAATTGTTTACATAAAAACTTATAATACATGCTTCATGCTTTTTCAAACATCGTTGTCAGGTCATGAAAACATAATAAGCTATAAAATGCTAATTGGGTAAGCTAAATTAAATATGTGTGAACACCAAATTTTATAACATAATTTAAAATTTAATTCCCTCAATTAAGGCATTCTCCCACACAGATAAGAAGGAGCCTCTCAAATAGCAACAAAAAAATGAGTTAGCAACACTTAATTAGTAAATCGCCATTAAATAAATTCTCTTCCAAATTAAACTCCAAATTTCAGATACCGTTATATTTTTAAAAATATTTTTTCAAAAAGTTGCCAAATTTAACAAACATTTGAATTTTTTCTAACAACATTGCACGCTGCTGTCTTGTAATCCCTAGCAAATACAACTCCCATCTTTATAAAATATAGTTCCTTACTTGAGGGTGGATTTATTTATGTTTGACTTTTTCTGATTTGTTTGCTCCTCATTTCAATCGTCGACGTTTTGCAGTTTAGAGCAAACTTATGGGCCAAAGCAAGAACAAAATGAAGAAACAACGAGTTTAAATGTTGTTTAATAGCAAATAATGTAAATTTAGGATAAACGAATTTAAGACGATTTACTAAATACACAAGAGTAGAAAAAAAGCAGCAGCAACAACAAAGAAAGGCGAACAAAAGTACATGAAACAAGTACTGAAAGGGGGGACCAAAAGAACTAATGTCAACATAAGTCAAATAATATTGAAGAAAAAAATAAGGATTAAAATAGAAGGAAAATATAACGCACAAAGCAAAAATTCTGCTTTATTTCTTAAGCAGAAAAGGGGTTTGTGTTTATTATGCTCTTAGTCTGTGTATTAAAACTATTTAGTATTAAAATCGTATTTAAAATCTATCTTTAATGTTTTATTTTCTTTTTTTTTATTTGATTTATTAAGTCGACGAAGCGCATTGACATGGAAATTTAATGATGCACTCAACTAAACGTTTTATTTAAGTAGCATTCGTGCTTATTTTCATATTTACTTTATATACATACATATATATTTTATTCTCTTTAATTACGAATGGCTAAAGAAGAAATTTAAGGCGACTTTAGTCAACAGATCGATATGGCAACACTAAAACTTAATAGCTTACCGGTGCGGTCCCAGCATAACATATCTGGTGTAAAAAAATTATAGCTTTGAATAGTGGCAACATTAATATGATTCATTATAGGAGCTGACAGAATGATTTCAGATACCAGAGGAAAAAGTAAACAAAATTGTGAATGAAGGAGCTGACAAACTGGAGCTGACAAGTGGTACAAATTGTGTCTTTTTATTTCATCTTACTGTAAAGAGAAAACACAATCAACAAACAATTTAGAGCGATCTTCTGTAAGAGTCGAAATAAAAAGCTGGCGTTTGGTAAAAAAAAAATAAACTGTTGGCATAACAAGCCGAAGCTGCTTCCCCTAAGAGACCCTCGCATCATTTTTTCCTCCCCAACTTAAGAATATGTGCAACAACCAAAGATTCCCGTTACATTGAAGTGGTTATTGTAGCTATTTTCGGAAAGAAACCGGACGATGCTTATGCCTGTCCAGTCTTTCGAGAATTATTTGTGGAATTTGTGAACCCCATATGCGACAATTATGTTTGCTTACATATACTGGGTGGCGCAAAAATAATCCTCCTATCAGAAAATGCTATAAATTTTGCGATTGGCCCCTAATGTCAATTCTGTTTTGACATTTGTGTAGTAAACACTTGCGAAATACACGTTAATAAACAATGTTACGCTACACTGCTCCAGAACGCGGAATATTGGTGACTATTTATTTGACCAATAATCGGTCGGTGACTTTGGCACAACGACGAAGAGCCATTACACCCGCTCAAAGTCACTGTATGGTGTGCTGTTTTCGCTGGAGAAGTCATCGGACCTTTTTTCTTCGAAGACGTCGCGGGCCAAACGGTTACTGTGAATGGTGAGCGCTACAGAGCAATGATTAACGAGTTTTTTTTTTGCCGCAACTTGATGAATTGGGATTGGAAAACATGTGGTTCCAACAGGACGGTGCAACGGCACACACTGCACGTGCCACAACAGATATGCTGAAGGATGCATTTCCCGGGCGCCTAATCTCCCGTTTTGGCAATTTGCACTGGCCAGCAAGATCGTCTGATTTGACCGCTGCATTCTTCTTTTTGTGGGGCTTTTTGAAGTCGCGGGTTTATGTCAACAAGCCTCAGACTCTTGCAGCTCTTAAAGACAATATCCGTCAAGAATGTGAGGACCTATCGCCGGAAGTTTTGGCCAAAGTGATGGAAAATGCCATAAAAAGGGCTCAAATGACAATCAACTGTGGCGACGGCCATTTACATGACATCATATTCTCGACTTGATGTAAAAAAATTAACAGACCAAATAAAAATAATCCACAAGAAGAATCAAAGTTTTTCATCTTTTTTTTAAATTACAGCCAAAAAACATCGGAAGGTTATTTTGCGCCACCCTGTATAACCGCATAATGGAAAATAGGCCTAAACACTAAATATGATTTTGTGGCAAAATGCATTGTTTTTTTGGTTCAGTTTTTGTTCGTTGGAAATTTGGAAATGATGGAAATTTGCTCCATTCTTGATATTTCATACATTGATAGCCATTTTACTTTATAATCCCAAACTTGCCCACCCTGGATTTCTAAAAATAAATTCTATTTTTAAACCCCTAAAGTTTTTCGGGTACCTCAAGCCCCTCCTATAATGCGGAAATGGCAGTTTAATATATTAAAACCAATTGAATTGCGAACTAAGATTTTTATTTAATTAAGGTGCCATATTTAAAGAAGTTATAAGAAAGTTTCACTTTGCCTTATTAGCAAACAAAAACTTCTTTTATTAGCAAACAAAAACTTCTTTTATAATTTTAAATTTGCCCACCCTGTATTTATAGAAATAAATCATAGTTGTAGTGTTTTTCTAATAAGCCGCTCCTAGAACGTGCGAAGGTTAATTTACCTAAAAAATTAATTGAGATGCCAGATTTAAGGAAGTTGAAAAAATTTCAATTGCTCTAAATTAAAATAAAAAAAAAACTTACTTTATAATCTGAAATTTGCTCACCCGGTATTTATAAAAATAAATTATATTTTCAAACTTCTAACGTATTTGGGTAAGCCTCTCCTATAACGTGCAAATGTCAATTTAATATAAAAAACCCCCATTGGGCTGCCAACTATGATTTTTATTTAGTTGAGATGCCAGATTTAAGGAAGTTGGAAAAGAGTTTCACTTTGCCCTAAATTTTGATAACAAAGAAATATAGATTTGTATTAATATTGAGACACCAATTAATCTCTGACGTAATTCTCCTTGGATCGCTGTGCTTTCTATTTTCCCCATTTGGCTATTTTACTATTAGAAACTCCTTAGTTATTGACAGCACAAGAAGAAAATTAAGTTTATTTTAGCAATTAAATTTTAAATTTATTTAAGCTTGGGAACGCAGCAGCAAAAAAAATTAATTACAAAATAGAACCCTTTCTTACATAAAAATGAAATGAAAATGTTTTTAAGACCCAGAAATATTAATTAAAAATTCTCTGGCTTTTAATAAACAAGTAAAAGGAAATTTACAGAGAAAAACCTAAAACACTTCATTAATCAACCATAACAACTAGAAAATTACATATTTCTTGCTTCTTTTTTGTAACCACAAATGAAAACTTGAAACCAAAAACATGGGTATAAATTGTTAGCACTATTGCCGCTTAGAACGTCAAGAAACGAAATATGCTAAAAACTTTTAAAACAAATGTGAGTGTTTTATAGTTTTCTTTGAAGTTGCAATGAATATAATATACGAATTGTACAGTTTTTGTTTAGCATTCTTTTGTTGAATTATTATTAGATAAAATAAACTTTGTTTTAAATGTTATTGCCAAGATAAGAGTCTTGAAATATAAAAGTAAACATAAAACTACTTTAAAACGCACATTTGAAAATAAAGCCGAAGCAAAATAAAAAGAAGACAATTTCATTTCAAATGTTGAATAAATTTTTCCAACAATAGCTAGGAAACTCATAAAGATAAGCACTTATAAAGTAATGATACTTAAGAGTTTTGGCAGGTATCTGGCAGCACTATGGCAAAAGTAACATCTCTCAAAACGGTTGGCAACACTTGCATACAGAAGGCAAAAGAGCAAGAAATATTAACGAAAAATCTAAAACTGCTAATGGTCGTCAATACAGTTGTCTATCACTATGATTGAGAAACTTCTGAAGAAAAAAATATTGATCACGCCTCCGATATAGATATACATATGAGATTCCATTCGATTTCGCCTGAGATTGGAATTTGTTTGACACAATGTGTGAGACGAAGTGTACCACCTATAGTGAACAATGAAAAGGGGTTTTCCAACTTGTTCGCAGATATTTGGAAAACAAATAGTTGCGCATTATTTACAAGTGTCGGTCTGATTATGATCCACTACGTATAGTGTAGTATGGAGATCTTTAGTAACAAGAATTGGATACGCACGAATCCCAAATTTTTTTATTTTGTGAGGTTCAAATAAATGGCTGAAGATTGACCGAGATAAAATGAGGTCTAATGACCCTTCATCGGGATCTAAAGTAGGGGTAAAGTAGTAAAAATCTACAAAAAGTCCCACAGCTACACCGGAGTCGCCTTTAGAGAGGTGAAATGTAAGACCGACCCGCATTTATTTCCGCCTCCCAAAACATTTTCTGAACACACCTACCTGCCAACTCCACTCCCTAGGGGGAAGTCTATACAACAAAAGACATTTTTGCGAAATTTGCTTTCACATCACTAACTGTCCCAAGAGTAACCCTACAGGAGACAATTGTATGACCGACCTCCAATATTTTTGCAACCGCGACATTTTCCCACAACATATTTGCCCTCCATGTTTAACCCTTAAAGTGGTCCGGTCCCCATACAAATATATTATTGTTTATATTTTTTTTATGAAATCAGCTCCTACAACTCTCATGGTGGCTGCTGAAGGGATGTTTTCCCCCTCTGAATTTTTCCTGAACATACTCACCCTTTATCTCTAATCCATAAGATTTTCGGAAAATGCAAACGATAATTTACTCAGGAAAGTGATTTGAAACATACGACAGCATTAATTTACGGGTACAATTAAAAATTTAATAAACTAACGAAATTCTTTGTGTTTTTGCAAAATGTTGGACAAATTTTAATATAGGGTGTTTTTCTTAGCCCAATAGAACTTGGAAAAGGATTAACTGTCAAACGAACTGCCATACTGCTGTCAATTTTTATGATCAGTATAGTCTGGCAAGTCATCATGAATAGATTGACGCTTAAACACCGCTACCAAATTATTCAATCATTAGCTGATCCGATGTTTTATTGCAAAATTATGTTCAGCAATTAGGCTCATTTTCGGCTTAAGGGGTTTGTTAATAAACAAAATTGCCGCATATGAAGTGAAACCAATCCACAAGAGACCATACAGACTCCATTACATCCAGAAAAAAACATTATTCCTTCAAAATGAAGAAAATGGGATGTTTAGAATACGCTTCGGCAAAAACAGCCGCGATGGCCATATGCCCGAAATCCTTTCGAACAAAGGAATTTTTTTTTGTGATTAAAATTTAATATTTTTTCTATTATTTTTTACAATTTAAAGTTCTATCGGGCTTAAGATAAAACTTTCAACACTGTCGCTAGACAAGTTAATTCTTCACTACTCACTATTTTTCATTTCACATAGAGTAGTTGTATTCATTAAAAATCCTTTAATTCACCAATTAATATCTCTTTCGATCACAAATCAAACACAAACTTCCAACTTTTGCAATTAAACATTGTTCAACGTACTTTCGTTTTCACCTGAATTCATTTACGTGAATTAAAATCCTTGAAACGTTTTACTCGTAGCATTGAAAAATAGTTTGTAAACATTTGTTTTTATTTGATTTTCCTGAGGTATAAGGAAAATATTAATTATTGTTAGACACCTAACAATTCGCATGTCTTCATATTGCATGTCAAAAACCGATTATAAAACGTCTAGCCAAGCTGGAAAATTAATCTACATAAAAAATCAAATTGTTGAATAAAACAAAATATGGTGGACTTTTTTTTTATATGGATATAAGAATTTAAAAAAAAAAACCTTCAAAAGCAATTGAAAAGTAGAAAATACACTGAGAAAAATTGTTGGGAGATTAAAACTCGCATTAAGACAAAATGAGTGCTGCATCACCCTGTCGAAATAGCTCGTGTCGATATTGAGTTTTGCAGTCATCTACAAGCAATCAATCAGGTTGAGCTCGACTGTGGAACGTTTCGTGAAAAATCAATCTTTAACATAATAAAACGCAGGCGTGTAATGAGGGTGAAGCAGCAGTCAAGGCTTTCAATTCCAAATCACAGACATCAATGAATTACCATCAGGGTAACATAAGCCCAACCCTATAAAAACCAACTAACCCAGGAGCTTTTAGCTGGCAGACTGAGTGTACCGTCAGAAGTTCTGACTTATAACTCCTCGTAGTGACGGCTGATAACAAGTTCCTCTTCCTGCTAGGAGTGTGGCTAAATAAGTCGAGCGGAGAGAAGTTAACAATCGCTTATAAAAATTCTTAATCGACGTTGGATCAGTATACGCCAGGGATGGGTGGCCAAGAGGGTGCTTTATCTCTAGTATACGAACTCTGGATACCAGTAGATTTCGAGTTTTATTACGTGAAGCCTCGCAAGAAGTAGAAGGGTAATCTTTGTACGAACTCCGGTATTTGTTGACCAATGGAGAAATTTCGAAGATATGGACGAGAAAACCTTGCAAGGTGTAGACCAGTCAGTCGCCAAGAGTAAAGACTAGCGATAGCACTAGAATCGAACTAGAGTAAGATAGTTGTAAATTACACATCGGTTGCTTGAAAAAAAAAATCGAGGAAGGAAGGTGGTCGAAAAGGGACCAATTAAGTTAGCGGTCTGTTTGGAGGAACTGAACAATAAAGGCAACAGTTGTCACTGACTGGCTTCTGGAGCAGTTAGCAGATTCTAGCGGCACTTATTGCTGTAAGAACCGGTACGTCAGCTAACAAAACTGGTGAATTTATAAGGACCACACGACGCTCACCAAGCGAAAAGTCACTGTCGGTTCAAGTTCATGTGGGTTTTTATTTTGATATGTAAAAATGTATTAAAAAATTCTCTCAAAAACCTAAAATACACGAAAATTACTAAAAAAAAATATATATTCTATGAGAAACTAAAATTTGTAACAACATTTTTCCAAAACAAATTGCCAGAATTTTACAAAGAAAATTTCCAAAAAATCACATCTTGATTTACAAAAACCCAATTTTTTAGTATGGGGAGGCAAAAAAAAAAAAAATATTTCAAAGATTTTTCTCCATGTACTCAATCATAAGAATGAATTTCCCCTGAAACAAAAATATTTCCCCATTTGAAATGTGTAACAAAAAATACTCAAATTTTGCTTACCGGCCACAGCAAATTTTAACTATTTTTTTATGTTACGAAATAAAACTCTGAAAAGAGACCTCCACAAAAAGTTTGTTAACCCTGTATTTACCGACTTAATGCGCGCCATACTTTTCCTATTCAATTTATTTTTGAACTTTGCAATACAAAATTGTGTATGTGTGTGTGTTTTAAATTTGGTTGAGGAGTTAAGTTGTTTTTAGTAGGAAATTTTTGTTCAAACATGTAACAACAATGCCACCCTCTCATTATTACGCTTTAATATAACGGTAGTTTGAGTTTATTGAAAGTACAACAAAAGGAGCCATGATAATAAAAAGAAAAAAGCAAATCATTGCAAACAGCAACAACAATAATATACACAAACGTATATAACAGTGTGTGTGCGTGTGTTGGTGTCTGCTTGCGTTTCAAAACAATTGTGTAGTCAACCAAAGCAGACAGAGCCTTTACATATACAAAGACAAATTAATAAATAAATAAAGAGAATACAAAGTAATTTCCTCACTTCGAGCCTACATATCGTATGGGGGAAAAAGTCAGCTGTATGTATTAAAAGACAATAATGGCAACTTTGACAATGCGGCGCCAAATATTAAATGCGTTGGAAGAAATTGTTTTTCTTGTTCGAAAAGCCGTGTTTTATAACGATTCCTGTTTTTTTTTTTGCCTTGACTTTAACGTTGTTACACCAAACAAAAGTGAAAGTAGCAACAACAGCCACAATATGGTAACAAAAAGGGGAAATTTTGGCAACATTATCCAAAAAAAATAATAATAAAAGGATAATATGGGTTAGAGACAAAACGAGAAACAATTTTATTTTCAATTTGTGCTTAAACAATTTTTCAACAGTAATCTCAGATCATTAAGAAAAGGTTAAGTGATATCACGGTTACATTATAGATTTAACAGAAATCAAAACAAACTTAATGTTGAAGATAGACAGTCAGTCGATGATGATTACATTATGTTGGGATACCCAAAATAAATAAAGCAGTGATTGTTTGGGACTATTAGGTCACGCAATGAGCATGTATGGACCAAATGGTTATCACATGAAAGCCTATCGAAATTCTTACCGAACCCATTACACATATCGAAAAAACTAACCAATTGAAAACTTACTATATTATTTAAGCAAGCCCATTTCGTCTGTAATTTATTAAGAAGCGTTTCAACATAAAAACAAAAGTGAAGTTTTTAAGTTTAAAATTAAATTTTTTTCACCTATTGGCGGTTATGTTAATTTAAAATTATACTTTTCTAAAAGTAGATAACAGTCAAAATGTTTTTGTTAAAATAATAGAAATAGTTATCAATGGGTTAAATTTTTCAGATGTAGATGGGTTCGGTAAACAATTTTATAAGCTTCCATGTGATACCCATTTCGTTCCATTCCGCTTCGAAATACTCGAAATATCGCGAATTATATATTAAAATGTTGTGGGTCCGTAGCTGCAAAAATCTGCATTTGCCGCCGGTTTATTTTACTTTATCTATTCTCCTTAAAATGATAGTTTCTACCCCGTAAATATTTTGGAAGTCCCTTAATGAGATTTGCTACCAAAATGATTTGGTGTTTAACCTAGAAGGAAGGCTACGTTATTTGTATTCAAGACTTCGCGAATTTCCAGTAAGATTTTGGCAATGCTGCCATATGTCTGTAATATCAGTTTCCTGTTGCAAAAAGTTAGAGCCAAATTAACAAAAAAAAAAAATAAATTTATATTTAAAGAAAACATTTAAATATTTTTTCTTAAAATAGAGGTAACATATTCTATACAGAACGGTTTAAATTTAATTTAATATATAGGGTGACGAGATAAGGACGATAGGGACAAAAATTTAAATAAAACAACAACGGTGTGTAATGGATCTCTAGCCAACGTTATCAGCACAAAATTTACGAACTGACGGCATTGTTTGTCTATGGTGACCCGGCTTCAATTCTTACGTCAGCACAATCTTATACAGATCTGGCGATGCCCAGTCCATATGGTGGCGCCGAATCGACATTTCAAGACATTTCAGGGACTTCTTCGATATTTGTTGCTACGGTGGCTATGTATTCTTCACTACGCTTAAAACTCTCGTCTAGTTGGTGGCTTAAGGTAAAAGAGAGTGTACTTACGTTCAAAACTTTCCCACAGAGCGACGAATTGACTGTGCATTGCAGTCATGACGACGACGATTATATGATGAAATTCATCAATATTTCATAATAACTTCAACATATTTGTCAGGCGTGAAGCGATGCATGATGAAATAGTGAACCTTACTAAAGATTTTGACAGCTGAATTGAATTGGTAACTTTGGCGGCGACTTGAATGTAACCATTGGAAAAACTATCATTACTACCTGGTCACTCTATATTTGGGGTAAGATGCGAGTACTTTTCTAACATCCTTTTTATCAAAACGAAACAAATGAAATTATCAGGATTATTTGTATGGATTTTCTTATTATCCTAAGTACTTTGTCATCTCTTAATATTCTTCGCTGTAACAGAGTTAAACGATTTTCTGCTACAATTTGTTTTTATGGCAAAAGTTTAGAGTGATAAAGAAAGAAAAACTACAATAAAAAACAGATATCCCATGCTTGATACTCGTTAGTGTATTAACAGCCATAAATGTCGTTGAACTTTTTTTATTTTTGTTGCCAAGCTTTTCTATTAACCACATGAAATAGAAAATACTTTGACAGCTTATGCTTCCCAAAGGGGCACAATCTAATTAAGAGTCCCCTTTACTTGACTTTGACAAATTCTAATTTAAGATGTAGTTAAAAGCAATGCGACGGTTACGAGATTATGATCATATAAACCGTAAATGTTTAAGTGCAAAAGATTTTTGAAATTTAGTTTTTGAAGTTTTCTGTTCACTTCTAGCAATTTATGGTCGTCATCGTGGACTTTATTGAATATCATTCAATAGGCCGTAGATGTCAACAGGCAAGTGGAGCGAGTTTAGTCCATCCCTCGCTCGTGTGATTTTAGGTTTTTCTCGCTCGATTATCAAAGTGTTCAAAATAGCAAAAACTCGTACGCTAACAAAACGAAATTTCGAAAACTGTTTGTCTTGAAAGATTACACTATGTAGAGCCGAGGCATATTGTGGATGAGACGCTAAGTCAAATGTTTTTTTTACCAAACGCTTAAAATTTAATAAAAATACTTCAATAAATCATTTGGAGTGCACCTCGAGCAGTGTTGCCGCTTTTATAAATATGTGCACTAAAAATAACTCAAAAAGAATAATTATTGAAGAAAAATACTTTTTCCAAAATAAAATTTAACATACTGTTACGTTTATTACTACAATAAACGTGATTTTAAAGGGTTCGTTTAATTGCAAATATTAAAATACACACGCCTTTATGATTTTATCAGTACACTGCTTGATTCGGCAATAAAGACTCTATTTACAACTGTTTCGTACTAATTTACACTGTACACTTAACACTTCTTTTCTTCTCAAAGTCAACTAACTCTTCTGCGGTGGACGGCGCTTTTTTATACAGATCACGGCCGTTTCTTGAAATGTCCCGAACATGCGCGAAATTTCGCATCAATTATTTCAGTTGCTGACTTAGTAGTCTTGTATAAGTGTTTGTGTGTGTGTGTATCTTTTGTTTGCTTTTTCTTGCTGTAGAAATTGTTTTTTGTTTCTACGTTGAGTCGCGGTTCGGGGAATTTCTGCTACACAATTTGTTTTTGCTTTATGTTTATGATATTGCGTACATAGTACATTTGTACAATAGGTCGTTTCACGCATCTTTGTCTATTACTTTGTAACAATACATTAGAGTTTGCGTTTTAATGGCACTTTGTTAGTGGATTGGCGTTTCGAACTCATGAATTTGATTATGAAAACGTAGAAGTTATTAAACATATTGAAGAGTCGAATTGGTAGAGTGCCATATAAAACTCAGTTTTGACATTGATGGAGACCATAAAACCATAGAAGTGGAATTCCTATATCCTAATACAAAGGTATTGATCCATTGGCAGTTCTTGGAGAAGGCTCCTGTTTGTATGATAACCTGAGTAATGCTAAGTCCACACGAGCTTCTTAATTGAAACAATTAAATTGTAAGCTAGGTTGTACACAATTATGCAATTTAGCAAATATGCAAATTAGCTTACTCAATTAGCAGTTGACAGCTGAAAATATGTTCATTTGGTTCATGAAAGCTTGTCTTTGTAATGCGAAAATATGGAGAGAAATTTAACTTCAAAATAAATTTTTTAATGAAATTTATTATTTTGAAAAGAAATTAATTATTTAAAACGTTGAAAAGCCTTGATTTTGCCATTGAACACACTTTTTGCCCACTAAACACACTTCACTAAAGTTGCGTTGAGAATATGCCTCCGTTAACGGTGCAATTAAGTATTCATTTCGGTTGTCAGCTGGCAGGTCACTGTCAAAAGTTCTGACTTATACCTCTTAATGGTGGCAGCCGGTAACAGGTTCATGTCTCCGCTATGAGTCTTGCAAAATAAGTGAAGCGGAGGAAGTTAACACTCTCTTATAAAAACTCCTAATCCACGATAGAATAGTATACGCCAAGGATGCGCGGCCAAGAAGCTGCTTGGTCTCCACTATGCGAATTCTGGATACCAGTCTATTTCCGTTTTAATATAGGCTTACTCATGCATATGGAACTCTGTGTGGGTAATCTTTTTCTCCATTACTCGTGAGAATTATATGAATTCTCTGGAGAAGGAGTTTCAATTTGTCAAAGGAGGAAGCCGGAAGAGATACACGAAAACGCCTCGCAAGGGGGGACCTCTAAAGGTACTCCTAAGGCTTTGGACCGTGAGATTCCGATAGGTATAGATGGCCTCGCAAGAGGTGGAGAGGTTAATACCCGTAAGAACTCCGGTGTTTATTGCCCAATGGAAAAAATATGAAGAGATGGAAAGGACGGGTCAGTATCACAAGTAACACCTCAGGAAGAAGCTGAAACGGTAGCGTACACTGTGGGTGAATGTCTGGCATAAGGCTTATGATTACGCGCAGAAACTTGTTAAATGTGAATACCATGGGTGACCTAGGCCTTCGACAAATGCTAGCAATTACACGAGACTCCTTGATGAGGAAGAAGGCCGGCAGTTACCTGTCTGAAATCACTAGGGTCAAGGTTAAAGGCTAGTGTTAGCACGAGCCTCAATGAAAGTAAGGTAGTTTTAAATTACAAATAGGTTGCCTCAAATCAATTTGAGGAAAAAAGGGGATCGGAAAGGGTTCATAAAGTACTACTTGCTCAATTTTATAATTGAGTTCTTGTATGGTAAATTGAGCTCAATTAAGGTCTAGTTGCTCAATTAGGCCACATGCGAGAGTATACTATAAAACGACATTAGGCAATTAATAAATTCATCAACTTTAGAACAACTAAAAAGTTCCTAAAAACTCTCTTTGCAAAACTCTTCTTAAAGTTTATAAAAAAAAAAAGTAGAAGTTAGTGATAAGAAGTTGGCTTCAAATTCATTTTATGTTGCTTTTTTGTTTTTGTTTTGAATGTTTATGTTCTTTTTGTTTTGTACTGATTTATAAGCATTAACTATTTAGGGATTTAATGGCAAAATGATGCCTGAAACTATTTACATTTTTTTTTTAGCGAATTGTTAAAGTTCTCGTTTTGTTTAGGTTACTCTTTTTGTTTATGTTTCTCAGTCATTCATCATCTACTCCATATTGCCAACTTATTATTTTTATTTGTCTATATTGATAATGTGGAGAAGCACAACAACAGCAAAAAAAAACCACAAGACGTTGGGTATAAAAAGATGAGATGCAAAAAACTTTATTATTATCAAGAGAATCATATCTGATGAGTGATGTAAAACATCAACATCACAATGTCTCAAGTACTTTTATCACTAATACAACGCGTAGAAAGTACAGTGGAGAATATAAAAAAAATAATAACGAAATATAATTAATTTAATTTAACAAAACAGTAAAGATTATTTAATTTTTAAATATATATTTTTTTCAAATAGAAAAGTTGTATTCAGGGGAAAAAGGGGGGTTTAAAAAAAGTAAATGTTGATGGAAAAAAGAATTTTAGCAAAAGAAAAAAGAAATTTCGTTAAAGTGGCTTCATACTGGAGTTCAATAAAATGTTTGTTTTAAAAAGGATTAATTATTTTCGTTAATTTTTGTTGTTGCAAAAGATGTGTATGAAAAAAAAAATTGCTTGTAGAAAAATCTAATAATAATTTACGTTCTTTAACGAAAAAATATAAAAAAAATATTCGGTAGAAAAGCGATTTTTGTGAAATTCGTGCCATGCTAGCCAGTGCTGAACATTCACATGCAGTGTGCACTTCTCAACCTCTTGCTCAAAAGTATCTTAGGAGACGGGACTGTCCACCAGTTACGAGGTCCACATTTTTAGAATTCCTCCATTGGCCTGAATTCCTACAGAAATTACTTTGTGCACTTCTTGCGAGGCTCAATTGTTCATCTCTGTCGGAATCTCAAGGACCAACGCAATCGAAGTACCTTTAGAGATTGACCCCTCGGGAGATGTTCTTGCCCATCTCTTCATGGGCCTCATCCCATGACATTAAATCTACTCCTTCAGAGAATTCATATAATACCCACGAGTAATGGAGAAATAGATATCCACCCACGCCGAGTTCCATATTCACGGGTAAGTCTGTATTAAAACTGGAGATCGAGTCGTACCCAGAGTTTGAATATTATAGACCAAGTGCCCTCTTGGCCACGCATCCATGGCGTATGATGTGAATCCGTGACCGTGGATTGAGGATTTTTAAAAGAGAGTGTTAACTTCTCGCCGCTCAACTTATTTAGCCAGACTCCTAGCATAGACAAGAACCTGTTACCAGTCGCCGCCACGAGGAGGTGTAAGTCGAAACTTCTAACAGTGCATTCAGTTACGGCACGCCATACCTTTGTGCCTGCCAGCTGATGAACGACTGAAGCGGTATATTTTATAACTTTTTACAATTTGAACCAACAAAATTAGGATTTTTGAAAAAAAAGTTTTTTTAGCGCAAAAAAATTCCTTTTGAATTGAATTTGATAAAAAAAAATATGTGAATTTTAGAGACAACAAATCTTTGTTTGGCATTTTTTTTTTCAAAACATGGCAAGGTAAAATTTTATACCTTAAAGATATAATTCCCCCATAGACTAAAAGCCTGACATATGTTCCCTTCAGCCTTCAGAAAGTAAATTTTAAACAACGACCTCTCGTGCGCAAATATTTGAAATTTACTTTCATTCAATATTTTTTTGGAAGCTTTCAACATTAATTGGTTCCACTGCTGCCAATTGCAATTTTCACATTTAGCTGACAATGTTGTTAAACAAGTTCTAAGATTTTTGTTTAAAAGATTTTATTTTTTGCTTTCTTTGTTTCAAATAATTTTTCTAATTCAATGTTAATGGACAAAAAGCAGAGCAATTTAGTTTCTTCTCCATATTTCATTGTTGCTGTTTGCTTTTATACTTTTGGTAGATACCAATTTGTAGGACTTGCATGTCATTTTCAACATTTTGTCCTTTGTCATTTTTTTACCATTTAAGCTGACATAAGAGAAGAGCCTTGCTTCTTAATTTTTTCACTAAGAAAATTCTCTCATTTTCTATGGCATGTGAAAAAAAATTCCATGAAATTTAAATCATATTTAGCTGTAAGCATTACGCAAATAGACTTTTTTTGCTTTTTAAATTGAAAAGAAAAACTGTACGAAAGGACTATTCTACGTCTAAAGGAGTATAAAGTTTAAATGTGTTGATTTTCTCAACAGATTACGGTGCTGTCAGATTTCAAACAGTTTGAATGTCAATTACTCCTAGATGACAGCTACAAAATGAACATTTTATAGGTATAATGGCTATGGCTACATGGGAGGCAAGCAATATTACCCTACCTCAATTTTAAAGCAGATACATGAAAGAGACACAAGAAAGAAGGCATATAAAGGGATAAGATTTGCATGCAGGACTTACAAAATATTTGTTAGAAATGAAAAGCTAAAACGAATATTAGTGTATTAACAAAGTGTACAATTTTGCTTGTGATATTGTCCTTTACATGGGCTTGAGTGATAAATAGTACGAGAAAGTAGAAAATAAATAATAATGTACGTACGTAAGATGGACTAATATTGGATATTAGGCAGCTTCAGCCACTAAGATAACGTATTAATTAATGTAGAAAAATCGTGTCAAAGTAAGCATAAGTTGACACCATGATTGGTAACCACTTAAAGTATGTTCACACATGCGTCTTAATTGAGACAATTAAATTTTAAATTGAGTTATAAAATTTGCTATGTGGTTTTTACACACAATATTTCCAAAACCCACCATAATATGAAAGAGATGGCTATTTTGGTAACAATAACAATTGTTGTCCCTTTTATATAAACATGGAAATGTTGTCGTAAGTTGTGGGGTATTAATTTTACAGAATTTTCTCCTCACTAAACAGACTTCAACCGAGTTGCACTGTGAATTTGATTCAATTTATGATATAATTAATTATATACTAATTGCTAAATTTATTAATTCAATTATGGTGTGGTAGATTCAGATCAATTAACTTCCCTAATTGCACAATTAAGGAGCACGAGCAAACACACTTTTACAAAGCAATTTGAAAGCACGCCATAGACATAGGAATGATTCCGATGAAGGGAAATTGTATGTATGTATGTGCATTGCATTGTAACTGAGGATGAGAAGTGGTGTTATTACTCGTACAATAAAAAGCACAGTTGTGGCATGGTTCCGACAACTATATTATGTTCTCCATTAAAACATATTGCAGTGGGAAAAACATAGAGATTTAAAGATATTTTAAACATTACTTTAGTTGCGAAAAATAAGTTATTTATTATCAAATTAAGAATGAATTTAGATATATTTAATAATTAAAAGATTGCCATCCCTGAAACTAACAACAGAGTTGAGTTGAATAACACAATTTTAATTCAGACTTACCCGTACATAAGGAGCTCTGTATGGGGAACATTTTGTTCCCAATTACTCGTGAGAATTATTTGAATTCTCTGAAAGATCGCCGGTTTAAATTTGTCGAAGACGGAAGCCGGAAGAGGTGAACAAACATGCCTCGCGAGGGATGGACGAGTCAATCTCTAAAGCTGCTCCTAAGACGTTGGACCATGAGATTCCGACAGAAATGGACAACGAAGCCTCGTAAAACGTGGAGAGTTTAATATCTGTAGAAACTCTGGTGCTTATTGGCCAATGGAGGAATTCTGAAGAGACGGAAAAGAAAACCTCGGAAGCGGTGGATGAGTCAGTCTCCAAAGATACACCTGAGAAATAGGCTGAGGCAGTAGTGTACATTGTGTGTAAATGTCCAGCACTGGCTAACATAAGTCTTTGGACCCCGGGCATACACTTGTTAAATATGTATGCGATGGAGGACGAAAGCTTTAGACAAATGCCAGCAATTACTAGAGACTCCCTGAAGAGAAAGAAAGCTGATAGTTACCAGTCGAGAGTCTGAAATTGCTATAGTCAAGAGTAAAGGGCTATTGTTAGCACGCGACTCAATGAAAGTTGTAAATTAAAAAATGGGATGACTGAAAAGATTTCGAGGAAAGAAGGATGTAGAAAGGAAATCCATAAAGTAAGTGGTATTTGTATTTGTTTTCAAAGAAAAACAAACGTGTGTACAGTGGTGTTCATGTAATTAAAACATAATTATGATCCCTCGATATTTTAAACTTTCTGTTCGATTTTTAACGTTACTTTTCCACTCGAATTTTCAAAGGCAATTTAACGCTCTTATACTCGTAGAATATTCTGCCCGAGAATGAGCCAAGACACTCTCTTCACGACTTGTGTGGCTTTGCTTAGAGGAACAAAATATACATGCATTTAAATGGCCAGCTCAATCTCCTGATATCAAACCAAGTGTGCACTTGTGTAATGAAGTCAGGAAGAGTTTAGAAGGAAAAAATCCGACAAATTTAGATGAACTGTAGGGTAATATCTTGATGGCTTAGAAAGCTATACCTAGTTCACTTTTCTATTCTAATTTTTACTGCATGCAGTATTAAAGGTGTTAATTATTTTTCCAGCCGAAAAAATATTATCCTGCTTTTTTTTATGAATTGGATCACTTTCAAACATGACTACTTCTTAAAATTTTAAAATTTAGCCTTGAAAAAGTCGTTAAAAAATTGTACAGCTACTAGCTTTATTTTTCAAACACAAAGCAATTGTTTAAAATTAAATATTTAACAAAGGCAAATAAACTAATTTTGCAAAAAAAAAAAAACCCCCTAATTCTAGTAAAACATTTTTTTCAAGTAATTTCGCTTTTCTCTCTTTAATTTGCGACTAAAATTATGATTTGATTTTTTTAACTTCTTTCTTTCCTGAATTTGCCACTAAAAAGCCTTTTCATCTATTTAGCACTTGCTAATGTAATTGATCAAGCAAAAACAAATTTCCCCCATGATTTTAATAACATGTCTTGTTTTTCTTACTTCTCCTCTTTGATTTGATTTTCATACAAATTTACACAAACAACAAACATGATTTTTGCTCATTTTTATGCTGATTAGACAGCAATAAGCAGAACTTACCCAATGTTTACAGTTATTATTTTAGTGTTGAAAATAATTGCAAGTTGCCAGAAAGATCCATTGATTTTATTTGATTTTGCAAAGCATCATAATAATAAAAAATGTTTCCTTGCTCTGCCCTTGAATGGCTTTATTTAATTCTTTGCTTTATTTTACTTTTTACAAACAACTCTCACTTTTTACAAACGAACTGTATTGTATGAATCACTTATCATTTTTATTTTCTTCAAATAAGCCAGACATTTTAACTCTTTTTTAAAACAGCCAGCCTACTAGGTTGCTTATATTTTATATATGTATGATGATGCTGTGTCTATTTTTATACACATTTAAACACTTTCTTCTATCTTAACACTTTCTGCTACTTGTTATGAAAACAATATTTATGAGCTACTAAAGAATTTTTTTGCAAATTCATTTTAATTTTTCAAATTCCATTCACGTATTTGTCGCAAGGACAAATGTTAATATAAAACAAAAAGATGGAAAACTACGTTAAAAAGTTTCACTTTTCGTTCGTAACAAACTCTCATACAGAGACACAAACACACATTAAAATTCTGTTTGTTAGCAAGTAAAGTTGCATTTGAAATAAACTTTATCTTTTCACAACGTACAAAACAAAATATTTCGCCATCCGTTTTACAATGTACCGCACGCGACTTCAATTCTGAAACTAAAAGCACGCGCGCCACTAGCAACATGCTTCGACCACATAGTCATCATTATAATCATTACACTCGTATCATTTCGTTGACAAAAGCAAAAACAACCACACCAACTAACGGCAGACGACAAAGAAAGAGAACGTGATGAAAGCATAGACAGGATATAACATATGATAAGCAAAAGTATGAATGGAAATTGAGAATTCAAAACAAAATACAACTACCGGCAAAGAAACAAAAACAAAATAAAAGTAGAGAAAGGCAGACACGCAGGACTTTCGCAAGTGTCAACAAAGTGGTATGAGCAATAGTTAGATGAGTATGAGCTATTGGCAAGAGCAACCTCTTAAATTAACTCTCTCGAAAATACTTGAGTAAGAAAAAATACAGGGATGGGCAGTTCTCTGCTATTCTGTTGTAAAAGGGGCTTATTTATATATACAAAGTTTTGTTTTTACATTAGTTTTTTTTAAACAAATAATTTTAATGGTGTTAAACGTCGGTGAATAGGGGATCAATGGTATAAGTGTAGCTGTAGAGTCGAGTTAACGGTGTAGGTGACTGCAGGGAGCATTGTACATATATTCATTTTCAATAAAAGGAACCATTTGCACAAAAATGTTTCAGCATACGGAAATTGTACATATTTTTGCATGAATAACATGTTTGCAAGTATCCAAAATACCTACACTACTTCGCTAGACCCAACTAAAAAATCTCTAACTTCCATCTCCGATTGAAAATCAATCATCTGTTTTGTTACATACATATATAGGAGCAGTGTTGCCAGAATAAAAACTTTGTTTTCTACTAAAATGTTCTTCAAATTCCACCTTAACCGAACATTTTCTCCGTTTTTAAGTAAAAAAAAATTAATAAAGAAAACAAATTTATATTTATACAAATGAATAAATATCCGAGTAAAAATTGTGTGAACTAAACCACCTATTTAATGAACTAATTCAAGGAATACATTATTTTTGTTATAAAAGTGTATGCATATGTATTCGATGAAAACTTACAAATTCTTTATTCGGCTTGACATCCGCACTATAGATTTCGTTAATGTGAAACCTAGAAATTTAACTTTATTTTGAAATTATTTTGGAAACGGGTCCACAACATTTTCTCTATTTAATAGTTTCTCACCACAAATCTTTAAAATACGAATGCAATGGCATTTCTTAATAATAGAGCACCAGCCAGCCGTTAGTTGTGTTGAAACTTTTATTAATACCCGAAATTGAACCAAGTTTCTCTCGAGTTTTCTCTTTTAATCTTTCCACAGAAACTGGTAGGTTTTAATATATATTTTTTGTTTGTTTAAAAAACCATAGGCAAAGCTCATTTTTCATTACTGCTCAGGTCTAGTATTATTACACATTGCACTAAACCAGAATGCCATCTGCCGAGTACCGCGTGACGTAAATGATATCGTGGGTGCAAACTACAAGTATAAACTTTTTAAGTTGTAATTTTATTTACAATTTTCAATAACTAATACATATTTTGCAAAAAATATGTATATCAAAAACAATTAGTTTTTTAAAATTAAAATTCCATGTTAATTCAATCTGGCAACTTCGAAAGAGGTTTATAGAGTTTACAAGATTTTGTAAAATATAAATATTGTAAAATTTTTGCAGATTGCAATGTACATACATGCATTATTTACTGTTAGAAATTATTGTTTTATTTCTATTCTATTTTGGTGGTGTTGCCTACACACACACACACATATACACGCACAGTGAGCATGCTTTTGAGTACGGGTGGTCGAAATATGTAATGCAACCACCTATCTTATTTGTAGCTGGTATTAGTAATTGGTGGAGGTTTTCTTTTTCCTCTTTTTCTTTGCATGCTCTTGATTCTAATAAAAATAATAAGCGTTGGAGGGTTACGGATGTACCTACTCTTACATGTGTTACTTAAAATTTCCAAGTAAAAAATATTTTGCTTGTTATAACGATAATTTTAGATATTTAGACAGAAGTAATGTTTAACAAGTCAAATGTGACATATAGTAGTAAATGAAATGAAATATATATCGTGTAATAGAACGTCCAGTTCCCACATTGTGTAGCAGAATACATAATAATAATACCTATGCATTTGACATAAAATTCATTATTTTGCTAAAATTAAAAATAAATTATAGTACTTCTACATGGAATTATATTTTCAAGGTAGCTTAAAAAAAACAGGCGATTGTGCAGAACAATGATGGAAAGTTTAGTACAGATAACACCACAGTTGTTACCTTATGCAGTGATGCCGAAAGTTAACTAATAAAGTAAAGCTGATTTTTCGCTAATGGTTTAAACTGGGAAAAGCTCAAGACAATGAATGCATTCACTTTAGTAAATTAGCCAAGATTCCACAGAACGCCCTTAAACTAAATTTGAAAATGTAAAATTTTGTTTGCTAAGCAGTCTGTAAAGACTTCGTATAACAAACCGCCTGTTGTTATCTTTTTTTTTTAGTTGCCGATACCGTTACCGAAAATTCTGATTTTTCAGATTTACGACAAGCAATAAACAAAAACAATTTAACTAAACACACACCTAAAAAAGCCTATAGTTAATTGAAAACATATTTGTTATGCTGTGGCCAGCAAATTGCTAACCATTTGTTAACTTTTGAAAAACAGTGGTATATATCAAAGAGCTATTACAAGGCACGCATTTAGTTGCCAACATAATTCAAAAACAGGGTTTTGAATTGGAAAATGCTCCTAATTTTCAGAGTTGTATTCTAGTTAGCAACTCGTTATATGTGTGTAAAACGAGCTGCCAACTTTTTGTTGTGAATATGGCCTATAAGTATTTTGTCTGGAACTGTAAGTATTTGAGACATGAACCTCCTATTGTAATAAAAAGATGTTAAGACAGTCACCATAATGAAGTCTTTCTAATTGCATATACCAAAAATTAAATTCTAATGAAGAAGCAATGTGTCAATGAATCAGTTTTAATTTACTGAGTTTTTCGGTTAATATTGTTTATTGTACTTATTATTTAATAAAACAGTACGAAAAAGTTATTTATGTTATTGTCGCTAATTTGATGTAATTACGGCTTTAGTGCCCCGAATTGCAACACTGCTGCAAAAAACAAAATGTCGAAAGTCGGTACCCAAGCCAACTTCATGATGTAGCGACAAAAATGAATACACACATTTTTCAGTATCGATTGGAACTACACGTACGTGTTTTTACAATTGAGAAAATTTTCCGAGTAATATATTAAATTTGTGGAATTGAAGTATAAAAAAAAAGATAAAAATATAAAATGGGTGATCAACGAGGAACGCGTGTGTATGTTGGAAATTTAACTGATAAAATTAAGAAGGACGACTTGGAAGGAGAGTTTACGAAATATGGTAAATTAAATTCAGTATGGATTGCATTTAATCCACCAGGTTTTGCATTCGTCGAATTTGAACATCGCGACGATGCCCAGAAGGCATGTGATGTTTTAAATGGCACCGAATTGTTGGGCTCTCAATTGAGAGTGGAAATCAGTAAGGGACGCCCCCGTCAAGGAGGCCGTCGCCAAGGTGGTGGTGGTGGTAGAGGAGGCGGTGGTGGTGACAGACGTCGAGATGGCGGTGGCTTCGGTGGGCGCCGAAATGGTGGTGGTGGCGGCGGAGGAGGCTTCCGGCCACGTAATTCAAGCGGTGGTCGTTATCCCGACCGTGGTTATGGTGGTTCGGGTGGTGGTCGTTCAGGCGGTGGCGGTTATGGACGTGATGGCTACGGAAGCTCTGGTGGTGGCCGTTCTGGAGGTGGTGGTTATGGACGTGATGGCGGCAGTTCGGGTGGTTTCAGTCGTCGTGATTCATATGGACGAGATGGTGGTGGAGGTGGTCGCTCTTTTGGCGGTCAAGGTGGCGGCGGTGGTCGTTTTAGATCACGCTCTCCAATGGGACGATTTTAAATTAAAATCTACACAAAAAATGTCTACAATTTAAAAAAAATACAAGTAAGCTTCGAGATGTTATACCTACATATATAAAAACATAACTACGTTAAGCTACGTTTGATAGTAACAATTTGTAGAACTTTGCAACAAAAAACATTCTATTCTATAAATTTTTACCGAAATTCATTTCGTATTTAGTGTCGTAAGTCATAATTTAAATTAAAAAAAAAACTCGAAAAACTGCTCTACAACTATTATGATAATACACGAAGAACATAGAATTGTCATGGCCGATTTATTTCTAACAATAACACTGCAAAAATATACGAGTTGGAGAGAGAAAGCAAACGCAATTTTAAGAAGAAAAAAAAGCAACCGTTGTGCAAAAACATTTAATACAAAATTTACAAGATATTTTAAATTTGTATTTATTTTTACGTATAATCAGCGTATAATTTTAAGTTTCCTTACTACAAATTTTTCTTCAAAAATGAATTGTCTTCTACATAATCAACTTTTTCCAAAAATGTATAAAGATAAAAATGCAAGATAACTACGTAATACTACGCTAAGTTTATTCGCCTGTCTTAATCACAAGAGAGAAACCAGAGAATTTTTAACAAGAGCCAATTCTATATTAAAATACTTAAAAACCAGAATTGATGTGTAATATCGTATTAAAGTAAAACCATGAACTCGTACTATATCTGTAACAATTACACAGTATTCCACAAAAAAAAAAGCAAGAAAAATATGAACAAAAAATTCAAACAAAATATGTATACGTCGTTTTATTTAACTAATAAAAAAAAACTAACTTCGAATTTATAGCCTTCGTCAATCATCTACAACAATTTCAGATCAAACAACGTAACTGGCATCTTACTACAAGCAGAGAGTAAACTTGATCTCAAAAAAGTCTTGAAAATATAATTTTTCTTTTATCTCTTCAATAGCTTTTTCGTTTGTTTCACATCGTTTAGCTTTCATCGTTCTATCGCTCTCAGTATTACCGTTAGTTTAGCAAATTGTTAACAAATGAACTTCCTCCATGTTATTTACACACTTCTACTACGCTTCGTATAATTTCGTTTATTTTTCGTTACATCCATCGTACAATTTATCACCACTACAAAAGTCCTTTAAAGAGATGACGAAATCCTTTGAATATCATTAATAATTTACCAACGTAAATCTATTGAGTTATTTAACACCACTACTATTACTCCAGCTTTATTTTATCCTACGCCCTACGTTACAATACGAAACCAGTTTATTTAAAATCACCACCTTTGTTTTGCGCATCGCATCATTTTTATTTGCGTTATTTAAATAGCACCTTTACCTCAAATATATTCGACGTTCTGCGTCCTAACTGCAAAATCCTACGCCTAATCAAAATTTATATTAACGCTCGTTGATTTTTTTTAGTTTCATTCCTAATACTACTACAACGATGTTTTTTGACTACCACGTCTTCAAAATTATGTTTAGACTGCGCTTACGTCTTCATTCTCTAAAACAGTACTTTGGATCTCCTTCCTCCTGCTTCGTTAAAGAATTCAAAATATTTCAAGTCAAATTGGCCTTCAATCACACAAAAGCCATTTCTCAATTTTATATTTTAACACATACACACACAACTTCCTCCGTAGCTCGCCCATTGCGATTTTATCTTTTATTCGTACTTTTAATAATTCGCTAAAGTCTGACCAACTTTCTTCGATGAAGCTGTTACCTTCGTCAACGATGCTGCTAGATGATACAACAGCGCTTTGCTGGAAGCTACAGAAATGCCTTTAAATTTTATTTATTTTTCAGCTTTTATTTACACATACTTGAAATTTTAACGTTATATATTTTAGGTATACACTAACTTAAAAATTATACTTTTAGAGAGGAGGGTTTACTATAGTTTAGGCGGGTTTATGGTATAAGCCTTATATAAGATGTTAGGTTTGGCCATAATTAAGATTTGCACTAAGTGAAAACTTCATTTTAAAAAACTTAACACATGTATACCGAGAGGGATTACCAATTCGAATAATTTTTTGTTTACGAATTGTGTTTCACAGTAACCCTGGTATGCTGCGGAACCTGAGGTTTACTATGTGACTCGATCCGAAAATCATTTGAATTTGTATGCCTAATTACCGAAAAATCGAATAGGTTTTCTTTCACGCCACAACTCTCTTCGTGTTTAAATCGTTTTGTTTACAAAATCTATTTTCCGTCACATACTCGAATTTTAAGATTTATGAGACAGGGGCCCATTTCTTAAAAGTGCAGGTTACAAATTTACACCCAAAATGCATTGAAAAAAACAATTGCTGTTTTTTTAATGTATTTTACTTGTAAATTTGTAACTTGCACTTTTGAGAAATGGGACCGGACCCTATACACTGATTAAATATTTATTCATTTATAAATCTTAAGTCACATTTTATAGGAGAAAAAGGATTGGTAGGGATACAGACCACAAAATTCGTTATTGCTTCCTTAATTTTAAACGAAAATAGACATTTACATCATGAAATTAGGGAAGTGAAATTCATGTTGACAAGAGATGTAGTGGTTCTCTACCTCCAATAATTCCACGAAAAATCGCAATGTAAATTGCAGTCAAAGTCAAACTCATTTATTTTTATCGAAAGTAGGATTTTTTAATTAATACAGTCAAAGCTCGGTATAACGAATGATATAATGACAGACCGATTCGTTATTTTGAAAGATTCATTTTATAGCGAAGTTTTTTTGTATACGTAGTTTTATTAATTTGAGTTGATTTTTAATAGAATACTTTATTTGAAAAACGAATTTATGGATGTTTGTTTTTGTGAGACTTGCAAACTTCTCTGTACAGCTTCCTCTTGTATTTTTCGATCCATTGTAGGTGTTTTCCAAATTTGAAACAATTTTTCTTTCCATTTTCTTTAATGTATATATGGAAGATTTTAATATCCCATATTTACTAGAAATAATCGACAAGGTTTTACCACTTTTGCACTCTTCTAATATTTGAATTTTTTCATTTAAAGAAATTCTTTTTCTATTACCCATATTTCTTTGCACTACTAAGCTCAACTAAAATTGTATCAAAATCAAACTTCAAAAAAAATTAGCCAGAAAGATGACAAAAAAATAACGGTAATATAACAGTAAACTGTTCTTTCGTCTTTTAAATGCATAAAAGATAATTTGTTTTATTTCTCTTTGTTTTTAATGCATACACAAAATTTTTTTTATTCATATATACCCAAGCATTCGTTATACTGAGCGTCAAAAATTAAAAAATTCGTTATATAAGGTAGTTAATGTTGAAAAATTGCCCTTTCGTTATAACGCGAATTCGTTAAAGTGAGTATTCGTTATACCGAGCTTTGACTGTATTTAATTTATCTTTTTTATGGTTATTAATTTTTGAGAATATGAGAAAGTACGGACTGGAGTGTCTTAATTAAAAAAACATTTTTTGTTGAAATGTCGAATTATGTTCATAGTAGATAAATGTTTAACAAAATACATTAGAATATAAAATTTCAATACAAATTACAACATTTTAGCTATTATTATTAAAATTACAAAATACTAAATATATAAAAAATCCGTAAAACACGTAAGTATTTCCGTAAATGAATACTAGATTTTTAAATATAGCAATGACAAAAATAATCTCTTTTTGGGGCATAAAGAAAACAACTTTTCTACAGGCCCTAAATGACCTGTTCTATGAACATTTTTTTTATAATTAGCTTTCAAAAATTTTAACCTCTTTGTTTTTGTCATTTAGGAAGCTTTGTCATCCTATCTCCAAATTTTATGTTTTGATTTCATAACTTTTCCTATTCAGGAATAAAAACCCTCATCTTTATTAGTACTGTTGCTCTCAAATTTTTTGTAATTTGCTTCTAGCCGAATTTACTTCAGCAGACAGTTTAAAAAACTTATCGAATCTTCTTTTTAAGTTCTCTTAGTTGTACAATACAATCTATATGCCTAAAAAATTTACTACCCTGTGGCTGGTCTAATTGGTACTTATAGACATTTAAGTCGGCAGAAGTTCCCCATAATAACAATTATTGTATTGAATGTAATCTAGACCCGTAGCCGTAGTATTGCAGTTCTCTAGTTAAAAAAATGTGCGTATTACTTTACTTATCAAGTAATGCCTTTAATTTGGATTTAATTTTCATGAGCTGTAGTATAGAATCGCAAGGAAAGTCTTATGGGACAGGGTTTTTAGCGATGGGGAATGTAAAAAAGCGACTAAATAAATTAACTTACGCTCGTAAAATAAATATATACAATCGTACAAACTTCAATCGAAACGAAACGCAGAATATTAAAGATTCCAAACGGAGAAAATTTCAATTCGAATCTAATTGTAGAATAGATAGATGTGAATGATTTTAAAATGGTTCGAAAATCGTTTTCAAAGCTAACGGAAATTGATCTCGCCCTTTTAAAAAGATTAATTTTCAACATATACCTGTATATTCAGTTACGAATTTGTAAAACGGTGAAAATATTTTACGAAATAAGCGTAACCACTATTTTTTTTTTTAATATTTATTCAACCTTATACCGTTACACGAAAAATTGGCATGTTCCATTAATGTTCTTGTTGAAATTCAATTTCCTTTTCTGGTATCCAAAATATCAAATTTGTTGCTTGCTGTTTTGTGTTTCTAAATAGGAATGTTTCTTCCTTTTCATCGATGTGTACTGTTTTTATGGCTAGTTCATTGAAAGCCGTCGTCGTGCAGTGATTATCATTTACAATTCTTTCGCGTATATTTGTTTAATAGTGGTTTATATTCGTATTATAAAAAAAAGCAACTGGGCTCCGAAACTATGTTTTCTCGATACGCTTATTTATATATATATTATTCAAACTAGGACAAAATTCGAAGTAGAATAAAATAATATTCAATAAAGTCAACAAATATTTGATTAAACGCTGCATACACGGGTATTTCGATTATAAAGCTGGCCATAAATGGATTTTTAAAAAAGGTATATCGTAGTTACATAAAAACTGCCTCTAATTGTTTTGAGAGCCTAGTAGGCGACTCACCCCAGGCTGCAGCTGCGCGTTTCTCTTAGTTGGAACTTGATCACTGATAAAACTGCCCATTTCTTACGCAATTCCAAAATGTGGATGTTTAACATTTTCGTGACCACTGATTTCTTTTTAAATGTTATTAATATCGATAAAAGCAGTAGGTACCAATATTTTAAACACATTGTACTGTGTTTTCTGTTAATAGAATATTGCTTTTGACGTTTAAAAAGAAAGTTTGAAATTATTAAACTTTCTAGCCTAATATAAGTTATTTAATAAGTTTCAGAACATCAGGTAGCAGGTGTTTTGTTGATCTCACACAGTAGTCTGACATGAGTGAGTACGTGACAGGTAAAAGCCGTATGCAATTGTTTTTTACTGATTGGTGATAATTTTATTATGACTGACTTCTTCCAACCTCTAAAAACTGGCAACATATAAAAACACCAACAAATTAAAACGAACTAATCGGAACCAAAAGAGACACTGAAGATGGCACATAGCCGAAACCGGTTTGTCTCCAAATTAAACTGGACAGGGCGTGACGGAAATTCTTTCCAAATATGAATGTTCGAAAAATCAAATCAAGAATCACCGTGATGGTCAGATGTGAACCCCAGATCACTTTGAATCTCTGAAGCACAAAACAAACATATAAATTTACTTACATGCAGAATTCTGAGAGAAAATTCTCAAGAATTCAATGTAATTTCGTACATGAATAGGTTGTTACTCAGCTTTGAAGCGATTTATTACTGGTACGAGACCAAAACACACAAAAACTTTGACATTTACAAAAGATGGAATTGATATGACGCCAGCTGTACATTACCCGGAAAATTCCTAGAAATCTTAATTATAAGACGTGCCTGGAGGTGCGGAAATTGATCAGGATAGTGATAAATTACATTACTGTATCCTTTATAATTATAAACAATAAATATCAAAACCATAAATCACTAAAATATAGTTTTATTGCCTTTTTCCATATATTTTAAGTAATAATTCGTTTTCAATACCTTAAAATTTACCAGGGTGTCGTTAAAAAACAACAAAAATAAATACATAAATAATTTTGGCCGGGTATATAAGCAAACTACTCCTATGTACGCTGAGGAAATATGTAATAACCTTTTTTTAACACTGAAACTTCATATAAAATATTTTGACGCAGGTTTGTTTTGATCCAATTGAAATTAATAATATCGAAATTTGCCTTTCTTTAAAAAAAGAACATAATATACATATATTTAAAAATAAATTCGTTGCGTGTCTGAATTTAAATTCAATGTAAATAATTAATATAGTCTATTTAATTGCATAAAAATTATAAAAACGCATTTCAAAATGTTCGGTGAATTTAATTGGTCGATTGGAACGTAGTGATAAATTTTAAATGTTCAACAAATTTCTGAGAAAATTTTCTTCCAAAGTAAGAATAAGGAAATTATACAAATTTGAGTTAAGCCATCTTTTCTAAGATGTTGATTTTTTTCTAATAATAAACTGGTATTAACTGTATAGTGCATACATATATATGTATGTATATATTAATTTATGAGGGCGATACGACCGGTTAAGATCTGATTCAAGGTATATTTACTTCACAAGGTAAAAGCTCTTCCCAAGCAGACACTTTATTGCTTTTCTTTGTTTGTGGCAGGGAATTTTTTAATTTTATTCCTGCAAAAAGACCAAATTTTCGTCAAAATGTTTTTTCCTTTCTTATAGCGTTTTTGACAATCCAGTAGCACTCCATAAACATTTTTTGAATAGTTATGGCCCTATTGCTTCAATCTTGTAAAGTAAATACACCTTGGCCCCACTTAAAATTTAGAACTTTATGCATTTTAAAGCTGATCATTTACAATAGCGATCAGCTTTCATTTTACTACGTCTATCTAATAAGGCTTCATGTAAAGTACCTTTTTCTTTTGCCGTTTCCAATTCTCGAACGTGGTTTTTGTTTATACGCAATTTTTTATCCTGAAATTTTTGAAATTTCTTCCTAAAATAAGAAGGATTTTTAAAACATTTCTTCGCATAACCAAAACATTAATCTTACACATAATTTTTCTCAACCTCGGCCAAGTTACCCTTTTCTTCAGTGGGCTCTTCATCCGCAACACAATCTCGTGCCGCATTACAGCGCACGTTGCAAATTTCTAAATCGGACACTTTTTTCCGCAACGCCACACAAGCATCATCTTCGGGATCGATAGACATAAAGAAGCCCAACTCTGACAGTAAAGCCATTTTGCCATCCTCGAACACAGGTTCCCACTGTTCCATGCTACCTACAGCCTCCGAGCGTCCCGTTACCATACCATCTCGTTCGATTTTCAAATATTTTCCATAACCCGATTTAAATGTCACCTTGCGATCATTGACAGGAAATGCTGTAAAGATTTCTTCTGGATGGGGTCCCTCACCGTCTCGATGTGGTGGGCCCAAGGTAAACAGACCATTGTCAAGAGCTTTTACATAACAGCGATCACCAAATTGTATGGCTACCGGGCCTGTAATTTCTGTTGCTAATTTTGCTTGCCACCAGCCGCCATGTTTTAAAGCATCCTCGTCCACTTGAATTTTACTTTTTTTGTGAGAGTCCTCTTTGGGTTCCTTTTCTTTTTTGCGCTTTTTACTTTTTCTATATGAGATATATAAGTGGTTCCAGTTAAAGCAAATTCAGGAATAAAGTTTTAATAGAAATACTTACTTGTGCTTTTCACCTTTTAAAATCAATTTACCAATTTTTACTTTATCATATTCTGAAGACATGATGTAGAAAAATTCTTTACATTTGTGTGAAATTGTTGTTATTTTTGCTTTGTTTATATACATAGAGGTGCCACACATTTCAATATTTGTAGCTGAAAGGTTACCATATAATGTTGTAATAGCAGTGACATCTGTATGTGAATAAATAATTTTCACGTTTCTTTTTAAAAGAGCGCTTTTCTTTTGGCGATTTTCGTTTTAAACTTCATGGAGATTTTGTTTTACACACAAAAAGAAAAGGAAAAAATGAAACTAGCAATGAAATTTTGCGGAAAAATAGAGGAAAAAGAAAAAACGTAGGCAAGGAAAGTAAAAGCAAATAAAATCATTTTTATTAGGAGCAAAATTTATATTTTTTTTTCTAAAACTACAGCAGATATAAAAATTAATAACAGAAAACATTGAAAACGGTGAATAAAAAAATTTAAAAATGGTAAGAAATGAAAGCAAAAAAGCATTAAGCGGTGGAAAATAATATCGAGAAAAATAGAAAGTTACGACAATTAAAATAAGAAAGATTGACAAACTGTGCAGTTGAAATAATAGATTTTCCACAAAAATTTGAAAAGGAAAACTTAAACATTTATGCAATACCTACATATATTATTTAAGAAAATATGCCGTGGAAAAACTAATAGAATGTGGTGCTACAAACACCTCAATGAAACTAATGCAGAGATGTGCAAACTGAATACATATTCAATTTAAAATTATAATTAAGTGGTTTCTACTTATTTCCAGAACAAATTGAAATCCACGCAAAGGGATAAAGTGAAAAAATTCATATCCCTAACCCAAACCGGCGAACAGACAGCCATTTTCTGCCTGCAGCAAAATGACTGGAAATTAGATTTGGCTAGTGACAACTATTTTCAGAACCCAGAATACTACTATCGGGAATTAGACCGCAAACGCATAGAACAGTTATTTTTGCGCTACCGTGATCCGTCTGATACTCAGAAAATTACATCTGAAGGTGTTATACGATTTTTAGATGATCTGCAATTAAGTCCAGATTCAAAATCGGTTCTAATCATAGCATGGAAATTTCATGCCGAAGTACAATGTGAATTTACCCGCGAGGAATTCGTCAATGGTTTGACTGAGTTGGGTATTGATACCATCGACAAGTTGAAGGTGAAGTTACCGTTGCTGGAAATGGAATTAAATGATTTGGGCAAATTTAAAGATTTCTATCAATTTACCTTTAATTATGCCAAGGATCCTGGACAAAAGGGTATTGATTTAGATATGGCTATTGCCTATTGGACTATAGTCTTGAGTGGGCGATTTAAGTTTTTAGATTTATGGTGCAAATTTTTAAAGGTAAACAAATAATCTTGATGGTCAGTTGGTTTCACATTTACTTTCTTTTTTAGGAAAAACATAAACGGTCCATACCAAAAGATACATGGAATTTATTGCTTGACTTTGCCATTCATATTGATGATAATATGAGCAATTACGACTCCGAAGGAGCTTGGCCAGTTCTAATCGATGACTTTGTCGAATGGTGCCAAGAAAATCGTCAACTTTTACAAAATTACCTGCAAGCAAACTCGTCACTATCTTCTCAGCAAATACAACAGCAATCAGTAGCTGCGGCCGCAGCCAGCCAGCAAAAGAACATATCAAATAGTTTTCAATCATCAGCACACAGTACAAATATGAACTATGGCTAGCGTTTGTTGGCAAATATTTCTTAAAGAATAATTAAATTAAAACAAAAAGGAAATAAAAATAATTATTTTTTTTGTTTTTATTCACCCTAAATATTAAAATTTATAAAAAATTAATTAATTTTGAAAACCCTTTCTCTTTGTCCGCCCCCGTCAGTACCAATAAACTACAATTAAATACGACTATAAGACATAATTTTGAGAAAACAAAAAAAGTACAATTGTGTAATGTATTGTAATATTAATACTTATCAATTTAGTTTAAAAAAAAAAAATAAAAAAAAAATTGTATAATTCGGAGGCGTTTAAAAAAATCATATGTATTTAAAACGTAAATTTTGAAAAAAAGAAAACACGTAAGAAAATTGAATTTTTAAATAGGTAATTATTGCTTATACTTCATGATTTAAATTTCTTTGAGTTCCGTTCAATTATTTCCTATATTTGGTTTATTTTTATTATTACGTTCTTTTTTAATATTGTCTTTAATCTCTGTCACTAAACCGGAAATTTTGTTCGTTTATTTTGATTTTGCTTCAGTTTTGTTCAACTATTTCCTAATTTGGGTTAATTATTACGTGCATATTTGTCCTTTTTTAATGAGTGCTTTACATTTTTAATAGTAAACAAAACATAGAATATATATTTTTTTGCTTTCCTGTATGTATAAATGAAATATTTAGTTTTTAAATAAATAATGCTAATTAAATATAGAATTTGTGTTAGTGATTTTTATTTAAAAATTTCTAGGTTGAAATGTTCTCAAGAGAAATTGGGAACAGGCCAACAGAAACACCTTTTAAGATAGATTCAGAGCTGGCCACCGCAAGCAGAGAAAAATCAGATGTCTGGTTTAATTACCGCTTTTGTAATAGAGCTAACGACAAGCGTGGAAATGAAAGTTCAAAACAAAAAGAAGTATTGACAAAAAATTGTATCCTAACAGCATAATTTACAAAAACAAAACTTGCGTCAACGTTCTATCCCTGCATTTCTTTCCTAACACGCACCCAACCATGTTCATCTTCTGCCTCTGATGAACATAAATGTGAAAGCACCAAGATTTGTTTAGGCATTTTCTACCAAGTACAATGTTTTATTTAAAATTACAAAAATAATAGTTTATACTGACATTACTGGGAGTCTACTCTGTAGATTCGAAAGAAAACATTTTCGAAACACAAATGTATTTGGCATACAAATTCGAATGATTTTCTTTTCGAATCGAATTACGCAGTAACCCCACCCCCCTGGTATTTTATATAAACATGCGTTGCGATTCTTTTACAAATTTAATAAATTTGTTTACACTTAGAACGAAAGCTCGCTCCGTAAGCGATCGAATGTCACTCGATAGGTAACATAATTTATTTTTGTTCCATAGTTCATTTGATGTCGAAAGCGGTATTAAAGACCGCCGATCAAATCAAAATGGCAATTATCTTTCAACTTTCCTATAATTTTTTGTCACTTGCTTTAATTCTGAATCTGAATAGATTTGAAGCTAGTGTTATTTAAATAAAATCAAGTGCTTATTAATAGATGATAATTTGTATTCAGGGAACTGCTTTGTAATATATATTCAAATTGGCCAACAGAGTGGCTTTTATATTACTATGTATGCATAAATAAATAATTCAAGAAATTTTTATTCAAGTCGAATAATTTGTATTTTTTAGTTTGGATATTGAAAAACCAAAAAGTAGCAAATAGCCCTCAACAAAAAGTCAACTTCCGGCTGCTTCCCTTTAAAGCCATTTATTTTTGCTAGTATCTAACTTAAATAACCTAAAGTTACTATGATAAGAGACAATTAAAAACTACTTTTATATTAGTAGTTCGTCGGTAGTTATTGACAGCCCATCTGGAAAATTTTATTTGTTTATTTATTAAAACAAAATTAATTACTACTAACATTTTGTTATTTTAATAAGTAAAACTTAAGTTTATTCTTTATTTATAAAAAAATGTAAGCAGGGTTTCGGAATATGTTTAATTTTAAATTAATCTTTTTCTTTCTTTAAAAATTAAAACATTTTAATATTATCGGCAACTACAAAATATTACGTATGACAATATGCGAATTTTATGTAGCAAATAAAAAATAGTAGATAAAAATACATACACTAACAAAAATTACAAAAAAATATATATATTAAAAAAAAAATTAGCATTCTTCTTGTTTTTTCTCATTAAGCATGAAAATATGTATATATTTTTATATTTATAAAAAAAAAATACATGGGGCAAATGACGGGAATATTAAAAACAGCAAATAAATAAAATTTAACAAGAAATAAATTACTTCAGATTAAAATTTTAGTTTATCCCTTAATTTAAAAAGTTAGATAAAACGTTTAAAAACACAGAAACTACATTTTGTTTTAGAAGGCCACATGCTTTTGTAAGGATGTCTGAAACATGCTTTTGTATGAATGATCGATCAATGAATGAAGTTCTTATATAATAAATTAAGAACTAGTAAGTAAGCAAGAAAAGATTAAAAGAACATTTTTTCTAACATTTTGCTAAGTTTTTCATGGGCATAACGAATTTTTTGATATAAATCCTTAGAACAACCATGTTGAATTATAGTGGAGAAGCGATATGTACGGAAATTCTTTTCGTGATCCATGTATGTAATAGCACTCATGCGGGGACACAATATAATTTTCATATGATCCGAAAAATTAAGCTAAAAACAATCATAAAAGAGTAAATTAATAAAAATAAAAAAAAACGAAAAATTTATAACATACCTGCACAGTGCCATTAGTTAAATGCATGACTACGGCACATGTGGTTCTAAACCACGAATGTAAATGTGGCATACGAGATATTTGATCAGACTCAAAGTTGACGTTGTTGGCTCCAGCCTTAACTAAATGTTCAGTCATATAACGTTTAAAATAGGAAAGCAATTTCATTTTTTTATCCAATGCTTTGGAATAATCGGAAGTAGTCATATAGGATTCTTTGCCATCTTTATCAATGAAATGAACATTGCTGAAAACAAGATTGTATCCACACGTATATAAAATGTATATTTTCACACAATTTTTTTTTTTTTTTTTTCGATAGCATTTCACTATTGGGGGGTGCTCTAAAAAACGCTTCGTTTTGAAATCTCCACATTTCAAACACATATAAGCCATAAAAACAAATTAAAACGCTGCAACAAGTCAGCTTTTTAGTTTTAATTATTTTTGGAAATATGTATGGCGTTTTTAAAACGAAGCGTTTTCAGCATATGCGCGATTATTAACAATTTTATTATAAACTTTTTATATTATGCCGCATTTTTCATTAGCATTATTATGATGTAAAACTTGAGCGCCCGCATTTTGTTTTTATAAATCAAGGCGTTATTGAAATAAAAATTTCGTTATATACGAGAATTTATGCTACAAGATATATTTTTTAATTCTAAAATTTAGCTACATCTATCTTCCGAGCAGCACATAAAATTGCCCAAATATATGTCAAGAAAAAGACGAGTTTGTTTTATTTTATATGCCAGCATGTGATCATTGTATTGTGAGTGACTGACTCTGTTTTTGTGCTCGGATCGGCATACGAACTAATTATTCCATAACACTTGCCGATGATTAATTTAATCGACTTAAGCAGCTCACAAGACACTAAGCGAAACTAGTTATATAAAATATAGAGCATAAGCTGGCAGCATTGATAGGCATGTTTTTTAACCACCGCCATATCACGTATGTGATTTCTTGGTGACTAAATATCATTTTTAGTCATGATTTTCATTGTTCTAAATCACGATGTAACAGCTGATATACTTTGTTTACAATTAAAAACATTTAAATTAAAAAAAAAAAATGTTTTCATATTTGCCAGAAAAATGTAATAAAAATTACCACAATTTGGCATGTAAAATTTATACTTTAAATCGAAAAAACTTTCATGGTGTAGCCACAAATGTTGTTCGCGCCTATATTCAACAAAAATCAAATTTATTGCATGAAATCTAAGATCTATTTACATATTTCTTCCCACATTTACTTTCATCATTTTCATATTTATAGCCAACGCTGGAATTCAGAAAATTGTATATTGTTTTTCGTTATCATTTTTGGGTTTTTTGGAAAGCAAATCAACGCTTCATGTGTTATGGTTTTTGGTAAATTGGTTTCTGTTTTGCATATAAGTTCTGGTATTGCATTGCGTTTCGGAATATTTAAATTTTTTTCTTATTTAATTTTATAGTCTTTGGACTTTTTCTTAATATTAATATTAACTATGTACTTACATTTGATTTGGCAATAATATCAATTTAGTGGTATCGTTAAACATAACACCAATGCCCTCATCGCAAAGTTGATAACCAAATCCGTACTTATCACTGTAGTCCACCCATTTTGAAATCCAAAACAATGGCTGTGCTGCGGGATCAGTATTTTCATCACCCAAATTGCCTTGCAATAAACGGGGCTAAAAATAATGGCAAACGCATTTTTTTTTTTAAATATTTTAAACAAAAATACTTTCGCAAAACTTACCTTGGCATTTAATAAATTTGTAATCTGTTGCTGTAAACTTTGTATATCGCTGCGATAATCTTCGCTGTGCCGGCAAGCTTGAGCCGATGCTGTAATGGCATCATGTAGATTATTTTTTAGGAAAGTGGTTTCCAAGCGAGTATCATCTTTAAGCCCATTCATTTCAGACAATGGTTTGCGTTGAATTATTTCATGATCTTTGTTATCATTGAGTTCCAGACGCGGTGCCATTGTTAAGCAAGAGCTGGGCAAAAATGTCGGCACTGGTGAACTACTCAAAAATTCAAAATGTAATAGATCGCCTATAGTCGGACGATTTTCGGGATTTGATTGCAACATAGCTATAACCATATCGGCGGCAGATTTTCGCAAATAACTGGGAACACGATAATCACATTTCTTAATCTTCGAATAAGTGTCCTTAAGAGTCTTGGTTTCGAAGGGTGGTTGACCCACCAGCAAAGTGTACATGACACAGCCGATAGACCAAATATCCACCTCGTATGAATGGCCCTTTTTGGTTAAAATTTCTGGTGCTATATAGTTTGGTGTACCACAAAGTGTCTTTTTACGTTCACCTTCATATTCAATACGTGTAGCTAAACCGAAATCGCCGATTTTAACATGTAACATGTCGTTTAAAAACAAATTGCCTAATTTCAAATCACGATGTATAATGCGATTGTCGTGCAAATATTTGACACCTTGTATTATCTGATAGATATAATAACGACATTCGTATTCGGTTATCGTTTTCCTACGTTTGTGCAATTCCATCATAGACTTTAGCGTTCAATCAATTTCAATTTATTTAAAAAAAGGAAAATTGGTACAAATTTTTATTTTTGACAGAAAATAAGGAAGCAGAAACTTACTCTTTTCTTACACAATTCCAAAACTATATAAATATTGGCACTATCCTCAAAGAAACCATGAAATTTTACAATATTTGGATGATTCAGACTACGATGTATGGTAATTTCTTGAGTCATCTTCTCCTTTTGATTATGTTTCATCATGAGTTTTTTGGAAACAATTTTACCGGCATACACATCATTTGTAACGACATCTATGATTTCGTAACATTTTGCGAAACCGCCCTGCGAAATGAAAAGGAAAATTTTAACAATTTAAAATGATTTGGCAATACTAAAAAACAAGTAGATCTAAAATGACGGAATGGACAGGAAAGCGAACAAATGTAATGATTTTGTTAACTGCGTAAAAATCACAAAACAAATTTTTTACTGTTGAAAAAATAGCTGGGATTATTTTGTATATAAATATGTATATATAATGAATGGACTGTAGTATCTATAAAAAATTGCTTAAAATGAAGACCTTTCATACTCCACTAAAAATGTTTCTTCTGGTATAATGATATGTAACAATATTTTGTGTCAAATCAATTAAAAGTTGCCATTTTGAGAGCCAGTTTAGGAATATTTAAACAATTATCTATATATATAAAAGTGAAACTCTGTCTGCGTGTGTGTGTTAGCTATAGACTTCGAAACCGTAAAGCCGATCAGACTCAAACTTTGGCAAGTTGTTGTACATATTCCAGGGAGTGTTTATGGGTGGTATTTTTTTTAAGTGGGCGTGGCTACCCCCATCTACATATACATAAAAATGAAATACGCCCATACAAAATAAATTTTAATTTTTCAGCAACTTGCACTAGACCGATTTTTCTAAAACTTTGCACACTTATTGAAATCTAATGATTATACAATTTCGTAATTAGAAAAGTGGGCAGTGCCACGCCCAAAATAATAAGTTATCATTTTTAGCTACTTGCACTGGACCGATTTTTCTGAAACTTTGCACACATATTGAGCTCATTAAGGGGCGTAGCAACGCGCACCGGGCTTGGCTAGTTTAAAATAAAAACCATTTCCAAGATGCATTGAATTCAATTTGTGGTATCACCTCAAGTCTTTGGTTCACAAGCGAAAACAAGCAACAATGATTTTACAAATCCTTAAAAATGCTTCAGTGTTCAAATTAAAACGAGATCTGGCATAAAATAGTGCGGTCAATTTTAAACACTTATGGTCAGTATACTCTGGCAAATCAACATGAAAAAATTGACGCTTGAACAACGCTACCAATTTATCTAGATTTACTACTTCGATAATCATTCAACTAACCCGATGTTTGACCACAAAATTGTATTGAGCAATAGGGTTTATTTTAGGCTTAACGGGTTAGTAAATAAACGTAATTGCGCACATATGGCGTGAAGCCAAACCACAACAGACCAAGCAGGCTCAATTACATCCATAAAAATTCACCGTTAATTGCGGTTTCCAAGCTGGAGGCATCAACTTCACATCTTAGAAAAATTAGACATCCAGGATGCGCTTCGTTTAGTTCGTGCCAAGTCTATATCCAAACTTGAAGAAAGCGTTCCAACTTTTCAGATGCGGGAACTGAAAAGAAGTCAAAGAATCGGAGGGGTAACAAATTAAGGTCAATATTCAATATCAAAACAAGCACAACTCTGAACTTGTAAGTTGAATATATTACTTCATGTACCGGATATAAATTTTAGTTGACCTAAATAGCTACATATTTTATACAAACATGCTAAGTGTCAAGCAAGAAGTCTGTTTAGAGTTAGCCTAAAATGAGAAAGCAATAAAAACGATCGAACTGTGCGATCTTAAGTAGTGGCTGAGGCTTATTTAAAAGATTGAAGCTCATAATTTCAAAAGAACTTATATTTCCGTCATAGCGCTGATTATATGTATGCACTATATGAAGAAAGCTAATGCCAGACTGAAGAAATGAAATGACCATCGGGGACAACTCAACAAGAGGTATTCGACGTTTTGATAACAGAAGAAAATAAAAAGGGAAACGTAAAATTCGAAGCCACGAATGTTGAAGGGCGTTGCTTGAAAGTCAAAAACAATTAAATTGCATATTAGCTTCATATGAAAAATGTTAACCCCTGTGTAAAAGCCGGCAAAATTTCTACATGGATAAAAACTTCACGTCCAATGCGATATTTGAACCCTGCTTGAAAGGTGTGCAAAATTTGTGACCGACAATAAAAAAATGTATGTATAACCGTTAATATAATATAATAAAGCATTATTTTTTCCATTATTTCACTCTGATTAAAATGTGTATTAAATAATATTCAATTTGAATAATGCTCAAAATTACTGGTTATTCAACGACATTTTTTCAAAGTACAAAAATGTGCAACTACGATTGTTCGATTTTTAACGACCCTGGGTTAACTCACAATGCAAATGAGGATCGAAAAGCGAATGCAAACATCAAAAGAAAACAAAAAAATGCAATAATCTTATTACTACTTATGATCCTTTTCGAAGGACACTTACCTTTCCAAAGAAACGCATTCGTTTATAGGTTCTACTGTTGGCAGAATCATAAAGTCTCTCCGGTATCTCCGAGGATTTTTCATCAATCTTTGTGGCCATTTTTTATTTTTTTTTTAGCAGCAGTTTTATTCAACGAATAAAACTAGACAAATTATTTACACAGAATTAATTATTGAATATTTGTCGTTTTCTGTAAGTTTGTCATAAAGTTATAAAAAAAACTTGATTTTCCAACAAAAACTATACACGTAAATCAACACAAAAAAAAACTCCTTCCTTTTCACTACAAAAAACACGACAAATAAATAATTTAAATACACTAATTTATCTTTTTTAATTGCTGCCTTCTTCCACAATTTTCTTTTTAATTTTTTGAGTTTCAAGCAACTGCAGCGCGCGATTTAAAAAATCAGCATGAAAGAAAAACAGCAGCTATTAAAGAAATTCAACGAGTGATTACTTTTCTGTTCATAAATTCTCTATTCGGTATATAAAAATGCGTGCAAAAAGACAACAAAATGTACGTTGTTACCAGATCAAAAACCATTTAAAATCCCATAAAAAATTAACGACTTATTCTAATCGACAAGATAATTAATATTGTTTTTAATACTTTCATTCCATAACTTAAAACGGTAAATGATTATATGCATTGAATAGTTATTTGTTAATAGTAAATAAGTTTCATTAAACGGCAAGGTAAAATGATATTTACAGAAATTTTCGTACTATATTAAATGATAGTACAGGTTTCAATTGTATTTCAGATATTTCATAAATTATAAGCAGAAAGTAAAATATATAATAATCGCCAAAATGCTGATAAATCGTGGAATCTGGCAACAGTAGCTATGAAATATTTATATAACCAACAAAAAGAATGCCATAAACAACCGTTGGCAAACAAAATTTAAATTATTCCATGGCTGCCAGACAAAATGTTTAAAAACTCGTCAAATTAAAATCAATCGCTAAATCAATAATTATCAACTTTGATTTCTCGAAACGCAATATATCAGGTTTACAACCAACAATGATTATATCACAAATTACTAACACAGCCACAAACTAGTTCGTACATAAAAAAAGAAATTTTTTTTGTGGTCTTCTGTGTGGAGAATACGTGTAGATGTTTCTCTTTAGATTAAGAATAATTTTGTGTTTGTCATCAAGCCTGTTTCAATGTTCTTAGCATAGTTAATGTACTGGTGTTTACAGACGAGGACACAAACATATTTTTATTTTGGCTGTGTATATTTTTTATGTGATGATAGAAAAGCGTTGTGTGAACAACTTTGTTTAAACGCGAACAGACCATTAACAGTGGCGGTCTTCACGGAACAAATCATTGTGCGAACAGCAATCTGTACGTGGCCAGAACAGATCTATGGCTAGTCAAGGCGGCATGTTATGCTTGAAATTTAAACTTTTTAATTTACATTCCAGACTAGCCATAAATCTTTTCAGCCATTATACATTTTGCTGCTCGCACATGAATTTGACTACTGAAAACCTTCGCCGTTGATGATAGGCCAACATCCTAACCCAACGTAAACTGTTGACTAATAAAAAATGGAATTCAAAATCGTTCGTTAATACTTGTTTTTAAATTTTTATTATTGTAATTAATAACTAGTTCCACACATCGTATGTTTCGCTTAAATTACAATCATGTTATCATTACAATAGTATTTAAAAAGTAACTTTGATGCATATCAAATCCGTACAAACATTTTTTTCACTAAACGAAAGGCGGACTGACCAAGGACTTCAGTTACCAGCCTGGTGTTGTGTGATTATGTGTGTATTGTTAATGCTTTTTATACTTTGAAAGAAGCCCCTGATATATTATTTTGTTTGCAATACATACTAATGGAAATATAAAAGGATTTTTTTATTGACAATTTTTTTTGTTTTGTTACAATTTTTTTGTCCCTTCAATAAGTTTTTATTAAAGATAATTTGTGGATACCAATATGTATAATTAAGATGGATTTTTATAAATAAAAACAAATGGAAGAGGGAAAAAGAGAACAAATATGTAAGAAGCTGCTATCAATTTTAGTATGGTGGTGGTTGTTGTGGTTGGTATTGATGATGGTGGTAATAAGGGCTATACCAAAAATTTCAGCTCGATGTTGTACTCGTACATTGACGTTGCTGTCGTAACCATTCAACAAACTCATCCAACATAACAGGCCCTGGAATGCGTGATTTTTGAGTACCAAATTTTAAGTCTACGAAAACAACGACAACTTACATGCTCCATCAATATCGTAATTTGTTAAATCATTATTAATGGTGCGTGAAAATTCCAATATATTACACCACTGATCCTTATTTATGACTTTGTACTTTGACTGATCTAGGAATTGTGCAAACTGTGGATACAAAGGCCAGTGTTTACCTAGCAACAATTGTAACATAGCCTTTGCTGTATTTATATCCATACTACGTTGATCGGAGTCCTAGAAATAAAATATGTAGAATAACCTTCCATTGAATTATACTGCTATGTAATACGTGTTTTTGGCCTAGTTGGCCAAATTTAATTTTTAAATAGTTGATAAAAAAAAATTCGATAAATCCTGAACTATATTTTACAGGTTGCATATAATCAAATACTCCTAAGGAGTTTTTATATACATATTGAAGATGGGTGCAGTAAATGTATGGAAAAAATCTTCTTACGTCTGCCCTACCAACAGAATCTCAAATGCCCGTAGTATTTTCAGAGATTGATTAAATATTTATTTTAATGCATGTGTTACTATCTTGTTTAGAAAGTTCTCCAAAAAAAAAAATTTAAGATATTGCAAAACAAATTACATAATGAACTATTACGATTGAACTTTATCAAATTCACGTAACTAAAAAAATATTGCTACGATTTTTTTCGTAAGTGATTAATTATACTTACCTTTGCAAAATCATATGCATAACGATATATACTTTTAAATATATTTGGATCATTTAATATGCTCTTTAAGTAATCCAATTTTGATTGCATTTTAAGTGCAGAATCACATTCTAATTCGGTTAAACCTTTTAACCATTCGTACTGACTAAAGAAACCCATTTGTGTGGCACCCATTTTATAAGCCAATACCAACATCACAATATTTTCGGGTTCAACACCAATATCTTCACAAAATTTTTCCATACCATCGGGACCTTGTAATAAAAATTTAATACATATAAATAAAACAAATGAAATAAAAATGTTAACAAAGTACATACCCAGCGTATCTGGCTCGTCGGAGTTTGTATATTCTTTAAACCATGCTAAACACCTTTTATGACTGAAAGTATCTTCGGATTTTATATGACGCCTGTAAAGTAAAAATTAAGTTATTACTTTATTGAATACATTTTAATATTTCTTATTAAAGATCTTTTACTTTGACATTGCTTTTATATAAAAATTTTAGGGTTTCTTTTTCTTTTTTGTTTCTGTTTTATGTGCTAAAAATAGTTTTTTGATTCTTAGCAGATAAATTCTCTTAACAAATGCCAACAAATTATTATTTAAAACAAAAGAAGGTGTCTTCTAATTCAAAATCATGTTCATGTTCATTTAGAGACATTGACATTGCTGATAAAGAGGGAGAGGGTTGCTACAAGAATCAAGAAGAGAAAGAGACTTCTGTTTACTAACAAAAAAAAAAAACTTGTTTAGTGTATGAAAAAATGTTTAAAAACTAAATAAAAACTACCTGTTTTATTCAATAAATTGTACATTAATAATAAATTTGTATTATTATGTTGAAAAAAATTGTATTTGCAGTATCATTAGTTCCAGGTATGTCATGGCTCATTGCAACTTTTACAACAAGTGATATAGCTTTTTCGTGTCTTAAAATCACTTTGTCGTATGTATTGTTTTCATTCAATTATACGCCTTAGTTACCGTCGATAAGGAGTATCATTTATTATTTCCAAGGCACGTAGACTGACATTAGAGCCGGATTTATAGAAATGAATTATTGTTTTTATTTCTACTCTGTACTATGCAAAAATACATTTGTAAATATTCACAAGCACAAGAAAACCATTAATTTAATTTTTAGTTCTTTTGAGGCGTTCTGAAAATGGTTGTTATGTTACTCGCACAGAGAAAAATTTAATCCTACCAGTGTTGTTTTTAATTTAAAGGGTATTAAGTTGAACTCGTCAAACTATAAATTAATCTAGGCGTAGTGTTTAATACGTTCGTTGAGTTCATTCTTCTTATAAAATGGTGGGGGGTCTAAAAATGTAATAGTTTAAAATTTGCTAATTCGTACGCGCTTTTTCATATGGCATTTGTGAGATCTAAGTTAGAATATGATGGGGCGTTATTTGGAATCCATATTCATGTATCTAATCTTATTTCTCGTGTTGAACGACTGTAGTGCTTTTTTTTAAATTAAATTTGCGATACGCTCGTTAACATACTTATCGTCTGCTCCATATGAGTTTAAGTGACTATTTATTGGACTACGTACTCTAGTATCACGTCGTAAATGTCAAATGGATTTACTGCTGTTTGATATTATTAATGTTTGGAATGGCAAAGCGGTTTGATATTCTTTTTCATTAAGCTAATTATGCACGTAATGGTACATTATCTCATACTTTTGTTTTTCTGAAAAAATTTATTTTAATTTGCAAAAGGCATCAATTCTTTTATTGATTTCAGAAGAGAGAAAGTCGAATTCAAACTTCTGCTTTTTAAAGTTATCAAATGATCGCATTTATAAACTGTTAATTTAACGTTAAGTTAGTTCCATATACATATATGTATTTATTTGTTTGAATTTTTATTAAGTTGGTTTGTAAATATTTTTCTCATCATAATTATCTGTATAACTTTTTACGTAGACTGAAAAAATTAAACAAATAAAAATAAACGGCTTGTCCGATTTATACGGAATTGTGTGTTTGAGTCGATCCCTGGCTGGTTTACAATCACAATTGGACCTAGTAAGTGTCGCTGCTATCAGATTCTAGGAGTTAATTATTTTTTCTGAGCAAAATTTATTAAATTTTTATTTATTAAATTATTAAGTACTGCCGGCATGTGTTTATCTTTAACTGAGACTGATAGGGAGCATTCAAATGGAGATCGTGATAATATTTTATTATCACTAGATCACTAAGATGTCTGGGTACTATTGTTGATCATCATATCGACTTAATTAGTTTTAGGGCTATTTTAAGACTACTATACCATTGTGGTTTACATTTGCCTGCTAGAGTCAAATATATTCTTGCACATTTGGCTACAATTAAATCAAACTTGAGCGTGTTGTTAGAAAAATTGTAAGGTTTGTTTAAGGAATTAGGCATCGTTATCACGTATCGCGCTCAGTGATAAGCTTCCTTGGCTGTTCAATACCACAGTATTTGTATATTCGTAATCTAGTTTTTTTTATATAAAACCATTAGTACTGGATTACTTGAGATCATAATTTCAGTACTCAAGGTCTATGAGAAATCCACGAATCGTTGAGCCACTAATAACTTGTTCTCTTTATAAAAGATTATTTCTTATTAGAACTGCCAGAAGTTGGAATCGTTTGGCACTTGAACTGCGTTCTTTTGGATTTTCCAGCAATGTTTTCAAGAAAAAAACTCTTGTCTTATGTGAATAGGAATACCACGATGACTCTTTGGCATGGAAAGAACTATCTTCTTACTGATATTCCTAAATAATATCATTTTACCAATCCCAATTGCAGCCCTTTACTTTCTTCCAGCTAATCATAGCTGGCATGACTTTATGCCATAAAGTCAATGTTTTAATATATTCACGAAGTGTACAATTTACATTTAAATTTAATTTTTGAATTTTTTTTTAAATTTATTTTCAAATCAAATTTTTTTATCTCTGTTATTACCTATTTAGTTATTATTCTTTTATTTATACATACTATTTGTACTGTTAGTATGTAATTATAATTGCATCTCATTTTTAGAATTTGTATGTAGACTTTTTAAAATGATTTGTGAGTTTATGCAGTATTCCAGCAATACCCATTTGACCTTATAGGCTTATGTATTGCAAATAAATTACAAATGTAAATAAATAAATAAAAAAAATAACTAATTTTTTTGCCATCTGACAACAGCGGCATACGAAAAACGGTAGTTTATATTCTATGCAGTCTACGTAAAAGGTGGTCACCGACAGGACAACGTCTGTCCAGACGTCTAGTATTCAATTATCTATTAAATTTTCTATAAAGTGCATTGCGAGTAAGAAAAGGAAATGAAAAAACAAACATTGCCAGTTTACGAGTAAAGGTACGGTCCCACTTGGCGAATTAAACATGGCCACTGTAAATACTTTTTATGTAGCTTGCTCATTTCGTTTAAAGTTACACATTTATTCTTATAAGACATCATAACAAGGAAGTATTATTTTTTAAAAATAAATCTATTATAATCTGAAGTAATTTGAATTTAGCAAACACGCAACATTTTTGTTTTCAAATCAAAAATAACATACCTGCTAGCATTTTGTGTTGTGGCTGTTGTGTATATACTACGTTGTCTTTTAGAAGTTTGACGATCATCTTCGCCCATATCATGATTAGTACGACGTTTACCGCGGGGCATGACTATGGATTGCTTCTATTATAAAAGTCGGAATGAATGATGATAGAAAATATATCTTTTTATTTAACTCTTACACAATTTTTTCAAATTTAAAAAAGAATATGCTATAAAGAGGTAAGTTTAAAAATTAAATCATATTTTTTGAAAACAATCGTAATATTACCTTTTTTTTGAAAATATACCAAAACTTTTCAATTAATACCTTTAGGAATTAGAGGACAGAGAGCAAAACAGCTGGATATGAAATTGAGAAGGAGCAATTAGAAATAATTAAACTAGACTAAAAATTTAGTGTTACTCTTGTGGAAAACTTTATATTGGCTTTTCCTTTTTTAAAATGTTACGTACTTTAAAATACTTTTGCAATACATATGGTTTTTAGTCACCGGCATGAAAATTTTTATTAAACACAGCACGTACAAGTATCTTTAAAAGTTTAAATTTATTCCGACTGTTTATTCTCACAATATGAATATAGCAATCGAATTCGTTTTCATATAAAAATATTTTTTTTTCTTTTTTTGTCAATATCAAGAATACTTTTAAGATTTTAAGTTATAATTTAAACCCCACTTTGATATTTGTTAAGGTGCGTAATGATTTTTTCACTTTTCTTTAGTTTTTCAAACAGCTGAGTGTATGGCAACTTTTTCTCTAAAAGCCGTGTGCAGGCCTTTGCAGATATTTTTTCTCCAGACATGCACTATTATTTTTTTTCTTATTAAAAATTCTACAATATTCTTTCTTGATTTTTTAATTTGATTTCTTAATTTTGTTTTTGTTCTTGAAAATGGAGAATTCAACACTTATTAATTTTCCAATTGAACAGACAACATCGTTACCACTACTCGTGTTTACAGTTTCCAAAGAAAAAACAATTGTGGGTTTTGACAGAATGTACCGTTTTTATATTTTTTTAATTTCTATATGTTGTTAACTAACTTTGAATTCTTAATTTTTTTTTCAATTTTGCATTTGAATTTACCCTTTTAAGTTATTTTTTATATTAATAAAATGGCAACAAGAAAATTTTGTATTTCTTTTTCGTTTTTTTATATGTCTTTTGCAGACAGAGTGGTCAACTCTTAAATTTCAGAGCAGTGATGAAAACTCGAGATTTTTATATGGTACTGAATTTTAACTTAAAAAATATTTTTTACACACAAAAAGTATTATTTAAAATATTTTAAAGCGGTATGGCCACACATCAACCTGCCTCATTAAATTACACTACATCTTGACTAGCCATAAATTTGTTTGCACATTTAATGACCGTCTGCAATATAATGGAAGGAAATATGTTCGTTGTGAGGAGCATACGTGTAGATGGAGCAAAATTTTTTGTCTTTCATCGAGATTGCTTCCATGTTTTCAGCATAGTTTATAGACGAGTGTTTATAGCCAAGGGCATACACATATACATTTTATTTTGCCTGTGGGTATTTTATTCTTGCGATGGCAGAACGTAGTTGTGCGAGCATCTGTTTTTTTTATCCCTTTTAGTACTCGTATTTACTACTTTCTTAATATAACTCTGAAGAGGCACCTTCCCATATGTATACTGTTTTGCTATCAAATATTGTAAAAATTGTGTGTGTGCGAACAGAGCTAGACAAAATCACGAATAATTTTTCACAAATCTGTAATAGTGAAAGAAAAAATTTATGCATATTTGTTATAAATACGAAAAATATTTTTGCAAAACCTTAAAGGAATATACAAATTAAAAAATGAGAATGTAAGAAAATTATGAAATGTTTATAAAACCTATAAAAATGAAATTGAAAAAATTTCAATTAGAAAAGTGGCATGAAAATGTAGGAAAAATGGTTGTGTGTTGGTGAAAAAGAGTAGGAAATTTTTTGCGTTAAGATCATATATTTTGGTGATTTCAACAAGATTAACGCAAATTTACATTGGAAATTGCATTATAAATTAGTTAAAAATTATAAAAAATATGGGGCATATAAATAAAAATTACAATTACATACTAAATATAAACTTGAGACGATATTTTTAGGATATCGATGATTGCCAAGTCACTTTAAAAACGAGAAATAGCATTAATCTAGTAGAAAGAATTTTTATAGTGAAACATTTCAAAATATTAAAGAAAGAAAAATTATAATCAAGGTGCGGCAGGATTAATTAAATTGAACGCGATTATCAACCGTTGTCTCTTGTTGCTATATTTGATGGATAAAGTACAATATGTGATTATGATTGACATATATCCATATGTAGACGTGTGTTTCTTTATTTGGCAGAAAATTTTGTTGTTATAGAGGTGTTGTGTTGTATTGATATTTTTTGTTGTTACTTTTTATTGTTACTATATGACGTACGTTGCTATTGCTTTAGCAATGATTAAAAATTACAGCTTATGAAAGAAGATAACATGGCTACGTTATTAATTGAGAGAAGTTATAAAGTCAATTAAATCCTTATTTTTATTATAAAAAAAATCATAAAATAATATTAATAGCCAAGTAGGTAAACGATTAAGCAGTACACTCTTCAATTAAATTGCTTATGATAGCAAGAAAAAATATTTGGTGGTTTGGTTTGCTCCCTTCGCTTTTTCTCTTTATTTTACAAATCGCAAAATTTCTTTTGCAAATATCGACCTTTATCAAGTTTAAATGGACAACATTGATGGCCAAATAATTAATATAATTTTCTTGGCCGTAAAACTTCTTTTAAATCGGTAATATTCGAGGCCAAATTTTTTAAGATTTCGGTTGTTTGTTTGTAATTACCTAAAAATCGTTTCTGAGAATGAAAAATTACACCGAAGATGGCACACAGCCGAAACCGAACTTGACAAGGGATGACGAAACTTCGTTCCAAAAATCTACATCAACACACCCTGTCGGAATATCAACTCAAGAATTAAATAAAAATTGTCCTTAAATATTTAAAACTTATTGTCCTATTTTCACAATTTGGTGGAATCTTACTTAAGTGCTAAATATTGTCGTACTGTGTTATAATTACCAATGTAGATAATTAAAGCGCAATTTGTAGACAATTTAAATGTGTCTAATAGCTAGAGTAGAACGCTGTGTAAATATTATAAAATACCTACAAAACGTCTTTTGTTGCTTTTTTTTATTTAAGTGTGTTGTTGATTTAAATTCTTAAGCGAAAACCTATATTTAGCCGATTTGTTACTGTTTCTGATGCTTTCTTTATTTGTACTTCAATTCTCTGGTAGCCTAAATAAATTCACATGTTAATTACAACCGCAAATTATCTGTATTTGTTCAATTTATCAGAGATTGTCTCTCAAAAATATATAAATATATACAGTTTGTCAAAAATAACTTTGCACAGTTCTTTACATATTCGTATTTTTTTGCACACGTTCCGTTACTTTATTTGTTATGAAGTAAGTCGCCAACCCTTTGGAAATAATAGACATACATAGAATAACAACCCGAAAAAAGGACGTTCACTCATTATGTATGGTGTCAAACAAATCTTCGCATGAGGGAACACAACAACAAATGAGTTCATTTTTCGAGATTTTTTTTGCATTTAGGATTTTTATGAATGTTATGGCATATGGAAGAGGTTACATACCAAACATTTATAAAACAATTATCTTACGTGCAACAAGTGACACCATATTCAAGTTACAAAAATGCCCGAAAAACGGGTTTAAAGTTATTAAAAGGCAAATTAGAGAGGGAAATCAGGACTGTATACAACACCATACCCCGTGCTAAGAAAGAAGAAAGGCTTGAACTAAAAGACTCACCAGGCGTACCAAAAAAACCATAGACCGCAGTCTAGCGCAAGAGAATTAGCTCTTAAGGTGAATAATTATTACGGGCTATGTGTTTCAATGGAAATGATCCAAAATATTTCTTATGACGGGTTAGGAAAAAAACCCTGTTCTCAGTTCAAAATATTGAGAAACAATTAAGATTTGCTACAGAACACATTCAGTCCCTCCAGAGTACTGGTGTAACGTTATTTTCTCTGATGAGGCGAAACAGATCCTAAACTATCATGATAGACCCCGACAAATTTGGCGAAAACCTCTGGCCGTATTAAAAAATAAAAATATAATTCCTAAAGTAAAGTTTGGTAGTGTCAGATATGGCAAGGGGGAAATCAAGATTTTGGATGAGATAATTGAGGAGCAAAATATAATTCTCCTACAAAATTTGTTTAGGCGATCGAAAAAGAAACGTTAAAGGGTCGTGCGCTTCAATCCTCCAAATGCTAGCTGGGTTAATAGTACTAGTAGTAGTGACTGCATCTCAGCATGTTGTCGTCGTTGGCACATATTTAATAAACATTTATTTATTTATATTATTATTTTTATTTTTTTACTCATCGTCCTATATTTTGTATTTTAATAATAAACTAAACAAGTCTTAGGAAATAATATAATCAGTCTCTTTATAGGTTTATTTGCATTATTTTAAAACTGCAGATAAAACGTCTTCAAGGTGCAGAAAATCAGTTTCCATAAAATAAGAAAGACTATATAAAAATTAATTGTAATACAAAAATATTTTAATCATGAAAAAATAAAATATTTATGATTAAATGGAATTCCTAAAATGATCAATGAGTAATACATGCGACCGTCATTACTCTGCCCACTCAAACAAAAAAAAAAATATCAATAAAAAATTAATGCCAACAATAAATGCAATATTTAAAATCTTTTACCGCGGACAAAAACTTTCGCGAGTTCAAAATAAATGAAACAATAGACTTTTGTGTGATTGAAACAGACAAAGAAATTATTTCGTTTTTAAAGAATTTTTTAAGTCCATGTTTTTTTTTTTTCAATATTTAATTTTGTTATCATACGGAAGGCGGTTCAAAGGCACGTTCATACTTTAAAGGTTTATTAAATTATATTATATTAAATAAATGCATTTAAGTGTTTTAAGTGTTCTGAACTAAATTTTTTCTAATGAAATTTACAACAAATTATTGATTCGTGAATAATTCAAATGAATATCAGTTTAAAAGTTAAAGATGGGCGAAAGTACTTTTAGAAATTCCAAGTTAGTATGTTATTAAGTTTTAGGGCTCTCCTCTTTAGTGTTTTTGTCAACAATTATTTAAACTGTTTCATATCAACGATCTATTATTATATAAAAGTATCAATCAGAGCACTAACAAAAAAAAAAACAGGTTTAAAACAATAATGAATTAAGCTCCAATAAGGCCTGTTTTAACATACTCATGCCCAAATTGGTTTAATGTATCCCCTAAATCATGAAAAAGATAAGAGCTATTGAACGGAAATGCTTAAATGATTATATAAAATATATTTGAAATAAAAAATTGTATAATAATATACGTTTAGATAATTTCGTAGTTAATTTAATCAGAAATTATATTTTAAAGTGTTCACGGTGTTATGAAAAGAACCTGATAATGTCTCCTTTTTGCATATAAGGTAATATGACACTGAAGATAGCACATAGGCGAAACCGGTTTGTCTCCAAACCAAACTTGATAAGGAAAATACGTACCAAAAATCTACATCCAAATACCCTGTCGGAATTTCAAATCAAGAAAAATATATAATTATATGCTTGACAAAAGGATATCTTAATCCGGAAGCCTGTCCTTAACTTGAAAATAATTATTCAAGCTATTAATGACGTTCCAGTTGTTGTACCACAATCATAGGCGTGCAAATATCAAATCAAATTACTGCAATTTGGAGCCTTTAAATATAAGATTTAATATAATTATCACCTAAAGATTTGCGTTTAGTACAAAAATCGAGTTTAGTGGTTACTAAAAAAAATATTTAAACATTTTTGCCTTTTTTTGTAAATACAGATTATATTATAGTTTTAAATATTTTCATTGCATTTAAAATTATGTACATAAAAATTAAATGATATTTAGTAAAAACAAGTTACATTTATATCAAAGAGTGCTCGATTTAAAAACATATGTTTAAAAATTCGTGTTTATTGGGTAGCAGTAGATATATATGTACATATGTATTTATACTGTAATAAACACTAGTTAACAATGTTTATTGTACCTAGTATAAATACATATGTATATCTACTGCTACCCAATAAACAATTTAAAAAAAAGGTACACTTTTCAATTGCATTAGCAGTTAATAAAACCATAATATTAAAGTCTTTGTTAGTCGGTTAATAAAATGTACCCCTGTAAACGAAACATTTTTACATTGTTATTTAGTATACATCATACCTATGAACAAAAATACAACGAAATCATGAATGAACGACCATAGAATACCATAAAGTATTGTTTGACAAGTTCAATTACATTTAAATAAAATTATGGAGACAATGGGAATGAAATGGTCACATTCGTCTCATCCAGACGCTTGAACTTGCTACAAAAACAATTATTACAACACATGTTAAGTCTCCCAAGACATAGAAATAATTTATTTTAAATAGCCTTTTTTTCTCAATAATAACACAACAAGCAGAAAAAGAGATGATAATTAAATTTACTACGTTTGTATATCAAATTTTATATTAGCACACAAACTTATATTTTTTACTGTCTATATTTGCAGGTTAAATTTGTGCTTGATGAACAAGTTAAACAATATATTGAACAACCATTATAAATCTTCAATGCTACATAAAATTTTGCACTCAACTCTTTAGTCCACTGCTTCAACAGCAGCAACGATTTTTTAAACACGTTATAATAGTATGCAGAACAAGAGTGCGTTAGGATAGTTAAACCGAATTAAAATTTGTCTTCAACTAATTAAATATAATAATAACTTTCATAATATAATAAATTATATAAAAACTTAATAGGAATTGCTGTTTATCCGGATTATCAATAAAAAAAAAAAAAAAATTTGTAATGAAAATGAAAAAGTTTTCGAGAACTGCCTATGAATGGTTTTAGTTTAAAACATAAATTTTTAAAATAAAACTGTAAAAAATTTATAACAAACATTATGTCGTCGACAACTACATCAAAAACCCTGTCTACTGCGGCAGTGTCGCCATTAACAGGCAATATGAGTAAAATATCCACCTCGACACCTCAAAAACATGACTCGGTTTCTGCCGCCGCGGAAGGGATTTTGGCAGATATAAGTGGTTTAGCTGATACCGAAACATCTAATGTTTTACATGATGATAATACTAACACCAGTCTTAGTACACACTATAGTACCAGTTTTAAATTAAATAAATCGATTTCGGCCTCGAATAGTCCAGTTGCTAAAAGACATATAAATTCAAGTTCTATATCGCGTATACGTCCTCAGTCTAGCTACTCGGCCAGAGTTTTAATATTTGATGATTCTGATCAAGAATTGGGGGGTAGTGGTAGTGGTAATATTACTCATGATGGAGCTACCAAATCAACGACGGGGTTGGAAATCTTGGCCTCATCGCCTAAAAACGATTCATCGATATCGTCATCTCAATCGTTATTGCGAAATTTAAGTTTGACAAAATCATCTTCGGGTGGCTTATCAGGTAGTTCCATTTCTCTGCCTGCTAGAAGCTATGGTGCACTATTGCGTAAAATATCCTATCAACAGCATACATATTCCATGAGATCGGCAAGTAATGGTGAGTGGAAAATGGTATAAACCCAAGAAATGTTATAAATAGGGTGATTTTTCAACCGTTTGGGTCTCGAAAAAAGAAAATAACACGGAAAATTGGCAATAGCGAATGAAATATTCATTTGGGCCGATAAAATTAATGTCTGTCACAATATTTCCCGCGGCTATGCCGTAGGTGGTCCAACTGTGTGCTCCAATTTTGGCATACTTTTTCCAGCATTTCGACCGGTGTCTCACCAATGGCAGCTGTAATGTTGTTTTCCAGAGATGGAATTGTGGCTGGCTCGTCCCTGTACACGAGAGACAAGAAATATCTAGTAGCGTCATATCGCATGATCTTGGCTTCTAATTGCACACCAAACTCATCTCTCATTAGGTTCATGGTATCGCGTGCCGTGTGGCACCTTCTTGTTAAATCCACATGTAAACCAAGTCCAGTTCTTCCATTTTGGGCAAAAAAAAGTGGGTAATCATCGGAATGATGCCGCCGGCTGACAGACCGCACTAAACACCGAATTAGGCAATTCTGTTTGTTGACGTACTCACTGAGCCAAAAATGAGCTCCCGGCGCTGAAGACAATTTCTATAGACACATGTTGCTCACACAGCACGAATTGACGAAAATGATAGCAAAATTAACTGATTGCAAGCACTGTTTGTCAGTGAACATTTTTGTTATTGCCACATGTCAAGAATTTTTTCTTACACTGAAAAACCAAATATCGAAAAATCACCCCATAGATTATACCACTCCGAAGCCGTGCTTCTGGAGAGGAACCTTCCAATAGAATATTTATGTAACTAAAACTCTTGGTTCAATATTTTTCAATACCACATTATTAACATGCTTTTTCAATAAAAAATTATCTTTAGACTCTTCAAACTTGGTGCGTATGCGAAACACCTCGTTGGGTAAATCAGCACCCTGTCTAACAGGCAGTTCATATCGTGAACGAGACACAAGTCATTGTAAAACATCAACAGGCCCTCCGAATGTACTTACCCAATCGCCTTCCTTCTCATCTAGCAGCAATGCTTATGCATCAACTTCTACAGCTAACGTAAATATTACTGCACAATCGGCTGGAACCTTAAATATATCACGTTCTGGCAGTTGTGCCGGCCTTGGCATTGGCAAACATCATTTGCATGGTGTAGTAATGCGTGGTAGTGGTGCTTCCAGTGGTGTAGCACATCATCGTTTAAGTTTGGTAACGGGTGGTATAGGTGCGGCCGCTGTAGCAGCGGCAGCCAATTCCAGATCACATTCTCCTTATTCGGCGAGTCCTGTTGACAGTCCACGTATTAATTCGCCAATGCAATTTGCATTTGCTCCCATTAAACGTATAGCTACATGCCGCGGAGACGGTAGAAGGTGGTCGGTAGCTTCATTACCATCGTCTGGTTATGGTACGACACCGGGAAGCTCAAATTTATCAGTAATTATATTAGTAAATACAAAAAAGATTTTTGCCTCGTTAAATAAGATTTTATTCTTTTAGAGTCAATGTTCTAGCCAAGAAGCCTTACATCAATTACATAATGTTGCGGCTCAAGAAGAGTTGCATGTTTTGACGGGTGAAACGGGTAATGCGAATAGCATTATTAATTGTTGTTCCGAACACATGCAACAGCAACAACAAGCCTTAGCAGCAGGACACACGATTCGTCCCCATTGCATTAAACATTGCGCTTTAATCAATAACTCAGCTACATCGACATTAACAACGAATAAATCTACCGTCCTGGAATCGAATAGTTCTAAACTTTTTCAAAAACAACAAGTGCCAACCCCGCCAGCCGGTTTTAGTAATAGAGGATGTCCCAATTGTTGCGCCGATATCAGCATAGTTTGTAGTGGAAATGGTGCAGCAAGTAGTCAACAGCAAAATAATCACGCCGGAACTTCAATGCTTTCCCAAAGCAATAATAATCAAAATACAAGCAATAGTAGTGGTAGAATGTCACCTTTTCATAGGCCTAGATCAAGATCGCTATCCAGTCCTTCGCGTAGTCCTGCAGTAGATAATGAGATTGCTATGATGAACACATTGTACAAAGAACGTTTTCCTAAAGCCACCCAGCAAATGGAGGAACGTTTAAAAGTTTTTATAAATGAAAATAAATCGGCTGCCTGTAATAGTTTTCGTGATTCTCAGCCCATAGTTAGATTCGTCCATCATCAAGTTTTGGAAATGGCACATGATTGTCTCAATAAATCTGAGGCTAAATTGATAACCTCTAGGTATTTCTATGAAATGAGCGAAAACTTGGAACGTTTGTTATTAGAAACAAAGGAAAAAAGCCCTGAGGCGGCGGTGGAATTAGCTGGGGTTATAAAAAAGTTACTCTTAATTATATCAAGACCTGCCCGTTTGCTAGAGTGTTTGGAGTTTGATCCTGAAGAATTTTATCATCTTTTGGAAGCCGCTGAGGGTCAAGCTAAGGCCATACAAGGTATTAAAGCTGATATACCTCAATATATAATACACAAATTGGGTTTAAATCGTGACCCTATAGCAGAAATGCAACAAGAGGCTAAAGAAACTAGAGAAGTCTGTGATACAAAGGGTGGAACGGCCTTTGTAAATACGAGCTTAATTAATGATTCGGGTACACCCTGTTCGCTCTTATTAACTTCACCTTTAACTTGCGTGTCGGCTACACTTAATCCAAATGCTGAATTAAGTTTATTATCCAACAGTGGTACAAATACACCTCATCCTCCCATGCCCCAACAACCGCCGCAAACCCCTGTGGCAACCACAAATATGCCCTCGTTTGCTGAAGCCGTAACTAATCAAAGTAAATCACATATACTAACTACAAATCAAGATCAAAACATAATACAAACCATCACTACGATGCCACAACAACAGCATCATCAAGCGGAACAAGCATCTGCACTTCCTCCACCTCATGCGCCGCAACCCATACCAAATGAACAAGATTTCGATATTGTTAAATTGATCTCAAATGGTGCTTATGGTGCTGTTTACTTGGTTAAACACAAAACAACACGCCAGCGTTTTGCCATGAAAAAAATAAATAAAAATAATCTCATTTTACGCAATCAAGTAGAACAAGTTTTTGCCGAACGCGATATCCTATCATTTGCCGACAATCCCTTTGTCGTCAGCATGTATTGCTCCTTTGAAACGAAAAAACATTTGTGTCTGGTCATGGAGTATGTGGAGGGTGGCGATTGTGCTACTCTGCTGAAAAATATTGGCCCTTTACCGGCTGATATGGCACGTTTTTATTTTGCCGAAACCGTATTGGCTGTAGAATATCTTCACAGCTATGGTATAGTGCATCGTGACCTTAAACCGGATAATTTGTTAATAACGGCTTTGGGTCATATAAAATTAACAGATTTTGGCCTATCCAAAATGGGACTTATGTCGTTGGCCACCAACTTATATGAAGGTTATATAGATTCTGAAACTCGTCAATTTTCTGATAAGCAAGTAAGGGTGTAAAATCAGTTCTTAACTGTAACAAATCTAAAACTATACAATTCTTTTTATTTAGGTATATGGTACTCCTGAGTATATAGCACCTGAAGTGATATTAAGACAGGGTTATGGCAAACCGGTCGACTGGTGGTCAATGGGCATTATATTGTATGAGTTTCTTATTGGTTGTGTGCCGTTTTTTGGTGAAACTGCTGAGGAACTTTTTGCTCATACTGTAAATGATGATATTGAATGGCCGGACAATGACGACTGGCCAGTGCAACCAGAGGCTAAAGATATTATTACGCAATTATTGCAACAAAATCCCCGCGATCGATTGGGTACTCAAGCTGGGGCTTTAGAAGTAAAAGAACATTTTTATTTTGATGGTTTAGATTGGAATTCGTTGTTACGGCAAAAGGCTGAATTTGTGCCGCAATTATCTAATGAAGATGATACCAGTTATTTTGATAGTAATTTACAAGCATTTTTATGTTAAATTTATAATGGAATATATTTATTTAAATTATAATTAGCTCGCATGGACCGTTATAATCATGACTTGGCGGGTGAAGATACTGATGACACTGATGATACGCCTGTAATTGGTTCGTTCTCATCGTATACACCTCAGTACCGTAAACAGCACTATTCCTGGTCTCGTGTGCCCTCTACTACAGGTGTTAGCTCATCAACAGCAAACACCCCGACGACTACGTTTAATACCAACATTACGGGCTCTAACATCTCTACTAACAGTACATTAACAGGAACCAAATCGCAACTTACTGAAGACTCATTATCGCCCGCAAATACTGTTGATTCGGTAGCTAAATATCGTAAGATTGCAACACCCTTGGCATCACCTCAAAGCATTATAACACAACAATTGGTTAATAAAGTTTTAAATACACCACAATTAAGGAAAATTGAGGTAAGTTTAATAATTAATTTAAGTTTTCTGTAGATAAATAATCTTTTGCTGACTTTTATGGTGAAAAATTTTAAGTTTTTTAATTTATAAATAGAAAAAAAATGTATATCTTAAATTTATAAAAAAATTGTGTTATTTGGTTGGTTCTTTATTTCTCGTATAATTAATAAGCCAGTTAAATAACAACAACGTTTATAAGCAAAATGTATGAAAATTTCTTTCTAATTTAATAAATTCCATTTAGATCTCCACCAGTTGTTTCAAGGTTCCTTCAACGCCCGATGCCGATTATTTACCAGAATTATTGCACAACATTACCATAGGCAATGAAAATGAAATGCGCATGCTACAGCAATTTCTTCAGCATCCATCTGGCGCCGCTGGTGTTGGCATTCAAAATACTGCCTTGCATCCGGTGAAAGTAGAAAGACATCACAGGCACAGTATGCCACCTAGTACTACAACAATTATCACAACACCAGCTACACCACCGGCTGCGATTGCCAATGCTCCCGTAGAAGGAAATATTGTCTCGAAATCATTGGCAACTACCACAACAACTCCTTCAGTTATTACCACCACAAATATGACGACTACTACTATTGCAACCACCTCAGCTTCAACTGTTACCACCGATCGTAGGCTTGCCGATATTCATCGTAAATTGGCAACACTTGCAACAGCACGCAGTACTCCGGAATCCTCACAAACCGATAGTGATGATTTTTCGCCTCAGATAGCGCGCAAACGTAAAGGCGTTTGTGCTCGTGATATTTTGCCTAGATTTTCAATATCTATTGAAGATGAGACCATAAGTGGCGGTTCATCTTCAGCTGAAAATACCAGAGAGCAATCACCGCTGGCATTGCAACATCAAAAGTCAATGGATAGTCATATTGGGGTTAAAAATCATCGTTCTCGTTCATCGATTGTAAAATCAGCCTCGGCCTTGGGACTATCTTTGATGTCCTCAGCAAGTAAGTGTGGGTGGGATGTTTTTTTCTTGTAATTGTTTAATTCCTTTTTTTCTGGCAGTTGATAATACTCAATTGGCTCAACAATTGTGCAATATTACCGCAGGCCTGCAATCCCCAAGCGGTGTTGCGGGCACTGGCGGAGGAGGCGGTTCAAGTACTGCCTCTTCTCGAGACACTTCACCTTGTCGTGAGTTGTCTCCCTTGGTTACCAATCTGAAACCGCCTATTATCATACGACGTGGTCCAAGAGGTTTTGGTTTTACTGTCCATACCATACGCGTATACTATGGAGATACTGATTTTTATACCATGCATCATTTGGTAATGGCTGTGGATGAAGGCAGTCCAGCTTTTGAAGCTGGACTAAGGCCTGCTGATTTAATAACCCATGTTAACGGTGAGACCGTACAGGGTTTGTTTCACACCCAAGTATTACAATTGCTTTTGAGTGGGGGTGAACATGTGACGTTAAGAGCAACACCCTTGGAACATACCAGCATTCAAAGTGGTGGCCGAAAGCGTGATTTAATGCAAAGTAAGTTGGCCAAAAAGGGCGTGAACCGTCAAAAGAAACAAACGAAAAAAGAACACGATAAAAAGCGAAAAACATCACTATTTCGGCGTATAAGCAGTAAAAGAGCTTCAGCTGAGATCCAACAGGTAAGTAAAAATATGAAAAATAAAAGTACGGTATTTGATTCCCTCTCTATGAGACCAGATTGCTGCAGGCATAAATTCGCCTACTACACCTTCAGCTTTGGCTGGTGCTGTAACTATTGGTAGAAACCTATCTCCCTTGGACTCTTCTTACCACAGCACTAGCTGCTGTCCTTCGGCTACTACTTCATCGCAATCTACATCACCTTCTTCATCGTCACCCAACACACCAACTAGTGGTGGTAATAGTAATATCAATAGCAATGGAGTCTCTTCAGCTGGCAATAATACCGGCATAGGTTTTGTTAGCACGTCAAATACGGTGCTTTTGCCAATAGCTGGTTCTGTTTCTGGTGCTGCCACTGCCGGTGCTCCGGTGGGTGTCATGGGATCAATTCCAGGTGAATTAGAATTAAAACAATATCAATTGTTTCTAGTAATTAAGATTTTCCATTTTTAGTATCTCCAACTGCAGTACCACAGCTTTATCAAAGGCCCTCTACATTACATGGATTAAAACACAAGTTACACACTAGCTGTGCTGGCAATACAACCGTTTGTGCTAGCGGCGCAGGTGTAAAAACATTACACTCCAATTCGGCTGCGTCTATACCAAATAGACGGAAATCGGTGGGGCATATACCATTATCGCCTTTGGCTAGAACGCCTTCACCCTCGCCCCTGCCATCGTCACCAACACGTTCTCCGTCACCTTTGGCTTTTCCCCTAATAGGGCATCAGCCAGGTTCTTCGAATACTACACAATCATACAGTCCCGGCGGTTCATTGCCTGTAGTACAAACTGTTGCAGCTGGCTCTAAAAAGGCTGGTTTTGTTCGCACAAAATCATCTGAACCTAGTTCACCTCTATTGCGTCGCGCACTTTCGCCCGATCGTTTACATCCACGCAGTGCTGAATCCAAATGCACTCTAATTTCACCACTGTGCTGTTCGCCACCCATTAAACAGCCTCAACGGGTTATAGGTGGTGTATGGCGGCCTTCGAGCACCACAACAGCTTCTACTTCTACTACACATGCCATCAATAACCAACCGGCTCTGCCACCTATAACAACACATCAACAATATCAACTTCAGCAGCAACCTCAGGTTACTTCAACCGTCACCTTAACATCATCATCACAACCCCTACATCATCAACTTCAGCAACACTGTGATCCCTCAAAAAATTTGGAAGACGCTGCATTATTAAGTGATACCTTGTCTTCTGCATCATCTATACAAGCTTCTGCTGGTACAGCATTGGTTAGTATTCCGTCCGGAATTGCTTTGCCAGCTCCGGGTGAAATGTTGCCTCGAATTGCCGAAGAGAAAGATTCTCCCACCAGTACTTCGGAAACAACGCCGGGTTTTATGCAGACCATCAATGAACATGAAGGTGAAATAAATTATAATCAACAATTAAAGGTGGATAAAGACAAGGCGTTGGAAAATAAAGTTAAACATAAACAACCGCAGGACGAAAAAGAAACGAATACAACAAAGTATGCTAGTGGCGATGGTTTTCGGGAATTGGAAAGTGTGAAGGCAATAAATAAAACAAAAAGCAGTAAGTTTTTATTTGAATAGGACACTATGTTTGTAATATTGTCGTTGAAATTAGTTTGAATAAGAATAATACCACGATCAGACATGTACCTGCACCTTAATTGCGCAGTTGAGAAATTTACGCAATTAAGGCTTTAATTAAGCTGAATTTATCTTGCTTTATTTTATTAGTTTATAACAAACTAATATACGAGTATTTTTTGCAGCAATACAAGAAACTGAAACCAAAACAATAACAAGCAACAAAATCATTACGCAACAAACTAAGTGTAGCAATAAACCTTTAACAGAGTTGAAAACTATTAAATTAACCACCAAAGCTGCAACAGCAACTACAACCACCAACACCAATACAATAACAACGACAACAAAAACAACAACGGTATCTCAAGGAAAATCAACAAAAATTACATCAGGACGACGTGAACAAAGCGGAACAACAGGAAATGTTGGAGGTAGTAGTGGTGGAGATGGATTAGCTAGTAAAACAGCTACCAATGCAGCTACTAATAAACAAAAGAAGTGAATGTTTTTTTAACATGCAAAATGAAAGAAAGATATCTCTGGTTAGTTAAAATGTTCATGATGTCGTAAAATCTGCGTGTGCAGTGTTTCATTCAGAGTTTGTGGAAAATTGTCTACACTGTATGGTAAGTTTGTTTATTGTTTCTCTTAGTACTTGTTACATTTAAAGCGGCATGGCAACACATCAAACTGCCTCATCACATTCAGATTTTTTTAAATTGCCTTAGTAAAAAAACCCCTTGATTTTCACTATCTGCGCTGCAGAAATTTTAAGATAGTTTAGGGTGTGACCACGTAAATGGGAGGACTAAATTTTAGCTTATTGAGTCGATTTTTATTCGTACATTCATGCCTTTCTTTAAACAAATTTTTAGTCTTAATTTTTTTTTTTAATTGCGTGCGTCAGTGAAATGGCAATAATGATCTATCTCACTAATATTTCTCAAAACCAAGTCTTATAACCAGGTATCGCAATAATTATGACTTTTATCATAAAAGTAAGAATATAATTATTATGCAGAATCAAATAGAACATTGTAATTAAAAATAAGTTATGAATTAGAATACTATTGGAGAAGAAAATTGCAAATAAAAGGAGGACTGTTAAAATAACAATAGGAGAAAATTAAAAACAAACTAAATTTCGACGAATTTAAATGCAAGCATTAATAAAATGTATTAAGGAAGGACGGAAAGGAAGTGAATGTTATGCTTTGGTAAACGAAAAGCATAACGTTACAGAAAGTACATTTTGCCTGATCTATTCCATCGTAGTAGTGTTAAGTATTGCTTGGACCTACATGAAGGCGGCTCAGCATAACGCAATCACTTTCAGTCATGTTGGTATCGTCTTTGTGATGCTCTGAACTGATTGTAAATAACGCTTGGAATACATTCAACCTCCGTAACATGAAATAGATTTCCTTTGGTTGCTGCATCAGCACATTCATTTCCTGGTATGCCGGTGTGAGAGGGCTCTCTATGGTTGTATCTTCCATGGCGTTTTTTGCTAAATGCATTTGTTCTACTAAGACTGTCCGTGCAAATCAAAGCCTTAGAGTTTTTACTAGATACATGTGAAATTTCAGCCGCTAGTTCTGCCGAGAAGATTCCTACATCATTCGATAACCGTGTTCTTAGAATGGTATCAAATTGAGTTGGACTTTTTGTTCAACAATACCGTATGTTGTTATGCCCTTATGAAAAGAACCATCTGTATAAACTATAATTTCCGGAGCAAAAGTCGACGATTTCTGTTGGAATTTTCGTCTGGATATTAAAAAGTTATTGTTGTTTTTGCTGTCTACACTTAAACTTAAATCTGTCGTAGCGTAGTTGTGAAATGAGGTTTTTCAGACAACTTGATGTGTTCATTTAACAGCTTAATATTTGTTGTAGAATTTGTGGAATAGCAGATGCTGAGCTTCGGAGCTGATGTTCGTATTGCCTCAAAAAAAAATTGTGTAGACTTTCTTCTGCTCTCTTTTCTAACGTATATTTAAAGTTGTGAAAACGCGCCTCAAATCATATTTTGCTGTTGCTATTGAAATGATGGTGCATAAAACAATTTCACTTTTTTGAAACCCATGTCTTATTTAAAATTGTATTTTAAAACACAAATTTTACAATGTTTTTGTGTTTTACTCACGAAAATACTTTGAGAATCAGCTGTTTTGTTTTCAACAACAAGAGGTTAAGTCATATGTACGTAACTTTCTTACGTCTAAACCGTTTGTAAAACACTCATTTTGACATACACATATGGATAGCAATTTTGACATTCCATACGACTTGTACGTGTAATGTAAACGCATATATAAATTTGATGCGACAGCTTGATTTGTGGCCATGCTACTTAATAAGGAACTTTGGCATTCAAAATAAACCAAAAAAATTAGTTTGTTTATTAGTTTTTTGTGAGTGTTTTTATACATACATATATTATAAATGGTGTAACAAGAAGTAAATATATAACAAAAATTATGTTTGCCATAATTTGAAAGCTATTATATACTATATATACATAATAATATTTTAATTATATTAGTAGCTGTGTGTGTGTCTCTAGCTCTTTGTTCTTTACACATACATAAATAAAGGCCTATTAGGATAGGCCTTTATAATGGAATAAAATATAAATTAAGGGTCTGTTTATGTAACACAAGCAAGCGACTTGTCTAGAATATTGATATGAAAAACACTAATTTTTAGTTGTTGATTTCTAAACACATTTTCAGGCCCTAAAAAAATATGATAACTATAGATTAAAATTATATTATAAGCAAATAATAATTTTAAATTACATTTATTTTGAAAAAGCTTTTTATGAAAAAGAAAAAATCAAACAAAATTTTAAATATTTTATGGTTTTAAAGCCGGAATGATACCTAGCTATTCAGGTATGTGCTGGAAATCGATTTCGAATATGAAAAATCGTTTTTTTTTAATGATTTTCATTAGTTAAATGTAGGTACATTGTTTCTCTTAATGAGTTTTTTATAATTTTAAAACTCTTCCAAAATCGACCAAAATTCATCACACACCCCTTAAAAAAGATTTGTTTTAAAACCGTTCGATTACCATAACATACCTGATAGTTATTCAGTAAATGAAAACTGCCTTTAGAAAATTTAATTTTCTGAAGAAATGATTTAATATTTTTAATAGCATAATACTTGGAAGTACATACATATTTGTATGTTTGTATCTAATATTTAGGTGCAACAAATTATATCGAAATTAGTAAAAAAAAGGTGCGCAAATTTGATTAAAAAAAATATTCGGTCAGAAGAAGAAATGTTTTATGATTTTATTTGACACTCGTGATCGTTTTTTAAGGGTTAATTTTCGAAAAGTACCTGATATATGAAAGCAACAAATAAAGGCCTAAACTTATTATTTAATCAGCGACTAAATTCTATTGCTACAGGGATTTGGTCAAATCAATTGTTTGGACATTACTGTAGTACATCCAATGCTAAATTATATATTTTTTTAATTTTTTCATATATAATAGCATCTCTAGGTCTATAAAAATATTAATCAGAGTCAGGCAAAGCTGAAAGAATTTAAGTACTAATTTCGCTAAGTTGTTATACTCTTTAGAAAACTATAAAAAAAAACACTAATTTCTTTTATTGAAATTTGAACACGTTATTTTTGAAGAGCTATAGACGAAAAATAGGAAATAATGATCGGTTCTTTCAAGTGCTACACTATTATTGCCACTTTAACGCAAAGTTACATGAATTGATGTTTAAACTAACTGGGGCAATATAATATATATTTGTAACTAATATTTTCATGTACAGTTGCGTATTGGAAAATAGCAGTACCATCAAAATAGTAAAATTGTCATAATTTATGCATTGTACCACAAGAATTAATTTTTATTTTAATATTAAAGCTTAAAACAAAGGAAAAAAGGGATTACAAATTCCTTTAAGTTTCATTATAAAAATAGAAGTATTGGAAAACAATTTCAAAAATTAAACTTTAAACTATGGCTTAATACTTTGTAGCAAACCCAAAATATTTTATTACATCTACAAAACGACAGGGCATTGAGGCGACTAAATGTTGAGGCAACTGGTATTGCCTTCCAGCTGTTAAAAACAATTTCCCAAAGCTCTTTACTGTTGGATGGTTTCGCTTCGTTTAATGCTTTTTTATGTCTCCTCGAAGATTTTTAATAGGATTAAGGCCGAGTGATTATGTTAGCCACTATATAACCATAAGCCTATTGGTACGAAACCAGTCTATTGCCTTTCGACTAGTATGTTTCGGGCTATTATCCTACTTTTTTTATTTTATGAATGGGGCCTACGCCATAACACGCAACCCCATATCATTATACCACCATAGTTAATTGTTTTCACAGTATACAAGTAGTGGTCGGTAGACGTCTAACATACTGTCTACAGCAAGAACCTCCATCCACAATATATTGCGCTATTTGCTTGCAGGCCAGTCAGCATGTTTTTTGGCTTCTTCCTTGAACTTCGAGCACTCAGGGTTGCATCTTGAAGGCTCATTCTAACGCTTAAATTTAATTCGGTTTTTATCTGCCTAACTGATTTTAATTTGACGACGATATTTTGACCATCGATATCTGAGTTTTTTTCGTTTACTGCATTGGATATGATTTTTGCCGGGCTAGAGAACCTTTGGAATTTCTGTATAAGATGTTTCTTCTTTTCTCCACTTTAAAATTAATACACATTGTTCAGTGGTACAAATCCTCGACCCACATTGAATCACTTTTACTTTAATTCATACAAAAACAGATTTATAAAAAAAAATGTTTTAAGTAAATCTATGCTATTTCAATGTTTCATAAATAAAGCTTTCTCACCAGGGTAAACTAAACAGGTGAAGTCACCAGCGCACCATTTCCGGTGTTGCCATAATTCTTACCATATTAGCCTTTCATAAAGAATAATAGATTTTAGCAAAGAAAATTATTACATGAACCTTTATCGAAAGGTACACCGTTGCAAAAAGGAATACCAGAGATACTGCTATTTTCATGTTCGCAACTGTACATATAAATTTTAAACTAAGGTAAATACACTTCATATTTCTTTCATTACTTTCATACTCAAGCAGTTGTGCCTTTGTGCAATATTTTTAATTTTCAAGAATAAACAAAGTTATTAAAAAATTTGTATATATAAAAACTAAAAAAAAAAAAAAAATTTAAATAAATAATACAATAAAGATTATAGCGCATGGCTTTGTTTAAATTAAAAAGCTTTTAAAGACTAAAGACAAATTAATTAGATTCGTATTTGGACCTTATGAAATAATAAAAAGAAAGTACATACATATTTGGCTTATTATTATATTAAAATGACAACTATAATTTATTTTTAAGGTTTACAAAAAGTTTTGCAGAAGGATTTTCAATGTTTGGAAGCCGATTCCATTTAATTTATTTTTGTTTTTTTTTATATATTTTATTAACAAAATTGCCTAACAATTTTACAATAAATACTTTACAAAATTTATAAAATTTTTTAATTCTTTCTATTTATGTATTTTAAATGAAGAGGAATTTGTAGAACAACCAAACAACAGATACTTCTGTTTTCATTATCATTTATGAAAGCCCCTAAAGACATATTGTATGATAATTATAATGATAAAACAACTTTAAAAGTTTATTAAATGTAATTAATTAATACAAATATATTTTTAGAGCAACAAAAACAAATGAAGTCAAGACCGGCTGAGGGTATTGTAAATTGATCCTATAAAACTTGTTGGAAAAATATTTTTCTAATACTCATACTACTAGACCTAACATAAGTTTTCGACTGAATTTTAAATTAAAAATAATACAAATGTGTACGAAATAAATGTTTTCATGTTTGATAAGTTAAATTTTTTTAATTAAATTCATGTAGCGTTTTGAGAAATATAAGATAACAAAAAAACAAATAAATAAAATAATCATCCCTAATTAATAACCGGCTATAGATAAAAATATGCTAGATGCAGAGTTTATTTACCAATCGATTTCGTGAATAAAAAATATTAATTCTTGTAAAAATTTATAAAAATTAAAGATTTTGAGGCTTAAGTTTTGAATGAAGGCATTAAAATATCAAAATCAAAAATCATTCCTATAAAATGTCCCGTGCCGGGGATATTTCGTAAATGTTTCTTTTGTATTAAAAAAAAAAAATGTTTACAATTTTTATGGCCCCGTTCGAAAATTATAATATTTAAATAAAAATTCTATAAGCACTTTATGTATTAGCAACATTCAATTTTAAAAAGAGTTTATGCAAAAATATTAGTTTTGGTCGTGTTTAAAACATTACTGGCCGATTTTATGCAATTTTCTTGGTCTGACTCGTATATTTTTAGTCAAACTTAAAGGCGTATATTAAAATCATATAAATAAATTTGTGCTTATGCTAATATCGCCATAACAATCTCTGTTCTCTATTTTAACTTTGTATTCCAATTAAAATCTTGGCGTATAATATAAATAATTAATACTTGTAGAAATTAAAATTAAATACATATAGATTTACTATTAAAATGTTAATATAATATAAACTTTCCCACAAACTGTTTTTATTTAGTTACTCATATATTTGTTAATTTTATGTTTGTTTTATTATTATTATTATTAAATATGTACATGTATACAACTGCGCAGGAAAATCTATACTATTAGTTTAAGAACGCAGTACTCCTTCTAATTAGTTGCTACTAGCAAAGATTTTTGTTTTTTGAAACTATCACGTTTAAAACGAATTTCAAGGAATTGTTAAGGAACCGCTTACCGGCTTGTTAATGATATTTATTTGGAATTGATAGCCTGGTAATTAAGTTCAAAAACCTGTTAAGGAATCTTAATTACTTTTTGGTCGCTTTTTGGGACATTTTGCAGAAATTGCTAAAGACATTTTATATTGTTTGGCAACTTATATGCATATGTAAGTATGTTGTAGTAAATAGCTATTTCCATACAACACGGTCCTTAACAACTCTAAAGAACTAGTTCTAGAAATGATTGCGACTATATTAGTTCTAAAATGTTATTTAAAAACATAAAGATTATTATGTGTTCCAGAACCCATTGTTTGAGTAAAACTAAATATATTCCTGGGTATCTATAAATGTTTCTTGTTTTTTAATTAGAATTTTTTTTTTTAGAAATTTCGTTCTTTTGCCAATTTTGTTATCTATTAGTTTTTTTTTTATTAAACAAGCTCAACACAATACCATACAAATGGATTAATTAATCATAACTTTAAATTAGAAATATTTTTGTTATATACTCGTACAATAATATATTTTGTAAATGTTCTTAAAAACATATAAAAATATGAATATCTATAGAATCTCTTTAAATGCATTGCATCGCAAAAAAAAATTATAATTATAAAATTTAAAACAAATTCAATTGAAATTGTTAAACAAAGTAAAAAAAAAATATTTTTGTGTTAATTTTAAAGGCAATGCAATAAAAAAAACTAAACAAAAAACCTTTAATTAATTAATAATTAATTATTATATGGCAGTACGAAAAGTATAAATAAAACGAGAAATATACCATTAAATTTAAATTTTGTTGTTTTAAAAATGCCCGCAAATTGGTTCCCTTTGTGATACCTAAATAACAGATGATGAGAGAATAGTGGAAAAGTAAAAGAATAAAATAGAGTGACGAAGGTTAGTATAAAATAAATGTTAAACGGTCACTATGTCTGTGCCGGTGTAAAGTCATTCCTAAACCAGTTGCTGGTCCTCATGAAGGAATAATTTTCCCGTACTCCCACATCCGATAGATCGGAGAGGCTGTCAAAATACCTTTGCCCGGGGTGAGTCTGGCGTTTCTAAGCCAATACAAAGGCAATAAAGTACCATCTCCTCTTCCTCTTCATTTTGACAACTTATATAGAAGTCAATTGCAATGGCCACTAAACTTTGCCACGACTCCCACTTGGCCAGATTAGCCTAGTGTGGGTGTGGGTTCTTACCATCATCTATGCTTAGCCGTATCATATAACACACTGGGAATTTGCTTCTTACGGGCCGTCAGATTTATTCAATGTGTGATATCTGCAGCCTTGCTACTCTCTTTGCCCGCTTGTTACCCATGCAATTGTCCATCTTGGAGCCATGTCCACACACCTATTCTAGGGTGCTTCTCGATTTTTTCGCCATCTGGTTTAAAGATGCCCGGCCTGGGGGTCTACTCTGTATTTCGATTCGAAAGAAAACATTTTCGAAACCCAATGTATTATACATACAAATTCGAATGATTTTCTTTTCGAATCGAATTACGCAGTAACCCCCCTGGACCGGTTTAGATGTCGCATAGACACCTATTAGACTGTAGCACGGCTGTTGGTAATAATTGTGTAGTCACCAAATTTGCCGCCCTTAACACCGCTACATTCGTTGGAAAATCTAAAAGACATATTGACCCCCATTTCCCTTATGTAAACGACTGCCCCCTACTTCATTATCCCATTTGGAGCCAGCTCTAAATATTTTCCGGGACATCTGAAGGACCAGGGATTTTAGATCGAAAAGTTGAAAGCTTTTGAGATGCGCGGCATCGGAGTCTTGTAATCTATGAGTCCAGGGAGATCACTCTTACTCTTAACAGTACTGGTATGATCCCATAGTCTCAAGCTCCATTCATTAGTAACGTTTCTTATTACCGCAACAAAAATATCGCCGATAGCAATAAATCGGAAACCCTAAAATATCCCCAATATATAGGTATGGATATCGGATGCATTGCTAAATAAAAAAGCAAGGACAATTAAAACAGGTAAGCTCGCCAGCACAGCTGATGACTTCTTTTAACACTGATTGGATATTAAATTCCATAAATAATGCTTTGACTTCGTCTATGAGTCTAGCTGTTATCAAGTTGCCCTGACATACAGTTTTTTTTTTTTAAAAAAAGCGTAATTTTTTTATAGTTAAGTCCCGCTAAAACTTCAAATTCTGACACTGTTCAGCGTCGAGAGCAACATTAACAGAATTTCGAAGTGTAAAGAATATTTAAGAGTTTGCAGAGCATAGTGCGAATTTGACATTTGATATTCATTGCTCTATAGCCAGCAAACATCGAACGTCAAAGCATGTCATAATAAGGGTCTTACTTACAGGAAATGTATATTTTTACTTTATTTGTATAATGTCAAATATTTATTTTCCTTATCATTCAACTCAAGGCATATTTAACCAGGTGGCATTACTACTGCAGGTGACAATTTTTTGCTAAAATTTTCGTTTTCCTTTGTTTACCCAATTTGAATGTCAAACTATTTTGTTTTGTTTACGAATAATCAACAAATTCATTTACATTCAAGTCTCATTGATACAAGTGCCTTAGTGTTTTTATAGTTTATGTATAAATAAATTAAAAAGTGAAGTAAAAACAAAAAATAAATTATCAATTTGTGTTCTAATTTGTACAAAATTTATAAATAAATTTGTAATTTGTACCAAACAAAATTTATTCAACTTTTTTTCTTTTAATTTTCTTTCTTTTTACAAATGTTTTTGACAGCAATATTGGGTTTTACACAAACAAAACTGCCTGCTGTTGTTGTATTGTTGTATTTGTTGTCGTAGTAAGGTCACCAAGTTAGATACGCCTTGATTCAACTTTTGAAATATTTTTTTTATTTTAAGTTCGATGCGAACATTTTTATTTTCCAGCACTGTATTCGCTAGTAATTCTTTTAATAAAACAATTTTATTAAATTTAATAAAATTTTTTATTTAATTTATTTCCTGATAATGCTACACAAAGGCGTAGCGAAACAGTGAATTTAATAAAATTGTTTTATTGAACAAATTTCATAAAACAGATCTAGTGTTTGAAAATTATTGAACTAAAATTATATTAAAAGGTCAAAGAAATGTTATAAAATTTTAAATAAGTTAATTTTTTTAAACTCTGTTGAACAACCCTGTTGTTGCATTCAAATACATTTCATTAATAAAAAAAATTTTCAATCATTGAAGTTTCAAGATTTTTTAAAATCGAAATTATATATAGTTAAAAATTAAATTTTATACATTTTTTTTTGTGAATAGAATAAATTTGAAAAACTCTTAACCCATGAGCTTTACTTATCAGGATTTAAAAAGCGTTAATAGTATGATATAAACGACGATAAATTGAAATCTTTTAAAACAACATTTTATAATCTTTACAGAAAATAGCATAATTTTGGATAAACAAGAAACTTTTGAAATACAACAAAATTCCACAGGATTTTCCCAAAAGAAGAGCACTTATATTAAAGAAAGATTTTACAGCAAGCCAAAAAATATAACTAGATCTGATAAATATTCAAAGACTAAATTAGGGCAAGAACTGGCAAACGATTTTTCGAGCTGTGACATAAAAGTATCAAAACATTCTTTGTTTTTGGAAAAAGATCAAGAAAAGTTTAAACAAACAACTCAGGATTTTTCGTATAAATTAGCTAAATTGGAGGAAAATATTAATCATGAAATTGAAGAATTGCAAAAAGAAAGTAAATTTTTGCTGGAGAAGAAAAAGAAAACGGAAAGAAAGAAAACTAGAAAGGAGAAGTATAAGACTACGGGTCATAATGAAACCTGGGCAGAGCAGTTAGCAGGCAATGGCTGCAAAGAGCAAAATCAGCAATATTTAGCATTAGCCAAAGAAAAGTTTTCTTTGCAACATCAATGCATCTGCACATCTCCTCGCTATGGTGATGATAAAAATTTAACACCTAGACCACGCATGCGCAGTGTAGGCTCGCAAATAACAGCCAATAAAGAGTGTTTAGATCAGGGAGCTGTCGGCGATCATATTTCCGATTCAAAATTACATTTTGAAAAGAAAGACAAGATAAAAGATTGTAAGAGTATTTTCAATAAGTGTCTGCAAACAGATTTTCCCATTATTAAACCAAATGATCATGCAATTAACTGTTGCTATGGTATTATAGACCAGCCGCTGTTTCATTACACTGCCCATACCAAGACAGTTAATGGTAACTCTTGTCTGCACCACAAGTATCAACAAGCTGGCGTAAATGCTAATCGTGAATATAATTATAGCTGTGATGAATACTACTATAATTACCCGAATTGCAGTTGCAATGTACAATGTGCGCATTTCTCTAACGCCGCAGCCACAACTAAACACATAAAACGTCAAAACACTGACCTTGATACCGAAAATTTCTACTGCCGGCCGGAGGGCAGATCTTATTCTCCCGAATCAAGTTCCGGTAAAAAATATAAGAGAAAACCCAAAGGAAATCGAAGTAAAAGCAAAGAGTCGTATGAAGCGAATACTGAACGTAAAAAAAGAGAATTTGAAAAATTTAAGGAGCAAAAGAACAAGCAGCAAGGAAATAAGTCGAAAGAGGCGGCTAATGAAACAAAAGCAACAACCAAAGCAGAATTTGTTAAACTATTAAGCGAAGAAGAGAATTCAAAAATTATAAAACATCTTGATCGTTATGTTGATGAGAATGAGGGGATATTAAAGCTTTTAGCACCAAATCATTTTAGAGCCACACAAATCTCAGATGATTCAACGACACCAACCGCAGTAAAACTACTAAGAACTGAAACAAAATTGTGTCAAGTCACCACACAAAAAGAAAGGCATGAAATTTCTTACAATAAAAAGGAGTTCATAGAAAATAGTGACGATGTGTCATTAAGATCTCAATATTCTTCAAAAGCTTTGCAGATGTTAAAGAAAATGAAAGTTCATGAATACAAACCAGGAAAACCCAGAAGGAAGGTTGATGAAAATAAAAATATATCAGACACTTTGAACGAGAATAAAAAGCAACAAAAATTAAAAAAATATCAACAATATGTGGAAATATATGCCAAAGAACATCAATCCAAAAAGACAACAGAAATTATAAAAGAACCGCCTATACATTTTGGAGAGCACAGAAGTGAAGGGTCGAGCTCACTTGAACAGCATACTCAAACATCTACGAGATCACAATATTTTAAAGAAATTATGGAAACAATTCAAAAGTCCCAATTCTATAGAAAATATATATATGACGACGGTGAGGCCAATAGAAGGGACGAAGTTTGGGATGATTATAACGAGTATGGAGAACAAGGTAACCCAGAAAATTCTGGGGAAACAAGCTATAAAGACTTTCACGCAAATGCAGGACATAAAATTCCAACTCGAGATCTTATACCGACAACTGATAACTTCGAAGTTGAGGCACAACTAAAACCCTACCAAAACCTAGTTGAAGATCACAGCGAATATGAAAAAGACACAATGAGCAAATCTAAAAATTACGCTGGAACTTATAGAGAATCAAAAGTTAAAGATAAAAGAACTGAACAACAGAGGCCAAAATATTATGACGAAACAGGCAGAGATTCTATGGAACAAAGACAACAACCTGCTGCGCCTCTAAGGGACCCTAGATATTATGCAGACAAAATCAGAGATTATTCAGATCAAAGAAAAGAGCATCTCAGAGAAAACCATGTAAATAAAGTGCAAGGTCAATATGAAGATAAAATATACAAAGAATTAAAAGAAAAATTAGCGATGGCCAAACCCTATAGCCCGGTTAGCTATGAGTATGAAAGTGATAATTTAAAAAATGGACAAAAAGTTAGAGAAAATGTAGACGATAAAACTGCATCAATTGGAGAACGTCAGCATCCAATTAAAGATTTAAAAGAAAGAAGTTTAAATCAAGTTAATAATCAATATGATGGTGACAACCACAATGGAATTCATAATTCATCATTTGTAGAACGTCAACATCCAATTAGAGATTTAAAAGAAAGAAGTTTAAATAAAGTTAATAATCAATATGATGGTGACAACCACAATGGAATCCACAATTCATCATTTGAAGAACGTCAACATCCAATTAGAGATTTAAGAGAAAGAAATTTAAATCAAGTTAATAATCAATATGATGGTGACAACCACATGGGAATTCACAATTCATCATTTGGAGAACGTCAACATCCAATTAGAGATTTAAAAGAAAGAAGTTTAAATCAAGTTAATAATCAATATGATGGTGACAACCACAGGGGAATTCACAATTCATCATTTGGAGAACGTGAACATCCAATTAGAGATTTAAAAGAAAGAAGTTTAAATAAAGGTAATAATCAATATGATGGTGACAACCACAGGGGAATTCACAATTCATCATTTGGAGAAGATCAACATCCAATTAGAGATTTAAAAGAAATAAGTTTAAATAAAGGTAATAATCAATATGATGGTGACAACCACAATGGAATTCACAATTCATCATTTGAAGAACGTCAACATCCAATTAGAGATTTAAAAGAAAGAAGTTTAAATAAAGTTAATAATCAATATGATGGTGACAACCACAATGGAATCCACAATTCATCATTTGAAGAACGTCAACATCCAATTAGAGATTTAAAAGAAAGAAGTTTAAATAAAGTTAATAATCAATATGATAGTGACAACCACAATGGAATCCACAATTCATCATTTGAAGAACGTCAACATCCAATTAGAGATTTAAAAGAAAGAAGTTTAAATCAAGTTAATAATCAATATGATGGTGACAACCACAATGGAATTCATAATTCATCATTTGTAGAACGTCAACATCCAATTAGAGATTTAAAAGAAAGAAGTTTAAATCAAGTTAATAATCAATATGATGGTGACAACCACAATGGAATCCACAATTCATCATTTGAAGAACGTCAACATCCAATTAGAGATTTAAAAGAAAGAAGTTTAAATCAAGTTAATAATCAATATGATGGTGACAACCACAATGGAATCCACAATTCATCATTTGAAGAACGTCAACATCCAATTAGAGATTTAAAAGAAAGAAGTTTAAATCAATATGATGGTGACAACCACAGGGGAATTCACAATTCATCATTTGAAGAACGTCAACATCCAATTAGAGATTTAAAAGAAAGAAGTTTAAATAAAGTTAATAATCAATATGATGGTGACAACCACAGTGGAATTCATAGAGATTCTCTTAAACAAAGACATCAAATTGAGGATCTAGAAGACCACAATTTGAATAATAGTCATAAGGATAGAGAACGTTTAGAGGACAAAACGGAATCTAATAATAATTCCATTGAACAAATCCAATATCCAATTATGGATTTAGAAGAAAGAGATCTTAATAATGCCAAAAACAAATCAGCCAAGAAAAGTGATTGGAAATCACCTCAAAACAACCACCAACAAGATGAAAATAACTATTCCCAAGATGTTGACAATCAATTCCAAGTAGTTAGAGATTTTAAAGCTAAAGAACAACACACAAGACAAACTTTGGATAAAAACAATGAAGATAGACAATTACGAACTGAACTAGTTGAGGAATTAGGAAAAGAAAATATACATGCCCCAGATTCGCAGAGACGAGAGAAACGTTTAACTGCTTTATCATTAAAATACGAAGAACACAAACAAACCGAACCAATAGCATCTTCACACCCAAAAGAAAAGCAAGCCGATTATAACACAATACAGCAGGAAATATTAAACTCGAGATTGTCCGATAATAGAACTGGCCATAGAGAGGATTTGCTTCAATATGCGAATGACACAGAAATCAGTGAAGCATCATATCCTTATCCCCCAAACAAGGAAATTGAAAACTTATTGAAAGAAACACCGCAAGATTTCGGTAAAAAAGATATTACCGAAGTGGAAAACAAATCCCACACTTCGTCCTATAATGATTTCAGAGAAATAATAGATCATAGTTTGGGACTTTACTCTCACAGATCAAGTCAAACTGAGAACAATTTTATACCCGAACTGCAAGAGCAATATTCGTTTAGCAAGGCAAAAGATCCTGATCGAATTTCCCAAATACATCCTACAACTGAAGATGCTTTAACTTATTTGAAAAACTTTTTGAACTCTTATCAACAGTCCGGTATGGAGGAACAATGTTTACATTCTGTGACTACGGCAACTAATGATTTAATAACAAAGTTAAGTTCCTGCAAAAGTTTCCTAGCGGATCAGGTCGTGATACCACCAGAAGTTTTAGAAGAGCCTAGAAAATCTTCACAAGCTAAATCGAATTACACTTTAAAAGAGCAAACAATACAAGATACTCAATATAAGGATGCAGAATCTACACCAGATTCTAGCGATGTTCATGTTAAGCAGCAGAAAAAAAGAGAGGACATTTTTCTTTCAACCGAAAGCAATAAGGTACAATTAAAAGCTACAGAACCAGAAGATATGAATAAAGAATTAGCAACAAATAAGGTGCAATTAGAAGCTACAGAACTAGAAGATATGAACAAAGAATTAGCAACAAATAAGGTGCAATTAGAAGCTACAGAACTAGAAGATATGAACAAAGAATTAGCAACAAATGAATTCTTTGAAAATGAATCATATCAATTTCGTTCAAGAACGGATCCACAACATTGGCAGACCTCAGAAACATATCACAGATATCTGGAGTGCAATGAAAATCGTAATTCTTCAGCGTCGGCAGAATTTTCCAGAGAACAACACTCACAATATGAATCAAATTATGATCAAGAATACTGTGAATATTATAAGGAGAGTCAATATCACCATACAGCCGCAACAAGTAGAGCATTGCCTAGTTCTAGTAGGCAACCTGTTTTTGATCCCGATATAATGCCCCTCAAGGGTATTTTAAAACCTTGTCGTACAATGAAGTATACTCAAGAAGTCGCTTGCGAATTACAAACTTATCAACATACCTCAGTTAATAGTTTCGGCCAAAAGGATCAGATCACACCACAGGGAGGCACGTTAACGAGTTATAACTTGGGACAGGAAATGAAATGTAAGTATTCTCTAATACATAAGTTTCCTCTAAGGTATTTTTTTTTAAATGAACTAAAAATATTCATAATAGAGGTCTTTGTCTTTTAGTTCATTAATATCAAATGATATTAGTTACGAGTTTTCTGTGATCTCTACGGTGTTTAGTTTGTTAATTAATTCTAAGGTGTTGATACTAGATCGGTGTGTTTGACAGTTCTCAAGTATTGTTACAAAGATAATTGTACACAAATATTCTTACGTGTAAGAATTGCATGGGTACAGAAAGTACCAGAGCTCTACTTTAACAACAACAAACACAACACTCGTAAGATCATACAAGTCAGTAGCAAATTACACAGAGCAACAACAACTATATAACATCAATACGTAGAGATGTATTACCAGGAATTAAATACTGTATGGAGGCGATTACGACGCAAAGAAACCAATCACCATCATAATAAAGGAATATCTACTGGATTTTGCAGTCTTTTACAAGTTTCAAGAAAAATTGATGACTACTATGAAAACAATTGGGTTGTCAAGAAGCTCTATTGTTAGAAGCACCTGCGAAAACTTAAGACATTTCAAATCTTCTTTTAAATGTTTTGAGTTTGTAGCTTGGTGCTGATTTGTAGTTTACTATTAGTCTCATGGGTGTGTTTGGTTTATACATTTTTGATAGTGCCATCAGAGGGTTATTTCAGAGAGTATGTGCCATGTTCGGTTTTATTATTTTGGCCACCCTCTTTATAGCGTGATATTTATAACTAGGGTCTTTTATAAATCTCTATAGAAGTTATAAAAATGTTAAATATAAATTTGGGAAGTATTAACTTCAAATAATAACTTTTTATCTTTATACTCTATATCTTAGTTCATAAGTGATATGATCGTGTGTATTCTAATTAAAAAAACTACAAGTTTTTAAAGAGATTTTCAAATTGAATGTTAAAACTTACTGTGGCATGTTTTGCTTGTTTTTTTGCAGCTCAACAATATAATGAAAGTTCTGAAGAATCTATCAGAACTAATCAGTCCAACTATCAAGATTGTCAGCTAGAAACTGCATCAGTGCTTGAAAATGATCCAGCAGAATGTTATTGTGCTTTGTATACTTCAGAAATGCCGGAATTTAAACAGTGCCCATGTATGTGGGATAGTTATGTTGAAATGATCACAGACTACTATAAAGGAAAACAGAATATTAAATAATGCAAACAACTGAAGCATATAAGTTTAATTTATGTTTTATATTAAATTTAATTTTGTGTTTTAAATTTGTAATACATAATATGTTTAAAAAAAAAAATTAAATTGTCTATAAAGTTCGCGTTGGAAAACGTGGACTTTGCTCTCTTGAACGAGCTTGACGAAAGCGATCATCGGTAAGATTATGACGTAGCTCTTGATTTTGCACTTGATATTCGTGTGCTAAATTTTGATGTTGTTCACGTTTTTGTTTCTCTTGTGCCAAATCGTTCTGTTAAGGGCGAAATATATTAAAAAATGTTCTTAATCTTTGAAATTCTTTAAACACTCACTAATAATTCTTCATTTTTTTGCCTTAAACGCACCAGCTCTTGACTTAATTTACTATCAACATTAATTTGTTCCTCCAAATCACGTCGAGTTTTTGTTAATAATTCTTGTAAGGTTGCTGCAGACATTTTGCTACCCTTTTCACTATTAACAATATCAAAACGTAATTTTTCATTTTCAAGTTCTAACTAAATAAAAGTATTAAAAATGTAATTATAAGTTTGATTGCAGTTTTAGTTGTATTTTTCATATTTAACTCACCTTTCTCTTAATATCGTTTAGTTCATAAAGTTCAGCGTTTAATTTATCCTTTTCTATATCTAATTTATCACACAATTCTTTACGTGCTGTTAAGTCAATCTTTAATAGATGTTGTTCATCCATACTCTCTTCTAGTTTATGTTCCAAACAAGTTGCTTTGGCAGTGAGTGTGGCAATTTTATCCTCTAATTCCGAAATTGTACTATCACGGCAGCACAACTCTTTCTTAAGGGTCATAATTTCGGTGTCTAATTCCATGACTTGACGTCTGGGATTTAAAAAAAAAGTTTACGGAGAATTTAAAGGTTAATAACTTAATAATACAGTAACCTAAAATAATGGCTACTAATGGCTTCCAAATGTTTTATATTTTTAGTATTTGTTTAATTCTAAGGCAGCAACAACAATGGCAACAACTACAATCAAATCACAAAAAAGGAGTAAGCAATGCAGAGAGAGAGAGAGAGAGAGAGAGAGAAAGAGAAAATGTAAAAATATGAAGAGGTATAAAAATAGGATTCTTCATTAAAAAAAAACAAAAACGAATAAAAGTTTGGCGAAAAGGGGTTTCATACAATTTCTTTAAAAATTTGGTGTCTACCAGTTTTCTACAGAAAGTTGTTTGCACGTCAACAATTATTTTCTATAGAATAAATTTTCCCCGTCAACAATTTTTATTAGAAGTTTCCAGTGTCCCAAATTATATACATAATTGCAAAACTCACTTGTATTCTGCAGCTTCAGTTTCCAAGCTTTGATTATTACCCTCTAGCATAACGGCATCATGTGACAAACTTCTGTAATGATCCAACATTTCTTCACGTTCTTTTTCCTTGAAATATAAAATCACTTGAGAGTGTTTTTATTTGAAAAGTTCTCAACAAACGTACCTTTTGCATTAACAAATCTTCAGCCTTTTTCACTTCCTCCACATATTTCTGTAGTTGTTGTTTTAAATTATCAATTTCCTTTTCAGAATCTTTAAGTTGCTTTTTTAAAATCACTATTTCTGCTTGACTTTCGGCCAAGTCATTGGTCAAACGGCTGCGTTGAAATTAAGTTAAGAAAATAAAAAAAAAATAGGGAAATTGTCATGTATACAAAGTTTATATTCATTTATAACAAGTTTACATTTACATATAAATTTTAATAGAAAGAAAAATTGTGTATGCAAATTAAAACTGTAACTTACACATTTTCTTGTATGGCCTGATCTCGACTTGTTTTTAAAGCGATTATTTGTTGTTTCAAACTTTTGCTTTCAGTTGAGGTCTCGTGTAGTTCAGAATCACGTTCACGTGTTTCATTTTTAAATTTACTAAAGTCATTTTGTAGGAAAAGGAAAAAAATTCTATTAAAATTACATTTCAAAAAACATGTACGCAATAATCTACATAGCAGACAACAAGCAAGTCAAATATTTAAGACGAAAACTAGTTTTTCTCCATATTCATTTTTTATTTTTATTATAAATAATTTCATATGGAATAAATGTTTTCAATTTATTGTTCATTAATTACCTAAAAAATGTTTTTTCAAGTTTTATAACCCTCTAATGAAATACATATTTTTGTTGCAATCAAGAGGGATTAATTTAGTTTTTTAAGCTCATTTCACAAAGCTGTAACTTTATAATATTGTCAGACCAAACCCACAATTTTCATGACCATTTGATTAATAAAAGAAAAATATTGACAGGCATCAAAAAAAGTGTTACCTATAAATTAAATTTTCTAGAAGTTATTATACAGGGCGATTAAGGCGCATGGTAGCGCGACAGGCCAAGTTCAGGCCTAATGCAAGCAGTGTGATTATTACACGAAACCATTCGCGCTGTATTTACCCCCCTCATTACTTTGTTTCCTTTAGTGATAAAATATACATATACATATTTCCTTAATTTAAAAAATTAAAATAATTTTGATAAATATTCACAAAGAACAAAGGGCACGGCGTTTTTTGAACTCTGTCTAGCTATATTTTTATACCTAGCCGGTCCCAAGCCCGGCTAGAGGAGGAAGGGAAGCCGGGTCCCCCAATTGGCTATAGTAGATTTTAAGCGTCTTGGGAACTAGGAGTCGAGCGCACTTGCAAACCTCCAAACGCTGAAATACCGGTTTCACTACGGTCCCTCGCCATTAAGAAGGTTGAGCTTTGGGCTAATAACCCAATCTCTTAAAAAAATTATTAATGAAACGTCAGTGATAAAATAATGAAACTTAAAACATCAGAACTCCACATTTAGATGGCCACATAGGCAAAGTTTAAACACCCTGTCTGAAGTTTTCCCTAAAAGCTTTCCGAGATATGAAGGTGTAGAAGTGCATATTTTGGTACTTATTCACTAACTCACTTTGTTAGCTAGAGAGCTGAAATTCGGTATACAGGTAGGCCTTTAAGAATAAGTAATCAGAAATATCTGAAAACGGACACTTTATATCAAGGGGGACTAGCGTTGCCGCTTTTTTGTATGGGACACTTCTACTATAGTTAGAGACCTAAAATTTGGTATACAGGCCTTCGGAAATAAGTAATCAGAAAAATAAGTAATCATCTAGGGGAACTAGCATTCGCCCTTATTTGTATGTAGCATTTCTACTATCGGTGGAAATTTGAAATTTGATATAACCTAACCGTCTGTAGTTAAAAGAAGTATTATATTTACATACATACATTGACCAACAAAGCTAACACATAACACATAAGGCCACGTTCCTATTCAAAAATGTTGGCCGTTAAATGTACTGACATCAAAATGAGGACCAAGTTCTTGATATGTACGATAACATCCCATTTCTAGGCAACTAGGTTGACAAGGAATGACTGCAAACATCTAGCAAAACAACACAACATTGGGCCAATTATAGATCCTTGAGGCAAACGTATTGTGATCTACCACGTAGGTGGGAGTGAGTAAATACGCCTAGATGCCATAATTGAAAAGTGAAATTTCTCCCTCAACTCCTTGATAAGAATTCTATGATTAAGGCGATCAAGTACTTTAGAACGATCTAGTGATAGTATTTCTCAAACGCTTTAAATATTTTAAGCATGAGATTAGACATGAGCAAATATTTTTGAGCGCTTGAACCTAAAGTGTTTGAATTTCTGGTTACTTGTTTTCTTTTGGTGCAGATGTTAAGTTCATCCTTAAATTCCATGATTAAGGCGATCAAGTACCTTAGAACGATCTAGTGATAGTATTTCTCAAACGCTTTAAATATTTTAAGCATGAGATTAAACATGAGCAAATATTTTTGGGCGCTTGAACCTAAAGTGTTTGAATTTCTGGTTAATTGTTTTCTGTTGGTGCAGATGTTAAGTTCATACTTAAATCCTATTTCGTTTGACAATTGAAAAATTCTAGCTGTCGGCAGAATGTGTCGATGAAATAATAGGCCTAATAGGTTTGTACATTTGCTGGCATTTCTTGCAGCTCAAGATTTTTTTTCCAAAATTACTTGTATGTAAATTTGTAATAATATGCATCTCTAGTTAACCTTACTTAACATTTGGCAAACACTAAACCTTTTTCTTGTTTTTTTTTTTTTACTTCCACTCAAGTTTGTCTGACTTAAAAATACTTCAGACGCTTGTCTTTGATTGAAAGGAAAATTCAACAGACACATAAAACTTAAAAGAACACTGCGTGGTTTAAGTTCTTTACGATTTCATTGACGGATATTGTAAAAAGTATATACGTGATTTGCATACTACCAGCTTTATTATAAAAAGCAAACATTTTTCGTTTCAAGTATTTTATGTTTTTTTAAGGTTTTCTTCTTTTTTTGTATGATTCACGATTGCGTTTCAAAAGTTTAAACAAATAGACAGACTTGAAAAAAACACTAGAATAACCACAATAAGTTTAGCAATCTAAGTCTCTTAATACTTATAATTTGTATATATTTTTTTCAGTGTTTATTCAACTGACATTTTCAGCAATTATAGATAGTAAAGGTGTGCCTTAAGCAACTTGTTTAAAAAGTACATTTGTATTACTATTTTTTTTAACATGATTCTTTTATTCAAAAAAGGTTATTGATGTCAAATGTTGGTTTTAAAATGTCAAAATTTAGTTATAGTCGTAGAGGAATATAAACTAAAGTAGGTTTCTTTTGACTATTGATTTAAAAAATAATTAACAGGAGTTAAACCCAGATGGTGGGCGATAACATGTGTTTGGTACATATAAATTTAAGTTTTAGTACAAAACGGTTGGTTTTCAATGAAAAAGTTTTTATAAGGAGGTCGAATACCGGAAACAACAGTTTAGTCTACTTCAGAGTCATGTCAGACAATATAGCTCTTTGGCGGCCACTTCAGTATTGTTCAAATCTCACATTTAAAGAGTTTATCATTTTTTTAAACCGATTCACGAATCCAATTAGGAAATAATGGTCAACCACAGAGAATAAGGTCTGGTTTATACAGCAGGTGGTGTATTCGTGGTTCTCTTATGTCTTTCAGTTCTAACGCCTTACTTTGTTATGGTCCCACTAAATAAAAATTATAATATATATTTTGCCGCCAGTATGGAAGCATGACCAAAGTATACTCATCACTTGCTGGCCTAAGTGCTTGCGTTTTCACTTTATTGCAATACGATGCAAAATCCCTTTCATTGTTCTTTGTCTTTTAAGCACCTGCTCTCACAAGTTAACTAACGCCATTCCACAGCTGTTATGTTTAACTCACACAATAACATTGTCCTTCTTTTTTAACCTTTCCATTAACTTGAGGTTTTCTGAATTTGCTTGTTGAGTCACTGCCAATGAATGTGGCAAGTCCTCACCAATTTCAAATTATTCTGTTTAGAAAAAAATTCTAAATTTTTTGTGTTATTTTCTTTCAATTTAAAAAGAAAAAAATAATAGTAAATTTAAGGTTTGTGTCTTAAGTTTCTTGTTTCGTTTTGCTGTTTGCATAACACTCATGTTTCTTAAGTCTTTCGTATGCAAAGCTTCTTATTTGCTAAGAAAAACAAACATAAAACAAAATCCTTTATAAACAGACACAAGAAACAAACACCCACAAGAAACTCAATATTTTTAAGTGTTGAGTAAAATAATAAAACATTTTTTCCTTTTTTTTTGTAAAAATAAGAAGTTAAACCAACGAGTTGATTCATCTCAAAGTAAAATACACAGACAACCGGCATACAAAAAATAAAAGTGCCGAGTGTTTTTTGTTGTTGTTGTGTTATATACTTTTTGTTGTTGGCTACGATGTATAAACTTTATTTTATTATACCTGCTTAGTTTGTCGGCAGGTAAAATACAAACAGATACAATTTAAACGTGAACGCAGTTGGTTGGTTTGAATATAATAATAACAAAAAATCCATTAATAAAAGGAAATATAACGAAATTACGACAAAGATTTGTGCTAATCAAATATAAAAGATATAAAATCAGAAAAAAATCATTTATAAAAAAAACAGTCCAAAGAAATGTAAGATAAGTTTCCTAAAAAATTATTTATAACAAGTATTATCAAGAAAGAAAAAGAATATATTAAAATGTAGCTATTTGTTAAAATTTTTAATACCATAAACAAAATGAGGAAATTATATACAAAACAAATTTTTTTTTTCTTTTTTTAATTTGTAAATTTACATGTTTATAAATTTTTATTATTAAAATACTGTTAAAATATATTTCAAGAACGATTCATTGGCACGTGTTAATAATAAAGCAGTAGAAAACGTAGACTAAATTTAAATTTAAGCCTTCATAAACATTTTTATGGCCTATATACAAAGCTTATTGTTATTTAACAAATAGAAAAACCAATCGGCTAAAAGAAGGTTTTAAAGTTTAAAAACAAATTCAATTAAAAAAATGGCTGTAAAATAAGACTTTTGTATGAAACAAATTTTTTATATGAAGTTAATATGGGAATCGGGTGGTTTTTTAACTGTTTGGGGTTTAAGAACTAAAAAAAAACTAATGCCTGCCATTTACTTTCTAAAGAGTAAATGTTGACGCGTCTACGCCGTAAGCGTTCCATCCGTGAGCTCCAATTTTGGCATACTTTTTTTTAGCATTTCAATCGGTATCTGACCATTGGAAGCTTCAAGGGCTAGAATTATGGCTGACTTGTCTCCATACACGGGAGACTTCACGTATCCCCACAAAAAAAAGTCTAGTGGGGTCAAATCGCACGATATTGGCGGTTCATGGTATTGCTTGCCGTGTGGTACCAAAACCATTTCTTCCATTTTGGGCAAAAAAAAAAAAAATCGGTAATCATCACATTGTACCTTGCTCCATTGACGTTGCGATTTTCATCGTTCTCAAAGAAGTACGGTCTAATTATGCCGCCGGCCCCCAAAGCTCAACAAACAGTGCATCTTTCAGGGTGCATTGGCAGCTCTTGAATTGCTTCTGGCTGCTCTTCACACCAAATTCGGCAATTCTCTTTGTTGACGTACCCATTGAATCAAAAATGAGCTCGTCGCTGAAGACAATTTTTCGATAGACACCCATTTTTCACACAGCACCAATGAATAACCTTACTGAATATTTTTTGGCATTGACACATGTCACGAATCTTTTTTTTTAAGATGAAAAAATTAAAAAAACTAATTAGCAAAAAAAAACACCCCGGTTTATGAATATGGAGCAAGAGTTTTTAATGGCAACATTAACTATAGTAGACCCCAGAATAAAAATAAAAACATTTTCACGATCACATAGTGCTAGATGAGGTTGTGAGAGACGTAAGAAGCGAAATGGTTAAAAATTCCCGTTCAGACGACAGTATTGGAGATGGAAATGACACGACTTCACAAGCTCACAAGCGAAAAAGAAAGAATACTGACCCTACAAATCCTAAAGATGAGTTAAGCTTCTTTCTCAACGCTGCAGTTTTCGAATTAAAATTATATGTGCTTAACGCACATGCACAAAAATATTTTTTTCTGATTTTTTCCAAAGCAGTCGCAATCGCTGCGGAAGAAATGTATATATTGAATACAAAGCACCTATTTAAACTCCTATTTTTAATTTCCGTTTTAAACAAATCAAATTAAAAAAACCTCCTTAAACTCTAAAACAAACAAAGAATTTTAATAAACTTATTTATGTTTTTTGCAATACTGGAAATAAGTTTTTACGTTATTGATAATAATTTTCACAATTAGCCTACACTATTCGATTAATCGATTTTTTCAGATTAATTGCAAATAATAATTCATCGGTACGACTAATCGTGTGATCAATTAATCGATTAATAATTTCATTTTGCCATCACTAATCTTAAAACTCATGCCATATTTACCGCCATTTACACCATTGAGGGTAGTGTGACACTAAAATTGCATGTTTTTATTATCTTCTTGGTCCAACGAGGGTTAACCCGGCAAATTTTTAGCCTGTAAATAAACTCGCTCAACACACATAAATTGTTCAAAGAAAATTAATTTAGTGAGTATTGAACACGGAATCAAACATTTTTTGGTTTGCCTATATTACCAGTATTTCTCGAATACACCTCGTATAGAAACATTTACCTGTTTAATATTTAAACGCCTTAAAAAAATGTTCTGCTAATCTGGAAGCTTAATACGGTATTTTCAATTTTAATTTTTGTTACTGGGCTGAAGATTCGAACAACTTGTTTTATTAAACAAATATGACGTAAAATATTAAACAATTTGCATAATTCTCTGATAATTATTTTAAGATTTTGCAACGGTATTTTGTAACCATAAATGAAAAAAATAATAATAAATCCGGTTTCATTTAAACAAAATATTCTTAGAAAATTGAATTTAAAAATACTGCATCAAAACAAAATTTAAAGAAAGCACAATACAACTCAAAAAATATTCAATTTCACTTTTGGTTTAAAGCAAAAATTAAATAATGTACATCTTAAAAGCCGCCGTGTGCTTTTTTTTTCTAAATTCTAAAGAAAATTTATATATGTATATCGACGACTACAGATATATCTTGACCAATTTTGCTACATGTTGTAAAACATCGTCATGCTAAAAAAACATTTATCGCGCCTCTCACGGTAGCAGCTTTTTACAGCTTGAAACTAAATAAATATGTTTAATAGTTCACAAATTCACAGTAATTTTAATTTAAAAAAAAAAAAAAATTAAATAGAACATAGAGACTCGCTTCACATTACGAAAGTTTTTTTTTCAGAAAATCTGAGTTCATACGGGAGAGGGAAGACACGAATGTACAGACTTGCATGTACTCGGAAATTCTATTCAATTTTCTAATTCGTCATATGCAAACTTTTTATTAACCTTTTGGTTAACATGCTTGTTTTTTTTTTTGTAAATGTTAAGAAAGGAAAAAAGGTAAAGTAAAAGATTAAAAAACAATTTTCAGAAAAAAAGTAATGATTGGAACCGATGCAAACGTTTATTTTGTATTGACGTATAGTAAAAATTAAAGTGTTAAATTTTATCAAGTAGTAGTAGCGTTAGTACCACGGTCGAAACAAGGTCGAAAATTTTCAAAAAAAAAGTGCCTGAAAACTTTAAGCAGAGCCTTGTCTCTTCAATTGTCACAGTGAACATTTTGTTAAGGAGCCGACCGGCGGAGAAGAATGAAAAGTTTTTGAGAATCATTTTGATTGTCATAATCAACCCATCGAACAAGCAGCTTCAGCTGTGTAGTAACTAGGTTTCTCTATTGGATATCAGGATAATATTTTTGCCTTAGGGCAGAATAACACCAAACATTTTGGCTAATGCACTGCCTATTTTAAATCGAGCATAACAATTGAAATTTATAGAATATTTTTTAGTTGGGTACTATTTTGTTTGTTCAATTTAAATTTAAAATGTAAAGGCAAAGCTTTACAAGTGTCTTTTTATTTTTGCTTGTGTTTTTAGTATTTTTGTATTTTCCTCATAAAGTTTTTGTTAAAAAAGAAAGATATTATGGTATTAATGGCCTTGACTTTTAACGTTTAACACGGTTAGTGTGTGCGTGTTTTTTTGTTTCTTCTTCGTTGAAACGAAATATAAAACAAAAATATTACTTCATGTGGTCAACTTCACATCAACTTCATTATCGCCATTAGTTATGAGGTTTCTGTTGTTGTTAATCTTTCCAACACTTAATAAAAATACTTATATATCATCATGAGGTTTTTGTAATGCTCTTCTCTGCTTAGATATATGTAGCATATACATATATATTTGTTTTATTCTCTTTTTTCAAATCATAATATTTTGCACACTTTACATTGATTAACAGTATTACTTTTTGGACCTTATTTAACGTCAGAATTTATATGGAAAACAAAAATTAATGTTAAACATTAAAAAAAATTTACCAGCGGCATTCAGAATTTGGTGCAAATGGTCTTGTTGCAAGGGGTTTTTTTTTTATAAAATTTAACAAAAAATTTGTTTATTTTATTGTTGCATTTTAATTCAGTTACAATATTTAGCATACCTGCACTTTTGAAAGACCATATGCTCCAAATACTGAATACGGCTATTGTTTTTAGTAAAAAATGTTGGGCTACATGTTTTACAGCGTTAATACGCGTTGCCTGGCGTTCGATAGGGCCGGTTTTGTTAGTCACTATAAATAATAAATCTTTCAAATATAAAATCAATTTTTATATTCTACGTACAACACTCGTATGCCAAATATATGAGCTTCTGTACAATAAACATCCTGGACATAAAACTTGTTATAAATGATTTTTAAGCGCAACATTAATAACACATAAACAGATTTTTTCCAATTTATAAAAAGGCAACATTTATTTTTTGCCTCAAAAATCATCTTGTCTTGTAAGAGACGTTCAATGTCATTTAAATTTTAGTAGACTTTGTTGCTTCTTTATTTTTTTATTAACAATGACCTAAATATTTGACTTTATGGCATAAAACGACAAGAAGGAAAAAAGATGAGTCTTTTGATACAAGATTTAGTTTAATTTATTCACGTGCTTTAAGGTCAAGTAATGAGAATGGACTGATATATAAATTAAATTAAATTAAATTGGAGCGAATCCTGTCATAAATTACTAATTAAACAGTTTTTCATTTTAAAAAAACGCTGATTTAGAAACATAATAATTGCAACTAACTGCAAACGCATTTTTATTCGTATAAAATCTGTTCTATGACTATATATATATATATATATATATATATATAAGTATCTACATACGAGTATGTACTACCAAGGCAAATAATAAGGTGGGAGCAAAGCGAATTTGGTGTTGTCATATTCGACCCAATGTCAAAATGCTTACGCCTTAAGTCAACTGATGTGTAGATGAATGAGAAAGAAACAAAAACGAAGTTTTATTTGAAATGTATATACGCTTAAATGCTAGATACAGACGAGGAAACATTACAGGGAGCTTATTTTAGAAACCTAGTTATATGTTCAAAACAAAAGTTGCATGTAAATATCACATGCACTATCAAACAAATATACGCGGAAGAAAAGCAAATGCGTAAATTATCATAACAACACGACTGTTTTCAACGAACTAAAGATGGCACATCGCATTTAAAAACACAAATTATCAAAAAATGTTGATATTTTGGAAACCAAAAAAGGAACCTGAATTTTAATAAGGATCATCGCTACAGCCTGACAAACATCAAATGGAACATGCCAATGTTTTCTCTAATGTTCTATCGTGTGTAAGTCGGCATGTGACATTACGTTGTCATGAGCGAATTCAACTCATATGATCATGAGACCACTTTACAATTAATTCACCTTGTGTACTTTATTCCCACTTGTAAATATCGTAAACACACGACTAAGAATTTTCTTGTCGAAAACGAACCCAGAAAATAAGTGGTCTGCTTCAATATCCCCTCTACAAGTATTTTCTTGGATTTCAACTGCTTTTGTACAGTTTTTACATTTTTTTTTAATTTTTGTTGCCACTTATTTAATATTTATTATTTTAAGGCTTCTTATTATTGTTTTTTTTTTTTCTATTTAATTGATTTTTCTTGATTTTGGCTTTAGTGATTTTTTAGCTTTATCGTTTTGGGTGATTTTTTATTTAAACGGTTTTTTAATTCTGATTCGTTTTAAGTGAATATTTTCCATTTTTTATAATTTATTTACAATTATGTTTCACACTTCGATTTATATTTTTAAATTTGTTTCGAAATCAACTGGTTTAGATTTTTCATTTTATGATTTTAGCGATTTTCCTATTTTCTATTAATTTTTTTGCAATATTTCTTAATTATGTGCCACAAATCGGCCCAAAGTAAAAGGTTGTTATGTGTGTGAAGGAAACAACACCAACGTAAAATTAATTTTACATACGTTTCAATGAAAAAATTTTGAAATCGCAAATGGTACGGCAAACCACCATCTGTGGCGGAGATTGTAAAGACTACACTATGCAACAAAATTCTACCACTTATGGGCGCACCAGCTTGAGTGGCATTTGAATTTCTAATTCTATTGTCAACTGTGGACTTGATTAAATTTAATATTGTTCAAACTTAGGACAAAGATTTTCCTTCACTCTTCACCTCAATTTTTCACACATTTTCACTAATTTCGCATATTTTAAATATTTGAATAAAAATTGAAAGCAATTGTTACTAGTCCACCTGATATCTGCACCGCGCTCCAGGTGGAAATATATGCTTTATTAGTGGCGGCAAGGACAATTAGGGATCTTATAACAGAGGCGACGGTTGCTGATATTTTTGTGGACAGTCTAGCGGGCTTTGATTCGAAAATGTTGAAGTCGATATGTGTACTAACGTGTATTCAATCACTCGCCCTACGTGGACGACCCAGTGTGAAAATAGTTTGGGTTCCGGGACATAAAGGAATTTGTGAAAACAAGATGGCAGATCAAAGTGCGAGGAACGGCTCGAACCTAGCCGTAATAAGTACACAGGGGAACATTAACTTTTTTTTAATTAAATGAATTGGAATCATCTCCAATGAATAATTAAGTTGTTTTTCCTTGGGAATGTCGATTAGAGAAGGTATTAACGATTGTACAATCAAGGGAAATCCCAGAGATTTCTTACAATAATATTAATCTCATCCCTAATTCGCCGTTTGAGAGAAAATAAAATCGTACCTGATTTTAAGGGCATGGAATTAGTTTTATATCGAGCTAATGTGCTGTTGTTATTGGGTCAATTACCTTAAAATTGTCCCCCCCTCCCTTTTCTGAGCTACCCATCGAAACGACTGCATGCATGCCTTTCGACTTTCACATTAGTTGCAGTATACAACATATTGGAAAGAAAGAAGGCACTACTGGCCCTCAACGAAAATTCGATATCGCTACTAGTTGACATCATAACGGGGCGACATATGATCGGACGTATGTCGGAGCGTATGAATACTCTCGTGGTGAGAGCTGCAGAAGCTATTTGGCTCAATTTGTTGGGCCAAAGATTGTTTCAGAATCTGGACTGCTATAGGGAGGGGATACTATCGAGCCTGATAAGTTTGGCAAATAGCTCCAACTGGTTCTTACGGGCTGGGGATCCTGGAATTCTATAGGGAACTGTGGGGGTAGATAGATCATCGTCGGGGCATCGCAATTGGCCTAAGTGAACTCGCTGCATGCGAACTGCCCACCTAACTTAACCTTTTCTACCTATTACAGCTTGCTTTGATTTGATTAAGAATTAAAATTAACACGGCTTTTAATCCCATTCTAGCAGTAAAGGCAAAGTCGTCCGGTGATTTTTTGAAGTTTTAAAACAATCTATTTTAAATTCCTTATCAAAATGTTTTCTGAAAAGATCGTTTTAGTTTTTATATCTATTATTAGCACATTCTCAAATAAACCTATATTTATACCGAAATTCACGGTCGATCTTAAAATTTTGTGGGGTAGTGTAAGTCTGACCGTTTTATCTAAACTACATTATTGGCAAATTAAATCAGTGGGCTTTCGTTTCAATTGTGTTTATACTCTCACATTTGATAAGAAAAGAAGTTAAATGTGCCAGTGATAACAATTATTTAATTTAGTAGTTGACTATCAACACGTTTATCATTACTAACACACTGCAACCAATCGCATGTTGTAAGAGAAGCAAGGCGCCAAACGAATAAGAAACATGTTAGACCAACAACTTTTTTGAGCGATTTTTTTCTTTTTGCAGCATTGACAGTAAGACAACATTTGAGAACATGTTTCAAATATATGTATGTAATCATCACAGATGTGCGGTTTTAAACGTAACGATATTTTTGAGGTTTGAGGATTTCTTATTAAAAAACATTTCAAAATCTACAATCAATTGGTGGCATGAATCAACACAATCACAGCTACCAAAACACAATAATTGATGCCGCTATTAAGTGCCTGTGTTAAATGTTGCTTTTTTACTTTTGTAATGTGAAATTAGGCTTTATTTTCTATAGCTTGTGGTAAACATAAACTACATAGAGACAGTCTATTTATGGTATTTGTTTTAGCGGCACTTGTTGCATTACCAACTTATTATATAAGACACACATTATATTATTGTGAAAAATTTCTTCCGCTTAAACTTATTGAAAATTTTTTTTTTTAACAATTTGTATGAAAGCTTTTATTTTATTTTGTTATCTTTAGTCTAGCATGCTTTTTAAATTTAACCAAATCAAGGTTAACTAAATTCGAAAAAGTTTTATTTAATTTAATAAATGCGGATTTTTATTATAAATTATAATAGTTCAACAAATCAAGGTTTTAGTTGTGTTAATGCAGGCTAGAAATTTACCATAAAATAACAAATCTAAAGTAACATACATACATATACATGCATTTGATATTTACAATTTAAAATTAATATTTAATGGCTAGCATGGTAAATGAAGCCGAAGTGTTAAAATTGTAATGTTGGGAAAGAGTTCATCTATTTAGATGCGAGCACAAAACAGAACCGAAATTATTGGTGTTATTTTGCGTCCATCAAGGGCCCTATCAATGTGTTCTTTCGGCATATATGTGTAAGTGGACATTTGAGCACCAAGGTTGCTTGGACCATGAACTTACACACCTTGCTATGGAGTTGCTGACTATAAGTTTAAAAAACTTGTCACCGTTACACTACACCGAGTCGATCCCACTACAGAAGAAAAAGTTGAAATCGTCACCCCCTAAGGATGCAAGATATTTCAATGACGACTTTTCTCCGTTACTCCTCTTGGGAGCTTAAGACTTACACAAAGCATTTCCCATCTTACACGGTTTGACGCTGTTGATTTTGCTTCTTCCCATGTTGCTTACGTTTTGTTAATATTCTTTTTTATGCTAAGTAGATGATTTGTCTACTGCAGCTTGTAGAATTGTGTTACACGACTAATTGGTAGATTTTACACAAGGCAATGGGCCTAATAGCGTATTTAGTAGAACTAACTAATTTAAAAGCTGACAACTGGCGAACTGACATACTTTAAATTTGATCTAAAGAGCATTGAAAAATGTTATCGGAGCAAAGAGCCATAAGGACAAGAAACAATGGTCCTATTAAGAAGTGAGTTGGACGGGTAATTTATGTCACGTTTAGAACTAGTGAAAAGCAACCTAGATCTTGCGCTTATAATTGCTGATGAAACAGCTTAAATTGCAGTCTAGGCCAACACGCTAATATCTAAAAATGTTTCAAATAAATTTCTCACAAAAAGATATTGGTAGTTAAATTGATAAGCGTTGATTGCCCGACTCAAATAAAAATGTCATTACAATTTCAAAGTTTCCAGTTTTAGTTAGTTAAATTCTTGCTGCGAAAAGCATACGTCGTCTCGTTTTAAGTTTTTAATTTCAGCAGTAACATCATAGTATAATAATTCCTTGACTTATCCTTTATAGCTGCTTTCGTACTTTAAAAAACAATTATGAAGCGACGAAAACTATTAATATGCTGGTCAGTTTTACATGCTGGCATAAGTTTGGTAACATTTCTGGCACTTTTATTAGTACAACAAGGCGATACCGCCATTATACCGCCACCCTGGACTGATCCAGAGAAAAATCCATGTGCGGCAATGACAGGCGGTTGGCAGTTATTGTATTGGTCACCTTTAAAAAAATGTTTTAAAATATTTACCATAGGCTACCCTTGTCCAGAGACAATGGAATTGGGACCAACAGCAGCTATAAGTTATAGTAAAAAGAAAACCCTAGCCAATTCTCCCATTGCAGAGTGTCGATGTCCACCAGGCACAGTATTAAGTGCTAAATATAACAAATGCTATAAAATATTTGAGAGAGGGCCCTGCAATAGAGGCCAGTATTTCAGTCCCATAGCAGAGACACAGTTAAGCAATAAAAGGTATTAAAGGAAATATATAAAAATATGTATATCTAGTAATATTTTAATTGCATTTAATCATCTTAGAACCACAAACCGTTGGGGTGTTTGTAGAACACCTAGAGCTTGCCCCGACAACATGTTATTTTGGCCCAAAGATGGTAAATGTTATACGAAACTAACCAAAGGACCTTGCACCAAAGGAAAGTTATTAGTATTAAACGATGAAAATTTAGCCGAATGCCAGGTAAATAATGAAATTGTAAAAAAAAAACGTTATAAAATGTTAAAACACTGCTAAAATAAAGACAATTTGTATATAAAATTAAAAAGAATGAAGTCCTTGAAGTCTGATAACAGCTGCCTATTTTATGCGTGCATATTTTTCGGTACATGCGGAAGAGCGGTAAAATTTAAAAAAGGCTACAAACGCCAAAGCAACAAAACTCGAAAAACAAATCGCTAAAATAAGAGAAAAGTTATTCTTACAGCAATTACATAATAGGAAGAATGCTCTTTAATTCCAAAAAATACCTATAGGAAAAAAGATTTAATATAGAAATTACGGCTTGATTAGTGAAGAAGCACTAATCATGGAAACGCTTTAAAAATAAGAACAATTGCAAAAATCGTAAAAAATTTGAAATTTTAAAACAAAAAAATTCTAAAAATAGAAATCTCATTTGCAGTAAAAAATTATTTGAACTAGTGGTTGCCTAGTGGTCGAAATTGGACCACTCTATATTCGTCTAATGTGAGTAGGAAAATTAACTAAGCAAATAACAAAATTTTAATTTTTTTGAGCCAGACTTAGTTAAGCCAACAACCATTTGTGAAACATATGCGCACAGGCATGTTTTGTTTATTTTTAACTTGAATTATTATATTTTTTGTTCAAGTATTAGTAGCAACTTTAAGCCCTTTTATATTCTAAAATATTAACTGGTATACTTTTTTTATAAATCAGATAGATTCACAAAATTTAAATTCGAAAAACATCAACATCATCGCATACAAAATTTTAAGAAAAAAAATCCTTTGAAAACAAATAAAAACATTTCTTCACATCATACCTAAGACACTGCGCAGTTCAATAGAGCCCCCACTAAATTTTTCCCTCTTTTCAGTGTAAAAATTCTGGAGAATTGGGACGTTATTTTTATGATTTAGAAGAAACCTGCCATGAACATTACACTAAAGGGCCCTGTTCAACGCCTGGTCATTTATTTCTGCCAGGAGGACGATGTGATTGTCATCGTTTCCTGCCGCATTACCATGAAGACCAGGAAATGTGTTATGAATTAAGTACAAATTAAAAATGATCGCTGTGAATGATTCTTAAGGAAAAAGTCAATAATATCTTGTATATATTTTTAGATACTTTGGGACCTTGTCCACCGGGCCATGTATTTAGAGTCCCAGAGAATGTAAACTCAAGTGATAGCGACACCTACGGTTTAATGTTTACACGTGCTAAATGTCAATGTAAAGACGGTTATGTACCCTGGTCAGATGGTCTATGTTATCGTCTCTATACAAGAGGCCCATGTGCAGCAGACGAATTTCTAATCAATGCCACAACTTGCGCACGAAATTTTTGTGGAAAAAATCGTTTATATTTTCCAGATCAAAAGGAATGCTATCGCATAGGTTCTCAAGGACCCTGTGATCTTTATCAGGTAGTGGTATTTGATTTTACTGCTCGACCTTCAGTGGATGGTATTTCCTACAATGGCATGTGTGGCTGTGCGGGAGTTATTATGAATTTAGACCAACAGTGTTCAAGGTCGGAAGAAGCTATAAAAAATACTTGTGAATCTACCCCTGGTATGGTAGAACTAGAGGGCAATTGTTATAAATTGTATACCAGAGGGCCCTGCGGACCAGGCCAATGGTTAGAGCCTATTAAATCCTTAGTAATGGATACAGCTAGATCTATACAAAAAAAAGCAAAATGTGTATGCCGTCCCGGTTATACAGCTGCTGAAACTCAAAATGAAACGACAACGGCAGAAGTACAACGTTGTAATGCACCCACCGTAGGTTTAGCCAGGTATTTGATGCAACATTCTATAAGTCAACGACAAAATTCTAAGTTATCTCCCAGCTTTACCTTAACTAATTTTCAATTTTAATATTCAGTTTCTTACTAATAAAATCTTAATATGAATAAAATTATCAAAAAAAATGCATGTTCATCCTTAAAATGTTCTATGTATAAGAATATTTTTTACTGCAACCTTGCATGAGTTGAAACTAAATTCACATTGTACATTTTTCAAATGTATTTATACCTGAACTAAAGGCTCTTTTGTTACTTTTATTTCCATACAAATCCTTAAAAACTTGTTTAAATAATACATTGTGTTACCAGACTAGTCATATAATATCCTATATAAATCTTAAGTCTTAAAAGTTTGGTAACACCGCAATTATTTATTTGTTTTTAGGCATTTATTAAACTGAAATTTTATTTTAATTTTTAGATGGTTTTTAGAAATATTCGGTTAAAACTCAAAGTCAAGGCAAATTAAATACAATCTTCACATTAAAAAGTCTATTTTTTAATTTTAGTTTAGTATTTAAGTTTAAAATATATGTATAAATTTGAAAATTTAATATTAAGTGCCATTAATATATAGAAAAAAAACAACAATAAAATTAAAACAACAAAATCAGAATTTCACATAATTTATATATGTTAATCGGTAGTTTATGCAACGATCTTTGTCACCCTTTTTAGCAATGTCCTTACGAAAGGACCCTAGCCACTAAAATTGTGTGTTTACTTATGAAATGCCGCATGCCATTGATCATGGCTTGGCAGTCTAATTGAAAAAAACAATTACTTACTACCATGAGTTCACATTGCAAAAATTTAAGCGCAATCGTTGATAAAACTTTCAATCTAAATAAATTAGCCAACCAATCTAGATAATCCAGCATTTCTGTAACAAGAAAAAATCTTACGAAACGAAAATAACGACATCGAAAAAGTGGAAATAGCAGACGTTTCTAAGTTCAAAATTTGATTATAATTTCTCAAATTTCACTAAATCCAAATTTAAATAAAATTATACAAATAATCAAAAAACCAATAGTAATTTTTCTAATAAAAATGTTTTTACGCAAAAAATTAAATTATTAACTAGCATCTCTGGCTAAAGTTTTCGCCTATGCAAAGTAAAAAACACCTGTGCTAATTAAAGATATTTTCTTTTTTCTTAAGGCACATCCCTATTGCTCCTTACGATCTCTTAAGTGAACCTATGTAAAAAATTGCAATTTCTATCAGAGGACAGACCCAAAAGGATAATATCTGCAACCACTTTGAAATATTTATGAAAATGTCGACTTTTCCTCCAATATTCGTATATAGAACATTTTTTTAATGAAAGGAAAGGAAATCATTGCTTTTTTATATGCACAATAATATCGTAGAGACTAAATAAAAATGCAGACGATAGGAAACAACAATTACCTTAATTGATCCTCGAATTGAGTGACCTGTTTCTCTAAATAATTACGTTTTTCTTTGCTGGCTTTTAGTTCTTGCTCCAACTGATAAACCTTCTCCGTTTTATTATCAAGTTGATTCTATAAAAAGAAATGCTATTTTTAATATCAAGTAAAATATTACAAATCAACTAACTACTCACCAAAATTTTATCTTTTTCATTTTCCAATGTAAAATAAGTCTGTTTTAAAGCAGCCACTTCACTGCGTAGTTTGGTAGCTTCTTGTAGGGAAGACTCACGATTTGTATCCAAACTATTAAGACGTATATTTGAAGATTCTATTTGTCGTTCGGCAATTAAAAGCTTGTTTTGACAATTCGATAAACTACGTTCAGTTTGCTCATGAAGCATTCTAAAGGGAAGGAAAAAGATTTTCTTTAAAATAGTTGTCATATCTGTTGTGTTACATTCTCAATTTACTTTAATTGATTGTAAGTCGTTTGCAATTTATTATTTTCTTCTCTTAATTGGTTATGCTGTTGCTTGCAATATTCCAGCTCATCTTTAAGCATCATTATTTCTGACTCTGTCGGCATGCGAGATGATTGTAGGGCACGATTTTCCATTTCTAATTGTTTTAGACGTTCATTAAGTCCCTCATAATGCTGTTGGGTATTGTGCATTTGTTCGTCATGCATTTGGGTCATACAAAAAAGCTTCTGTTTTAAAGTATCCCTTTCACATTTTACACGCTCCACTTCAGCTCTAGCACAATCGCGCTCTCTTTCTACTCTTAAAACAACAGCCTGAACACAATCACTGTTAGAGCTAGAAGCAGCCGAGCGTGCTGTGGAGGGTAAAGAATTGCCGAGGCTTTGATTATCTTTAAGACAAGGCACTAAAGCATGACTTTGTCTCAAACATAATTCAGAACGTAAAACAGCCAGCTCTTCGTCTTTCGATTTTATTTGATTTTGTAGAAATTCAATTTCTTTGTCAGATCCCGTTTTATTCAGCAAGCGAAGATATTCCTTTTGAAAGAAATCCCTTTCCGATTTAAGACGTATTTTTTCCTCATCCAAATGTTGGGCATGTTGACTTTCCATATCTTTAAGTGCTAAGGGGGAAATTGCTAATTAATAAAATATTCATATGCAACTTTTATAAACTGAAACCTTTTTGTATGGACTGGTGTTTAGCTTTCAATTTTGAAATTTTGCGTTGCAAATGCTCATTTTCTAGTTTCAGTTCAGATTCTGAAAATATATAAATTTTCATACTTAAATGGATAAATTCGGAAAATAAAATAAATTCAAAAGTTCACCTTTTTGTGTTAATTCATTAATCTTCTTATTAATCTTGTGAGTATCCATATTTAACAATGTACGTTCTTGATCAGACTTTTTTAATTCCTTTTTTTGTTTATCATGCGCCGGCTTTTCTTTGTTTAACATGTTTTTCAATTTTTGTTTAAGCAAATCCACTTCTGCTTCTCTTTGGCCAATTTCATTATTCGCTTGAGTTTCAACTAAAAGTGCCGCATCTTTTAGTTCGTCTAATTGTTTTTGTAGAGTACGATTTGCTTTTTCTAAATCTAATGCTCTTTGCATGGCCTCATGCATCCGTTCCTGATATTCACGCATACGTGTAATACAGTCCATTTTATCTTTTTGCAACAAATTAATATCTTCACTAAGAGTGCCAAAGTTTTTATAACAACATTCGCGTGCCAAAACCGCCGGTGATCGACCTCCAGCAAGTAAATCATTAAGGCGCAGTATTTCACGATCTCTAGCTTCTATCTAAAATGGTCAATGAAATATTTGTTTGGCTTTTATATTACTTGAATTTGATAGATAAATAAATAAATAACACATGCGTCTACATTTTAAACTTTACCTTTTTTTGATGAAATGCTATCTGGTCCATTAAATCCTTATTTGTATTTTTCAACTCGATTAAATTATTATGGCTCGATTTTAATAGTACACCACCTCCCTCTAAACGTTCATAATAACCTACATGACATTTAGTACATTTCAAATTACTACCATTTTCCTGCAAGGGCTGTAGGGCGGGCAATTCATTTCCTGAACGTACGGTGGTTATAAAAGGTTTCTTGGCTAAAGATAAAAGTTTTTACTTAAAATAGGGTTGATATAATTATAAAAGGAAAAACGCATTTACCTCTTAAGTCTTTTCCACATTTCATATTTACATTGGTTACTTTAGTTTGCGATAACTTCAACTGTTGTTGCAATTGGTCGCATTGTTGTTGTAAGTGTAGTTTATCTGTCTGTAGGTCTCTGATTTGTATATTTAGTCCTAAGAGTATAGTTGTATACAATTTTGCACATTTATTTTTTCTTTAAAAGTAAAAGATACCTTGTATTTGTTCTTCATATTCTTCCTGCTGTTTAATTAATTTTATATGCAATTGATTGCATTCTTGAAGTAAACGAGAATTATCACACTTGTATGGTTCAACACCCAATTCCCAACATGATTTTTCCTTTTAAACAAAAAAGGAATTTATAACAAAATTGGTTGTTTTTACTCGAGTTAATGTAAAAAAAATTTAATGTTAAGCAAAGTAAGACAAGAGGTATTTTTTAAAGTAGTAAAGATTTTAATAATTGGTGTAACAAATGAAAACACTTTGTTAATTTTCTTTCAATTTAAAAACTAGGTTTACATATATTTATTTATTTATGAAATCGGATTCTTATTTTTTAATTATTTTGTATTGTAAGTAATATCGAAGCCATTATTGGTCAATTTTAATATGTTACTAAGCAGTTATCCTGAAACATAAATTAGTAAATTACACTATTTTCATAATTTATACCTCAACTGTTAAAATTTCCAATGACAAAAACTGACCACAAGCTTCTATGACAACACAATGTAGGACAACACAAAATAACTCTTACAATGTTTAAAACACACTCACTTACTACAAAAACTTTAACAAATAATTTTAAATACCTCTAATAAATCCATGATTTTCTTTTTGGAGTCTCTTAAACTTTCTGTAGTTCTAACAAAATCAGCAAACAAGGTACCAACAAGTGGTATGGCGGCTAAAGGCAGAGACTCTTTATATCCCATTACATCCAACTTTTGTCGTAAATTATTGAAAACACTTTCACTTAAATTCATTTTAAACAGGTTCTATAAAAATTAACACTTAAAAATAATAATAGCAAATTCGCGCTAATAAGCTTTATGTATGAAAATTTAAATCAGAAAACTAAGCCGAAATTAATTCACCGGCGGCAATGATGGCGGTGAGTATGGCGGCGTTAGTGACGGCGGCAGTAACGACGGCGGCGTTTAAAATATTGCAATGGCGCGACGGCATAAATCATAACGGCGTCCTGTTCAGCCATTGCTGTTCGCACAGAAATATGGCTAGTAAAGACCGTCACTGGTGATGCTAGGTTCGTGCACAACTCTGTTATGCCATTACACTACGTCTTGATTAGCCATAAATCTGTTAAACCATCGTACATTGCGCTGTTCTCATAGGAATTTTTCTTGTGAAGACCGCCGCCGTTGATGGTCGGTTCGTGTTCAAACAGAGTTGTGTCCGAAGATTTGTTCGCACATCTTTGTTCTGTCATTACACAAACAAAATACACAAAGAAAAAATAAAAAATATGTGTGTGTGTGCACTCGTCTTTAAACACCCTTGCAAAATCTATGCTGGGGGAATGGAAACAATCCATTGGGAGACAAAAAATTATGCTCAAACTAAACAGTAACATATACACGTATTCTCCAAATAGAAGACCACGAACATATTTTCTTCTGTTATCTTGCAGGCCCACTTTGAATGTGCGAACAAATGTATGACTAGTCAGGACTTAGTGGAACATACCATCTGGATTAGCCATAGATCTGTTCTGCCAACGTAGAAATTGCTGTTCGCACAGGGATTTGATTCGTGACACTACGTCTTGACTAGCCACAAATTTGTTCGCACATGGTTTGCCCGGAAATACTTTGAATTCGCCGATGAGCTTACTTCCTATAAATTTTTGTTGCATGTATTCAGTTTGTCTTATCCAAGGTAAACTAAACAGTTAAACTCATTTGCGCAGTTGAGCACTTTTTTTGAAATTATTCAAAATTAGTCAAATTTTATTAAAAAATATTTCGCCTTATTCTTGACATTTTTGAATTCGCCGGGGAATTTATTTGCTCACAATTTGCCTCGGCCTTGTCAATCTACCATGAAAGTTAATTGCTCGCTTAGTGTTGCCAACTTAATACACAAAGTTGTGATGTATTTTTTTGTTGGAGGCGCCGGTCCGGTTTTATCCATTTGTTATTCCGATAATAAAATAATGCACTTTCTTTAAGTACATATAAATATTGACTTATTGCTTGCACGCTTAAGCTTTCCAATGAGCGATTCAAAATCATCGCGTTCCTCATCACAAACGTCGTTATTAACCAATAAGCCGGCCAACTTGCAATGCAAAGATTTTCAGGAGTACTTAAGAACACGCTCCGCTGATATTTTAGAAAAACTGTACAATTATCCTACAATATGTTTAGCTGTTTATAGAGAATTGCCTGAAATAGCCAGACAGTTTATAATACGCATATTATTTGCGGAACAACCAGTTCCTCAGGCTGTGGTTGCCTCATGGGGCTCTCAACATTATGCCAAGTATGTTGGGATTTTTTAAATTTTGGGTATTAAGTTAGTTATACAGGTTGAATTTTCACAGAGAACAACAAGTTTCCACTAACACTCTAACAGAACTAAATGTTTGGCGTACTACAGCCATACCCGGTGGCTTATCAGCGTGGGAATTATGCCCTACTTTTAAAAAGAATCTAAAGATTGCTTTGTTAGGTGGCGGAAAGCCATGGTCTATGTCTCATACCTTAGAAAAGGACTCTAAACCACGTGATATTGCTTTTTTGGATCAATATGCCATGTCCCGATGGCGGTGTGTTCTGCACTATATGGTGGGCACCGGTGGATCTAGCAAAAGTCAAGAAAGTGAAGTAATTAGCCCGGATGCTGTAAGAATTTTATTGCATGCCAATCTTATGAGGCGTGAAGATTCTATTATAACTATAACACGTCAAGGTTTTCAATTCCTATTGCTGGATACGCAATCCCAAGTGTGGCATTTTATGCTACAATATTTAGACACTTGTGAGGAGAGAGGTCTTTCTTTGCCAGAGTGCTTGAGTATGTTATTTCAGCTTAGTTTCTCGACCTTGGGACGAGATTACAGTTCCGAAGGCATGAGTACCAAAATGTTAACATTTCTTCAGCACTTAAGGGAATTTGGTTTGGTTTTCCAACGAAAGCGTAAAGAGGGGCGATTTTATCCAACACGTTTAGCCTTAAATGTTACCAATAAAGCATCCAACGTTGCAACGGTCATATTGGAAGAGGAAAAGTCTCAAGAAAATGGCTATATAATAGTGGAAACAAATTATCGCGTTTATGCTTATACCGATTCACCGCTACAAGTAGCTGTACTCGGGTTATTTACAGAACTTCTGTATCGTTTTCCAAACCTGGTTGTGGGAGTTCTAACCCGTGATTCGGTGCGCCAAGCTCTAAGAGGAGGCATAACGGCCGATCAAATTATAAGCTATTTGGAGCAATATTCCCACCACAATATGAAATTAACCGAATCAGCTATTAAATCGAAATCACCTTTGCCACCAACTGTAGTGGATCAAATAAAACTATGGGAATTGGAGCGTAATCGTTTCATCTATACCGAAGGTGTTGTATACAATCAATTTTTGTCGCAAGCTGATTTTGTTACGCTTCGCGATTATGCGCAGTCTATAGCTGTGTTGGTCTGGCAGAATGAAAGAACACGAACAATGGTAGTTACCAAAAATGGTCATGATGATGTTAAGAAATATTGGAAAAGATATTCAAAGAGTGGGGGTTAGCTAATAAAGCTATTGGAATGCGGTGTTATTTTATACTGTTAAATTAGTCAGTTTTAAATATTTTTTTTTATAAAGAAATATATTTCATAATAACAATAAAAGCAGACGGTATCGATTACCAAAAGAAAGCAACATTTTTCAACATTTTATATCGTTCACATAAATGACCTGATACTCTTACCTTTATTTTACCATTCTATTTCGTAACATTTTGTTCATCAACTTTTTTTAATTGTATCGTTTATAAAGTCATTTTATTATTTTAGTACAAAAATGTTTTATGAAATTATGAAAAAGACAACATACGGTATTCGGTTTCTAAAATATACACACATCAAATTGCTAAACCTTACACCTACATACAACGAAATATATTTGAAAATAAAACAAAGAACGAAAACAAAAATTACTAAAACCCTAGCCTTAATTTAATAAAAAAAATTCTTGTAAAAAAGCATTTAAAACATGATGGGTCTTTGTGGCATGCACAAATTATAATAGCTTTTCTTATCCCAAAAATCTATACCCTTCCAACCACACCAACCTTTAGTTTGTATGGTGTGCAAATCGTCTTCGCCCGTGTAATGAGGATCTAAAATAAGAAATTTAACTTGACCTGTTTGCACACAAAAATCAATGCCTATAATTGTATGAGCCAATACGCCACCACCAATCATGATCGGAGTGCCCTGCGTCTGGAAATGCATGGCCAGATCTGAGGCAATAGTAGAAAGTTCAGCACCTGAAGTACAATGTTGAATTTTTGAGTCTACATTGAGGAAACCCTGTAAACACATAGCAACTTCCGTAGAACCTGCGCACAAAATATTTAATTATATGTATTTAAACATGTGGTATATTAAAATGTTTACCAATCCATTGGGAAGATCCTTTAAAATTTGGAGGTTTATCGCCAATTTTAACTAAATACTGTTGTATTTCCAAGTGTGTTGGCACTGCTCTTTCGGTATAACCCTGTAGTAAGAACCAAGAGCATATTGTTTGCAAAGATCTGTATGCACAACCCCAACCCTTGTCTTGAACTTGCTGTTGCAAGTAATGATAATAATAATAGTTGCCTTGTATCACATATAATTTGCTGTCCTCAACACCACTTGATTTGAGTCCAATGTGAGTGTTGAGAAGGGGAATATCGCTGGCAATATCATCGCGAAATATACAAGAATTCGCGCGTCTAAAATAGGGCCTTGTCACAGTTAAACCGAAGTGACGATGTAAACGTTTACGTTTATCTTGCATAATTGAGTTGTCATCCGCTAGACCGTCCAAATAACAGCAAGATATAAAATGACCGAATTCCTATTTAGCAAAATTATAAATTAAATTTCCTATTGTATTTTTGTTTTTTTATTAATTAGAGACCCACCGCAGGGAAGAAATTATACATTCTAGGAGCCATTAATTGCTTTGACTCACTCTCCTCTAAATCTTCAATAATGCTTTGCTCACATAATCGGAATGCCCGGCATATACTTTCTATCAGCACATCATAGAGTCGGCCAACTTTAGTGGATTTACTTAAAATTGCTAATGATTCTACATCTATCGGAATGATAAACTTCCTATCTGAAGGCTTTAAGCACATGCTCATGGAAGGCATAATTTTGTTTGAATCATCTGCCTCCGAAATCTCCCGTGTTTTGCAGCGTAAAACATCTATATTTATAATGTCGAAATCACAACCAACTGCACCAAATATGTTATTCAATTTGATGTCGGCTGGAGATTTTTTAACTTTCTTTTCTCCCGAATTTTCTTTATCTTCTTGTTGGTAATATATGGCTTCTTGCAGCGATATTAACATATCCTTTATAAGAGATTCGCTATTAATGTAGTTTTTGGCTTCAGGATAACCCGCACCTTGAGCGCCTCCATTAGTTATGTATATTTTAGTGGATGGTATGTTAAATGCTAAACTACCGCCAGATATAGTTGTACGCAAAGCATGAATTTCTTTACGCACAGCCAAAGGGTTATTTTCCGTATAAATATTCCAGCTGCATCTAAGCCGGGTGAAGCAAAAATCACGATATATATCATCGGCCAGCAATATGTCATAGGGAACTTGTTCTAACTTGCCATGCATTAAAAAAGACGCTCTCAAACCCACTAAGGTTCCAAGTTCGCAATTCAACAAAATGGGATTGTCGGTGATGTCAACATCTTTGAAAATCTCAGTCAAATGGGCCTCAGCATCTGTGCAGTGTCCGAATTTTACCAAGCCACATAAATCCAATTCAGCTGGAAATTTGTGTTGTATTTGCTCATAATTCAATTGCCCTATGGTAGACTCGACATTAAAACCCATTAACAACAAGGTACCTTCACCATAAAATACACCAAACAAACAGGCACTGCATTGTTGTTTAACTTGCTCCAAACGCTGGTTTGATTCAACAAATTAAATATTTTTAAATTTAAATAGCTAGACACTTACCTTTAATAAAAGTGACGAAATTTTCAATTTAGGTAACATTCCACAAAGTATTTTTATTAACAAAATAATAATGTGTTGGCAAAAATTTAATGGTCCTCCCTTAAAAACATAAAAAAGTTACAAATGTCAAATGCTTCCTGTTTATGGAAGGGATTTTCGCTACAAGTTAATATCACTTATACAAAAAGTACCAAATTTGACACAACCTTTTTTGACACAAATTTGTTTGCCATATTTTTTTGGTTGTCATCGAGAACAATTTGTCCGCACATCTCTGTTATGCCATTACACAAACAAAATACACACAGGCTAAATAAAAAATATGTCTGTGTGCACTCGTCTGTAACACTACGTCTTGACTAGTAATAAAATTGTTCACACATTGAGAGAGCGTCTGCAAAATACAAGAGAACATGTGTCCGAGGTTTTCTGTTTGAAGAATACGTGTAGATGTTTCCGTTCAGTTGAAGCTTGATTTTTTGTTTCATCTCGATGAGAGAGAGATTCTGCAAACAGAACACAATCATATTTTCTTCCGTTATTTTGCAGACGCTCTCTCAACGTGCAAACAAAGTCAAGATCAAGGTGTATTTAAATGTGCCTTGGTCAAGATGTAGTGTACTTATTTACTTTTCAGATGTCCTGACTTTTCTCAATATAGCCTTCGGTCTGGCAGCTCCGCGATGGAATGAGAGAATCATTTCTGACTTTGCTTTTACATTGATTTTCTTATTAAATACTTTTCGACCAACAAAATATATCGGCAATCTGCAAAATAAAATTGCATTTCTTTATTAATAAATTTTGCAACATTTTAACTTTAATATAAGTAAAATTTAATAAATTGAATTTGTAATTAAAGCATAACTAAATGTGAGTAAGACCTTATAAAAAGTAATTGGAACAAAGAAAATTTTATTTTGTCGCAGCCATGAAAGTGGTCTTGGAAAAATTTCTGACATTAATGAGAAGGCGACATAGCAAAAAACAAAAATAAGGAAATAGTGAAAGAATAAATACAAACAAATATATTTATAAATATATAAGTATATGTTATAAAAATTTAAAGGAAAATTAGAGCTTTAAACGAACAAGTGATTTTTTGCAATTTGTATACATAAAATAAATAACTGAATATTGTTTTTTAGTAATATTTCTGCGTAAGAAATACACATATATGTATAAGTACAACACGAAAAGTAACAAATTATTGTTAATTATTTTAAGTGGTTTGCTAGTTTACCTTGGCAGAGAGATGCTGCTTGGCTGCTGCTGGTTTAATAACCAAATTATTTGTTGCTTGATTAGATCTACACAACTTTTAAAAAAGTGCATTAATCTTAACAAAATAAAATTTGTTTAATGCAGTGAATTTTATACACATATGTTTGTACTCGTATGTGTGTATGTATATTTGATATTTTTTTTCTTTTATTATTGTATACACAGAAATTATACGTGAATTTCAAAGAAGCAGAAAGCAGTCTCTGAGTTTATAATTTGAATCCTAAATGTCACATTCATTGGCCTCAACTTCCTCCACAAATAATTCATCGCTGGCCACACCCAGTAGCTCAGCGGTACGAGCTTTGGCCTTAGAATATAAATCATTGCAAGAGGAACCCGTTGAAGGGTTCCGTGTCAAGTTGGTAAATGAAGATAATCTCTTTGAATGGGAGGTAGCAATATTTGGGCCACCGGATACCCTTTATCAGGGTGGATATTTTAAAGCTCATATGAAATTCCCTCATGACTACCCATATTCGCCACCTTCAATACGTTTTTTAACCAAAGTTTGGCATCCTAATGTATATGAAAATGGCGATTTATGTATTTCGATATTACATCCGCCGGTCGATGACCCCCAGAGTGGTGAGTTGCCTTGTGAACGTTGGAATCCTACACAAAATGTTAGAACCATATTACTGTCAGTTATTTCGCTGCTCAATGAACCAAATACATACTCGCCGGCTAATGTCGATGCCTCCGTAATGTATCGAAGATGGAGAGATTCTCAGGTGAGTAAAATTTATGAGAACCTAATTTTTGAAATCGTAAGAGTACGGCTATTGTAACTGTTAAATAATGCACCGCATAGGTAAATACAAATTAAAAAAAAAATTATTCGATTATCGGAAAGTTGCTAAACAGGTTTTTTTTGCAACGATTGCAGCCTATGCCGTGCTTGAGAATAAAATGTTATTACTACTAGGGAGTATTGTTCAGGCATTTCAATCACAAATTTAATGTTAAAATTTTTACATTATTTTAAAATAATTGAGAAGCAAATACAAATCTTATAAAGAAAATTTAATCGATGGAATGATATGTTATCGAATTCGAATCGCAGTAAATTTTGTAAATATGTATACATATATTTAATTGTCAATAGTATGCCTAGAGCTATATTAATATTCCCCCAGTATACAACTAATTCACTTGCCTCTCTCAGAGATATACCCTTTTGCTGCAGGTCCAATTAATAATTTATTTATTTCCTTTCAATACAATTATCACACTTTTTTAAAGCAAAGTGGCTGGCAAACTACATCACTAATGCAACATGTTATTGCGGGCTTTCGAAGTTTCCTAATCCTTAAGCAGCGACTTTTAAAGGCCACAGATCAAAAACTTTCAGAGCAGCATTTTAGTTTTAAAATATCAATCAACCAACACATGTTTAACTCTAACATTTTTTATGGTTGTTTTTATTTCTTAGGGTAAAGATAATGAGTATCCCAATATAATACGTAAACAAGCTTTAGCTGCCAACGCTGAAGCCAAAAAAGAAGGTATTGTGGTTCCCATGACCCTCGAAGACTATTGCATTAAACCAAAACGAAAAGAAACAAATGAACCGACACTGGATTCAAATTTCTTTGATGATGTCTTCGATTTAGAAACTGAAGATGATTTGCTAACCGATGATGACGACGATGCAGACGAAGAAGATGAGGATGACGATGATGATAATGCAGATGATAGCGGAAAAGGTGAAACAACATAAAAACAACCAAATAAAAGGTACATGTTAAAAAAAAGCAACTATGCAAAAAATCTTTTATTTAAACAGAAATTCTTTTAATAAATTTATATTTCTACCAGATTATTGGCCGGCTGAGATAAATATTTAAGGGATGATTTTTTTTTTTAGCTAAGAGAGTGTCTGTTTGTAATATCAGGAATTTTTTCACGTAACTTTTTTTTAATAATATTTTGTTTGTATTTGTAATATAATTTATTAAGTTTAAGTAAATTTTCATGCGAAAACAAGAGAAAAAAAAGCAACCAAATTTTCCATTTTTTCTAAACTCAATAAATTGATATGTATGTACAACCATTATAAACTCGAAATTTAATTTGTTAAATTATCTATAGTGTCTAAAACAAAATTTAAACTGTTTGCAAACATACATAGGTTTAAAGCCAAATAGTTAAGAAACACATACACACACATAGCCAAGCAAACGTAAGGAAAATTGCCATAAATATATATTTAAACTATAGTAATACTTAGAAGAAAGGACTCTTTTTAACACTGCACATTTCAATTGCGTTGATAAAGGCCAGTTTATTTAACAAACAAATGCAATTAAGTTTTAAATGTTTACTTTAACTTTATTATGCTTCTTTACTTTTTGTTTTATAAGTTCGTCTTTTTTCTGCAACAATTCACAGTATTTTTTGCAATTGTTTTATTAATTTGTGTTTATTTATGTAGTCAAAACTAATTCTTTTTATTTATACGGTTACTTGTTCAAATATATTCGTTTTGAATAGATAATATTAATAATGGCCATTCTTTTATTAAACTGACCATTATTTCCGGAAGTTACAAGAATCCCCTTATATAATAAAATATTTATTTAAAAAACGACAAGTGTAAGCAAAATGAAGAAAAAAAAACAATATAAAAGATAAACAATTTTCATTAAAGTCTTGTCTACCTTAATCTCGTAAATAAGCCAATTAAGTATTTACGCATATTTTTTTTTTTAAGGCTCTCCCTCTTTCTTAACTTTAATATCAAAAACTATAATAAATGTTTAAATTATTGAAAAAATGTATATTTGTCTTTAAAAGCATTTAATTCTTTAAATAAAACAAAATATAAAATATTTTTTGTAAAATAATAGAATTTCAGAAATTGTTTTTAAAGCTCTTTTCAAATTTATTCACACACGTGTATATAATTAGTAATAACTAGTGTTTGCTCAAAACATCTAATGACGGGTTAAAATTAAAAAATAAAGCCCTTAATAGCTACTAAACGAAATGAAGAGAAAATCTTTTTTCTTGAAGCTGTATTATTTCTGCAACTTTAAAGTCTTGTATCTGAATATAAAAAAATATAGACTGTTCAGGTCTGCAAATAAATATTTTTAAAATGATATACTTTTTTGTCAAACTCGGCGTTGTAATATGAGCGTAAAACAAACAAAACATAACAAATCTTGCCGATTATATGTATAATGCTTAAAGCTAAATTAAAAAAAAAAAAAAAAAAACAAACAAAATAAAAATATACATATGTACATATGGTGCCACCGAAATTCCTACCTACTCTCCTTCAGCTCAGAACTGTGGACAGAACCCAATAGAAATGTTTTTAATCTCATAGCTGCTAAAGCCAACCAGAAAGTACGCACAAATTTCTTCAAAGACATTGTAAATTTTAAAAGTTATCGATAACTTAGTGTGGAAAATTTACGAAAACTTAAATATAAAATCAGGGCAATTAATTTCTAAAACAACTAGAATTCTAAGCAATAATACCGACTCAGATGTTTTATGATTGTGTTATTAAAAAACATGCATTGGGTGACGTGAGTTTGACGAAAATAAAACACTAATGATTTTCACTACCTATACTGCAGAGATATTTACCTCAATGAGTAGATTTTCATCGCTTTCTTTAAACTCGGGACTGAAAATAATAATAATTATTATTAGTTTAACCAACAGTTTATTTTTATTTCTGCATAAAAAATTAAAATCAAGATATAACAATTACATTTTTTACTTTTACTAAAGTCATAATTATTTCGGTCCCTGTTGTAAGCTACTCTGCTGATTTAGACCACTGTACGTAGACCTGTGCAATAACTATGCAAGTCATCGTTTTCAATCATATTTCTCAGGAAAAACATTTCAGATTTTCAAAAAAATCACTGGGCAAACAAAAAAAAAATTGGAAAATAATGCATATTTTGCGACCAGCATATTATAGTGCGTTCTCTTTGATGGAATGCATTTGATATATTTCAGTGCCAAGCGAAACAAATTAATGCCAACCCATACAAAAATTCTATAAGCGAGTTTTATGTGTGGCCGGGCGCTTCAAGCATGTGATTTTTAACTAATCGTCATTCTGCAAAGCACTAAAAAATAAATGGGAAAGAATCGATATTGTGCTTTTAATAAAAAATTTATTCGATAACTAACTTACCTTAAGAAGTAGGGAGTTATTTTCAAAACAACTCGGAAAAAATTAATCTTACTAGGTTTATATATTTTCGTTAATAATTCAGTTTGCAGAATTTTATTTGTTTAAATTTATATTTATTACAGTAATATTGCGTGCTGAACTTTACACAATTCGTTTAAACATAAATATAAAGAGGAATTTTCATAGTATTGTAATAAAAAAATGAGACGTAAACCACTTAAAATATCACTATTCATATAATTTAGAAAATTCGCAAACTGTCTACGTGTTGAAATTACAACGACGCCTACATAGCATCGAAGTGAAAACGATGAGCTTCTTGTAGTTTTTCCTGTTTATCTTCACGTTTCTCCTTAATATACAACACCAATATGATGAGGATAATTACTAAACAAGTTCCACCTAAAGCCACAACACTCATTAGTATAAGTTTGCTGGGTGTAACAAATAGTTGTGCCTTCCAGCGCTGCGGATCTTCAATGGGTTTGGGCACTACTATTATTTGTGAATTTGGTATAAGTTGTGTCCAAGTGCGTGACATGTGGCCCAATCCCATAGTTAACGATTCAACAAAGTTTGGTGTCCTGCCTAGGCCAAAAATTGTGTAGGGCAATTGCAAAGCGAAATAAGAAGACTGTGGCAGCTGCACCGAAGAGCCACGCTGTAAATCCCCATCCTGTGTAGTTGTATAATAGGTTATGCGTGGACCTGGTAAATTGGTGCCATAAGTACGCTTTTTGCGACCCAAAGCAGTTTGCGAAGTAGGATTCTTTTTGTTAATCAGTCCTGTTAAAACAATGACTTTAACGAAATTGGCATCATAATCCAAAGTGTTGCGAAAGGCTAAAGGTTTATATTGACCTGTTTTGGTTTTTTGTATTAAAATCACATCCAAAACACCTAAATTAAGTAAAAATTATAGTAATTGTGACATGTTTTCAATAGTTTTTAAACCTACCATCCTGATAGAAATCATAAAATGCTCCTGCAACAGTATCATTACCCAAAGGATATAAGGCGTTCCATTTAACTTCAAAAGTTCTTTTTAATGGGGGATTACACATTTTGCAAGGCACATTTTCCAGAAGAAAGGTTTGTATACGCTTGGGACCCGTCAATGTCTGCAATGTCATTATTAGATCTGGATAACCATCCATATTAAAATCTCCACTACGTGGTGTTATGGTCTTTAAATATACATCATCCTTAACAGGTGGTACAAAGCCCCAAGAAACAGCATGAGGATCTTTGAAGTTAACATGAATATCACGAAAATGTGAGCCGTCATGTACTAATATCGTCGAATTAGTACAATCCTTATGGAAACAAATGGGTAATATGATATTTTCTACGCCCTCTAATTCAAAGTCAGCAAAAACTGCCTGACCAAGGTTGTAATCGGTACCTACTATAGAAATATCTATCGTATGATTAAAGGTAAAATCTTCCTTTTGTTCACCATTGCGGCCATACCAAACTTCATAGTATTTATCAGTTTGTACGAATAAATCGGCTGTAAAGTCACCATTTAAATCCAAATATGCATTAGCATTGGGCGTTTTAATGCTGGCGCTAAATGATGTTCCACCTGTGGGTGGAGCCTGTGATTTATGAAGTGGTGCGTCACGCGATTTCTGAAATATCCAAAACGTACGTTCTCCGTTATTATCAAGCCCATATAAATCTATAATCATGTCGCGATTAAAATCTAAAGCTAAGGGTTCTCCTTTGGTTTTCAGCAACGGTGGCTCCGATTCTTTGGTACAATTAAGTCCCTCTGGACCTCCCCAATGTACGTATACGCTATATATATCATCATTAGTATTCTTAGGTTTCAGTGTTACCATCACATCCATTAAAGCGTCACCATCAAAATCTCCAGGCACAACACTCGTAATTTGAAAATTTTCATAACTACAATAGGGTCCATGTCTTAATAACGGTTCCGTATCGGCACCTAAAAGAACTATACATTAATCTCTCAGGAAAATCACAAAACATTCCAAACCTGCCATATAATATTTGCAACACTTTCATCTCGTCTCTTATCAAAAATACATCTGTCAGTTCATCGGAATTAAAGTCTCCGAAAGCAGCGACTATTCCTTCCTTCACAATACCAAACACTTGATTAGTTATATCACTGGCAAAGGAACCACTTATGGCAAAAAACATTACAGTGGTCATTAACCACTTCATACGTAAACAAATAGTAATCATTGTTTTTGTAGCTTCTCTTGAACGTAATATTATTAACACATTTCCATACAATATTTAAAGGCAATCAACAAAAAATCAATTTTTTGATAGTAGGCCACTAAAAACAATTTTACTGAATTAGCTTTTTTGTTTGCTATTAGCGTTACACCAATAATGTCTAGTATTTTACCACTTACAGTTTACGAATATTTTGTCTATGTTTTTAGTATTAAATGCTATTTCTGTTTATTAATATTCAGTAACGATTTCAGAAAAATATGAGTCAATTATAATGTTGATTTGTTCGAAAATGAAAAACAACAAAGAATAATAATAACAGCTGCAACAGAGTTGTAATTTTTATTACTGTCTTTTAATAATGGGGATAAAAGTAACATCGTACATATTGATGCTCGCAAAGATATTTGGCCAGTGAAGACCGTCGCTGTTGATGGTCGGTTCATGTTCAATCAGATCTGTTCGAACAATTGTTCACACAACTCTGTTATGTCATTACAAAAGCAAAATACACACAGGCAATAAAAAAAATATGCGTGTGTGGGCTTGCTGTAAACACTTCTACATAAGTTGAGCATCGAAACAATTCCGATGAGAAACGAAAAATTATGCTGCAACTGAACAAGAACATCTACACGTATTTTCCAAACTGAAGACCAAGAACACATTTTCTTTCGTTATTTTGCGAACGCTCTCTAAGTGTGAAAACAAATTTATGGCTAGTCAAAATGTAGTGTTACAGGCGAACATACAAATATTTTATTTTGCATGTGTGTATTTTGTTTGTGGTACATTACGTCTTGACGAACAATTCTTCGGACAACTCTGTTTAAATACGACCCGTCACCAGATCACTGCCGCCGCCGTGTATTTTTTTCTTAACCGCCGTCTCTGGTAAAAGTGGCGGCACAGGTCTCTGGGCCTATGTTGCATAAATAGATAGTTATCCAGGATATACTAACTTATTTTATGGTGGTAACTTCTTTAAACAAATCAACAGGTAAACAAAAGAATTATTGGTAATTTAAAAAACTAAAGAAATATAACGAAAGTTGCATGCGTAAAAATTTTCGGGATTTACATTTGTGTATGTGTTAAGAAAATCTGGTGTACGTGACTAACTGACCAAGATTAATGGTAGCCAAACATTTGCATATACATATGTATGTACGCACGTGTGGATATCTGTTCACCAAACTGAAAAATAACGTCAACAATTGCATCGGAGCATACATAAAGTATAAGTTTTTTGAAATTGTAGACATTGTTATAAAAAATATTGGATCAAACGGATGTTTCTTTAATCGAACAGTAAAAGATAAAAATCTGTTTTAAATGTTGCAAAATTTAAAAGTGTAAACAAATACAAGAACTTGAATTATAATAATTGCTTAGAGCTGTTTTTATTCAAAAAATTCATTAGTCAATAATTGAAGCGAGAAAAACGTACCTAAATTAAAATCCAACCGTTTTCATTTGTTTATTAATTGCTTTGTCCGCCTTATTTTGGTAAATAAAAGGTGAGTTAATTACTTTTTCAAGGTGGTCTCATTTTAATACAAATCTTTTTTGTATATATGTTTGTACATATGCATGTATATGTATACAAAATAAAATAAAACAGATATTTTGTGGTAGTGCTATTGTTGTTGCAGTGATAGTCATTTTAAGAACTTAAGATATTTTTGGCAAAAAACTTAAACGAGAATATCGGTGAGATTATTTAAAGGTGGTTATTACATACAGTGTGCAAACTAAAGCAACAAACTCGGCAAAAATAAAATATCAGTTTTTTTATTTTAAAATGAAGCTCATTTCCATAATTATATATCCATTATTTATTTATATTCATGTTTTTACACTAAAATAATGACATTAAGTTGTTTGTATGCCAGACATTTTCTAAGGGGTTGAAGACGGGTTGGTGCTCAATCAAGGATTTGAACTCGATTCTCCTAGGAACTCTTTTACTAAACTCGAAGTGTGTTTCGGATCATTTTTATGTAGCATGCATTGAATTGTCATGTTGCACTCTACGTGCGGAATTACATTCGTTTACGATTTTTTTTTATTTGAAGCGTTTACTTTTTCCAAGAATTTTTTAAAATAGTGCAATTCTGTGCGCCATCCACACCAACTAGTTGTATTGTCCATGCATAATACTAGTCTTGCAATTGCATGGCTCAAACTTTTCATCAGGTTAACGTCAAACTGCAAACATACTATCCGAATTTATTAAGTTGAATTTTGGGCTCGTCAGGTCATAGAACAGTTTTTAGATTTCCAATTATGGTATGTTGTTGCAAAATGCAGTCTTTAATAATAAAAATACCAATTGATTACATAAAAACACGTTTATGATTTATTTACTTTTTTCGATGTACTTTTCGGACAATAGTGTTTTTTTTGCCGGTCTGAAACTTTTCAAATTATTTATACATATATATCATTTTAGAAAATGGGGCATATTTTCGTATTGCCACATGCGGAAGTTTTTCATGGACACCCCTTCCTAAAGAATAATAATCCGTTTTTGGTATACATTTTAGAAACAAATACTTGCTTTTTGTTTTTCCAATTATTTAGCGTTTCAGAGTTTTTGTATATTAATCACCTAGTGATACATATGAAATTAAAATAACGGGAATGTGAAAAATATTGGTATATCCGTGTTTTTTATTGGACCATAGGTATTTTAAGACAACTTATGTATAAATATTAATGCGCACATTTTTTTACATAAAAAATTCAACATTTATATTTGTTCTAATATTATATCTTTTCCCCTTTAAATTTTAGTTAAAACAAAATGCTGGACATAGTCCAACCTAATACTGGTATATCCAGCACTAAAACACTAACAACTCCTATAGGCGATGACACTACCTCAACTGATGTAGTGGTAATCCGTGCCAAACCCAAAAAAGTATTTAAACCTAAGGCACGTTTAAATCGTATACCTCAAAGTTTGCTGGATGATCCGCATCTCCAAAAGGCTATCGAACGTTTACCCTCTAATTATAATTTTGAAATACACAAAACCATATGGCGAATTAAGGAAACGAAAGCTAAACGTGTGGCCCTACAATTGCCTGAAGGTTTGCTAATGTTTGCCATGGTTATTAGTGATATAATAGAACGTTTTACCGAAGCCGATACGGTAATAATGGGTGATGTTACATACGGAGCTTGTTGTGTTGACGATTTTACCGCCAAAGCTTTAGGTGCCGACTTGTTGGTACATTATGGTCATAGTTGCTTAATACCCGTTGATCAAACAGATGGAATTAAGGTGTTATATATCTTTGTTGATATAAAAATTGATCCTTTACACTTTTTGGATTCCGTAAAGCTAAACTTTAAACCGGAAGATGGTCAAATGGCTTTAGTAAGTACAATACAGTTTGTAACTACCCTACAGGCAGCGTCAGCGGAATTAAAGGCAGCTGGATATGATGTCATAGTGCCACAAGCTAAACCTTTAAGTCCAGGAGAAATTTTAGGGTGTACCTCGCCCACATTGCCAGAGACAACAAAAATGATTATTTATTTGGGAGATGGGCGTTTCCATTTAGAGTCTGCCATGATAGCCAATCCAAAGTTAAAGGTGGGTGTTTTATTTTAATTATTATTTTTAAAAGCAAAATATCTAAACAAAAATTAACTTCTAGGCCTATAAATACGATCCCTACGAAAAGAAACTTACCATTGAGGAATACGATCATAGAACCATGCAGTCTATGCGTTATGGCGAAATTGAAAAAGCTAGAAAAGCCAAGAAAATTGGTATTATTTTGGGCACTTTAGGACGCCAAGGCAGCTCAAGGGTTCATAAATTCCTCGAAAAACGCATAAAAGCCAAAGGATTTGATTCTACGACAATATTGCTGTCTGAAATTTTCCCTCAAAAATTAGCTTTATTTGAAGATATTGATGCCTTTGTACAAATAGCTTGCCCTCGGTTATCAATAGATTGGGGCTCAGCGTTTGCCAAGCCACTTTTAAATCCCTATGAACTATCAGTAGTCTTGGGTGATGTCGAATATACACCTCACAATGTGGCTCCAAAACAAGATTCCTACCCTATGGACTTTTATGCCAGCGGTAGCTTAGGACCCTGGACACCCAACTTCAAACCTCCGGCATTAGGTGAATGTGAAAATAAACCCTCGGCAGATTGTTGTGGTCGCTGTGCTCGTGCTGAATTGGAAAATGATGATGAGGGTAAAACTATAACAAAAGTTGTGGAAATAGATGATTTTAAAAAGGGTTAAGGTTAAAGATGTGATAACAAATTCCTTGTACCGATTTTTCTAACGTCTGTCCCTAAAGAACAAAATTTGTAATGTGTTACAAAACAAGTTACGCTCTGTGATGACTTATCATCTTAAAATTAAAAACTATATTCTTTAAGACTATTCGTAGAACATATAAAGCGACTTAAATAAATATAATAGTTTTTTAAATTCTTTTTAATTTAATCATGCTTTAAGTTAAGCTTTAGTTCATTATTTTCCTGACTCTCTTAATAACTACAACTTTTAGTTAAATTATAGTTTTTAGTACATTTTCATGGCTCTTAAATATAATTTTATATACTGTAGAAAAAAATCATTGATAAATATACATATAAGAAATTAATGATTAGATGTTTTATTCCATTGATAAATTTATTTTTAATTACATTAATATTGAAAGTATTTAATTTTTGCCTTTGGTTATTGAAGGTTTGGTAACATTTAAATTACTATTTAGGATTCAATCCATTCGCGCAATATCGTATCCATTGTGCTAACCTAAGGCATAGAAAACAGCATCTTCGCATAAATCTGTATTGTAGTGTTCTTTCCGCGCGGCTAAGAAACGGCTGGGGCACAGAATTTAAAATAACGTACGAAACAAAATGAGTATAAACATTGCTACTGTTATTCTTGGCAACTTAATGGTTGTTGTCAACATAAACCAAGCACATGTTGCATTTCGATATCAACATGGAACTTGTCTATAAAAATATAATATAAACACTACAGTGGTGAGTTTCTTTTCTCTCGGAAACTTTCACAATCAGCTGCATCATGTCATGTTATTTGTTTTGTTTAGTTTTTTTTTCTTAAAATTTTTGTTAATTAATTTCTTAACTAGCTCCTAAAAGTTATATATTTTAAAAGTTTCATACTTTGGTTAGTAACATTAATAAACTAAATATGTTAAAAAGTAATAATTTCAACAGGTGAGTTTAAGTGGTGCTAAAAAAGTAAATAAATTTTGTGTTTTACCTTCAAAGTTAAAAGTAAGCATTTAATTTTGTTTTGTTTTAATGTATTTATTTTAAGTGTTGTTGATGATTTATCAGCATTTAATTCATCATTAAACGTGGAATCTTTAATGCCTACAACTTTACCTTTAGTGGCCACATCTCACAATTCTACTCCCTTGCCAAGCTTAGACGAAATAGAAACCATTAATAATAATCAACTTCATACAAATAATGCTGCAACAGCTACAAATGCCTCGGAATCAGAGCTGGAAACAACCTCATTAGCTGCACTACAGTTAGCAACTGGAGTTTTACAATCTTATACTCCTCCCATAGCTAAGGCTAAAGTCCAACTTAAGGAATTGATGTAAGATGGAAAAAAGTATTTCCGTTATTAATTAATGTTTAAAATCTTTTTATTTTAATAGACAAAAACAAAATAAAATCTATATTGATTTATCGGCAGAAAAATTTAAACTGGATAATGCTGAAATAGCCAAATTGCATGAAATGGTAAGTAATTGACAAAATATAATATATAATAAAATCATCGTACCCTGTCGGGATATCAAATCAAGAAAAAAAAAATACATTAGTTGAAAATAAAGCTTCCTAAAGAGTATAAAGTAAGTGCACGAAGGAAAAAATATGTATACATTTACGGCTGTTGTTCTTTGATTAGATAGACTATTGAATGTCAAGTGAGATCTTATAATAAACTAAACACAAGGAAATAACTAAAATAACGTATATACAAGAATAACTGAAAAACTAAATAAAACACCATCTTAGTCCCTGTTTGCACTTGGAACTGAATGAGCATAAAACTTGTAGACTGTATACATTTGATATTAGTAATGAACTAATGATAGGCAAGAGGTATTGCACCAATTAAACTAAACTCAATATATGAATGAAGAACGCTCTTCATTAAGCTGTTCTTATGGTACTCGAGACGATTGACGTACTTCTTAAGTTGAATTAAAGCAAACAATGCCTGAGGTTTGACTTCCGCTTTCCTACAGATGGTTGTGTTAGAGAATCTTTTAACAGAGTTCATGTAGTTTGCGTTAACACAGAGTCTCAAGCAACTTCGTTCTAATTTCTCCTCCAACTCTTCCATATTTGTTGAAAAGCCATACAGAATAGCTGAACAAATACAGTGTAAATTAAAAGCTTGGTTTGCTGACTCAAATGCCTGTTCCACAATAACCGTTTTTTATTGCCATTCGTTCACGCTGGTTGCATTTAAATAGTTTTTTAGAGTTATCTCAAGGTACTTAATATGGTTTCTTAAAGGAATTTCTGAACCATGAAAAGAGAGACCCCTTGTCCGAAGTATTATTACAAATTTCTCCTGACTTCAATCTACCCTTAGAACAAAATATTGGTATTTTATTTTTCTTACTTCCTTTATTGATTGTTTTTCTTCAAATGAATATTGTCTCCAGAAGTTTCTGGCAACGCTCGGTGCAATTCAATGCAATTCAATTTAATGCAATTCGTTAAAAGTTTTAATAACTTCAGTTATCAGGATAGATCGCCGAAGACTTCAGAAATAAAACACTAATAACGGGATCCATATTTTCTATATTAGGGCAAATCCTACTTACCTAAACCAATGCAGGTTAAGCTACTCTAGCCATCACAGGACTTTAAAAACAATAATAAGAACACATTGGATTAAATAATTTTAATTCACCTTTTTTGCTTTCATAAATATTTACTTTGTATTTCTGTAACTAAAAGACTTGTGGAATATTGTTTACGAAAGGAATTAGCTCAAATTGTGCTCAAAGTTTCTTTATATATACACAAGTGTTATAAAAGTTTACTTTAATATCTCTTTTATTCTTTTTTTTATTGCAGATGAACAGTGTTAAAGTGTACAGAGAAAAATTGTTGAAAATTAAAAAGCACATGCAAATTATTTATCAGCGAACAAGGGCTTTAAAGGTAAGTTGCTAGTAGTTTTTATATTGCGAAAAAAATTTACCGTAAAAGGGTCGTGCAAGCATACCACTAGAAATAGATTTGAATATCGATTTTTTGTTTTCGGGAACGGTGTATGTGATCATTTGTTTTATTGTTATTACGATTATTTTTATATAATACTTAATACGTTACGTTATTAGATACTAGCAGAATCGATTACATGCATTTTCTGTGCCGCTACACAAGTTATAAGCATTCTTTGTGACGTTTTATCTATTTACCCACCTAATAATGAAAAATTAAATACACTTCTCATAATTATCAATCATCTTTATGTTTTAGAACGAAGTTTGACCTACTGTAACTTTACTGATTGTATTCTTCTAAGAGTACGATTATTTTTAATTTTGTTTTTTGTGTACAATTGAGGTCTGAAACAAACATTTTAAATTTAAATATATTTATTCACAATCGATATTTTGTTATGCCTTTGGATAATAGGGTCATCGGGAAAAGCTTAGATAAATATTTAATAAATTAAAACAAGGTAAAATAAAATCTATAATAAATAATAAAACATTCGTTAATATAAAATTCGTTTTCAAGAATTAACTTTTAATCAGGCCTTTTATAATTTTCCAAAAAATCAACGAAGTTCATTAAAAATTACTTAAAATAGATATCAAATAATGCCTGAAAATAAAATTTTGATAAAGGGAAACATAAGCATCGTTTTAAAATAAACATTTTTGAAATAAAATTTCCTTTAGAGGGAAATTATTTTTATGAAAGGAATTTTATAAAATTTTACAAAGTTAAAAATCTTTTAAAAGTTAAGTCATTTTTAATAGATTCTTGATTTGATATTCCGACAGGGTGTTTTGATGATTGATATTTCGAAAAATTACACTGAATATGACATATACCCGAAACCGGTTTGTCTCCAAACCAAACTTGATGGAAATTCGTTCCGAAAATCTTCATCTTTTTTAATACTTGTATTTGAACAATGGACTTCAATAGAAAGTTTATTTGTACCAAGCAAATCATTAATTTTCTGATTTGTTTAAGAATTGTCAGAATAATGTATTTAATTTTTTTTTAATTCAAATATACTTTTATAATAATAATTTTGGCAAATCAAATTGTGTAAAAATGTAATTTTTATATATCCCTAAGTAATGACAGAACTGCAAAGAATTTGTTTATAGATACATGTAGATATCGCTCATTTATTCAAACAACGTCATAACTCAAAAAATGCATTTTTGAAGTTAATGATGCAGAATTTCTACTTGCCACGTTAAAACTTCAACCGCGTTGAGTAAGTAAATGAGCGATTCACTAAACAAGTTCCGCTTATAAATAGTTTTATGCAATGTTTTTATGTTAAATAAAAAAAAATGTTTTTTTTTTGTTATATTTCTCCAAAACTTTAAATGAACATTTTACTTACTTTAACTTTTTGACTTATGTTCTTTTATCGAGAGATGTTTTTAAACCACTTTTGCTACCTTTCTATAACGATCTTTTCGTTTATTCATGTTGTCTTCAAAGTGCTCTAACAATGTTGCTTGTGTAATCACGCCAATTGAAATTAACAATTTTAAGATCAAACACTACTTACCGCATTTTTTATTTTTATTTAACTTCCTTTAGCAATAATGTAAATTTATTAAATGTTTTTTTACGAATTTCTACAATTAGAAATATTTTCTTTATTTTAGAAAAGATCCATTAACATACAAATGTGCAAAGAAAAAGAATTACAACGTAAATTACAAAAGGAACAGCACGAAGAGTCCTTAATAGGCAAACAACCTCAATAATACAAAAATGATATAAAGCAAATAATAAAGGATTTTTTTCTTCCATCTTATATTAAAAATAAAAATAATTGTTACCCTTTTTTTATACATATAAATATATTGATAACTTAAAAGTAAAAATAATTATTTTTTAAAACAATTCAAACTTGTTCTAACATCACTAGTGCTTGCTTGAAATAAGAAGTACTTTAGCTAAATTTTATAACAATCCTAAGAACTGTGTGGTAGCATTTGTTTCATCTGTTCCGTTAGCAAATTATTATTTGAAATTGATTTCAAAGTTTCGGTGTTTCGTTCTGGCTATGAGTAGAAAACATTGATAAGGTTTATATATTAAATGAGGTAGCCAAACTGGTCAACTTGTACAAACGTGAGAATCATTTGGCAATGGGTAGGAGTATGCTTTACCTTGGTTGCGAAAAGTGGGCATATTAAATGCGATACGCAACCCAAGTTAGCAGAATAGCTTTAACCTATTTTGATAGTGTATCCTGAAGTAGAGAGCACATATGTATTATAAACAGAATTCATAACAAAGACATTTGAAAAAATTTGTAATCAGTTGTTATATTAACACCATAATACGAAAGAGATAGCTAGTTTTAAGTAACATTCGTTATCTCTTTTATATAGTCGAGATCATGTTGTTGTAAACGACAACTAGAGAGCCAGACTAAACCTTTCGCAACGAAATTGATAGAATTGACTTAAAACAAGTTTAAGCTTCCGAATGCTTCGAAAAAGCAACTTCAAAGAAAAACTCATGGCTTTGAAAGGCTTCCGTAGAACTTTTGCTGAGGAAACAATAAAACTAGCGGCTGCACACATGCGCTTTAGAACTAGTAACCGTTCTTCTCGGTAGGAAAAAACATTGATACAAATAATAAATTTTAGCCTTAAACAAAACTTTGGTCTTCTTAAATAGTCAGTGAATAAAAAAGTTGTACAATTGCAGCGCATGCTTAACATTAAGCATAATTATAAAACGTTTTTTCATGCAGAGTTTTTTGCGCTACAAATCATTAAACATAGTTTTACTTATCTAAACTTCTTAAAATAAATATTTTTTCAACATGCTTGATTTGGAGAAAAGAGAATACTAAAGTATCTAGTAAAATGTTTAAACAAATAATTTAAAAATATAATAAAATTTACTTTTTTGTTAAAAAAAAGTAAAATACATGCTTTTTCTGTTTTTTTTTAGTTCACAAACACAAAAGTACAACCAATGTTTGTTTTCAATAAATTTAAATTAGAATGACTTAGAAATAAAGAAACTGTAAAATTGCTTCAATACAATACATACACATATAATTAAAATATTTAATACATCCATACAAAACATTTAAAGAAAAAAAAATTATTATAACACACTACATCTACATTAAAATATATTCTTGTTCTCTAAGCATATGCATGGCATCAGAAGGTGCTAAATATTTTACTGTTCCTAAAAAAGATTAATTAAAGGGGGGAAAAACAAAATATTCATTAGTTACAATTAAGGCAAAATAAAATGATAAAGGAAACAAAATTATAATTGTGTTAACTATGATTACGGTGTACATACATACATATTTGTATTTATTAAAGAAAGTTATAACGAATTAAACAAGCTAAGGGATACATAAAGCACAACATTATAGGGTTTCGATTTTGGCACTCTTTACCATAAATCAGCTCTTAAAAGAAAACTTATGAATTTTAACAAATAGGTTTGAAATACGAACTTAATTTCCAGTTAATGTGAAAATGCTAGTCAATTTGATAATAATAAATAAAAATAATAAACAAAATTATTATACAAAGACTACATTTGCATTAATAAAATTTACATCATATTGGTGGCATGGACTTTTTGTTTGTTTCATGAAAAATTTCATCAGTGTAGACAAATAGAAGAAAGCAACAGAATTATTATATTATTTGAAAATTTGTCGAGTAAAAATCATGTTTTGTAGATGTTTAACTTATTGTTTATTGACTCATATGAAATTTTGTACGACAAATATGGATTTGGGAGTTTTCTCAATTTTTTTTTAGTTATGGGGAAAAACGATTTGGTAGAGCTAGCAAACTATCGATAGTCATCTCATTCGATATTTTCAATAGTTTGATGTTATTGATACAATCGATAGTATAGAATTTTTTACGAAAACCATATTAATTCTCAAATTCGTCCTCTTCTAAAAATATTCGCCTGATTTGAAATAAAAATTAAGGTATTTCGAAATGTTTATAATTTTTGTTTACTTTGTGCTTACATACAATTCCTGCGTACCTGGTGTTTTGTCAACATAAAACTAAAAACATTAGGCTATCAGCCCCAGCTTAGGCGTCGTTGTCAGATAGAAACCCGAATTTGTAGTTATAATTTTATCTTTTTATACTTCTTATCGAGCTTAATGGAAACAGAACTATCGATGATGTCAATAGTACTGCGCTGATTATTTGCCAGCTATACAATAAGGTGGCACTTATTCTCATTTTGAGAAAAATTAAAAACAAACTTTTAATCCTTTTTTGTTTAATTGTTTATTGGGCAGCAATAAATATACAATTTTCGGTCATATTCATAAAAAAAAGTTTACTTTCGGTGTAATGTACACAATAGTTAATAAACATTTTTAGGCTATTGAACCCTTAATAAGAAACAGTTTTTAACATTTGTACATATTTTTAAATTTTAATACTCGCAACACCATCATAATTTCATGCTAATGTTGTACAAACATTTTTGAATTGTCCCGGGTAGACGAATTTATTAATAATTTTTTTTTCTGTTTTACATTAAATTAACTTCTCTTTATTTATAAAAATGTTTATTAGTTCTTGTATGAGATGAAATTAATAAATAATGAATTGAATAAACAAGAATTCACACGACCTATTTTTATAAGGGATCAAACAAATATTCGAATAACGACTTTTTTTGCGTTTGTTATCAAAATATGTACATCACTAAAATAATTTTTATTTTCACATTGAGTTTTTATTTTGTTTAATGGAAAACCTATGAAAAATTAAAATGGTCAGCCTTGTGATTTTAAAATCACAATTGTGATTTTATGGTGTTCTGAAAACCACAAAATTTTTACTTTTCGGTGTGAATTTGCTTTTTTGAAAACACAAGAAAACAGCTGGTGTTTTGTTTTGATGACATTTTTTTATGTATTGAAAATTAATGTCTTGATGAAAATACACTAAAATTATTAAAAATTAAAAAGAAATTGAAATGCCTGGAGCTTTGTGCTCCTTTATTTAAAAGAATCAAGTATATTTCTCGTTGATTGAGATATTTAGCTACTCTGGCAATCATCGATGTGTTTTCGAAGAGCTAAAACAGCTGACAACTAAAAAGTAAATGCAACATCACAAAAGCAAATAACAACATTTCTTGCAATAAAAAGCATCTTAAACATTTTCATGATTTCAATGAATTTTTGTACAAAATTTCAAGTTTTATTATAAAAAGCAATAAAAAACATGTTAAGTTATTGTTTTAATTATTTTATTATGAATTTTAAAGCAAAATGAGTGCAAAAATAAGAAAGTGATTTTAAATAGGCAGCCACTTAGTTGACTGGTTTCAAATCACAAAAGTTCAAAAATGTTCAGAACACCTTTTTTGTGATATCAAATCACTTTCACAAAAAGTGATTTGCAGAACATACCTGGATGAATGAAAAATTTTTAGTTTTTGGAATAATATTGCTTCTAAAACAATTTATCTAACAATAATATAAATAGTTTTAAATGCAATGAAAATCAATTTTATGGTTTTTTTTTTCATATGGGACGCATGAACAGAACGTTGTAAAAGTTTTGCATTCCACATAATTTTCCTCTTTCCGAAATTATTAGACAATGTTTATGAAAGCACATGTGGTCTCTTACGTTTATAAACTACAGTTCTCAAATAAAGCCTGTACCATATTAATCGTAAAATTTATTGTGCAAAATAAATTAAAATTCCAAAAAAGACCTTCTATATTTTTTAAATTGTAATGCCAAATTGTCATTTTAACATTTAAATAAAGTTTTAATTGAAGAAAACCGGATTCTAATTCGTTCCACTAACCTTTTTTATTCTAAACAAAACAAAAGAAGATACGCGGAAGTGGAATACGGAACAGCTAAAATTTGTCAATCGTTTTAAATAAAGAAACCCTGATTCTAATTCATTTTGCTAACCTTATTTATTCTAAATAAAACGAAACAATTATTCGGAAGTGGTATACACAACAACCAAAACATTCGGAAATGTACACCTTCGAATAAAATATTGCGGATTCGGAATAGACAACCGTATTGATTAATGAGAATTTGTTAACAGTTTATTTTGCTTTTCCAGAAAATGATTTTAAATTAATTAAAATATTTGTTCTTATTATTTTTATTTATTTTTTTTATTGAAGCAACATCAAATACAGAACAGAAGATTTCAAACAGTTCTGTAAAATTCTATTGTCAATGGAATTATTTTTCTTTACTGGTAGTAAAAAATATGCAACAATGTACTTTATTTAATGAAAACAAGAAAACAGAAAGTGTCATTAACATTTAGTGCATGTATGTATGTAAGCAAATATTTGAACAATAATAATATTCTACAGTAAAAAGTCTTAAAACTACAAAATAAAGGCAAGTAACTTTAAACGAAACTGTGCAAATTGACTCCCAATTTTAAATAAAATTATCATTTTTTTTTCTTCTAAACGAAACCAAAACCTTTTTTTTTAGTTTTTAACAAAACTACTTAGGTTGTTTCATCAGGAACTTAAATCAATGTTGGTATATTTTGCTTGCTCATCATTATGTGTGCTTATATTGGTATTGTGGGTAATTTGATTATGTTCATTTAAATTATTAATTGCTAAAGTTTCATGTGCATTTTCTGGAAGAATTTGCTTACCATTATCACTATCAGTACTAGAGTGACGACGTTGCAAAAACATTTGCAAACAAACGTGTATTATAAAGGCAATAAAGGCACTAACACCAAATATTTCAAACGTATGACCGGGACCAACGCCGGTAAATAACAAACCACCTATTAAGCTGCCTGTAGAAACACCAACTCCCTCAAAAATTGCACCCACAAGACCCTGTAGAAGTAATATGTGGTGAGAAAAAATGTATTCAAAAAGCAAACGCTAAAAAACTCACCTGCATGGTAGTTTCTGTACCTGGAGGTGCTACTATGCTGGCATAAGAAGCCATGGTGGCATAAAATAAACCAAACGTTACACCATTTAACAATTCTATGGGTAACACATACCAGGGATCTTGTAGCATTGAATACAATATAAAGCGTACACCAAAAGCAAAAAGCACTAGGCTCATGGCATTAACATGACCAATTTTCTTAAGAATCCAACCAGAGAAAAAGAAAAATGGCAATTCACCGCAAAAACATTGTATACACATGACCGCTCCTTGTAGAGTTTTCATGGAGGTTTCTTCACAACCTGCCAGTTCTTCTAAATGCCAAAAGAGGAAATTCCATATGAGGGCTGTGCCGAGACCTATACAAATACACCATATAAAAAATATGACACATCGAATGGATAGGAACATTTGACCGACATCTTTTAGAATGTTAGAAGAAAGATGAGTTTGTGTATGCTGGAAAGATATATGGTTAATTTCAAATGAATCGTTAAAATTTAAATGACTTAAATACCAAATAGTTAACCGATAAAAAGTTTAATGTTTTACTGTTACAAGACGTTTCACTAAAACTGTTATACAATCGTGAATAAATTAAGCAATAAACTGTTATAATTTTGAAGTATATTTTCTTTACTAATATCAATATTTTTCAAATACAAATATAAAAGCACTTGTACGAATTTTAAAATACAAAAAGAAAATACTTAAACGATTTATTTGCGGAAAAATAAGAAAAATATTTCAAATACAACTCACCCTTAACTTCATGGATGCCACTACATCGAAGGAAATTATTATCAATGTCATCCAAAATACTATTGTATAATCCTTATCAACACCCTTAGACATTTTATCGACTAAGACACCTGCAATTATGGAAAATATACCCCAACCCACAGAGCCAAACAGGCGTTGCTTGCCATACAAATGGGCACGTTCACCCAAAATACTGAAACAAATTGCATCACCAATGCTTACCACTGCTGCCATACCTATCCATGATATAATTAGCATGATAAAAAACCACCAGAACTGGTAAAGACCCATAGCGGCAGAGTTATTTATTACCGGGCTTAGACCTAATTTACTGTCCAAATATTTATCGTTGCAGTCCAAGCTGCAGGAAGCCTTGAAATAGTTTTTATCCTTAGGACAATACATACTAACATTTTTACCATTTATTTCACCCTTTATATGGGGTATAACAAAAAACATACATGCTGCCTCCACATTCAAGTGGCCCATATTCACGGTGGTCTTTATATCCATGGTGGTTGTAGTGTTCGGCATACAGTTAGAGGAATTCAACCAATTGTCACAGACTATGTCCCACATAAAAGGTTCAGCTTGACAATGTAGTTTACATGTTAAGTTTTTACTGGCATAGTAATCCCTGAGATCATTATCGATACATTTATCGAATTTGGAACAGTAGCGTAAATCGGCAACTCCAGCGTGACAATGAAATTCAATAGCTATGGGATCTTTTGGTATGGCAGGAGTAAACATGATGAGAAAGAAGGCAAATGCAGTTAAAATTTGGAATATGATAAATAACATGCGATGACGTTGATAACTGGAAGGAAAATTATAAATAAAAAAATTATAATTTAAATTCTCTAGATTTTTCTTAAATTTTGTCGATCTTAAATGAGGAAGTTAAAAATCGAACTAAATTGATAAAATTATGAATTCAACATGTTTAATTTTAAACAATTTTATAGATTACACAAGTTTTTATTTCTTTTATTTCAACAATTTTTTTAATTCAGCTAGCTAAAGTTAGAAAAATAACACTTCAGCAAACAATATTAAAAAAATGCTTATTTTTTTACTTAATTTACGATTAAAAACAAAATCAGACAAATAAAAAAATTATTTAAAAAAAGATAATCAGCTAACTGTATTCAGCGGGAGTTTTTACAATTATTAGCTGAATATGTGTTTTTTTATATAACGTATGAATATTTGATCAATTTTTGATTAATAATTAAATAAAAGAAAAAACATTATTTTTTTAAGTAGATTGTTGGAATATCAAATCAAGAATGATTTTTTGTATTTATTAGGGGAATATGAAAAAGAAACATATTTTTATAGAATAATATATTGCAAATTAATAAATTCAGCAAGGTGCATTAAGTTTAAGTAAGGTTTGAAATATAATTAAAAGAAATTCAGCCAAAGAAATTTTACTAAAAAATTAATATTTATAAAAACGGCTTTTTCAGTGAATTATTTACTATGTTGTGCGTAAATAAAATTCAACTAAATTAATGGGGAATAATAATAATTTTAATTCATTTTATAATTTTTGTTATGTTTATTGTAATAATAGGAAAATTAATTTAATGGAAAATATTTTGTTTATGTAATGTTGTAAATTAAATTACTTTTAATGAACCTCTTACACTTACCGATCAGCTATAAAACCGAACATTGGCTTAGCTAACATGCCTATTATAGGCAATACTGTATACATTGTACCCACAACTACGCTGGAATATCCTAATTGTTTTGCTAATGTGGGCATAAATGGAACAACAGGTGCAGTTCCTAAAAAGAAATAACAAAAAATACATTAACAAACTAAAATAAATCAATATAATTATAACAATTGGAAGCAAGAAAATGGATACAATATGGATTTAAGCTGCATTATAGATATAAACAAATATGTTACTCGTGTTAAATTTCAGAAAAAAATACAAATATCGATTCAAGACAAATATTTTCGTTATCACGGTTTTAACTTTCAATTCGTTTTAATAACACATTAATGTAAAACATTTTTTAATTTTTTAGTTTTTTATGATTTGTATGTATTTGTGTTTTTTGAAAATTTGAAAAATTTTTCAATAATTTTCACAATTTGATTTTTGTTTTGAAGTTTGTGAAATATAATTTTATTTTATTTTATTTCCTGACGATGCTACACAAAGGCGTAGCGAAATATTGGAAAAAATAAAATTAATATTTATTATAATTTATAATAAGGAAGATTTTATTGATGACCTGGAGCTTAGAAAAATTAGACATCATAATAACAATAAAGGTCAAAAAACTAGAATAAAGTTGATTGAAAATAATTAAAAATATATGTATGCAGATTAAACTTTAATTTGTATTAAAAAATTTCCAAACTAATAAAATCTTATAGATTTTAACAGTTCATGACGATTATTTCTTTTTATATTCTATTTTTTTATTTACTTCAATTATTTGAAATGATAAAACTTTATTATAAAAAACCCGTTTTCTTGTTCCAATAATAACGTGGAAAATGTTATTAAAAAATATATTTTCTTCTCCAGTAATCTGTTACCGGCCGCCACCACTTCTAACAGTGCACTCAGTTACAGAAAGCCATATTTTTGTGCCTGCCAGCTGAAGGCCAGGCACAGGTAACAGATTCCTGTCTCTAGGACAAGTAGGTCGAGCGTAGAGGGGTACGTGACCAAGAGAGTTATTGGATTCTAGTATGCGGACTCTGAATATCAGTCGATCCCCCGTTTTAAAATAGATTTACCCCTGCATATGGAGCTCTGTAAGGGTGGATATCCTTTTATCAATTACTCGGGGAATTTATTTTCCGAAGAAACTTTAGTTTTGATTGGCCTAGGGAGAAATAGGGAAAAATGCCTCGCGATGGATGGACGGGTCAATATCTAAAGGTATTTCTAAGACGCTACGCTATGAGATACCGATATTGATGGACAAAGAAGCCTCGCAAGAGGTAGAGAGGTTAATCTTTGTAGGAACTCCGGTGTTTATTGGCCACTGGAGGAATTCTGAAGAGGAGGACAAGAAAACCACGCAAGGAGTGGACGGATCAGTCTCCAAAGATACTCCTGAGGAAGATGCTGAGACGGTAGCGTACACTGTGTGTACGTGAAAAAAATTGTATTCAATTCTGATTTAAACTTTTCGGGCCTTATTTTATAAAACACAACTAAACGTCAGCATTTGAATTGAAAACAAACACAAATTTATAAAATGTTTAACATTTGTTTTGTTTTATATACATATGTATATATGAATGTGTGTATTCATTTTTCTGCCTTTGAAAAACCAATTAACGCCATAATCATGAGGCGTTGTTTTCATTTTCAAAAGTTTAAAAATTTGTATGGAAAACATTTCTATTTAGGAAGTTTTTTTAATAACAATGTTTCATTGTTTCTTTAGTGACCAACTAAAACAATTAGAGTGATTCAACTGGGAATAATAAATTTTACTTGTAAATGCATCTACTGCTTTAAGATAAGATTGTCTTTATCTTATAAGAAAAAGATTACGTTTAATAATTAAAAATTAATTCTAATATCTCTATATATGTATATGTAGGTATTTAAACAAAACTTAAGTCACTTAAGAGTAATAGTTTAATATATGCATTTTTGTTAAAGTATTTGAAAAATCGCTTTGTTTCTTATCGAATTTTATTGCATTCCCAAATCAATTTACATTGCAAAAAAACCCAGAACAAAATTAGAGTTGAAACTAATGAAGATAAAGACTATTATACACATTCATATAAGTATGTATGTATGTATGTATGTATGTATGTATGTATGTATGTATGTATGTATGTATGTATGTATAATTCCGTTGGTATACACAGTAATTGACATCTCAAAATAAATGGAACAATTTTTGTTCTTTTGTTGATTGTTTTTCGTTTGTTTTGTTTTCTAATATAAATTTAATTAAAACTTTTTAAACATTTTAAAGACCATTACATCTACATATGTATGCATTATACTATTGCAAAATAATTTTATTTCTAAGTGGAAAATTCGTGTCGTCACAAAAAACTTACTTAGTAGTTTTACCGGGATCATAAAACTTTTTAAATAGTTTCCTATTTAAAGAATGAACGATGAGCACGTGCTAAAAAGTTACAAAAACTTTGTGTCGCCAAAATAGCTAATGAAATAAAAACTTTATTTATTAAAATTCTTAACTTTTAAACGACAGTCCTTTATCGTTTCATATTTCTATTTACGTTACACCTCACTGAAACGGAATGCATATATAGAGTCCGAAAAATATACATAAGTATGTATGTATAAAAAATATTTTAAAGTATGAAGCCACATTAAAATATGTTTGTTTTACTTACCAGCATTGAATAAAAAATAATGCGCCTTCATAGGCAATAAATCCTTGTCGATTCTTGGTCTCATGGTAAAAATCTTTCTTGTTTGTTTTTGTTATTGCAGACGAAGTTCACTAATTATTAGTGTTAATATGTACTGGCATATATTAAATAATTACACTATAATTACAAGAACAGCAACTAGAACAGAAACTGTAGCAACAACAAGTTTAAATAAACCAACACTTGTTTTAATAATTACGAGGTTTATTTGTGTTGGAAGACCGCAACAGTAACACAGATTTTTACGCGATTACACGACCTAGCATGCCACAAAGTACTTCAAAGATTCCTGAATTTTATGCATAAAATAGAAATATGTATCTGATACATGGTTTTCCTTTTACTTTTAAATTGATTCCAAGAATTTAACATTTATTTAATTGCCGATTATAACATATATACATATGCATATAAGTATATATGAATGTATTTGCTTTGGCGTAAATGGTGTTGTGGTTTATTAATTAAGGGGCTTCTTCAAATATCCGGCTTATAGCTTTACTTTAATTTATCCCTTTAAAAATATAAAATAATTTTCTTCACTTTGATTTTTAGCACATTTTGCAAGCATTTCTCGTCTGAAATAATACTATGAAATACTTTTAACTTGTCTTGTTAATAATAAGCAACTAAATAGTTTTATGACAACTTGCTATGAAATTCACCAAAATGTTGAGATTATGAACGAAGAAACAAATAGTGCTGCCATTTTGCAGACTACAGTCCAACAAACAAAAGCTTATGCATTACACATCTAAAATGTTGATGAACAGTCGGAACGGTTAAAGTTAAGAGCGACATACAAAAGTGCGGTTTTTTAATAATTATTAATATTCGTGTTTTGAAACTTTGTAAACTAAATTTTTAAGAAGAAATTAATTTGTTAATAAATTCTAAATTTCTACAAGCATATATGTATATAGTAAAGTTTATATTAAAAACTTTTAAGTAACAGTGCGTCGGGAGTTTTTAAGAATTAATGGCCGCCAAAATTACTTAAAAATGTTTATAAACATGTTATAAGTATACGAAATAAGCAATTAGACAAAACATGGCGGTAGTGTGATGGGGCAAATTTTAAAAAGTTTTCCAAAGAATAGCTGAACATCGCTTAAAAATATATCGTAGGTGAGTTATTAGAACTAGGGTCACTACTGTTGAACTGATTCACAGATCTATAGTAACTAATGAATTACATACATAATTATTCTTTCAATAGCAATAATAATTTTGTATCTATATACAAATGTATATTGATAGTTATTGTTTTTTGCCTACAAAATATTACTACGCTTGTAGAAATGAAACGGTGCTACTTGGAAGTTAGCTTACACAACATCCTTAACAGCCTAGCAGGTGTTTTTCGAAACGGAACTTCCACTCATTGCAAATTTGTTTAATTGCCCTTGATTTATTTTTTACAAAAATCATACTTATTTACAAAGAATACACATGTTTGTTTTATGACGCCAAAAAGTATTATATTTTTGTGTAAACATAAACAATAGCTTATAATTCTTACATTGATAATTCATTAAAAAATATATTTTTTAAAAATGAAAAAATCTTGTTAGGAAATTGTCACTTGGGTTTGATAACAAAATCAGAAAACGGAAATAAGTTTATTAGTTCCATTTTTTTTTAAGAGAATTGATCGTTCTTTTATACATAATTAACTAGGGAAATAAAAAAGGATTGTATAGTTTTAATCATATATATGACTATAGTGTTGCTGATAAACATGAATATAATTTTCTTTTTCTTGTTGAGACATTTGGGCAATTAAACCATCATTTATTTGATCTAAAGAATGGGGACGACCAGCCACTAAAACAGAAGGAACATCATCGTCAGCATCCTCTTCAGATTCGGAATTGATAAAATTATTATAATCGGTTTTGGCTATAAATAAAAAAAATAATATAGTTAATTAAATATTAAGATTTATAGGAATCTTAAACCAACTCACCTATTCTGGCATTGTCTATATCATTTTCATCATCACTAGAATCACTTGAATTCACATTGGATTTAAGGCCTTTCATGTGATTTTCTTTTTGTCCTGGTTGCTTTTCATGTTGCAGCAAAACAGCCATAATATCTTCTTGTTCCTTTTTGCGATTGTTATTAAAATTGGAGGTAGATGAGCCAGAGACTCCGATTAGTTGAGAGTTATGTGCGGCTTCCTTTAATATGGCATCTGCATTATCGCCATTGTCTTCACTGATAACTGTACTCTCAGTCATCCATATGGGTCGCGCTTTGCGCTCGGCCACAGCTTCAGGCATATCATCGCCACCTATATTAATATCTACTCGAGTTTCTTCAACAGCGAAACCTTGATTGCGGGTAGCTTCACCCGACCACATTTGACCATCGCCTCTTTGATTGGCAGGTTTGTTGAGACTAGTTTTCAAAGCAACATACAAATATACAAAATATAAAATTAAATAAATGTATAAAATAAATCGCTTTACAATATAATATATCGAGTTTATAAAAAAAATGTTTAGGGAAAATCGTTTAAAATAAACTTATTTTAAAAGAACAAAACTTTAAAATAAATGCAAGAAAATATTACATATAAAAACTATTTTGTATAAAACTTAATATAGTATATTAAAACAAAATTACCCTCTAATAGTATCAATATCGACAGGTTCAGGTTCCAAAATTTCTGGCGCCAATTTAATTCCCTCTACTTCTCTTAAGAGGTCATACAACGGCTGCAATTGTTCATTAAAACGCGCCAACATTAAACGAGAATCTTTTTTAGGTATAGCCGAACTATCCTCTTCCACTGTACTACCACAATAGGTACAACGAAACTCGTGTGTGATAAAATCAAACAATTGATCTGCTTCCAAATCTGTAAATGTTTTATTACAATTCGTACACTTGAAACTAGCTCTACTTGTGGCATCACGCTCTTCTGTTTCCATACGTTTGCGCATTAAATCCAATTTATATTTGACCACATTCACAAATGTCTTATAGTTGATAAAATAATAATTTACTTTTTGTGCTTTACCATCAGGTCCTGTTTCCATTTTTAAACGTATTTGTATAAATTTATCGTTTCGCAGGGTGGATATTCGAGCACGCATTTGTTTCTTTTCAAATCGCAGCAATTCCGCAATATCATCTTCTTTCATACAAGGATTACGCACCAACATATCGATAATAAGAGCATCTTCAATAGTATAAAAGCCACGCACTACTAAGCGCGCCAATTGTTTTAAACTGCTAGGCACTTCGGTGACATATTTGATTTCGCCACTGGATGCTGAGGCGGGTGTAGAAGACATGAGGAAAAAGTTTGATATGAGCAAAACCTAAAAAGATCTAAAAACAAATAAAGACGTTTTCTTTAAAGATTTGGTAAAATTTTTTAAATATTAAATTTTATAATGCTTGGTAATTATTTACTTGTGGACTATTACAAATTTATCTTGCAAATTTCAGAAAATATAGAATTTTATTCAAAATATTTGTATAACCATTTTAAATAGTCCCTAAACTTTAATTAGGAACTCGAGGGATCTTTTAAATTCAAGCTCGGTTAATCCTTAAAAATAAAATACTTTTTGTACATAATAGTTACTTTAAATGGATTGCCCATAATTTCCCCGTTGTATAATAAAAGCTGCACCCCTGATTTATTGAGAATGCTTTTGCAATATCAACATGTTGTTTCTCACAAAGTCAACATATTCCTTAAGTCCCCACAATATGGCAATCGTTCTCTTTTTTAATTCTCACCACATGTTGCCAGCAAAATAATTTTTTGTACTCGTCATGAATGGAAAATTCAGTATTATTGTACATATTACAGTACTTTTTGTGGGAGCAAAACACCAAAATATCGGCCAAATATATAAATTTCACTTTTAAAAATGTTTAATTCAAAGAACGTCAAAAATCACTTTTTTCACCAACTTGTTAAAAGGTATGCGACCTTATATATACATATCTGTATATGCGTAACTTTTTTAGTAGCTCTCATAATAGAGTGTAAAGAACGGCCCTTTACAAATTATAAGACTAATCAGACTAAATTGGATTTGACGCTTGGCGGTATAAAAATATTTATTATTCATTTACGTTTAAATTCAGTGTTCATTGAGCAAATGGAAAAACATTTCATCCACTTTGCATAATGATAAAAAATTTGTAAATTGTTAGTCACATAGTTGGTAAAAAGTACCAAGACAAAATTAAAATTTTCCATGCCTGGATCATCCAACTCATCCAACACGTACAATTTTCATTTGACATTTGCAGTCAGTCGAATTTTATTTTGTTAAATTCTTACCTCGCCTAGTGTTGTGTTGTTACTGTAGCTGTGCTATCTGGCTCTCGTTCGTTGGTTGTGTGTGGATTCTTTGGAAAAAAATTTCGTAGCAATTTTGTTTTAAGCACTTTTTCACATCTATTAACAAAGAAAACAAGAAATCTTCATATAACTGGACATTATATTAGGTTAAAGTTTCTTTGTATAGAGTTTTTATAAGGAGTTGTCGACTTTATACAGGATAAATGAATATTTTTGCAGACGATTAAGAAAAACGCACCGACCGCAAAAGTATGCGAAAGGCGAGACAGGGTGATTATGCATAGAAAATGGCTAGAGGGCAAAAAGTTGAATATGACGAACAGCTGTTCAAATGTATAAGCGAATTTTATGTATGTGAAGCAGTGTGTGTTTGGTGGATTAGTGGTGGAAGTTTTTTGAGTGTCGTTTAGGAAAAAATTGACCACAATTAAGCTGTTAATATTGAAAGTGAGTCCAATACGCTTGTAAGACGTTTGATTTTATTTAATTTTCGAAGACCGTGTGGAAATTAATTATATTTGTAAATACTTTCTCGGAAGCTTAAATGGAATTAAAACGTTTTATATTGAGTGGAACAGGCTCTTTCAAAAGTTGGTTATAATATACACACATATCGTCACCTAAAATGCAAAACAACGTATAATTGAACAAAAAATAAATGGCAACATCTGCGGTTACTGAAATCTATTCTTCCAGCAGACTGTCAATACTTATATGATAGTGTATACCTTTCGGGTAATTGATAAATAGTTTTATGTCTTATTTTTGGCATGTTATTCTGTCTCTTTGGAAATTTACTTCTTATTTTAAATCTACTTTACAAAATTAAAAAAAAAATAATTATAAAAAACCTTGCAGATGTTATTAAAAAAAAAGTATAGATATACATATTTATTTATGTTAATCCGGATTTGAGTATTTATAGTATGTTTCCATTTTACTCGGTACGATTTGATTTGAGCAAAACATTTCGAAGTGTTTCCCTTACATCATAAGTGCTTTTGTGTTCGAATTTTCGAATTCAATTTGATGTTTATGCTGTTTTATTGTTTTTCAATATCAAGTAAACAAAATTTTGTTTTCAACAACGTTGAATGAAAACTATAGAAAACTGTAAGATGCCATTGAGGCGGTGATAAATAATGCTGTATAAAATAATAATATGATGACTATAGTGTGTAATTAGTTTTTATAAAAATTGATTCGGAAGGTATTTTCTTTTACTAAGTATACTTTTTCTCTTTTACTTCGAAAACAAATTGGGCGCAACTACATATTTGTATATTCATATACATATAAGGAAAATGGAGAATTTTTTGATTTTATCATTCAGTATAAATTAGTGACCCATACATAGTTGCATTTGTAATCATGCATGCAACACAGTGTTGTACATATAAATTTCGACATATTTTGACGAAAATCAAGTCGTTTGAAGTATTTTAAAACACCTAAGTGGAAACACACTATTAGCTTTAGTATCTCAAATATCCATTTTATGTAGATTTTTTACTTATTCCTTAAACTTATAAAAACTAATGTTTTGCCTATTAGGTAACGATATATGCACTCATCCATAAATATTTATGTACATGCATCGTATTCGTTAGTTTGTTTAAATGAATTTATCTATATTATTTTACTAGCTTAGCTACAATCATTTCTTGCATTTGGTTTAAAACAGCCTGAACATTTAAAAACAATAGATGTCCTTTTGAGTTATGAACTGTGATAAAAAGTCACAACAATTTGTTTGTTCAACCTTCCACTGCATTTTTATCATTCCTGTGCAAGATTGCAATAGTAAAAACATTCTGAAGCCGGATAACACCTTGGCAGTTTTTTCATTCCGCTCATAACAAACTCAGAAAATAACACATTAAAATGCCAATATATCTGTGGTTTTCATGAATACGCGTAAATGTGTTATTATGGACATTAAAGGGGTGTGCAGATAGCAAATTTATATAATGCAGGTGCTTTTTTTTTTGAACAGGAATAGTTCTGATTCAAAAAAGATTTAAAAACACAATACATAGTAATCATATAAGTTTTTATAAACTCAAAATAAATGTTTTTGGAAGTAAAAACGTATGATCTAATGGCCTTTTATATGTCATACTTCGTTAGTGCTGAAAACTATAAATTTGGAACTTATTGTTTTATTGTTATTAAAGTTGTTCGAAAAATGTATAGTCAACTGTAAAGAGCGTTTCAAATACAACAATTTGGCATAATGTTATTTACTAATGAACTCACACACATAGAGGCGGACACGCGTAGTCAGAAACACCTAATAACAAGAATTCATACACGAGCGCTTAACACAAGCTATGTAAACGTGTCCGCCCTTCCAATTATTAAACAACATCCAAGATATTAGTAAACGATATCATCGTCATAACCAACAGGCAACAACAAACCAGCAACAATATTTAATAAAACATATCCCTAAATATGAACTTTTAAAATACGTACATATCGCTCATTTACTGAAACAATGTCATAACTCATAAAATTCCATTTCGAGATAAAAGCGGTTTAAGTTTTCTAGGTGCTCCCACTACCTAACAAAAAACGTGAAAAGTAGAAAAGATAAAATTTATACACAATAGATATAAAGCATGACATAACGCTCAATAACCTCCAAATATGCATTTTTTGAGTTATGACGTTCTTTGAGTAAATGAGGGATATTTATTTTATACACACATGTTAGTTACCCCATATTAGGAATCTGGTTTTTTCCCTTCCAAGTTTTATGTTGTTGCAGTGTATTCTTATATTTTTACATATAATCTCAATTATTTTAACCGTTACCCACCCCACCATGTAGTCTGGAGCTGCCTGATGGGGGGGATGAATTCCTTAGATTTTTCGCTTTCCCCTTTTGGTAAAGAAAGTTATTTGGAGGTAAAGATAGAATTTATTATTTTAAATTAATGTCAGTAAATATTTGGTCTTTATAAGCAATAAATATCTAAAATAATCGCAAAATGTTCTTTACATATTTGGAATCTAAAGCTTAAATTTCCAATTATTAAACATATTAATAAAATAATATTTAATAATTATATAGTTCACAAAAATGAGAAAAATAATTCTGTGGAAATAAGGATAAGTGCTTATAGTGGAAGACCAAGGTACGCGACATGCAGTCGCGGGTTGCGGTAGCATTACAAGCACATAACATTAATTTGTTGGTACATTGAGAAAGCGTCTGCGAAATAACGGGAAAAAATGTGTTCGTCGTCTTCTGATTGGAGTATACGTGTAGATGTTCCTGTTCACTTAGAGCATCATTTTTTGGGTCTCATCGGGATTGCTTCGATGCTCTCACCATAGTTTATGTACGGGTGCTCACACATATTTCTTATTTTGCCTGTGTGTGTTTTGTTTGTGTAATGCCATAGCAGAGTTGTTCGGACAACTCTGTTTGAACACGACGCGACCATCAAAAGCGACGGTTTTCACTAACCAAATTCCTGTGCGAACAGCAAAATATACGATGGCTGAACAGATTTAAGGCTAGTCAAGACGCCATGTAAAGGATTAGTTTTTTTACAAAAATATTCCTAAAAAAATGTGGACGCATCAGAATTATGTGCATTTAGTAATGCTGTGAGAAGCGGCCGCTAAGGCAAAGTAGAAATTTGTCCAACTTTTTTCTTTGCTGTTTGAAATAATGAAAGTCTTCAAGAAATTAAGATAAATTTAAAAAAAACGGATAAAATAGATGATGAAAAATTAGTGATTGAATTCTACTGAATATAAAAATAAATTTAAAAGAGCAAAATGCAATGGTACACCAAAATTTAAATATTTATATAATCTTTAGAGGCTGTTTGTCATTTTTAAAAATACAATAAATAATTTAAAAATATAATATGTATGGATGTATTTCTTTAAATATACCGGCTGCATTTGCCAACCAAAAAAAAAAAAAAAAAATTAAGCGGAAAACTGAAGAGCAGATATGCGCCTGCGGCCTCATGCCGTGTATATTGGTCTTCCACTAATTGAGATGATGATTTAATTAATTTTTTCCAAATTAAGAGAATCCCTGATTAAAGTTTCACTTAAGTATTTAGCTTAATTTTTCGGAAGGTTGTATTGCAATAAAATCATGTCTATCTTTTTCATTAGGAAAAGTAACTTAACTCAACTTGCAATTTCGTTGGGAAGGACAAATTTACGTTAAGCACTTTTTTCTTGAAATAAAATTTCAACTAAAAAAATCATAATAAAACAAAAATGCTACAAAGTTAAGAAGTACACCAACGTAATTCTTGTTACACGAACCACCCACCATTAGGTGCATTAGTTTTTATTTGTTTGAGTTTTATTAAAAAAAACTTACTTTAATAATAATTTTTTTAGTTTTATTTTTCGTTAAAAAAGAATGATTATTTTTTAAATTTTATTTTTTGCTTGGAAAATAACTTTTGTCTTATTTTATTAATTTTTGTCAGTTAAAGACGATAATTTTCTCCATTACAACTGATATTAACTGATTTAAAGTCAACAGTATATTATCTACAGTGGTACATTCTGATTTGTTTCTTATTAAGGATGTCTGGCAGTCACAAAAGAATTTGGATGCTGCAAAAAAAAAAAATACCAGATGAAAATTTAAACGCAGTCTTAGCCTTGGCATATATACGGATATTCTCACGGTATTCGTATGTATGGTGTTTTAGCCAACTGACTTCTCTTATACCAGTCACAGCTTAAGTGTTTTTTTTTTTTTTGCATTTAGCTTAAATAGTATGCGCTTTAATTTCTAATATGTAATAAAACTCTACTTAATCTACTTGGAAAAAATGCATAAGTTTTGAATAAACATCAAAACAAGTTTCAGGGATGGCAAAATGACACTGAAAATGTTACATAGCCGAAACTGGTTTTGTCTTCAAACCAAACTTGACGAGGGATGACAGAAATGCGTTCCAAAAATCGACATCCAAACAACTATTTATTACAAAAAACACTTTCAAAACTACGTTCTTCCGTTTTCCAATTTTCGTGGATGTTCTAATTTTTATTTTGTTTTTTTTTTTTACTATAAGGATTTTCCATTTTATTATACTTTTGTTTTTAACGATGAAGTACTTAAAACCTTTTGCTTTCGTACACTCTGACGTCGGTAGACACAACAAATAATGAAATGTCGATGACTAAAACAAAACAAAGACAATTTCTATACAAGAAACATTAACGTAAATAAGAATCATAAGTATGTACATACATATGTATGTATTAAGGAAATAAGAACAAATACTACGCAATCAAGCCAGTTAACGGTGTATAAAGAGATTGCAAAGGCGTAGTAAAAACTAAGGACTGTTTTAAAAGAAATAGCGGTTATAGCAAAATGCCTATTATTTATACTCCCACTTTTTTTCAACACGTCATAAAGCAGAAAAGGGAAATTTATAACAAGTCTATAGCATTCTCTTGCTCTCTTCTGTTGTTCCTAAGGTGCTGTTATAATATGAGTTGCCATGTGTTAAATTGTTTTGGTATTATATTGCGTAGTTGTGTAATAAACGTTTTTTTATGATTTAATGGAAAAAAATATACGAAGCCAAATAAAAATAAAATGTTCGTTAAAAAAAAATCATTGCATATTTTGTGTTTTTCACTGTTTTAAAGCAAATTCAAAATATGGTGGATTTTAAATTAATCATCCTATCCTTGTTTTATTTGGCGTCGTCGCCACTATATGACACCATTTTGAGTCGGAGATTTTAAAACGGTATTCCCTTTTTCGACGTCAACATTTATCGATGTTTTTTATTATTAATTGCTGTGTGTAGGAAAATGTGACGCCGTTATTGTGTTGTGTCGGCGCTGGTCTTGCCGTCGCATTCTTTATAAACGTGTTTATTTGACAAAAAAAAGTTTTAAATGCAAAAACTTAAATAACCAATCAATTCATGCAATGAGTGGAAGAACTTAAAAAATCCTTACCTGAAATGAGTCTTTCAAAGAGGATCTACTCTATATAGTTTTAATGAGCAGTGGGTTGCTATTTCGACTATACTAAATACTCTTGGCCCTCCAAAATGAACTCAGGTTGAAATCATTCCCATTCAATCAACAAACCTCACAGAACGAAAAATGATGCCGAAGATGGCCCATAGCTGAAACGGATTTGTCCCGAAAGCAAACTTGACAAGGGATGATGGAAATTCGTTCCAAACACTCATCTGCTGAGAACCCTGCTCTTGCTCCACTTTTTTAATTTGGCTATAACGTTTGTAGCACATGCCAAAACGCTGACTTTTTGATTCTGAAATATTTTTTTTTAACATTTAGAAGAAATAAATTACAATTCTTCCAAACAATTAGTACGTTCTTTAATCGGCTAATCAAAATATGTATGCCTTCTGTCTGATTAATTTTCTTTGTACAAGTTTTTTTGGTTTTCTTCCTCCCTGGAATCCGAATTTAACATGAACAAGTGTTCATGCCTATCAAGTGTACATTTTAACACTTCGTCACTTGGCTGTAGACTGATTGATCATTGATCAACAATGATGTGGCTTTTATTGCCATAAGCTCACATCAACAGAGATGTGTGTGTCAGCTCACATTAACACAGACGTTCGTGCGCTCTCATCAACATAAATTATTATTATTATTAATGTATGGGGGGATATCGAAGCACACCACTTACTTTCTGGGTCTCTTTTCGACCCCCATTTCGCTCCTCAAATTGATTTCAGGGAACTGATCCGTAATCACAGCCACCTTACTCTCAATTGAGTCTCGTGCTAGCCCTAGCCTTTACACTTGACTAAAGTGATTTCAGACTGTCGACTGGTAACTGTCGACACTCTTCCTCATCACGGAGTCTTTTGTAATTGCTAGCATTTGTATAAGGCTTAGTTCCCCCATGGCATTCACATCTAACAAGTGTCTGCCCGTGGTCTTAAGCCTTATGCTAGCCAGTGCTGGACATTCACACACAATGTGCGCTACCATCTCAGCCTCTTCCAGGCATAGTCTGCAAGTATCACCTTCTACGACTGTCATCTTAGCCAGATGGTACTTGAAGTTTCCATGTCCTGTCACTAACGCAGTGATCCAGCTTAAAGTAGCCCTATTATACCCGAGTATCTTGCTGGCCTTCCTGCCGAGGGGCTCTTTGAGCACCATTCTAGCCTGTCTACATGTGGTATTCTCCCTCCACCTATTCAGGTGTAATCATCAACATACATGCTCGTGTCCATAGCATAACCAATGTTCACACAAAGTACCAACTTTCATGTACATATATTGAGCTGTATTATTGCGTACGTCGTCTTACAAAAAGCTAGCCTTTTTATTTAAAAGACGTTAAAACGCTGAACAGAACACTCCGATAAGAATTTATTAGTAATAAATTTATTTCGCTAAAAGTCAGAAGAAATTAAAAATTTTGTAATGGGAATTTTTTTTGTATCAAGAATGAACGTATTTGTAATGGGTCGATTATGGACATAGCAACCAAACTTCAGTTGCGTTGCCAGTTGCAGAAAATATTGTTACAGATGGCCACTGGGAACTCACAGCTATTAATATAAACTAAACTGAAGTTCGGTTAATTTTTATGTAATCGACCATAAATTCGCAAATATTTACCAAATTAAAAAAAAGAAGCTAATTTTACAAAAAAAAAGTCAGCTGTAAATTGATAATTACTCAAAAGGATAAACTTAACAATTTCGGTAAAACTATTTAAATTAAATGATCATCAGTCTTATTAAATTGCATAATTAAAAAAAACAGAAAAACTCAAATACAATTCACGGTAAAAATTTTAAGTGTCTATTGCTTTTAATTTTTTATTTTGTATTTGAATATAATAAAGTATATTTATAAATTAAAAGTTTTTTGTTGCTGAAAAATCATAGCAACAGTAAAAATTATAGCAATAAGCAAAATAGTACTAAACATCTGGTTTTCCCTTTCTTTTTGGTCTAGTAATAAGGAAACCCCTCTCTAGATTTCTATAAAAAACACTCACTTTTTTGTCTTTCTCTTTGCCATAAAAACGAAACTCTCAGACTTTTTTTTGGGTTACTTGTTTTCTTTCTCTTTGTTTCATTTCAATAACAATGGAGGGTGCTTTCTTGTTGTTATTTTTCCTAACGGTATTATCATTATCTACAGCATATTATGTGGTGTTGTTGCTCTTTTGTATGACCATTTAACATACAACATTTCGCAAAACAAAAACATAACAAGTGCGCAAAATCCTTTTCTCAAAAATTATTACTCATTCGTACAGTTTTTTTTAGGATATTTTCGTTGTTGTTGTTCTTCTCCTTGTTGGTTTAGTAGCAAAATATCACTCTTTGATTTTTAAACAAATTAAGTTGTGTGAAATGCAGTTTTGAGTCGTGCGCTGTTTTGTTCGGTTATAAAACGGAAAAAAGTCAAACAAATTTAAAATAAAACAAAAAGCAAATAACAGCAAATTGTTAACAAAAAGAATTCTGTTCAAAATTATAGAAATAAGTGAAGGAAAATATTTTTTCTAAATAAAGAAATATGTACATAAATTTTAATAAAGAAAAAATTATTTAAAATTTAAAGTTTGTGGCTGCCTTAAGGAATATATTAATAAAAAAAAGGTGAATTAGTTTATTTAAAAAAAAGTCCATCTCATATATATGACAATAAGTTTTTAGGGATAAAACACTTTAAAGTGAAAAAACACCACTTTTAACTTTTTCTAAAGACAATTTTTTATTAAATTATCAACTATTTTTTGACGTAACTTAAATATGCTATTGAAAAAAATTTATATTGGACTGTCGAGCACGTGGTTTCTGCGTTAAAATTCAATTTCCAAAAAATTGCTTAGGCAGTGTTTTATAACTTTTTTTTTTTAATTTAAGGTTTTTCCAAAAAAAATTTCTTTCTAAATTTAATATCCTGCAGCCATTATTGTGTTGTTTTTCACATATCGCAGATATGTATTAAATAATATTTTCTTGTTGTTGGTCCTGTGTTATGAAGGACCCCATGTGTTTTTAGTTTTGGTTTTAAAGCATTCATACATATGTGTATATGTATGTATGTATGTGTGTGTTAATGGGTGTAAATGTTGTACAAGTTTTTCCTTTCTATCAATAAAGCAAAAATATTGTTTACTTCTGTGATGTCATTTCTAGTTACATTTTGCACCCTTCATATGTTTATCGCTAGAGAAATGTTTGTGTGTGTGTGTGTGTGTGGGTGCGTGTGTAAATTCGTATATTAAATTTTGTTGCTTACTTACTTTTCTTATGCCGTCAATGTCCTGTTAAGCAATGGCATGGCTTAAAAACATACATACAAATTTTTATTTTTAGTTTCACTGTTGCAGCTGATGTTGCATTTCTTCTTTACCCTGTTTAGGCCAACCATGCAGATCTAATCAGCATTGGTAATTATGTAAAAACAAAACAAATACAAGCAGACACAAAACGATATAAATAAGTATATACTTAAGTATCTAAATAGCAAATAGAAAACGGGACGTGTTTTTCGATGGATTTAAAATAATTAAAGAAAAACTTGTAATATATTATTTAATGTAGGGGGGGGGGGGGGGGGGGGGCATATCGAAGCAGACCACTAACTTGATGGCTCCCTTTTGGACCCTCTTCTTTCAATTGATTTTAAGCCAGCGATTTTTAATTTACGACAATCTTACTTTCATTGAGTCTCGTGCTAACACTAGCCTAGTGATTTCAGGCTATCGGCTAGTGACTGTCGCCATTCTTGCTCATCAGAAAGTCTCTTTCACTTTTAACAATTCACATTTAACAATTGTCTGTCCCTGGTCCTAAGCCTTATGCTAGCCAATGCTGAACATTCATCTACAATGTGTGCTACCGTCTCAACCTCATCTTCAGGGGTATTTGGAGACTGACCTGTCCACTCCTTGCATTGTTGTCTTGTCCATCTTTTCACAATTCCATTGGCCGATAAACACCGGAGTTCGTAAAGAGATTAACCTCTCCACCTCTTGCGAGGCTTCATTGTCCGTCTCCATCGGAACCTCACGGTCCAACGCTTTAGAAGTACCTTTAAAGATTGATCCGCCCACACATCGCGAAGCATTCTTGTCCATCTCTTCCGCATTCCTCCTTTGGACAATTAAAACTGGACTTTCTCTAGAGATTAACCTCGCCACCGCTTGTGAACCTTTCTGCTTCGTCCCTGTATAGAGCTCCATGTGCACGGGTAAGTCTGTATTAAAACTAAAGAATGGCTGGTATCCAGAGTTCGCATTCTAGAGACTAAGAACCCTCTTCTGCACGTACCCTCTTGGCCAAGCATCCCTGGCGTGTGCTAGCAGATACAGGAACTTGTTATCGGCCGCCACCTCGAGGAGTGATAAGTCAGTGGTTTTGACACTACACTTAGTTATGGCGAGCCACACCATTGTGCCTGCCACCTGACGGCCGTTTGGTGAGCAGAAAACTCTGAAAAATTAACAGATTAAATGCAATAGCAACATTACCAAGATTATATAAAAGGGACCGCAAATGTTATTGTTACCAATTTAGCTATCTTAGCTATCATATTATGGGGGTAATTGGAAATTCTGTACGTTAAAATACATGAGACATGATAATATGTTTTTTAAAACATCATTGTCGGGTCATTAAAACATTTTCAGTTATTAAATGCTAATTGAGTGAACAAAATTTAAAGTGTGAACATACAATTTTATAACTCAATTAAAATTTTAATTGACTCAATTAAGGCGCATGTGTGAACATACTATTCGTATTAATTGCCAGTGCTACCAGATGATTTGCATTACAAATTCACAGTTATTTGAACAGTCGAATATTCAAGCAAAATTTAATGGCAACAACTTTAGGCTTTTGGCGAAAGTACGATTTTAAATACAGCTCTAAAAATTTTATAAAAAAATTACTAATTAGAACATATTTTATACTTTTGTATTTGTTATGGCAATTAGTATCGTAGCCGAAATAAGATTCTAAGCACTCTTGCTTATATAAATAATTTAACTGAGACTTTTAATTAATACCCGTTTATTCGAATTCAGTTAATACAATAGAAAGATTATTTATAGTGAAGCGTGAAGCGCTTTAAAATTTGTACTTTTCCCGACTTTTTCTTTGCTTGCCAAACCACTCGTCCGTTAGAATTGAAATGAAGTTTTTCTTCGCTATTGACATTTACACTACGATGTTAAGTGCACCTGTCAACGGCGGTGGCGAGCGTTTCGGCAGCAACAGTATTATTTATTAAAATAATTTTATAAGTAACCTTGAAAAACAAGAACTTGGCTTAAGAAACAACTGCGTCGCTGGTTGAAAAATTAAAAGTAACTAAAATGCAAACTCCATTCACCGTTTTTCTATTTTACATAGACATGTGGAACGAATTTCCATCATATCATTGTCAATTTCGGCATGGACACAAACCAATTTCGGCTCTGTGCCTTTATGATTCTTGCAATTAATTGCATTTTTTTTAATTAAGCAAAATCTACCCCTTCTTTTTTATTCAAAATTAAAATAAATGTATCATCCAACATTGTAATAATGAGAATTATAAGAAAATTATTTTTTTTTTACTTTTGAATAACCAACAGAGTCACTCATTGTTATATAATATGTTCTATTGTAATTTCTTTTGTTGTTTTGCCTTCATTTTTTTAGTTGAGAACTTGGAAAATATAAATAAAATTACCATAATTAAGGACTTCAAGTTATGCACATGAGTCACATTTATGGTATTCCCATATAAAAAGGTTTGTAATTTCTTTTTTTGTTGCTGTTGCTTTTTGTTCGAGGGTGGTCCAAGCAATATCTGGTCTGAAAGTTAAAAGAATACGCAAGTTAAGTGTGCTTAATGTAATGAAAATATTTGAGATTTTTCTTGGTACTGGGCGACCGTTTGAGGTGATCAGCTAAGAAGTGTTGAAGAAAATCCACGGATGCGCACTAGTAGACATAATAGGTATATTAAAAATACTATTCGTCTCATACAGGGGTTTTATCTCGGTGAATCGCGCCACGAAATTCCCAGATATTTTGCCAATTTTTTTTTTGCGATTCCCTGGACTTTTTTGTGGGGATTACTGAGAAATAAAAGTTACGAAAACTTGCATCTTTGTAACATTTTGCCAATTCATACAACTATGTTGAGTTGTAAACAACAAGTTATTATGAATTGAAATCCTATTAGCCAATTAAAAAAAACTAAAAAAATTTAAAACAATTTCACTGCAAAAATTAAGTATTTAAATGTTTCAGCATTGTATAGGGTGTTTTTAAGCCCGGTAAAACTTACGAAAGGTTTTACTTTCGAACGAACTGTCATACTGCTGTCACTCTGGCAAATCATCATAAATTGATTGACGCATGAACAACGCTATCAAATTATCGAGATTTGCTTTGAAAACCAAGACGACTTCGTGATTCTGTTGGCGCACATAATCGTCCATCTGAGCAAGCCATCCGTCGGATAGATTTCATAATTTTTACTCTCTAAATGGTGCAATAATACTGTCCCGATGTTTCAAAATTGTGTATAGTGATGAAGCTAATTTTTGGATTAACGGGTTTGTTAATAAACAAAATTGCCGCATTTAGAGTGACATCAGTCTACAACAGACCCTCCAGACTATTACATTAAAAAAAAAAAAATGACCGCAACCCTCGGCTTATTGAAATAAAAATTTGGCGATAAGTTGATTTCGAGATATGGTGCTGTCAATTGGCCTCCAAGGTCGCGCAAATTGACACCTCTCGATTAGTTCCTGTGGGACCACGTGATGTCACTGGCTTGTACCGCTAAACCAGCAGCAATTGACACTTTGGAGGCCAACATTGTTCGCGACATACGGCCCGCAGTTCTCGAAAAAGTGGCAAAAGATTTTACGTCCAGAATGCGCTCCGTCAATCCGCGGTGGCCATATGTTCAAAATTAAATTTAAATTTAATGCCATGTATTTTTCAAATAAACAGTTTTTTTTATTTAACTTTGTGTCATTTTTAACAATTTTACAATTTATCGGTCTTAAAAAAACAACCTATATACATATATGTATGTACATACATTATGCGACTTAAAATATTGGATTCCAGACAGACCAAGAATGGATCGCTTCTAGGGGAAGGGAATGAAATAGCCAAGACAAAAAAAAAATATTATGCCGTCGTATTACTGCGTTTAACTGACGTTATGACAATGAAGAAGGTATTTTTTTCTTAAGAATCTGAACTTACAACCCAGCTACTATTATTGGTGATTGTTCTGAAAAACTCTTCGTTTTGAAATCGACAAATTTAAAAAACGAAAACTAGTGTCCTCTTAATCAGGCGATTTAGTGCATTCGAAGTTTAGTACGAATTAAATATCTCAAACATCTAAAACATAAAAGCCAATTAAAAATTTGCAATAAGTCAGCTTTTTAGTTCAATTCTTTGCTAAAATTTGGCGCTTGCCAAAACGTTAGGTTTATCAGAACATACCCCTATGGTGTGTATAGCGAGCGCTTGTGAAAGATTGATTTGCCTAGTTTAAGAAACCGGAAATTTTTACTCTCGAATATCGCAGAAGAGCTTTTGTTCTCAAATTGTTTTTGTTTTTCTTGCTAGCTCGCGTAGTTGTAGGACGACCCCCGTATTGTATACGACTTTTTATTTAAACATATGGATGTATTCTGTCTCTTTATAAAAACAATATTCTTTTGAATATTTGCATTATAATAGAAATGATATTTTCAGTCAAGAAATTTTGAAGTGGGCTTTTCGAAAGGGAGTATTTTTGCCTCTTAAGAGCGACAAGTTTCAAAATTGCAGAGTTTTAAAATTTGTTAAAAAATCGCCATCGAAATTGAATTTAAACTTTAACGAGAGAAATATTTAACAATGTTTCATTTTTAAAATTTACTTAGTTTTCGTTGCTCTGGCTGCTGATGCGTTGAAGTTTTTGTTCATAAAGCGCCAATAATTTACTGGATTTATTAACAATGAAGAGTCAGTCTTTCCTTTCTGTTTTATATTCACAAAAAAATCTCATAGACATGATTTGAACTTTATTTAACTTACATTTATTCTTTGAAATTAAATAGACTACCAGTGCCAGTAAGAGTATCTGTTATATCATCACACACATTCATCAATGTGAATGTGAATCAGAGTATTTTGTTTTTGTTTGTTTTTGGAAAAGTCTGAGCATATGCCCTCCTTTGCACTGCCGCCATTGTTTGAAAATTGAGAGTTCTTTTGAAGTATGTTGGCTAAATAGAAAAATGAAATGATAAAAAATAATAAGACAAAATCGATAGCTGTGTGGTTTGGTTGCAGTTACACAAAGTTTAATGATTCAGTAATTGTTTTTAAAGAAACTTGTTGGTTTTTTTTCTTTAAAAATAAATTTAATATAAATTTCAAGTATAATTTCGATGAAAGTTAAGCTATTTGATTGACCGTCAGCTGGCAGGCACACAAATATAGATTCTTAATTTGATATTCTGACAGAGCGATTTGATGTAGATTTTTGGAACGAATTACCGTCATGTCTTCTGAATGACAGAACGAAAATGACACTAAAGATGGTACATAGCCGAAATCGGTTTGGTCCACGGGCACACAATTGTCATATGTGAATGCTATGAGCGACCTAAGACTTAGACCAATGCTAGGAATTACAATAGACTCCGTGATAAGGAAGGCCGACTGTAGTGTGAGTGTATTAAAAATTGAAAGACAAAAATTGAACGTGTAAGGCCCAAGTTACATATTTACTGCTATTTTTGTAATGAAGTAGCACTGCTAAACTTCAGGTACTCAAAACGAATGAAATGAAAAATTTATAGGGAAATATAAAACTAAATCACAAAACGTATTTTTTGATAATCAATTTCAAGGCTGATCCGAAATTCGTTATTAAATTCCATATTATTTATGAAAATTCACCTTCATAGCGTATGATTATTGTGTTTTTTTAAAACGAACAATTTTTAATTAATCATACGGCCCCATATACGAGATGATATTTTCAAATGTTTAGTTTTCTTGTAATCGTTTGTAATGAAATAACAACATATCTCTATCTGCTATAATTTTTTAACATACTTAAATCTTCGACTTCGACAAAACACTCCAATGGCTTTAAGTCGCATAATCGGACTAGGTATTATTGATTATCAATATGTTAAACTATACGATCAGTAATAATAAATACAGTAATAGCATGGTTTCAGTCTAGACGAATTCAGATACTCCAAAAAAAATGTATATAATTTATAATGCACAACTTGTAGAGTGTCGATGAATTTAAATCACAGTTCCGGGCATATATGCAGGTAATTTGCAATGCTTTAATATTGCACAGTAAGGAGAACGCATTGGCCTATGCAATGGGTCAAAAAGGGACCCATAAAATAAGCGGTCTGCTTCGATATCGTTTCTACATTAAATAAGTACATCTGCTATAGGTCAAAAAACAAATAATAATAATAATATGTAGGTAAAAATAATTTTACCTTCATATCTAGACATACATATGTATGTATGTGTACAAAACTTATTTGAATAACTAAATAAGAAATGTAATTTAATAATTAAATGATAAATGTAAAAAACACCCTATCGGAATATCTAATTCGGGAAAAATTAATAATAAAATCGTTGTTTTTTTTCATATTTAAAAAACGCAAAAATTAAAGTTGCACATGAATCAACAAATCGTATTAAACGAAAAAAAGGTTTTATGAGTTTTTCAAATGCAGTACTACCGTATTTTTTCAATGTTCTTCAATGCCATTTAATAATCTAAGTTATCCATGCCTGTTTGCAGCTGTAGTTTTATTTTCACTCTCTAAGTCTCTCGCAAATATACCATATGTAGGTGTGAGTGAGTTGGAGTAAGTTGTTGTGTGGGAGTAGAAGAGTTTTATTCGCACGTAATTTGTATGTGTTTGAAGTTGTTTTTTTGTTATATTTTATATATTTGTTTTTATTTTTTGCATCCTGCCTTAAGCCTAAATAAAATGTTCTGTGTCATGGTTATTTGGCGGATTTGTTATTATTGTTCAAGCTGTGAGTGTATTTGAATGGGTTTGTTTCTTGTAAAACTTAAACGTGGTGGAAAATTGTACTTTTTATTGATTTTTTTTTCTGATCCATTATACGCAAATACATTTATTTTAAATTGTGTTTGAATGATATGGTACGTGTATATGTAAAGGTGTTTACGTATAATGTGTACAAACAATGTTGTTTGGGCATTTTATTAACTCAACGTTTTGGATGCATTTTTTGTTGATGCTTTTTATCTTTAACGTAAAATATTAAAAAAAAAAAACTTTGCAAATGTTCTGCAAAGAGCTTGCGAATTCTGGCGTATTAAATAAAATATATTTTTTTAAAGGATTTTGAGCAGTATAAATTATTTTTATCTCAGATAAAAATAGTATTTTTAATCTGCTTTATATTTTTATTATATTCAAACTAAAATCTAAATACTTTTCGGTTGTAAAAGGCATTTACTATGCTTTCGCTTTTTATGGTAGAATTAACCATTTCATTCTACTTCAGTGAAATGTAAGTTTTCTTTAGCTTTAAGTTTTAATCTCTTCTCTTGAAAATTCCGCCTTTGTGGTTGGTCGAAGATAAGAAGGATTTAAATTGAAAAAAAATATCATGTCTGTGGGGTTTTTTCCGGAATGATATATGAGTGTGTGTGTGTGTGTTATTATGGAATATTAAATATTCACCAACATTTTTGCACAAAGCCTTCTTTTTGCCACAAAAGTTTGGTTAAAATAGTATCCAATTTTTTTATAATATACGAGGTTGGTTCGAAAAATTTTCCCTAGTCTGAAAGAAGTTTAAATATACTTTAGGAAATTAAATTTAAAGTAATAAGGTTTCTATAAATAAATTTTTTTGTTCTACAGACAAAAAAATAATAAAATCCCTTAAAAAAATTCCTTAAACAAATTTTAATAAATCTTATAATTTTTTCATTAAAAAAAATGTATGAAATTTAATATTCTTCCTGTTTTGAAAGACTACCTTAAAACAATATTTTATTTCCAAGACTATTTTATAACCCTTAAAATATTTTCAAGAAATTTCCCTTAAGAGAAATTTTTTCTTGAAGCACATTTTTGAAAATTTCATAAAATTTAGATTAAATTTTGATCATAAATAAAAGCTTTTTCATAATTTTTAGATATTCCTCAATTAAAGAACAACAAATGTAAAAGAAATTTTGCTTTAAGACAAGTTTCTTTGATTTTGTTCTGGCTGAGATTTACATTTTGATTTTGAAAATATTTGTAAATTTTCGCTGACTTAATATAAAAAAATTCTTGTAAAGGAAATTTAATTTCCCTGTACTTTGCAAAAATTAAAACTCAATGTTCCTTTTTCATCAAAGAGAAAAACAAACTTTGTTCTGTCTAAATTATAATTATTCACTTAATGCTTTGTGCAAAATTTAATTTAATTTTTTTTACTTCAGAAAGGACACTCATACTCTACTCATTCATTCTGTACTCTATTATAAAAAAAACGAGATGAAATATTTAAAAAATAACCGCAATCCTTTAAGAATTTAAATAAATACAAAATAAAACAAAACGAATGGAAATTGTTCCATTCAAGTTGGCCATCAGTAAGAACCCTATGCATATAAGCAGTACATTTAAAATTCTCAAAAAACAAGACCTCAGGAGAAAAACGGCCATAAAAACACTATTCAGTAACCACCAGCCAGCTTTAATTATAAATTTGTATGTATTTGTTTTTACTCTTATACATATAATATATTCTTACTCCTGGTATTTGGGCATGTTTTATCAGGAGTTTTATAAAACAAACAAAAAAAAAAACATTTAAGTTTATTTTCATTACTTTTTTTAACGCAGGCTAATATTTTATTTAAACGAATTTCTATGGCGAAGAAAAGTTCAATGACCCACCGGTACCTGGGTTAAGGTAATAATTCATACAAATTTGTTTTAGATAGACAAATATTTTTTTTTCTTAGAAAAGATATCGTATTGTGATTTGATTCTCAAGAAAAACCAAAAGAGTTTATACTTTAAGCACGTGTTTAATGAAATTAAGAAAATATGTTTATGCATAATTTCGAGGATGAACATTTTGGTAGAAAAATTTCCCTGGATTAAACAAATTTCCCTTTGAGTAAAATTTAATTTTTTTTAGCAGGAGTTTAATTTAAAACAACAAAAACTAACAAAGACGTTAGATTTATGAAAACTTTCATAACTTATTTGGTTTCAAAAAATTTCCCTTTGAGGGAAAATTTAAAAAATATCCTTTTGAGGGAAATTTTACATTTTCATTTTCTAAAGCTTGGCAATTATTTCCAAGTTTCTTTCGTATTTGAAGAAAAACGTAAAAGTAATCCTGTTTGTAACAAAATTCTAACATATGTTATGTGGGAAATTTTACTTGCAAATTTTACTTGGATAAAATCCTAATATAAAAAATTCCCTTGAAGGGAAATTTACATTTGAGGTATATTTTTTAAGGTTTTAAATAATTCTAGTAGCTTGTTGTGAAAGTAGCAGAGCTTTTGCGATCGCAAGCAGAGTGCGAAGCCGATTGCCTAAAGCTAGTCTAACAGTCGACACCGCATGGCCCCAAAGCTTTTTGGGGCCATTTAACATTCTCCAATGTGTGCGGCTTAATACGGCTAAAATACTTTACCCGCTTCATCAGCTAAGCCGATTGTTTTAAATTATTTTCTGTAAAAATATTTGCAGTTTATGCCTTAGCCGATCGACAGCTGCCGTACAAGTTTTAGGCTTAGTCGACTTTTATTTGCCGTCTCGAACTTCTTCCAGTTATTGTGTGGGCCTGGTTAGCTTTACCCTAATTTATGTGAATTATCTATATTCTTACTTGTTTTTGCAAAAATTTTTCTTATTCTTTTAAAAAAGAATTTATAAATTATTGACTACTTTTATCAAGCCCCTAAAAATATGCTGGCAAATATACACACATTTACAAACCATGGTTTTAATGAGAAAATTGTTTTGTGTGGGATAAGAGAGGGGGTGAGAGAGAGAGAGAGAGAAATAATCTTTGAAATGAGAAGTATTAAGAAAAGTTATAATTTTGCACATTTTTTTTTTTTAATTTTCGCTTCTAAACTTTTATCAAAAGTTTAACTTGAACATTTAGTTTAATTGCCTGAAGATATTTTTAATTGCCAAACTAATTTAAATTCTTATAACTATTAAAAACTAACGTAATTAAGGTTAACAAATAATTGTGGCAAATTATGGATTTGTTAGAAAAAATTCGTTAGCTTTTTCGTCAAATCCACCAACAAAATACACAAAATTTGTATTGAGCATTTGCATTTTTGCAAGACCATTTGCACCAAGCATTGAACTCCGCTATTATTTTAATATTTATAAACAAATTTAAAGGCGACAACTAACAATGTCATTTTTCTTTTATTATCTTTCAAGGTTGAGAGCAACAAAAGCAACCAACACCTAGATGAGGACGAAAAGAGTACAATTCGTAAATACAATAAAAACTTTTCTTTATAAAAGCCAAACTACAGACCATCGACAACGGAACTGAAAGCAAGTTTCTGAAAAAAAGTATCTAAAAAAAGTTTCAAAAAGAAAAAATAGCTTCAAAACAGTCTGAGTTAAAAAGGTCTATAGTAGCCACAGTAGGACAACTACAAAGCCCCAAGCTTCAAAGTCTGAAGCTCACTAAGACACGGAGTGAGGCAAAGGAGGAATATGAAAGTTTGTTATAAAATTGTTGTTGAAGAGAGAAAAAGGAGTTCTGGATTAATAAAATTAAAGCGGTATTTTTAAACTTTAACTTATTATAAAGTCTCGGACTTAAAGCTGTTTTCAAACTGTAATTTTTAAAAGTTTCTTAAAGAGAAGTTGAAACTGTTTTAGAACCCTAATTGTTGGGGAGAGAGGAAGCTATTAAACAAGGATTATTAAAAGCTGAGTATAAACGTAGCTTTCCGCAGAAAATTCATCTTATCTCCAATCATAAAGAAATGAAAGACAGCTTAAAGAACAGCTACAAAGAAGATCTTATGAGATTATCAAAGTGAAATTGCCTAAAAACAAAAATTCTTAAAATAATTGCTATCGCTGTTGTTTACAAAACAGCGACAAAGTGAATTTATTTCAGCATACCATGTCCTCGATATCGGCGCAAGGCGTGGTCGAACGTGCCTCCGCTGAACTTTCCAAGCGTATTAACGGCCTCGGCTTGCGTTCGAAACATCATCATGGCAATAGTAGCAACAGTAACAGCACTAACTCCAACAATAGTAACAACTCAGCAGGAGGGGGAGGAAGCTCATCGTCTTCATCCTCGAATAGTTCCAGCTCAACAAACTCAATTTCCTCGTCTTCGTCATCGACCTCGTCCACGGGTAAAAGTTCTGTAATGGAACGTGTAACGAATGCTCTATGCGGCGGCAATTCCTCCTCCAGCAACTCAAACGCTAATTCCAATTCAACCAATTCCAACAACAGTACAAGCACAACGGCCGCCACTACGCCCGACAAACCCTCGAGGGCTGGCACCATAAGTAACACACAAACCACTAGCAGTAACCAACAATTGCAGCCAACTCTAATCAGCAATTCCACCACAATACAACAACAACAGCAGCAGCATACTTCAGTGACTGTAACCAGCTATCAACTGATGCAGAAAAGCCAACAGCAACAACAACAACATCAACAGTATTTAAGTTCTCAAATAGCTAATTCAACATTGATCAATTCAAATCTAATGAACTCGTCCTCATCAGCCCCACCAGCAGTACCAGGCATTCCAATGGGCGCACCGCCCGCACCCACAGTGACTTCAATTGCCAAACAAATGAATATCACTATCCCCGGATCTCCTCAGTTCACCACCATGGGTATGGCAGCAGCTCAAAAGTCTCAATCGGTCACACCTCTACAAATGCGCAAACAATTACCCAACCCGCACCTGCATCACCCGTATGCTGGTGGGGTAGGGGCTACTGCGGCCAATCAACTAGCTCAGGCGGTCACACAATCATCACTAATACTACCCAAACTACCGCTACCCATCACCAGCATAGAAATCCTAATGCTGGATGATCGTTTCTTGAATAAATTCTTCCTGTACTTTTCCTCCTACGAACGCCGGGTTTTAGCACAAGTCTGTACAAAATGGCGTGACGTTTTATATCGCAGTCCCCGTTATTGGTCGGGTCTATTGCCCACACTACAGTGTCGTGAGATCCGGCAAATGAGCGCCTCGGATAGAGTGAAATTGTTTAATACTTTAATAAGGCGTGGTTTTCATGCTTTGGCATTGGTGGGAGCTAACGATGATGATGCATACGATGTGGTGCATTCGTTTTCTTTGGCCTCGAAACACATACATTCACTGTCGCTGAGATGCTCGTCGATATCGGATCGGGGTCTAGAGACATTGTTGGATCATTTACAGGTTAGTGTTGTTTTATAATTGTTGCTTAAATTTTTTGTTAGGAAAAACAAATGATTAAAATCGTTATGGTAAAATTAAAAGTTGAAAGTATTGAATTTCGTTATTTTAAACCAACTGAGAATTTTCTAGAACTTGTTTATCGATATAATCGATAAATCGATATAATGTATTCCTTCATTCCTTTTAATAATTGTATGCATGTCACCAATTTCATTGCACAATTAAATTAAATTATCGACAAACAAAACCTTTCGAAAGAAATTTCCGATTCGAAAGTTAAATCGTATTATCTATCGAATTCGTTCGAATTCACCAAAGAGTTGTATATGAAAGTGTACGGGTAAAAAGTAGTGATACAAGGTTTTTTATTTATAGTTTTTTTTATTATTATTTTTATGTCAAAATTGTGAAATGAAAACAATTAAGACAAAAATAAATAAAAACATAATAGCGGTGTTTTCATTGAGCAAGTTAGTGGTTTGTTCTTCCTGCCAATCGTAGCTTTTTGTTAAATAATCCTTAACATCAGAGAGGCTTTGGTTAGCGACATTCAAACAAGTCAACAGGATTTTTCTTAACAAATTTTCTGATTGTCGATTTTTTTTAAGATAACTTTCTGTTTGTTTTTGTTTGCGTGGAGTATGCAACAAGATTTGCTGGTGGAGTTCTGCAGTCGATTCAACACAAGTAATATCTAAAATTGCTCCCAAAAAGTCGTCTTTCAAATAATGTGAACCTACAATTTAGTTAGACACCTCCTCTCACTGAAATATCCCCATTTGATCGTGATATGATTTCTTATAATTTTCATTTTATTAAAACCGTACGTACGTTTTTCTGTAGTAAAGTATAAACTTGAGTTGCAAGGCCAGCGTCATCTAAATCTACAGATTATGATTAGATTTACGTGAGCACCTGCCAACGTTGGCTCAATCTCACGGTGGTCCAACCACGGGTGTGACATTAAGCGGCCAGACCAGCACCCCTATGCGACCGCATAGGTACCACCGGAATAGTACCTATGTCATCCCATAGTTTGCAAATTAGGTCAGGAGTTTTGCCAGGCCCCCGGCCCCACCCTTTGTTGAGGGGTTTGGAGCTACTTAATCTCCTGCTGTCAACAAATAATATTGACAGATTGCGTTGCTATGCAACGCCTCATTGGTCCTGCAGTGAACCTCCCCGCTTTGGGTATAAACCACAGCCACCACGTGCACCCCCGAAGGAGCCTCACCAGCAACCAGTCTTGAACTGAAGTTCCAGGGGCTACTGGTTCCCGTGGTACCAGTTTATATCGCTACTGGTCGAACATAGAAGTCCTACCTTCTTCCAGTTTCAGGCTCCTGCCAAGCCTGAGGAACTGGTGCCCCTCTTTTCCCCCAGCAGCAATCCATCAAGGTGGCAGGGTTCACCATGATGATATATGCCCCCGGGGGGATTTAAATCTACAGTCAGTTTTGTCCATTGTCCTTCGACTTGTTCCAAAAATTGGGCTTTTGCCTGATCGGGATTCCAATTATCTTGTGAATTATCGCCATCCCAATGTGTATTAGCTTTGACGTAAATTCACTAAATCAGGGTGAATTTATACTGAATTTAGCTATTTCAATAGGACAACACAGTCGACAACCAACCGTCTGCTGGCAAATTATTTACTATTTTAAAATAAGAATTGATTCAAAGTCAGCAAAGGTAAGTCATTTTAATTGTTTTTTATAATAAGAAATATATTAATATAAAAAACAACAAAAAAAGGGAAACAAAGAGAAATAATTTATTTGCCTTGGCTGGGATTTGAACCATGGACCCTGAAAAATATGAAATATTAAAATCGAAACGAATTTTTTTCTGTTTTAAGATTTCCAGGGGAAAGCTAAATGCGAAAACTCAGTGTATAATTTTAATTCCCATTAGTGAGCCTTTAAAGCAAATTAACGCTGTCATCTGTCTACGCCATTACTTACATTGCCTTTGCCTCGTGTTACATTTTCTGGCAGCCCGCTCCTTTAGATTTAATAGCTTAGATTATTTTGGAAAAAAATTGCTTTCAAATAAAATAAGAACCTTTTAACGTAAATTTTATTTACTTTTGTACTACATAATTACATATACGAAAGTCTACGTTTTGTTTTTCGAAAGGGGGAACGATTTCGAACGTGTTCGTAAATAAATTTTCGAAACCCCAACTAAATAATACAATTTTTACGAATTCGAAAGTTTTCCATTTCGAATCGAATTGCATAATAACCCCCAAGTTTTAAATTAAATAATTATGGTCAATAATTATGGTTGGCATTCAATAATTTAAAATGCAAACAATATTTTTCCCAAAAGTATGTCATTTATATTTATGGCTATACAATGGAAAAATTAATATTAATTCAACACAGTATTTCAAAAACAAATTAAAGTGGTTTATATGTCAATAATTTATATTTGATTGCTTTTAATTTAATTATGACAATAATTTTATTATTATGATGGTAGTGGGCTAAATATGTTATTGTGTTAACAACTAGAGCTCAGTGGCGTGGCGAGCATAATTAGGGCCCGGTGCATGACACTTTATTGGTGGCTTCTGTTTTCAGTAATTTTATGCAGTATATATGTATAAATACATGCTCGTAATAAATGAAATGGAAACATGTGTTTTTTTTTCTTAAAACTAAATATAGATTTTTTTGTGACCGGAATTAAATCTACTCGTTTTTTTAATTTCCTATATAATTTTTTTTAAAAATATTTTTGTGTGCATATCACATTGGTGAAACATAGACCAACGTGATTTTATTCAAACTAAAATTTAGTTTGTGTAAATTTATCAAAGAATATATTATTTGAATGTGCAAACCCAAAAAAAAAAAATTGCGTGAAAAATACAAAAAATATAGTCAATTAATGTATGTCAGAAACTTCATATAAAATAATCTTTTATTGTCAGATTTGGATTTTGCATTCTACAGTTTATTGTAAAATATGTTTTATAAGCGGTTTCTTTTTTCGCTATTTTAAATTATAATAAAAAATCACTGACCGACAAAAATCTTTAATTGTATAAAAAATTTACTAAGAAACCAAAAACTTTAATAAAATTTACCAAAAATTCGAATTCTCGCAAAAAGCGATATTTCACCCAAGAATTACAACAATTTGTAACTTCACCAAAAATAAAAAAAATTCGAAATATTCGAAAATTTAGAAAGAATTGAACGTAGCTATAAAAAAGTCTCAGTTTAAAGACACAAATTTCGCCAAGAGAATCCAACTTTAACCACAATTTGAAAATTTCCACAAAAACATCGACATTTTAATAGCATAGAATGTTACCATTGAATCATAAAAAGCAAATCAAATCGAAAATTTACGAAAACAAAAAAAATTCGACCATATTTAAAATTTAAGTATAAAGTAATTTTTTTTTTAAACTTTAATTTTTATTTGATCGAATCTTTCTAATAAACCGAAATTTAGCAAAAAAAAAAAACATTTAACTTCAAATCGGCCATTTGACAAAAACCAGTAATTCACTACAATCACAGAAAATAAAAAAAAAAAACAATTAATTACCAAAAGAAATTTATTTCATTTTCCAAAAAAGGAAATATCGCAAAAAAAAAACACAAAACAAATTTCACTTAGCTTTGGAAATTCACCACAGATTTCACCAAAAATATCTCTTTTCAGTAAAAAGTTTAAAATTTCACCGAAATCAAAATGTAAAAAAAAAATCAGGCCCTAACGCCCGAATTTATATCGAAAACAAATTTCCAATATTCTTTATTAAATTTTTTTATTGTTTTTCATAAAATTGGACAAATATTTAAAATAGATTTTTTAATATTTTGTATGGCTCGATCTTAAAATCAAGTTCAAAAACTAATATTTCTATTTAGCATTGCCTGAGTGGGAGGTCCTGCGCCTATCAACCACACAAATTTTGAAATTTCATGGATTTTTTCCACCATCTGTTTCTCTACGAAACTGCGAATTCATCTTTCAAAAAGCGAACGAATTTGCTTTGGATATCTAATGTTTTCGTTCAGCATCGCATATTTAAAGTCAATACGTTATAATTTTAATGTTGTAAATTGAATTTTTTTATGGCTTCTTTTCGAATAAGCCGATGTTCAGGAACATGTTCGAAAATTCGAACAGACTTTTATTTTGTTGAAAAATTTTATTAGGGTTGCATTTATATATATGAGCTTTATCCTAATTGAAAGACCTTGATAAAGGATTCGATTTTCGAAAATGTAAGATTTTTGTTGTTGTTAAATTTTCCAGGTTTGAAAATATTTATTCACAGAATTGGAAAAAAGCTTCTTTATATGATTTGAAGACGAACATGTTTTTTACTACATACATATATCTTTTTTAAAATTTTAACTAACTTCCAGTTGGGTTTTAGTGACTTTAACTAAAAAAAAATAATTTTTAATGCAAAATTATTTCAATAAATAAAATAAGTTTTCGAAAATGTTAATAAAAATTACTTTATTGACTTATTTTTAATTGAACTAAATTCCCCTTTTATGAGCTGTCTCTGTATGAGAAGCGAGTGGTGATTCGTCTCAAAAATTTTTATAGAAATCAACAACAAAAAATCAGTGTCTTTATTCATTAAAATTCTCTGAATGAGTCGCATGCGTGACATACAGAAACAGGCCATTAATGTGTTGCTTTAATTAATACACAACTTTTTATTGTACTTAAAGTTCTAATTTCATTGCACTTTATTACAACTTGCACTCTCTTCAACTGAAGTCTAAAGTTTTCATCTACAAAACTTTGTTCAAAGAAATCTTTATGCTCTACAAACTTTCTTGTTAAATTGCTGTCAAAAACGTGTCTTCAAGATGCTTCAATAAGCATTTCAAACAAATCTAACAAAAACATTCATTTATACTGGCATTTGAAATAGTATTTCAACAATATAAAACAAATAGCATTGTTCAATTGTTTAATAAAACGCCTTAATATATGTACATAAATATGTTAGTGTGTGTGATAAAATAAGTTAAAATGAAAATATAAACCTAAAGTGTGTTAAGAGACACAGAAATACTGCAACAACATTGCATAATAATTCCCTAAAGTAGACTTCAAGTTTAATTTGCAAATAAGTTGCCTCCAAGGTAGAGAACATAAATTTTAAATAGATTTGAGAAAAATAGATGGGCAATAAGTGAACAGTCTTATAATTTTTATAATTTATTTATAATTGTTTGTGACAATACGCGTAGGCATTCGAAGTTTAGTTTATTTTACAATAAGAAAAAAAAATGTTTAAGGTTCAGCCTGAAAGCATGCTAATGCTTTAGTGTATTTACTCTTGTCTTTTTTTGATTAATAATAGCCGTATTCAGTGTTTGGTGCAAGCGGTCTTGTAAGTAAAAAATTGCGTAGCTTTTTTCGCAAAACAAGCCTTTACGCTTGGAACAATCAATAGTACATTTGAAGTAGTTCATACTTCTGTGAAGGGTATATAATATTCGGCACAGCCGAATACAGTTCTCTTACTTGTTCGTATATAATTTGTTAGAATCAAAATTAAGTAACAAGCAAGTTTTTTGTTAATACGCTTAAAAACACTCCAACAATATCTGTGAGCAGCTTTATAAAATTCCATTTTCTCTGATATATGTAAAAAGATGCTTTTAATAACTTTTTAAGTATGCTTAAGATGTTGGAATTTATGGAACATTTTGTAATGTGTTTTTTCTTCATTGTTCAGATGTTCTATATACTTTTACATTTTCTAGAAGTTTTTGCTTATGACATTGATTTCTTTTTAAAATACCTTGAAAATATGTTTAAGTATTTAATGTATTTTTAAAAGGCATATTAAAAGTATGCTATGTTTTTTACTAAGTTCACAATGGTTATACCAAATACAATGTCATGCTAGACTCTTAAATCGTGCAGCATATTTAAAGGATGCAAAAACTTTAAAAAATAAACTACGAGTATTTAAAAAATTTTAAAATGGGTAATTTTTTTATTTAAACTATTAAATTTATTCTAAAAGAAGCTAAGATTAAAAATTATTTAATAACATCTAGAGCAAAGTAAAACAACAGCCGGTGCAAATGAAGCCTTAGTTAATGTTTTTAAACTTTTTTTTTAGCTTAAAGTTAATCTATAAATTATTTCTTAAAGCATTTTCTACTGTTAGCAATAACTGTCCTACTTTTTCATTATTCTGTCACTCGAAGTAAACTATAACTTTCCAAACACACACACATATATTTTTTTCGCTTTTTCTGCTGACATAAATAATATGTTGTTTAATATGACATTGACATTTTTGTTGCTGTGTGCTGCTTTTATAGCCTAGGCCTCGTTATCAACTTTATTTGTTTGTTAGCTTGTATTTTCCCTTAGTGATATGTATGTCTATTCGAATTTGTAAATAAAATCACTGAATATTCATGTTCAGTAAGATAACAATTTATTAGAGCGATGTTTGTCAATGGTGATGCCTGTAAGTATGCAATTATTTCGACAAATAGTTTAATGGCGTCTTGGTGTTGTAGTAGCGGTTGTAGCGGTTGTGTCTGCTTTTGTTGTTGTTGATATGATTATAGTTGACATATAAATGTCATCGTTAAGATAGAGAATATTTCATAAATGCATATTAACAGGATGGATTAAAATAGCACTTAAGTTATAAGCTGCAATTAGGTATTAGAAATTACAGCGAAATCATGGGGGGTTAATAGACAGTTATGACATTATTGTAAATTAGAAAAATGTTAAGAAGTATTTTTTTAAATAAATCTTAAGAAATTTTTTAAAAGTAAAACCTTTAACTTTATCTCAAAAACTATTTTTACAAAATCAAAGACATTCTCCTAACAGTAGCCTATTATTTTGTTTGTCATCAAGCTAAATAGCCAGTAGTAGTTAAATTATATAAATTTCATCAAATTTTTAAAGCAACACTGAAAATGATGCTTATACTATTGTTTATTTTTTTTACTGCCTATAAGTATGCTATAATGTAAAAATAAATCCAATCATACCAAATTATATTACAAAGATAAATGGCTTGATTGCATACTTGTCTTTATTACTGATGGCCTTATAAAAGTCATTGTTAAAATATGACATTTTCAGCTTATCATTAAGGTTATAAAATCTTAAAGAAAGTGTTTATGGTAGAGTGCAAAATATGCTTTGAATATTATGACATAACATATGTTTATTAGTTTGCCAAAATTATTTTCTTTTTTTTTATATTTACTTCTTTTTCTATTTGAAAATGTCTTATACTTAAATATTTGTTGCTTTTTTTTTTACCGCATTTCATACTCTTGTTAAATTATTAATTCTTTATAATGTTGCATACCTTAAGGGGGTCTTACGTAATTAATATCCAACAGTATACTTGCAGGTAACTGAAAATACACTAGCAAACCATCTAGCCAACAAAAACTACATATATATATTTAAATAATTTCATGGAAACTGTCTTAACACAATTTCATGTTTATTTACCAGTTTTTTTTTTATTGAAAATACTTTTTAAACAGCTTGCTTTCATTTTTGGTGTCTTTTCCTTATTTAAGTAAGTGACTGAATGAAGAAACGATTAAAAACGTCAGGCACGTTTTGTAAAGTTTACAAAAAAAAACAGCTGTAAATAAATGGAAAGAAAAAAAAACACCAGAACACGAAAGGATTTAAAAACAAGTAAGAGAGCTGTGTTCGGCTACTTCACAAAAGTATGTACTACTAAAAATGTACTACAGATTTTTCCCGAGGCAAAGGATTGTTTGCGTGATCTTTAATTTTGGCCTCCGATTTTAGTCGTCATTCGGTTAATAGATGGGGTGTTTGTGCCTAATTACTGCTCTTTTAATTTGTTTTCCTTTTCTCTCTTTTCTTTGAATGCTTAGCAATTTTTGATAAAATCTCGATTGTTTGGTGAATTGTAGAGATAATAGCAGAATTGGATTTTTATTGAAATTTCGAACATTTCATTATATTTAGAGTTTTCGGTGCAATTTAAGCCTTTGGGTAAAATTTGTCGTAAACTTTAAAATATAGTGAAGTTTGCTTTTTGTTGCTTTTTTGTGGAAATTTGGTTTTTTGCAAGATTTAGGTCTTTTGAAGTTGGGATTAGGCGAAATTTAATTTTTTTTAGCGAATTTATTTGTTAATTTTAAAATTTCTGTTAAATTTTTGAATTGTGGCGACTTTCTTCTAAAATATAATGAAATTTTTAATTTTTAAAGAAAATTGAATTTTTTTTGGTGCAATTTGGGTGGAAACTTTTGAGTTTAGTAAAGTTCGATTTTTTTCCTCTATTTTGTTAATTTTGTTTAAGCATATTTAGATATTGTCGAAAATTTTCGGATTTTGGTGAATTCCCCAAATTTGGTGGAATTTTTATGATTGGTTTTTATGATTTTTCAGTTGAATTTCGATTTATAGCCAAATTTAAATTTTTTATGATTTCTATATTTTTTGGTGAATCTTGAATTTTTTGGTGAATTTATTTATTTTTTGGTGAATTCTTGATTTGTGAAAGTAGTTTTTTTTATTTTTAGATTAATTTAGTTTTTTGATAACGTTTATAATTTTTTGGATTATAAAAGTGAATTTTAAAATGTTTGGTGAATTGCCGATTTGTGGTGAAGTTCGATAATTTATATATTTGTGTTAGTAACATCGCTAGAGTTCAAATTTCAACGTTTTTCATAAAATATTGAATTTTTTTCAACTTGTTGGTGAAATTTTGTTGAGTTTTATTTATTTATTATTTTTTGTTGTTGTTAAATTTTTGTTATATATAACAATTTTCCAATTGTTTTTTGAGCACGGATATGACTGATTTCAAATAGCGTCGAACGCGCTGAACTAGTTTCAATATTCTAGAATGTATAGGGCTGATTTCAACATCGGACAGGTGCACATCGTTAATTAAACTTTCCTACCTATAAGGATCCAGAATATATATACTTTGTTTGTTGGTTCGGAAATTAATATTGTCAAAATTACAAATGGAATGGCAAACCTATACAAATGTATAATAATAAAGTATATTGCTGGGTTGCATTTCGAAGCTCCTTGACCCCAATAATTATGCAACGTTTTTCTTTTTCAAGACTGCTGCACAACTTCACACACATTTCTTGGTTGCAAGTGCTTTTTCTTTTTGTTATTGTAGTTTTGCATAAAACATGCCATAAACTATTTTAAATATCCTGGTCTAAATGAAATACGAACAAAAACACGCACATCAAATGCAATGTAATGTTTAGAATGAAAGCTTTTTTCAAACTGCTTTCCATCATCTGTTACGTAACAGCATTAACTTTACACCTCACAAATTGTGTAAAAAACTAACACTTGTCTTCTGGGTTTTTAATGCTAGCAAATGCTTTAACAAATCTTATAAATAAAATACATTAACAATTAAATAAAAAGCTATTAGACCATATAAAATGTAGTAATAAAAAAAATCCCACATTTTATACACATTTACAATACACACATATATGCATGTGAGTGCGGATGGTTGTATGTATAAGTTTTAATTTTTTATAAACATATAATTTTTATGGTAAACAACAAATTAAATTTAAAAAAAGAAATAACAAAGAAACAATACGATTCTCTAGAGATGACAAGAAGACAACAACTACAACTACAGCAACAAAATAATTCATGTCACATTCAGATACGGACTTTCTCTTGTTCTCGTTTTAGCATTCGAAACGGTTTAAATGTATTTTATTATTTTTCTTACAACAATTTTGTGGTCAGTGAGCTGTAAATCGTGTCTGAAGAGTGTTTGTGTTAAGAAGTCAACTTTAAGATTGTGCTTATATAAAAAGGGTGGCCATTTCAAATATGTTTTAAAGTGTAATGGAGCAATTTTTAAAAGGGATTAAAAAAAATGAAATACGAGGGCAATTCTAAAATTTGCAAATACTCAAGTAGTATATTTTTTTTAAATTATTAAATACATCAGCAAGCTGCAGCTTCTCAAGCTTTAGAGTTAAACAGGTTAATTGAATTCGCATAGCCATTCTTTTAAATCTCTACATTCTCCCCAGCAATATTCTATGGCTATCGAGATCTTCTAAATAACCATCAGCAGCTGAAGCCATGGAAAAATTAAATAAGGCAGGAGATTTAAATGTGGTGAATTGTGTGCAGGGGGAAGAACGTTTCACCTAAAATTATTGATTTTCACTCTATAAACGAATTTATTCTACGTACAAATGTTCAGGTTTCAGGAAATCGTACCCTAATTTCTTTGAAACAAATTCCATTGTGATAAGCATATTTGCCCTCTCTCGTAAGCGGCCTAGAAGCTTTAAAATAGACTTCAAAGCAGCAACCCATATATGGGAGTTGTATTCCATTTTCCGTTGGATATAGGTGGTGTAAATAATAAGGAGATCAGATGAAGTAATGTAAATCTCAAAAAAAAAAAAACCAAGGCACTTGAGTGCTTTTTTAGCGATCTGTGAAAAGGTATTTAATCCAACGAACATCACACTGGATTTTCATGCCAAGAACATCAAGACTTTCCGATTCTTTAATATTTACACCACCCCTAACTACACATGAGGCAACATAATCTGTCGTGCATCTGTGAGTACAACTTTTAATAATTCCAATTATTAAAGTGCCGCTATGTACAACCCTCGTATACAAGAGGACATTGGCAGTTCATTAACCAACCATTTTGACTTTTAAGTTTGATATCATTATCATTTGTTAAAAATGCTTAAATATTGTATTTTAATTTTTCATTCAATTAAATTTTGCTCACAAAAATTACATAAGTGTGTTTGTGTGTCCTCATGTGCTTAATTAAAACTTTCATATGACAGTTTTGCAAAGAATTAAATTTTTTTCCTGTCTTCACTTTCTTTGAAATTATTCACACATCAGCAAAGTCTGAAAAATATTTGAAATATTTTGCACCCCACCTTACACCCACCTTGTCTTTGTGTCAAACAGCCAAAAAAAAAAGAAAAACATACCCACTCATTGACACACTCTCACACTTGTCCACTTTAGAAAAACAAAAATTATTATGACATAAATTTTCTTATAAATTTCAGCATTAAATTATTTTTTTATTTCGCTTACAAATAGATTGTATTTTTATTATTATTGTTTTATGTGTGTGTGTGTGTGTGTGTGTGTGTGTGTGTGTGCGTTTGTGTGTTTGTGCACAAATTTATAAATTATGGCACACTTTCAGCTCATCATGTACACATATTTACACTACCATCAACCAGGCAACGGATGGATGGCTGACACATGCATAATACAACAAACTTTTGCCTATAGAAAAATCACTATGAGTGTTTATGTACATATGTGTACGCATGTGTATGTGTGTCTGAGAGAAATAATAAATAATGCCATTGCTGTTCTTTCTGTAGAATAAATTGACCACAGCAGAAAAAAAAAAAATGGACGTAAAACAAAAGCAAACAAAACTAAGTAGTCTATAGATGGTTAAACACGAACAATAATTTACTTTTTGACTTTTATTTATTTAAATAAATTTGTTTAATATTTTAAATTTTTATTATTTATTAAAAATATGCTGTATGCTAAAAATTTTTAAATGATTTATTTCGCTTAAAAAGTTTGCTAAAGAAAATGAAAAAAAAGTAATAAATAAGTTGGTGATTTATAGATGGGATGTTCTATCTATCTGTAGTCGAGTGTATGAAATAGCTTTGACCGTTTAGTGTAAATTTAAAGAAAAAACGTGTTATTCACGAGAACATTATTATGTTTACAACAATGTGATGGCAAACATATTATGGATATTATTTAAACCCTTTCGCGGCGATAAACAAGTTATTATTTACACTTAAATATCGGGTGACTTTTTTGATAGGGTGGATATTGAAGCACTTTATGGGTTCATTTTCGAATCACGTCATTCCTCGAATTGATTTCAGGCAGCACGAAATTCACACTTAACAAGTGTCTGTCCGTTAGCCTAAGTCTTATGCTAGCCAGAACTGGACATTCGCACACAGTGTGCGCTACCGTCTTAGCGTCTTCCAAGCATAGTCTGCAAGTATATTTTTCGATTTTAATTTTGCCGGATAATTCTCAAAGTTTCCATGAGCTGTCTCTAACGCAGCATTCCAGCTTAAAGTATCTCTATTACGTAGAATTTTGGAACGAATTTCCGTCATCCCTTGCCAAGTTTGGTTTGAAGACAAACCGGTTTCGGCTATGTACCATCTTCAGTGTCATTTTTCGTTCAGAACGAACCCGGTTTGTCTCTATACCAAACTTGACAAGGGATGACGGAAATTCAAATCAAGTATCCCTATTACATCTCAGCACCTTGATTCACGCCTGTCTACATGTAGTAGCCTTCCTCCGCCTTTTCAGGCTTAATGAGTCCACCTATTGAAGGGCCTTCGCTCGCACTAAGCCATTACCCAGTGCAACTCTGGGTTTTGCTCCACATAAATGCACAGCAGATCACCTTTTTGCTAGTTCGTCTGCCGCTTCATTCCCTGTTAAACCGATGTGTCCTTTAAGCTTCATCAACGTAACCTCATCCGCCGAGACACATCTGCTTAGTTTTGGAACACACATCACTAGTTTGGAGTACACGTTCACTTCCCTTATTCGTTTTATTACCGACTGATTGTCAAGTGCAATGAGAACCTTTCTTCCATACACTCCACTTTCCAAAAGGTGATTCAACGCATGAAGCAAACCAAGCAATTCTGCCTGCTAAACGGAGACAGACGTACTCTCCCAGACGCAAACTACAGGAGAAGTTCAGCTCAGCTGAGTATACACCGGCTTCAGCCATGCCATCCATAAGAGAACCTTCAGTATAAATGCTGATTGTGTATAACGCCTTCCGCAGTGAGTGTCCGATGCAGCCTTTTAGATAATTTTCTTCTTCTTCTATTGCCATCTGATACTCCCTAACCTGTTTTCAAACTGGGTCCACAATATTTGTTAGTCTCATCTTTATTTTAAGGTTTGTGTTTTGCACTATGTATTTATATTTATAAATAATTCCCGTTCTCTCTCCCTCTCTCTGTTCAGTTTAATTTTGTTTTATAGTCCAGCCAATGTCTTGCCTACTTTTAGGCTATGAACAATCATTTTGCATTTCTAAATATTTAAAGAAAAATATACAATATTATAAATAAATACATTTTTTTTCAATATTACTTTTTCTCCTAATTTTTCTAGTTTTTACCTTTTGCTCTGCAGTATTTTTTGTTAAGCCACTAAAATGTCGTTTTACTGGAAATCAATGCGTCAACTGCAAAAGAAATCATTTAGAAAACAAGAACGTCAATCATTTCGCCTAGAAAAAAAGCACACACCCACACGCCAAGCACTCAAACGAATTATTATGAAAAAAGATTTGTAACAAAAAAATCTAAATCTTACTTTAGTCAAGTAAAAGTTGTATAAAATTATATTACAATAACAAGCAAAGAAAAAAAAGGAGAACAAAATTAACTGACAATTGACATGACAACTAAGTGAATTGTAGTTTTCCTTTTTTGGATTCCTGTGAAATTTCTCTCTACCGAAATGTTGAGTTCTGAAATGTGACAACAAGGTTCCCTTTGAAGGGCAACTTAAAGTAGGCAACGCTTTTTGACATTTTGCTTATATAGAATAATCGATATTTCTTTTGCTTTTTAGTTACTAATGGAAGTATGTATTTGCAACATTTATTCATAAATTTAAAATTAAACTATGATTTAGATTCAACTCAAAGACAAAAGTCGAAATAAAGCATATATGTATGTATTGCAGGATATATGTAAGTATGTATTTTTGAAATAAATATTTCAATTGCAAACTTTAATATGAGTAGGATTTTATATATTTTTATAGTTATATTTAAAGCGTTTTATAGCTTTTTTAAAGGTCAAAGAATGAAATAAATCCCATTACTATTCGATTAAAACACCTTAAAGTATGCAACGTTTTTTAAGTTGTGTTAAATTTATCACAATAATATGTGGTTTGTTGTAAAAGGAAAATACAGGCTTGAAAACGAAAGCAGTTTTTATTTAATTCAAATCTTGTGTAAATTTTATTTCTTTGGCTTGACTAGTGTTTAGAGCATCAGGTAAATAACTACTTTTTTCGTATTTATATAAAACATACGAGGGCGGTTGAATAAATCCGTGGCTGTTTTTTTTTTATGAAATACCTGTGCTTCATTGCATAAAAAAATTTTATTTTTAGTAGAGACCTCAACTGTACGGCCACAATAAAATTCAATAAACCTTTTTTTTTTGCCGTTGACATTAATGGTGCAGAGTTGCCAAAGTATTTATAAAGCTTAGTCTTGGTTTGTTTTTTCCGCAAAAAATAACGCACACGAAATTTACTTTTTCCATTTTTTCCTTAAATCACGCGGTAGTCTGCTATCAATGGATCTAAAAAGAAAGAAAAAAACTAAATGACTCAGCTTATTCAAATTTCGACATGAGTCAACTGACAGATGCCTGTTAACAGGAACAGTATTGCGATATCAATTAAAAGGCGGGCATATCAAAAAGCCACGGATTTATTGGCCCGCCCTCGTATTTTCAAACATAAGCTTTTGATACTTTGATTTCATATTCTTTGATTAGCAAATATTTCTTTCTCATTGATTGTCTTTTTTTTTTTACTTTGATCGACTATTCAAATAAATATGTACATAAATATATTTATAGACTTTCAAATAGAATCATTGTTTATGTCGCATTTGTATAGAAATGTCGATTTTGAAATTTTTGTTATTTGTGAATTTTTTTCTATCTTCTCAAAAGCACTTATATCTTTTTACATACTTATGTACAGTGGCGAACAAAAGTAAACGCACAAGAGGCCTTTGATATAGGGTACTCAAATACGAACTATAGGAAAAGAAATGTAAATAAAACAACAAGAGTGTGAGATATCAAATTCATTCTAGCTTTATTTTGCAGCTTTCCTTAGGCCATTTTGCGTCGGCTTTGCTGGCAGTGCTTCAAGATGAATTTTTAGTGAAAATCCCGGTCTCCAGTTAACATTTCCAGCGCTCAATTGGCAATCTCACGGCCAAGCACTTATACGAATGTAGGCCCAAATCCAACCTCAAAATAAGCCGGGTTTACTCAACATAAATCTTTTGTGCCGAATCGACATTTTTCGTTCTACTTTTTCTACTGTTTAGTTGTTTGCTTCAGGTTCAAAAGAATGCACCTATAATATGTTCAAACATGTGCCCTAATTAAGTCAACTACATTTTTAATTGAGTTATAAAATCTGGTGCTCACACATTAAAAATTTAGCTTACTCAATTAGCATTTGGTAGTCTAGTTAATTGTCTATTAAATTAAATGTGTTAATTTTTTCAGAATTCTCTGCTTACTAAATACATTTCAATTAGGACTTTAAATACGTTAATCTCTTAATTGTGCAATTACGGCGCATGTGTGAACATACTACTACGCTTATACTTTTCCGCGGTACGGCAATTGGCCTGCGCACTGAAGCCTTGATGAATATTTATTTCGCCTTTGAAGTTTTCCGTTTTTTTTTCAATTTTTAAAACTTAAACGGTTAAAAAATCACCCGATATAAATGAATTTTTTATATTCCTAATGTGAAAAAATATCGATTGTTTTTTTTTTCATGTAGAGTGTGGCTATACATTAGCCCGCCACTGTATTTGTAAAGGATTTCATGTTATTTTGTCATTGCCATTGTTTTTGTTCGTGTGACTTTATTTTTGTTGTTGCGATTATTTTGCAAACAAATTAATATCAAATTTACATAAAGTTTAAAAAAGGAAATATGAATTTAAATACGAAACTAAAAATGAACAACGGCAAAAAATGTGGAAGGAAAATGAAATGGTTACAAAATAAAATCTAATGGCTTTTTCCATTAACTTTTTTCCTGATTTATTATTATTATTGTTCATTTTCATAAAGGTAATTGTAGCTATTCCAACGGAAATAGTTTTATATAAAGCAAGGTTTTTTTTGGTAAAGGTAAATTACGTTCTAAAGGGTGTTTTTCAAGCCCGATAGAACTTTTTTGTATTGTAGAAAATAACACAAAAATTTTTATTTTAATAATTGCTGGCCGCATGTCAGGAATAACACAAAAACAGGTCCATTTCTCGAAATCGGCTTATCGCCAAATTTTGATTCGAGGGTTGCGGTCGCCGTATGCCATGTAGCGCCATCCTATTGAAATCACAACTTGCCGGAATCAATGTACATATTTTCAAACAATAAATCGTTGATAATGGTGCGGATCTCCGTCGAACGTAACGCGAGCTTAGGCTTCATTTTTTAAGAAATAATGTCCAATGATGCCACCACCCCAAACGGTACATTTTTCTCGATCTAATGGAGTCTGTAGGGTCTGTTTTGGTTTGGGCTTATTTCATATGCGGCAATTTTGTTTATTAAAAACCCCATTAAGCCAAAAATAAGCTGCATCGCTGAACAGAATTTTGCAAAAAAAAAATATCTAAAGAGTTTCCAACTGCTCTACAGTCAATTTTTCGAAAGAACGAAGCATATGATGGGCTTGTGGCTTTAATTCCTGCACCAACTGGATCTTAAATGGGTGTAGGCCGAGATGTTTGCTCATAATTTTCCACCGAGTGGACGGACGGAGCCTTAACTCTTGCGACTGACAAAGAATCTATAAATTTGAATCTTCTGCCACACTTGCTCAAATGGACGATGTCACCAAAAGGAGCAAGTTGAGCGAATTGATTACTGATTTTCTAAGTAAATCTGAATAATTTGATGATCATAAATGGTAAAAAGTAGGCGCAGTATGACATTTCATTTGACAGTTAACTCTTTCGTATCGGGCTTAAAAACACGCTCTATATTAAATAAATAACTGTTACTATACAGTGCGTGTATAGAAATAAAATCCAAATGCCAGGCAAGACTGGGATTAAAATTAAAAATCTTATCTTTAATTAAAAAAAAAAATCTAACCAATAATCTCATTACAAATTAATTAAATAAATTTAATTCAGTGCTACCAAGTTTAAAAGATTGCAAACAGCTGACAATTTAAATGGCGGCCAAAAAAACTAAATATGAAGAAAATATTTAACCGATCAAAATAATTAAAAATTAAAAATAATAAATGCAGCAGCAATAGCATAAGTGAAAATGTCTTATAGAGTTGTGGCATGAGAAAATAGATGAGTAAGAGGAAAAAGGAAGAACTCCCACATATATAAAGAAATGGCTGATGAGCTAGCCAAGAATGTACTCGAGATGTCGCCAGAGCAATAATCAATTTGGCAATGAAAAAATGTTTTTTATTTTCAACATTTTTATTCTAGACAAATTGTGCTTTAAAACCTGATTTAATTAAATTCATAGTGTGAACGCAAAATCAGCTGTTTATGGTTTTACCTTTGAGTGTGAAAACACTATAAAACAATTTTCGAACCAAACAATATATTTAGTGCGCTCGTTATTTTAAAATGTTGTTTTAATTTTGTTCTTTCTATTTTTGCTGTCCTTCTTTTCTTTTCGCATTTATTGCTTTTGTGTGCCAACAATTAGTTTCAGCTTGAGAGCAAAAATTCTCTCTACCAGTCTTTTGTGTTTCCACGAAAGTCATTTACCTTTTATTTTTAAGAAAATTGTAGTCGTTGGAGACATATTTAATTGTATCCTTTAATTAACGTGAGTTGCTTTTAGGTTTCCAAGAAGCATTTCTTACATTTAATTTAACTTTAATTGTGTTCTTTTGTAATTAATTTTTGTGCTTTCTCATCTCTTTTCAGAGTCTTTTTGAACTGGAACTGGCTGGGTGTAATGAGGTCACTGAAGCTGGCCTTTGGGCATGTTTAACACCGCGCATTGTTTCATTATCGCTAGCTGATTGTATAAATATTGCTGATGAGGCTGTGGGGGCGGTGGCACAATTGTTGCCATCATTATATGAATTTTCATTACAAGTAAGTATTCGAGCCTTTTATGTTGGTCGCACGAAATTATGCTCGAAAAGGGTAATTTTAAATCATTTGATTTATTTTTTTCTTTTTGTTTTTCATTTACAGGCTTATCATGTTACAGATGCTGCTTTGGGCTATTTTTCACCAAAACAAAGTCATAGTTTAAGTATATTACGCTTACAATCATGCTGGGAACTAACCAATCATGGTATTGTTAATATTGGTAAGTACATATTTTGTTTTTACGTCCAATTTTATTCAATTTTTATTTAGTTTAAAATAATTTTTTTTTATTTTGTTTCTGCTGGGGGGGTTTTTTCGATTGGTTTAATTTCAATTTCAATTAAATGCCTTTTACTCTGACTTTTGTTAAAACCACAAAGGCCATTGTAATGCCGTATGTCTTTTAAATTACAAATGCCCTGTTGAAGAGAAGTACAAAATGATCAACATTTTTGCGGTGGAGTAAACAACAGTAGGGTCAATTAAAAGTAAAAAATTGCTACAAAAAATCAAAACTTTTGCCGCGGAAAAATTTTTTATCCCTGAAGAGAATCAAATCTAACTCGGCCTCAAAAGTGACTGAACTAAGACTTTTTATATGGCAGTACTATTTAAAAATTCCCTTAAGGCCGTAGTTAACTATCCCACAAAATCGTACTGACAGAACTTTCTTCTACTCGAAAAAACTTGCAACAAAATGAATTTTTGGTGCCATTTTTGTGTGATAGAAAAATTATGTGAAAATAAAATGCAACTCTGATTTCAAAATATTTGAAAATCGCACCGACCTTAACCGAGTGCACTGTAGGAAGTTCTGACTTATACCTCCCCCTGGTGGCGGCCAGTAACAGGTTCGTTCCTGCCTCTGCATGAGTTTAAAAGCAAGGAGCGGAAAAAATCCCTAATCCACTGTGCAACAGCATACGCCAGGATGCGTGACCAAGAGGGTGCTTGGTATCAACTATATGAAGTCTGGCTACTAATCGATCTCCAGTTTTAATACAGACGGGCATATTGAGCTCTGTAAGGTTGGACATCTTTTTTTCTATTACAGGGATGATTCAGAAAGCCACGAAACAGGCGGAGAGGTAAATATATAAAAAAAAATGGTGTTAATAAGTCAAGGAAGGATTCCGGAAGAGACGAACAAGAATACCTCGCGATGGGTGGGTGGGTTAATCTTTATAGGTACCTCTAACGCGTTGGACCTTGAGTTTCCGATAAGGATGGGCAATGAAACCTCGCAAGAGGTGGAGAGGTTAATCTCTCTAAGAACTCCGGTTATTGGCCAATGGAAGAATTCTGATACTCTTGCGAAAGAGGCTGAGACTGTAGCGCATATTGTAGGTGAATGTCTAGCACTGGCTAGCATAAGACCTAAGACCACGGGCATACATTTGTTAAATGTGAATGCCATAATAGACCTGAGCTTTAGACAAATGCTAGTAATTACAAGAGACCCCGTAGAAGGCGGACTGTGACAGACAGTCGACAGTCTGTTAGCACGAGTCTCAATGAGAGTAAAGTAGTCGTACATTACAAATCGATTGCCTGAAAACAATGTGAGAAAAGAAGGGGGTCGAAAAAGGACTCATAAATAATACCATGGTCTTTAGAGTGGTCTCTATAAATTGTCTAAAAAAAAAATGCAAAAAACTTCCAGTTCGACAACTATATTTTTTGAATTGCCGCTATATTTCTGTTAATTAAAAAAAGTTATTTAACTTTGAACATGTTTGAATCTGCGAATATACTAAATTATTTTAAACGCACTTTCGTCCTTTGTGCCTTAATTTTGATACATACGAGTACATATGTATGTATGCATAAGTAATTCTGTTTGCATTTTGTTGCCGTAACAAACTGCAAATCTGCATATGAATTTGTCCAGCATTCTTTCATTTCAATTTCAACACTAATACATCAACGTACATAGAGCAACTTAAATAGCAAACACAATATAATGTCACTACACCCAACTAACTATGCTATGCAATAACAACAAACATTAAAGCAACAATAACAAAAAATTACCTTTAAATAACCTTGTATGTGAAAACAACAATAATTGTTGTGGTTTGTTTTCGTACTCTGCTTTCCAACAAATCCATTTCTCAAACCGTTATCAACATCATCACCTCCATGTTGCTGAATGATGACGATGTTTATTTGTTGTTTTTAATGTAAATGAATGTATTGTTAGGTGGTTTTTGCATTTCTCTGGAAATAAATATTGCCACCATTTTTATTCTTACACTCATAACCCTCACTTCATATTCATTTCGCCGTTAGATTGTGTTTAAATTTACCTCAGTAGTAGAAAATAATGTTAGAAGTTTTTATTTACTACTAAATTCGTTGTAGTCGCAGTCATTGTAATCGTGTATGAGGGCGATAAAAGGAAACCAAAATTGTTCTGAATGCACAAGGTTAAAAGGTGGTTGAGGTTTTTCCGTTTTTAAACTTTAGAAATACTTTTTTTTTCTCAATAATTCTCCTGCACGCTGCTCAAACAGCTACAACTACAAACTAACTAGCATAGACATGAAAGAAAAGACTAAGCAACAAAAAAAAAACAAGTAAAATAATCAGGCTATCAGGCTGATGATGGTTTAAATGAACTAATTGTTAAAAGAACTTAATGCCGTAGTTTAAAATAAGTATATAAAACGAGATAATTTAGAATAGATTAAAAATTAAGCAAGGTACCAACACTTAATTTCTCTTGCCTTGGCATGTTTTTTACCGCATTTTTTCTAAAGAAAAATTTAACAAAAATATTTATTACACTTCCCTGACCTTTTATTATTATTATTATTTTAATTAATTAACTTTTAATCTCTAGATCTAGAATTTCTTTTTATAAAAATATTTTATTTATTAAATTTGATATTTCGCTACGCATCATCAGAAAATAAATTATATAATTATTTTATAAAAAAAAACATTTTATTACAGACCTAAAGCTTAAAACATAAATAATTAAAATTTTAACAAAACTTTTATAGAAAAAATGTTATGGATGTTTTATAAAAAAAAAGTTCAAAAAAATCAAAAGTTCAATTTTCAGTGGCAAAATAAAAGCAATTTTTGTTTTTTTTTTTAATTTCATGATGAAAATTTCTTGCATGAAAATTAAACTGAAAATTTTCTATAGAAAAGAGTTGAGTGAAATTTAATGTAATTCTATGCATAAAAAATATTATGGAATTTTACCTCCAGAAAAATAGGAAAATATTTTATATAATTTTTTTGAATTGTTTCTGTAGTAAAAATTTAAGAAATTTTTTTTAGAAAACATTTAATGGATTTTTTACATAGAAATTTAACAGGAATTTTTCTTTAGAAAAGAGTTTAGTGGAAACCTTTCAACGGAAGAAAAAGTTAATGGGATTTTTTCCATCAGTGAAACTCTGTCTGTCTGTGTGTGTGTGTGTTAGCTATAGACTCCAAAACTGTAAAGCCGATCGGACTCAAACTCTAGCAAGTTGTTGTACACATTCCAGGGAGTGTTTATGGGTGGTAATTTTTTTTAAAAGGGGGCGGGGCTACGCTCAACTACATATACATAAAAATGAAACACGCCGACCGATTTTTCTGAAACTTTGCACATATGTATATTGAATTCTCATGATTATACAATTTCGTTATTGGAAAAGTGGGCAGTGCCACGCCTATAAAAAATAAGTTATCAAAAAGCTACTTGCACTGGACCGATTTTTCTGACACTTTGCACACATATTGAGCTGTCATGACTATATAATTTCGTGATTAGAAAAGTGGGCAGGGCCACGCCCATAAAAAAAGGTACTTGCACTGGACCGATTTTTCTGAAACTTTGCACACATATTGAGTTCGCAACGCGCACCGGGCTTGGCTAGTACAAAATATAATGAAATATTTTCTGTAGAAAAAATTAAATGGAAGTTTTTCTTTGGAAGAATTTAAATGTATTTAACGGAAATTTTTTTCTACAGAAATTTTAATGAAATTTTTTCCACAAAAAATATGGAATTCGTTTTATAGAAAAAAAATATAAAAAAATAAAGCGAATTTCTTTAAAAGAAAAAAATATTAAATGGATTTAACGGAAATTTTACTATAGAAAAGGATTTAATGGAAGTTTTCGATACAAAAAAATTTAATTCGATAGAAAACAATTTTATGGAAATTTTTTGAACAATTTTGAATTGTTGTTTCTGTAAAAATTTTATGCAATTTTTTCTAGGGAAAAAAATTTGAGAAATTTTTCTGTAGACACAAATTTTATATTGTAAAATTTTCGTCGAATTTTTCTATAGAGAGAAAGTTAATCAAAAGTTTTATGGAATTTTTTTTTTTTTTTTTTAAAAAGTTATTGTAGAAATATTTTCTGTAGAAATACTTTTAATGGAATTTCGAAGAAGGAAATGTCATGGAATTAGAATTCTACTGCGGACAAAATTTTATAAACCTTTGTATGTAGAAAGAAATGTGTTGGTCTCTTTTCCATAGAGATAAATTTAATGGAATGTTTTCCCATACAAAGAAATTAAATAGAATTTTCTATATTTCTTAACACAAATTTTTCTATGAAAAGAAATATTTTTTATGATAATAATTTTATTAAAATTATTTCTATAAGATGGATTGAATTTAAATTTTTACTGAAACAAGTATAATTAACAAAACTTTTCCTGTAGAAACAAACTGAATTGATATTGTTCTATAGAACATATGTTAATTTATCGAAAATGTTACAACAAAAATAGATTTTTATAATTTGAATTATCAGGAAATTTGTTCTAAAAATTTTTTTTTATTGCTGTTATTTAAATATCACATCCTCTAGCAAGGATACAAGGTAGACTCACTGGCGAATTCCAAGTATTTCCAGCTTCTTTGCGGATCTCGAACTTTGTATATAAAATGTACCGGAAATTGCGCAACATTTTAAAAAAGGTATTCAGCTGAGCTGGTGAGATTAGCTGTTTAGCCTAACCTGACTTGTTGTAGTATATTCTTGAATACAAAATTGTACGAAACATATGTTTATTATGTCACATAACTCATGACACTAATCGAAAATCATTAGTATAAAAACATGCATTTAGTATAAATGGTGTCAAAGATTTAAATAACAAATAACTAGAATAACAAAGTCACTGTGCATACAAACCTGCAGATAAATTTGTGAAACATGTGTAAGGGAGTATGTTTTTTTTTACATTAGTAAAGTCTACCATTAGTGCATGCTTTAAGAATAATTTTTTGTGCTCAAGGCTGCTCCCATTTTTTGCTTAAGAATTCTTTAAAGCATACCTACATGTTAATAAGCCTGTCTACAAAGTTCTTTAGCATACTTTTAGTCACTCTCAGTTTTCTTGTTTGTTGTTTTGTTTTCATTTTAATTATTGAAACAAGGTCTTTTTCTTTACTTTGAATTCCTTTTATATTTCAAAGCCATTTTAAGTGTTGGCAACCAGCCACCACTACTACTCTCTTAACGTTCCTTGCACCCTAAGCAAACAACCAACGTTTTCTTACAACCTCCTTTGGTTTTTAAAGGCTGAAATATTTAAAAAAAAACCAGGAAAGATGAGAGTTTAAATTACGATATTAAAGAAATGGCTTCTTTGCGTTAATTTTTTTTTTTTGCTTCAAGTTCTATTTGATCTTTTCTTTGATAATTAAAATCACCTCCATGATTTACTTTAGAAAAATCAAAGGTTTAAAAACGGCACTTTAAGGTGAAAATAAAACTTAAATTTGTTGCCAGTAGTTGCTGCTCACACTTTCTCCCACGCTTTGGCTAACACTACTGCTTTGCAATAACAACAAATATATTCTCTGTAATCCCGTGAGAAAACAAATCAAACAATACACAACACTTTCATTACATAACTGTTCATAAATACTTCTAAGATAATAAAGTAAGATAATAATTGCATACTTTTAGGCACACAATATTAATATTTCATTCCGAAATAAAAACCAAAAAAAAAAAAAAACAATAAAAAGAGAAATAAAGTAGCAAAAGTACTTTACCAAGTTCGTTAAGGATGGAAATAAATTTGTTTTAAAATGATATGAAGGACTCTAAAAGCAAAAATAAATGAACTGAGCTTAAACAAGGGAAATAGCAGAAACAATAAATTGAATTAAATGTTAAGAAATATTACCGCCATTAGGATTATTTTAATTTCGCAGATAATATTTAACAATAAAAATATTCATTAATTATTAACGATTAAAATTGCGACAAGAAGTTGTACTGAAACATTTCTTTCACTAAAAAAAACATTAAAATGTTGTGTAAAAAAATCCTTTCATAAAATTTGTTTTCTATAGAAAAAAATTCTATAGAAAAAATTAAATTATAAAATTTTTTTCTACAAAAAAAAGTTCAACCTTTTTCTATAACAAAAATTACTTTAAATTTCTTTCTATACCAAAAATTGCATTAAATTTCTTTACATAGAAAAAAATTTCATTATATTTCTTTCTATAGAAAAATTTCATTAACTGTTTTCTAACTCATTAAATATCTTTCGATAGGAAATATTTCATATTTTAGTTTTTCAATTTCGTTCGTTTAATTTCTTTCTTGAATTCTTAAAACAATTTTCGTTTTTTCTGTTTAACTTAAATCAGCGCCAATTACGAGGGCGGGTCAATAAGTAGGTGACTTTTTGAATAAAACACAGGCTTTGGGTTAAAAAAAAAATAAGTTTCAACGTAGTCTGTTTTGAGTTGTATACGCCTTGTTCAACGTTACTCTAATTTTTTTATCCCTTCCAAAAAAATTTGATTTGTGGAAATCATCGTTACAGTCAAATCTCTTTCCACCGAGCCATTTCTTGAGGTTTGGAAATAAGAAATAGTGAGAAGCTAAGTCCGGATAATAGCGTGGATGAGGAGGCAATTCATAGCCTGACTCATGGAATTTTGCACATGTGCGCACCCTTGGTGGAAAATAATTTGTTTCTTGCCCAAATGCAGTCGTTTATTCGCCACTGATTGTTTAACCCTTTTAAAGGTAGTTAATGTCGATTATACCCCGTGCATTGCAAGAACGTCATAACTTTATTGGCTGACGAACCTACCTAGGCCTGAGAAACCCACTGTCTTGACTGCTGTTTGTTCTCTGATGTGTTAAGGTGGATCCACATATCGTTTACGGTTATGAAATTGCGCAAAAACTCGTTCATATTGTGGTTAAAGAACGCCAAACACTCCTGTGGAATTGTCACTTGATTGCGTTTGTGGTTGATTGTGAGCAAAAGCGATATCCATTTTGCGGAAAGCTTTCACATACTCAAGTGATTATTCGAAATTGAAACCACTCAGGCATATGAGATGCTTATGGCTCTCGCACTTTCAACACCATATCGTGCATTTTTTCAATTGTTTCGGGTGTAGAGCCTGAGGGTCGACAATGTTCGGCGTCTTTTGTGCGCCAACGAAATTCAGTAAAACACTATTTTACCACTTAAATTGATGGTGCACAGTTCCCATAGTATTTATCAAACGTAGCCTTGCCTTGAGTGATGGTTTTTGTCCGCATGAAAGTCTTCTATCAATGGTTGGCAAACACAAACTAAATGATGCAGCTTGTTCAAATTTTGGCATTAACCAACTGACAGATGCCTGTTGATAGGCGGCAGTGTGGCTATTTCAATTAAGCGGCGGAAAATTCACGGAATTATTGACCCACCCACGTATTGCAACTAAAGAAATTGCCTTTGTTTTCTAGTTGCACATATCTTTGTTTCAGTTTTCTTTCATCCAAAGCATAATAAGACTTCTATCGTTAATTAGACAAGTTAAGCTAAATATACTCGTAAGTTGAAGCATTGAGATTTCTATGAGGAAGACACATTTTCTTGTTTTCTTTTCTTTGTTTTATTATTTCGATTCTGCTGAAAACTCGATGATGTTCAATAATTTTTGTACAGGAAATGAACAAAAGAAACTTTTTACTTTGTTAATTTTTCTTAAGAGATAACGAAGCACACGAAAGGATATTTTAAGTTTATAAGACGATGACATTTTCTCACCAAATCAAAATTTATCTATTGGGTAAATAACCAAAAAAGATTAAAATTGGAAATTCTTCTTCATCAGTCGCACTTTAACGCAACTTTCCATTAAAGAAAAGCTTTATGCTGTGAAAAAAGAGTTATTCAAAAGAAATTGAGTTGCCTCTTGAACCTTGGCACTGACTTATCAACATTGCGACTCCATGTGTAATTCTGAATGTTTGCCAAAATTGTTATTTTACAGAAGATTTATATCGGGTGATTTTTTACTATTTGGTTTTTCAGTGTAAAAAAGTATTCGTGACATATGGTAATACCAAAAATCCTCAGTAAGGTTTGCCATTTCACCATTAATAGACTAAACGAGGATCGCTTGCAAACAATATCGCCCAAAATACATATTTCATTCACTTTTGCAAATTTTCAGTTTGTTTTTTCAATTTTCAAAACCCAAACGGTTAAACGTACATGTCCAATTACGTCGGAAATAGCGTCTATTTGCTTACAACAGCTGATCTATATGAAAATAAATTCGCCTTTATCGCTACCTGATATCAAAGTCGTTCGATTACGAAATGGCTTGTGGCGCCATAAAATAATTTTGTTTGCGTCTTAGAAGTAGTGATGACTCAGTCATTTTTTATGTTTTCTTTTTCTTCTCCAAATTCAAAGGTGTTAAATTTGCTATAAATAATGGTACATGATTTATATTATTGTTATTAAATAGATAAAGCATTTTTAAATATTGTTCTTATAAAATATTACCTTCAGCTAGCTAATGCTACCGCCACTACTCAATCGTCGCTGACTGTTTTTACTACGGCATGGATTTCTGGCAACACTTTTTATTCTGATAAAAACAGCTGATGTGAGATGGTTGGCGAGATAAAAATAAAACACGTTCTAATTGAAATTTTGTCAGATGCCTTCTGCACAAGAGTTTTACAGCAGCAATTTGTTAAATGTAACACACGACTTCTATACTTTTGTTGTAGATGTAAATTTGATATGCCAAATGAAAAAAGCGTGTCGTCTATTAGGGGCGGCTTAAACGAACTCCCGACTATTTACGCAAAATGAAATTGGCATGATTTGTTGATTTTGTTTTATTGGATTTTTGCTTTTCTTTTTTTGATTTGATAATACAAAAAAAATCTAGGAATTACAATTCATTGAGTATGTTGCCAAATAATGACATACAAGCAAACACGATTTCAGACTTTCATACAAATAATTATATTTACATATGTATGTATATTGTACAGTATATGTAGGCAGTGCTATAAGTAGCCGTAACTCTCTAGAGTTTTACTTCCAAAAAAAAAGTGGAAAAAATTCACGAATACTTTTGGCGATATTTTTTCCGCTTTCGTGAAAATAAAAAGTGTTATTTATATTTATTATAAAGGGTGTCCTCAATGCACTATTTACATTTTGAGACATTTTTTTCGAACATTTGGCAACTCTTGTATTCAACAGCTGTAACGTATGATTAAAAATGCAGTCCTACACAAGAGAAAACCCGTTACGCTCAGACCGCTCACAAACTACGCTAAATTTTCGCCCCTAGTGCGTCAACTATTCGAAGAGTGTAAAAAAAATTTGGTGAAACAGGCTAGATTATGTATATGTTAAGCCGACGTACCGTTCGGTCTCAGCAGCATCTAACATACCGCATATAAGACGGCCGATTTATTGCATCAACGATTTCCATATTTTACTCTTGTACATTCGAATTCGGTTATCGAAAAATGTATAAAAAAGGACGTTTTTTTCTTATAGTCGGTATTTTCATTTAAAAGGACTCCGGATATATGTCAACTGTTTCGTTTTAAACGAAATGTGTTCTTTTAAAATTATTGCATAAAATGGAGGCACAAAATTTCAATAAAAATAAAACCGAAACATGGTTGGAACAATGGGTACTTTTATCGATGTCATGTACAATGTACGATTAAAATAGGCCGGCGCTGCATTTTGTTTCAACGCCGTTAATTTTAAAACTTTGTCTCTTAAACAGTGTTTGTTTTATATAAATTTTATACTTTTTCAAACAAAATTTGTTTCTTTAAAACAGTTTTTCGTTGAAAACTAAAGTATTATAAAATTAAACCCAGGAAAATGTTATGAATTTTTAATTTCATTTAAGCGAATTTTTCTATTAAACGGCGTTGTTGTTGCAAAAACAAAATGAAGTTTCCCTATTTTATTTTATAATATTTATAAAGATTTTTTTTTTTAGTTTGCAAACCTTTAGAGCACTTTTAAGTCTGCCTTTATATAGTATTTTATTTTAATGCGATTTTTAGTGCACACATTGTCGTAAATAGACAGCCACACATTCATTATTGCATTGTCAATTCATTCAAAGTTCAAGGTATTTAGGTCTTTGTCGTGCTGCTGATCATTGTAACCGTGTATTCAATTGGTAATAAAAATACGAGAAATACTGCCAAAGTACAATAGAAATGTCTAATTAAGCAAATGCGAATTGCGCTCGGATGTTGTTAAATTTAAATAAAAGTTTAACATTTACATTTCCTCAAATTAATCATTATTGAATATGAACTTAAAAAAAATCGTCAATTAATTGCGCAATAAGGAGATTTACGCAATAAAAGTCTTTAATCTGCTTAATTTACAAGATACAAGAATTCAATTAATTAAATTGAACAATCAGTACTTAATTACACCATAAACAGACTCAAAGTCAGAATGCATCCTGGTGAAATGTGTTTAGTGAGCAGAAAATTCTGCAATATGAACACATTAAATGTGATAGACCTGACAACCTACAACAAAATTACGACGATTATGTAAAAGGGACAACAGAGCAATAAGCTCAGCCATGGCTTTATCACATGCTAACACGTTTTTTTTTTAATTTCATTGTCCAGTCATGAGAACATTTTTAGCTATCAAATGTTATACTATGTTCAGACATGCAACTTAATTGAGGCAATTAAATTTTAAATTGAGTTGTAGACTTTGGTGTCTACACAGCCTTCCCAATAAGCTTTAGCATTGAATACAGTTATTCTGCTTATTCTGCTTATTAAACACACTTCACCAGAGTTGCATTGGGAATTTGACTCAATTAATTGTACAATTAAGAACTAATTTCTTAATTTATTAATGAAGTTCCGGTATGGTAAACTGAGATTCGTGGCATGTGACAAGGTCTAAAGTGCTCAGTAAGGTTTGCCATTTCACTATGAATAGACTAACAAACGAACAATGCTTGCAAATCAACGAATTTTATTATCAAAATTCTGGCTGTGTGAGAAACGTGTTTCTATCGAATGATTTACATCGAAGATCAACCTCATTTTTGGGTCAATGGGTACGTCAACAAACAGAATTGCCGAATTTTGTGTATATATTAAATGATTAAGCTAAATTGCATATGTGTAAACGCCAAATTTTATAACTCAATTTAAAACTTTTTTTTGTCACAATTAAGAAGCATGTGTGAACATACTGTTTATTACTAGTATGTTTCCTGCTAGTTTTTAAATTTTTTCTTAATACTTAAATTTTAATGTCTTATTAGAAACATCATATTTATATCTTGCGATTTAGAATAAATTTTAAAATATTTTTTAATTTCAAGTGTTGCTGCAGTTTTTTTTACAAATATGTCACACATTTTTTACTTAAGCTTCTTTGTTTCTTTCGCTGGTAATTGCATATTTTAAGTTCCTCATTTATGTTTTATTCAACTGTTAAAAGTTTAAACATGTCATCATGTTCATGTTCTATTTATATTTTTAAGTTCCTCATTCATATTTCGTTTCATTCAACCGTTAATAATACAGTTTTTTGTCATAATTAATGTTCTTTCGCTTAGTTCCTGTAGTAGTTCAGGCATGTACCATCATGTTTATGTTCTATTTACTGGAGTGTTTAGTTTGTTTATGTCGCGTTATTTGTTTTGTGAAACTTTGATGTCGTTAGTTTTGAAGCCAACAGGCAATTTACTTTACACACACACATACATAAGTGCCTACATACAAGCTTATGTAAAAAACCCAGTAATATTTATTTGAAATTTTATTTTACTTTTACTTACCCTCTTACAAAGCTAAAAAATGAATGTGTATATGCATTTTAATGCGTCTACTTACATACACACATAGTTACACTCGTAAACATGTATAGTCTAAGTACTTCCTTTATTCTTCTATTTATTATGTATTACCAACACAGTGAGCATATTCTACCTCTTCTCCATTTTATTGTCTATGAGAAATTGTGTTACTCTCGCTTTAGTTAATTAGGGATGCCAGACAGCGAATATGTTCGAGTAGTCGATTTTTTGTTTTTCAAATTGGCAGCTGCAGTGTAATAGAAATTGTGATGCTAACAATCGTATATATTTATAAAAATTTAATGCAAAAAAGCGAAATAGAAAAAAAAACAACTTCTTTCAATTAAAAATTAAACGCTATGGCTGCTATGTTTACTTCACTTCCCATTAATCCGTGTATGACACTTCACGTGGTCTGTGTATAGTCCAAAAGCCATGATGACTGCGTATTGTTACTATTCATATTGCGCATTTACAGCTGAGCCGGGAATATTTTAATAAAATTTCCACACGTTCGGCAAGCGTGAAATGATGCATTATGAATTGGCAAAGCTAAACTATTTGACAACTGGATAGATGGTTTTGACAACTTTGACAACTGGTCACCTTGTAAAACGCGAGATAAAAAACTCACCATTCTTTTTCTCATAAGAGCAGACCAGTGGTGACTATTGTGCGGAGAAAAGAGCGAGCGGAATGTGACTTTAGCAATATTGGTTTAGGCCAGCCAGTCAGCTTTTTGTACGCCGATCTGGTGTACAAATACCAAGTACCTTGACCCTGAAACCGCTAACAATACGGAGCAATGGCCCGCTGGACATATTTGCTACTTACTATTAAACAAGGCTGTATTTTATGTTTGGGTATCAACTCAAGTCTAATAAAAAGTAGACTAAAGCAAAAAATATCAACCCGACATTGTTTCTATATTAAATTTTTTGGAGGCTATGAAATTTATTAAATCTAGTATCACTATATGTTATTGTGGGGCAGTTATTTAAGTTGACCGCTTACTTTATGGGTCCCTTTTGAGTCATTCATGATTTCAGGCAACCGAATTGTAATGAAGTGCTTCATATGTACGGGTAAGTCTATAATAAAGCTGGAGATCGACTTGTATGTAGCGCCCTCCTGGCCACGAATTCCTGGCGTAAGCTGTTTCAGCGTGGATTAGGGATTTTTATAAGAGAATGTTAAATTCTCTCCGCTCGACTTATTTAGCCAGACTCTTAGCAGAGACAGGCCGCCACCACCACACTACACTCAGTTACGACAAGCTACATCTTTGTGCCTTCCAGCTGACGACCATGGAATCATTGCCTTTTTTACCAAATATCAAAGCTTATTGCATGTCAAATAAAAGTATTGTGATGACTAGTTACCGTGCTATTTTTTGGTTTAAGCCTTTCTCTTAAATAGTCTTTAGGTTGCATGTTGCGCTTGAGTATGCTTTATTTAATTAATATTAATCATACGCCAGCACGTTTGTTAATTTTTAAAAGGTTGTAGAGATTTTATTTGTTTATCTGGCAATTTTACCTTAAACCTCTGGCACTTAAATCATCTGTAGGCTTTAGACACATCAGCTCTCCTACTTTTTCACATACGAATTTTCAGAGGCAATTATATGTTGGATTTATTTCGGTTTGTTCACCAAGTAAGTTCAAGTGTTTGTTTTTTTTAAATGTGCGGGTTAAACCCACTCACACACAAACACACACTAACACTTGCCTAATAAAACAGCATGTGTGTTAAGCAACAAGGATTTCTGTTCTTTTCACTCTATAAATTGAGGTTAAATATGCAAACGTTGGCAACAAAAAAGCAATAAAAACTAGAATTATCATTTCACAATTTGATAGTTCAAATAAATGACTGCTGCAAAATAAAAGTACGAGTGTAAGGGAAGACAAAATTCGTAGAAAAATCATTCAAGAATATATTTGAGTTTCCAAAGCACTATTTTAAAAATAAACAGCTTCTGAAGAGCCTGAAATAAGAAAAATTATATAACTGTGCACATAGGCATACATTAAGTAGTCAACAAGCATTTTGATAAAAATAAAATATTTTTAATTGACCTATAAAGTCACTTCAACAAGTTTTTTTTTATTAATGTAAACTTATTGAATAATTTTTTTGTAGAATTCAAAAAAAAGCAAACGTTAAAATTTAACCTTTTTGAGAAAGTCGCATAGGGTGTCCCAATTAAAATTTTAAATTCTGGGGCATTTTTTTCATAAAAGCGCCATTTCTGATATTTAACAGCTGTAAGGTATGATTGAAAATGCAGCCCTATACAAGAGAAGAATGCATTATCATTCAAAAAGTGCCACTAATGTATCAACAATTCGAATAGTGAGAGAGTGTCGCCGAAAACCCCCAATTCGTTAGTCAGTGTGAATGGCATTCGTTACAGGAACATGCTAACGGAATTCGTGTGGCCTTAGTTGGACGACATGGAGCTGGACGAGATGTCGTTTCAGCAGCAGAGCATCATCTAACACAACGAATATGAGACAATCAACGACTGCCAGACCAAATCCATCTGAAGTCAACTGGCCACCAAGATCATGTGATTTAACGCCATGCGATTTCTTTCTTTGGGGTTTTGTAAAATCTTGGATCTATACAGGGAACAATGAGATACAGCTACATCTCTGGCAAAAAGTCTTGGAAATACTCTGAAAAAGCCAAGGGCCGAGGATATTTTATTTCATACTCAATCGGAACATATCTACTTTACAAGAAATAGTGCGCTCTAATTGAGACACCCTATGGATTGTTTTTATTCGCAAAAAAAGTTTTATGTAGAAATTCTAATTTATTCCTAAAGTTTTTTTCGGAAAAATTGAAAAAAATCAATTATCTTTTCTTGCAAAATCTTATATAAAAATCAGTAAACTTTATGTTTAATAAACTTTAAAATGCTTTTCTAAATTCCCGTCTTTAAAACTTAACCCTTCTGCATTGTAAATTTCACTCAAATACGCATAAATTTTATAAACACGAAGTAATTAATTTTTAATTATTATAAAACACTATAATTTATAACCTCTAACCCGCTTTACAGCAATAATGTATCATGAATTATTGACTCCTAGTTCTCTACATATTGCTCTCTTTCTCTTTTAAATGCTCCTCATACCTTCATTCAACATATGCGGACGAGAAATGTTTGCTTGATAGGCAGACAGTCCGAATCAAATGTCAAACATTGTCGATAAAGTTTTAATGATTTTTTCTGCATTTCTTGTGCACAACATGTTGAATTAATTGTCATAATTATTCAACATCAAGGAAAACAACAAATTAAAACTGTATTCTCAATTAGTGGCGTCGAGTGACAGATACATGCATATTTTTGCACTTACCACTCAATAACACAAGGACAAATACACATATACAAACACATAATCATTCAGAAAATTTAATCCGTGTCATGTTTTTTCGTTTTTTACTTAACTTAGCACTTGCTTAATTTTTTCTTTTTAATTCCTGCAAAAATTTAAAACCAAAATTAAAATATTAATTGGAAATTAGATTTAATTTTGCACAATTGTTTCCATTTTTTTAGTAGAAAACATGAACTTCCTTCAAGTTTTAGGCGGGCCAAGTAAACTAGGTTTTCTTAAATGCATTTAAACTTTTAGGCGGACCAATGGCTTTATAAAATATTATGTAGCAAATTGCTGTCGAATAGCATCAATTTGGAATTTATTTCTAGCAATTTTGAGACGGGCCAAATATTAAATTCTGCATCAAAATTTATCCCTTTTTTTACTTTTGCATGCCAATCCATTGAAGAAGTGATTTCATAAATTTTGTTTTTATACTTTTCCTAAGATTATGTCATACAATGAAATCCATATTCATTTTATAGAAGTTTATGCATCTTATTAACAAGGGACAAATTTAAGGTTGAGAAAATATATAAAGCGTATGTGGTTAAAAATCTTGTGAAAATGGCAGACGTCTGCCGACGTGCTATAGGTGGAAATTTGTTCAACCAAGTAAACTGAATATGCCAAAAAAAAATTGTATTTAAGCCTTAAACCTTAAATTTCACCACCCTTTAGTTGCCGTTATCGTTGCTCTTGGCGTATGATTATTATGTAAATATTTCATATATAAAATAAAATTAATCATACGTTCTCATTTTTTTGTAACTACTTTTTATCTTGTGTGTATGTACGAATATTTACAAACCTTTTCAATTTGCTGAAATTTGCATATAACAGTTGAAGTAAATAAATAATACATTGTGATGATAAGTTATGTTTATTTATGTCAAAATCAATTTAAATACTTGAATTGTTTATTCTACAAAACTCTTTTTTTTTACTCTTTCTTACTGCTTTTGTTCTTCTGTTCAGCACACGTCGTTAAAGTATTGAATTGTATTTTCTTTTTTTTCCAAAAACACAAATCTCTGTTAGTATTGCAATATTTGATTTTTCCCCCCGTAATGTTTGGCTAAAGCTCAAATTGGACTTAAAAAGTATATTGCATTTATTTTCATCAATTTTTCTGTTTCAACTAGAATTCTGAAAAGTGTGTTTGTAGTGTTTTTTTTTGTTGTCGTTATAAAAGTTGGCTTTTAAAAATATTACCTTTTGTACTTTGTTTTTATTTTTTGTTTGGTTATTATTTTTTTTTAATAATTTTTGGCTTGACTCCATTGACAACCATATAAGCAAAATAATGAATGACAGATAAAAAGAATTGTAAAATAAATACATGAATGGCATCCACTTCATTAAATTGTGCACTGTGGTTTTATATTGTGCCACATAATTTGGCAAAATTCTAAAACAATATGATTGTCTTTCCCTTAACGCTTTTATTTTCCTTTGAGTTTTCGTTTTAGTGCTGTAATAATATTAACATTAGTAAAATCATAAATATATATTTAAACCACATCTTTTACCGCATTACTAACGCACGCACTTAAAGCAGGTGGGTCATATAATTCTAGAATTCTTTTTTTTTTTCTTGAACCTCCACTGCGTATGATTATTTTTAATTTTATATTTATAACAAATTAATATTACTCATACGTTTCTTACTAAAATTTTCTGTTCCTAATCAAGATCATGAATTCAAATTTTTACTATTTTTATTTAACATTAAATTTTTATTATTACGGGTAAAACGCTATCTTTCCTCCAAAAATATGTGGTGACGCTTGAGTTATTTTAATCTATAAAAAAATGTCTATAAAAACTTTAAAATAGAAATAAAATTTTAAATAAATATATGACTTGATTAAATAAATCTTAATTTTTAGAATGAAGTAAAATAAATTCAGAAATACTCCAACAGCTGAGCTCGCTAAATAGAAGCAAAATATTTTAATTATTGAATATAAGCAGGCGCGCCAATTACAAATACTGTTTACTAAAAAAATTAACTCAAAAGTATTTTTTTAATAACTTATTCAATTGTGATTTACTCGACTTATTTAGCCAGACTCCTAGCAGAGACATTAACCTGTTAGCGGCCGCCACCACCACAGTGCACTCAGTTACGACAATCTACATATTTGTGCCTGCCAGCTGACGACCATGGAATCATTGCCTTTTGTTGTTAATGCAAAAGAAAATAAATTTAAAGTAAGATTTAGAAGACGTTTTCTTCAGAAGAACAAATCTATAACGTTTCATTTATCACACGGCAAACACTTTTGTTAATATATTGTTAAATATCAAAGCTTATTGGATGACATGTAAAAGTATTGTGATGACTAGTTGCCGTGCTATTTTTTGGTTTAAGCCCTTGCGTTTGAGTATGCTTTATTTAATTAATATTAATCATACGCCAGCACGTTTGTTAATTTTTAAAAGGTTGTATGGATTTTATTTCTTTATCTGGCAATTTTACCTTAAACCTCTGGCACTTAAATCATCTGTAGGCTTTAGACACATCAGCTCTCCTACTTTTTCACATACGAATTTTCAGAGGCAATTATATGTTGGATTTATTTCGGTTTGTTCACCAATTATGTTCAAGTGTTTGTTTTTTTTTTTTTTTTGAAATGTGCGGGATAAACCCACACGCAAACAATTTGTTTAACAAACAAGTTTTTTAAGCGACCACCAGCTGCTGATTCCAAAGTTGAGATTTGCCAAGAGAAGAAAATAAAAAGGCAACGAAAGCGAGAAGGAAATTCATTTCTGCAACATTTGAGGCGGGCCATCAATAATTTTTATAAAACGTTTCAAGAAAAATTTCAGAAGTGGTCATTTTTACAAATCGCGTAATTTTCTTTTAAATTACTTGAGAATTATTTAAAAATATATTTTTGTAAATATGTATGCACGTATTATATGGCCCTCCTAAAAATTACTTTGAACTTGCAAATATTCTTTTGCCTTTTGAACATTTACACAGGTGTAAGTGTTTATACAAAAATAATTGAATAATTTTTTATTAAAAAAAGACAATTACAACAAATTAAACAAATACGAGAACGACCAAATTTTCTTATTTTTGTAATTTTTTTTTTTACAAAATAAAAAGACAGATTGTTACACAATTTTATGACTTGTGCAAAATTATCTATTTTAAATCTAAAATTGTTTTGCATTATTCTGATGATAATAAATGAGGATATATAATTTATTTAACAAACACATTTCTGTTGCTAATATGATGTCTATGATGTCGACAATTGTTGTGGTCTTGACTTTGCTTTGATGTGATTAACATGTCAGTTTTAACAGGGTGTGGAAAAATAAGATATTAATAAAAAAAAATATTAAGGCATTAGTCGAGACCGAACAGATCTATAGGCTTGTAAAGCTTGCCTATCACTAATGTTATCGAGTATAGATCCGGTTCGTGTATCCAAAGATATACAAGGCAAATCTAAAGAATATGAGTTTCCAAAATATTGCAAATAAGATCGCCTCGGAATATATCGTCTTGGTAATCCCGCCACCCGGATGTAAGGCTGTCCGCCTGGATATGGGGGAACCAGTCCCCGAGCCTTCTTCGTGGGTGTAGGGGATGGTTGTGGCTTAGAAGATTGTGTTGCAAGATCGCCTTGTAACCTTAAATATTATTAATGACTATGGATTAGAAATATCCTACAAGTCAAACACTCAAAAAATTCACAAACTTTTTAAGGTCAATTACTTTCAAGTTCAATTATTGTACTTGAAATTATTAAAGGTTTACTGCCATTAGAAAACTTCTAGCGGGCCATACAATTTTTATTATCGAAAAATATTTTTTAAAACTCTAATTTCTTCGGCATGAAATCCTCCTCGTAGAGGGGGACAAAATTTTAAATACGTTTTTACATCCTAAATGGTTGAGTTAATTCTAAGTCCAATTAATGTACTTCAAATTATTAAATGTTTGCAAAATTTCTAGCGGGCCATGAAATTTTTAAAATCAAAAAATTTTATTTTAAAACCTAAAAAGATGTTTTTTCTTTAACTCTGAACTTGAACTTAACCAGCGCTAAGCCGGATCGAAAATTAGACTTGAACTGATCTATTATCCTACTAGAACTGAACCAGAACATAGCAGAAACTAAACTGGAACTTAAACCGCATGGACTCACAATTCATTTAGAACTTAAAACTGAACTAGATGTAGACTTAAATCGAAGTAAAACTGTGAACTAGACAAATGTGTTTTAATAACAAAGCCAGCTCTGAGCCTTTCAATATATATATTTTTTTTGATTTTTAACTTGAAGCGGGGAATAAAGTGAACATTAAAATTTTCAATTATGTCTTGTATTTATATGAAATTCTCCATCGCGTATCCTTTTTTCATATCCGTTCTACTAAATAACACTATTTTTAATCACCCTGTGTTTCATTAAAATACATATTACAAGAATTTAATTAAGTTTTATTTATTAGTGTGATTCTTAAGTTGTTGTATTTTTTTTTATTTTCAAAATTACTCAAACATGACATTTTAAAAATAACTAAATATGTCATTTAAAGTGACTTGCGGTAATTTATGGCAACATTAAAATTATTTCAACACAACATTTATAATTTTCTAGTTTAAAGCATCAAAGAATAAACATTCTGGGGCACAAACGAAAAAATTTTGTATGAATCAAATAATACAAATCAAATCTTAACTTAATACATATTTACTCTATGTTCAGACATGCAGCTTAATTGCGCAATTAGGTAATTTAATTAATAGTATTTAATTGCATCATTAATTGGGTTAAATGCCCAATGCAATTCTGGTGAAGTGTGTTTAATGAGCGAAAAGAATTGTGTTAAATGACAAAATCAAGGAACTTCAACAAGGTTACTGCATCATCCATCACTTCAACTACATTTTATTTGGCATGGCACTTGTCAAATTCTAAACATAAATAATTAAGATATAAATAAAAAGAAATCGCTAGGGATATTGACGGTTTGAAATTTTAAACAAAAATACGTTTTGAATAATTAATTTCTTTTCAAAATAATTAACTTCTTTAAAAAATTTCTTTTAAAGCGGATTTTTCTTAATTTTTCCCAAATTTACAAACCACAGCTGTCACGAATAAAATGAAGATATATTCAACTGTTAAATGCTAATTGAATAAGCTAAATTGGATGTATGTGAACACCAAAGTCTATAACTCAATTTAAAATGTAATTGCCTCAATTAAGGGCAAGTGTGAACATAGTATTACGGTTGTAATTATCGTACCAGCTGTGAACGCTATAGAGCATAAATTTAATCATATTCACTGTGGAAGGTTCCTGCAAACTCTAAAGACTAATTCTCGTATTATTATTTGACATTAATTTCGAATCTAACTTCGTTTCAATAACGCACAATTAGAAAGTGATGTTACTTGAAACGAAGCGATTTATTGCTTCAGTGTTGTAAAGTAAAAAGTAAATAAATATGTTTTCCAACACTGAACAAAATGTAAGAAATGCAGGAATAGCGCCCCTGTCCGTTTACCACGTCGTAAATTTGGCGCAACGATCTTAGGGCCACACCCGCTTAAGATCCAATTGGTGCAGGAATTAAAGCCACAAGCTCATTATGAGCAGTTAGGAACTGTTCCGATGCTTTGTTTATAAAAAAAAATTGCCGCATTTGAAGTGAAATCAATCCACACTACACACTCCATTACGTGCAGAAAAATTCACCGTTTGGTGCGGTTTACACGCTGGTGGCATGATTGGACCTTATTTCTCCAAAAATGAAGCCGTAGCTGGCGTTACGGTCAATGGAGATCATTAACGCACCATGATCACTGATTTTTTGTTTAGAAATATAGATGACATTGGTACGGGGTAGATGTGGTTTATGTTCCAAACGGCGACCGCAATTCTCGACTTATTGAAACTAAAAATTTGTCGATTTGGAAAAATAGACTTGTTAATTGTCCCTGTTGATTATTTCCTGTGTGACCACGCGAAGTCACTGGTTTATTATGATAGACCAGCAACAGTTGATGCCTTAGAGGGCAAACTTGTTCGTGTTATGCTCGAAAATGTGGCTTAAAATTGGGCGTCTAGAATGCGCTTCGTCAACATCAGCCGCGGTGGACATATTCCTGATTAAAATCTATACAATTTTAAGTTCTATCGGGCTTCAAAAAAACACCCTATACCTTGTTTATACTAACAAGAGTCTTGTGTTTTCGTTCCCTTCTAATCGTTAAAAGTGAATCACTTTGTGAGAGTTTGGGCAACCTGAAGAAAGTACTGCCTCTTTATAAGGCAGCATTTTTTCAGAAAAGAAAACGTCATTAGTGCAAATGAAAAATTATGCTTAAATGTCGCCATAAATATTTTATGCTTTCTTGTTAGTTTTTATGATTTGAAGGACTCTTAAATGGTTTTTTTTCTATTTTTGTAAATATTAAATTAGAAACTGCAAAAGATTTCATCGTCATACGACAAAATAATTTGGTTTAAAAAATTTGATAAATTTTTATTAATTATTTAATTCTTTGTCAACGATTTAAATTATTTTTAACTCTTTTGTAATGAAGTCTTGCCAAATGAAATCAATGTCGGACGACGGTTGTTTACTTCTGATCCTGTTGTTGATATTTTAATTAACACCCAGTTTTCCAGTCGAGTCCTTTTAAAATGTATTTTGTTTTTTCATCAATTAATTCTTTTAAATTTGTTGCTTTTTATTACAATTTTATAATTTGTGATCGCAAAAACGAGTAAAGGCTAATTAAAACATTGAAGAAATGCTCCAGACTAAAGGGACATTTATCCATTTTTTTACCCGTTAGTGTCGGTCACAAAATAAAACTATAACACTTTTCTTATTTTCAAATAAAACTTAAAACGGAAAACACAAACTTCAAACAGATTTCAAAGAAATTTTAAATAAAATTTAATAAAATTTTAAATATAAACAAAGTTTTTCTTTATAGCACTTGGAAGGCTCTTGGCTTAACTGGCCGTTTTGAGAGCTGATAAGAAAATGATTTATAAACTCAATTAAAACGCGCACTAAATATGCGCATTTTGTAGACAATTCAATATTTTAAATGATGAATTGAAACTGGTATCAAATGAAATCGATTGTAATCAATGCATTTGTTTTGCATTTTTCTGTTTTTCTAAGATGCTTTTTTCTTAATACGAACGCTTAAATATGTATTAATTATGAATATAAAAAAAAATAGTAACTACAAGGCTTGATCGTTTAAATATGGGGAAGTTTGCTCACTAAAATTCTAGTTAAGTTTATAATTGCATTTGTTTCAAGGTATAATTTCAGCATTCATGGGGAGATCTAAATGAGTAATAATTTGTCGAGCCAGTCAGCAGAGCAGCCATCCATCTAATAAGAAGTGTTTAAAGTTTTTTCCAAGGCAGTTGTCGATTCATAGTATTTATTTTAATTTATTGTAGGGGAGGATATCGAAGCAGACCGCTTAGTTTATGGGTCCCTTTTCAGAACGAAAAATGACACTGAAGATGGCACATAGCCGAAACAGGTTTGTCTCCAAACCAAACTTGACAAGGGATGACGGAAATTGGTTCCAACAAATTCGTTCCCTTTTCGACCCCCTTCTTCCTCGAATTGATTTCAGGCAACCGATTTGTACTTTATGACTAACTTACTTTCATTGAATCTCACGCTAACACTAGCCTTTACTCTTAACTGTAGTCATTTCAGACTGCCGATTGGCAACTGTCGGCACTCTTGCTCATCACAAAGTCTCTTGGTTACAGTTGGTTACATTCACATCCAACAAGAGTCTGCCTGTGGTCCTTTGCCTTATGCTAAGCTTTGCTGGACATTCACATGCAGTGTGCACTACCGCCTCAGCCTCTTCCTCAGAAGTATCTTTAAAGGTTTTCTTGTCCATCTCTTCAGAATTCCTCTATTGGGCTATAAACACCGGGGTTCCTACATTGATTAACCTCTCCACCACTTGCGAGGCTTCATTGTCCATCCCTATCAGAATTTCATGGTCCAACACCTTAGGACTACCCTTAGAGATTACCCCGTCCACCCCTCGCAAAGCATTCTTGTCTTACCAGAGTTCCTTCAGGGAATTCATATAATTCGTACGATTAATGAAGAAAAAGATGTCCATCCACAGAGAGCTGCATATGCACGGGTAAGTCTGTATGAACTCTGGAAATCGATTGGTATCAAGAGTTCGCATATTAGAGACCAAGCACCCTCTTGGCTGTGCATTCCTGATGTATGCTGTTCCACCTTAGTTTAGGTTTATGGCCTAATTGCAGGAAGATTGTGTTGCATGGCGTAGCAAGTTGTCAATAGAATAGCTAGTGATACCGGCAGATTAGATAGCTCCGAACCCCTAAGCAAGAGTTGGATGACATGGTCTTCATATTGATACCATCCAGAAACATGTGGCGGCGTTGAGGCATATGTATCTGTAATGAAATGTTCTATTTAGCCACAGCCAACGCATCGCATCGTGTAAAATACAGTTGTTTTCCTTGTTAACTTATCCTTTCAACCAGAAAGACATTCTTCGCTAAATCTCATTTTTTCTTTTTTAAAACCAGATCTTTCTTACATTTTCCAAAGGCCTTTTCAACGAAAATTTAACACTTAGTCATACTTTATATGATTCAAAGGCATCCGTAAAAAAAACCTGTTAAATAATCCCATCTGATACGCCAGCGACCAAAAGGTGAATTACGATTCTCATCACTTCACTTGGTATCTTTTTAAAATGAAATTGGCGGAGTATGTCTGTTACTAAGACTTGAATTACTTGCTTACAAAATGGATTTTTAAGCATTGTTCTGAACTAAGTCGCAGACATTGATCACAAACCTTGAAAAAGTTGCCTTAACATTTTTTACACAAAACATAATAACGTTGAGTGACCAACCTTCCCCTATTTTGCGCCACCTAATAGAAGTAGTACTAGTGTTTTTGTTTTCTTTTGCGGTGACATGTACTAAACAAAGAAAACAAAAAAACAGCCGGCATCAAAAAATCTGTACAAACGCTTTAACACAGTCACAGATACGTTGGTGCACACCCAATCGCACATGCGCGCGCCTTTCATGCAGTCAAACAATGAAATTGTGGATCATTTGAGATTTTTATTTTTTCCTTTTTCTATGTTTAATGCGGCGTCATGACATAAATTAAATCTTGGTTGTTGTAATCAAACAGATAGTTTGTTATATAAAAAAAAAAAGATTAATAATCTCTAATTGTATTTGCATTTTATTGTGTTCTAAACTAGTGTGTGTGTGTATTTGTTTGTATGGCAATGTTTTTGTACATGCGAGTGTTTTGCGGTTTCTCTTCATGTTTTCACATGTTTAAGTAAGAGAAAATCTGGTGGTTGGCAAAGAGAATGTGGGTGACAGAAGTGTTTAAGTATTTAATTACTTGTTATCAGTATAACAAATATGTTGTTAAATTTTTAATCAAATACGAAGGCCTTGTGAAAACATAATGAGTTGCATTGATAAATTGACCCAAAATTCTTTATACTGAAACAACTAATTTATCTTTGAGACCTTCATTGTTAAGTAATTATTTTGGCTTCAAACACATACAGCTTTGCAATGTTGTATAAAATTATTATTTTATGGGGGGATATCGAAGCAGACCACTTACTTTCTGGGTCCCTTTTCGACCCCCATTTCGCTCCTCAAATTGATTTCAGGGAACTGATCCGTAATCACAGCCACCTTACTTTCAATTGAGGCTGGTGCTAGCTCTAGCCTTTAGTCTTGACTAAAGTGATTTCAGACTGTCGACACTCTTCCTCATCACGGAGTCTTTTGTAATTGCTAGCATCTGTCTAAGGCTTAGTTCCCCATGGCATTCACATCTAACAAGTGACTGCCCGTGGTCTTAAGCCTTATGCTAGCCAGTGCTGGACATTCACACACAATGTGCGCTACCGTCTCAGCTTCTTCCAGGCATAGTCTGCAAGTATCATCTTTTACGACTTTCATCTTAGCGGTACTTGAAGTTTCCATGTCCTGTCACTAACGCAGTGATCCAGCTTAAAGTAGCCCTATTATATCCGAGCACCTTGCTGGCCTTCCTGCCGAGTTGTATAAAATAATTGAATACATTTTCTTTTTTTAACAAAAATATTTGTAGGGGATCTTTAACGTAAAGAATTTCTCAAGACATGTCTATAGGGACAGATAAACTGTGTCATTTGCCAGACATTTATTTCATTTAATCTAGGTGGGATATCGCAGCAGACCTCGTACTTATTGGGCCCCCTTTGCGACCCCTTTTTGCCTCAAAATGATGCCACACAACCGATTTGTAATATATTCCTTTCATTGAGGCTCGTGCCTTTTTGTCTTGACCAGACAGTCGACTGGTAATTGCCGGCCTGCTTGCTCATCACGGAGTCTCGTGTAATTGTTAAAATTTGTCTAACCACTGCTGGACATTCACACACAATATGAGCTACCGTTTCAGTCTCTTTCTCAGGAGTATCATTGGAGACTAACCCGTCCGTCCCTTGGCAGGTTTTCTTGTCCATCTGTTCAGAATTCCCGCATTGGCCAGTTAATACCGGAGTTCCTTCAGAGTTGCACCTCTTCACCTTTTGCGAGGGAACCTTTTAAAAGTACAGAGGAGATGCTTATCGTTGACGCTCGGTTACTCGCCTCATGCAAATTAATTTACCATGGACCGTTTTATGGGGGGATCAATCTGCATTCTGTGTCTGGATTTGTAAAAAAGCAATTAATATCTTATCCTGCGTGAGTTGTTTTGTTCCCTAAAAAAAAAAATAAGGAGAATCTTAAAAGACCAACGTCTTACAAGTAAAGATTAGATGAGTGTCACTCACGCGGGGGCTACATGGGGGAGAACAAGGCGCATTCTGCATAAAACATTATTACAGAAACAATTATTCACATGACACGCGGCGGCATGTCGCATCGCTAGCGTTGCACAATAACACAGCAGTTATCAAAGGCCCAGGGCTGTTTGGGAGCAGGAGGAGTGAAGGAGATAAGAAGAAGGCAGATTTCGCAGAGTGGAAATATTTTTCTACCCACCGCAACCCGTATCATTTTTTTTCTACGGAGTCTGGGCAAAAAAATAACGATGTTAAACCAACTTGAGGATAATGTTGACCAAGAAATCGTCTAATTTTATTCGAAAAAATAAATTCACCTGCTATTGATTTCATTACCAGGACTTTACACCTAAAACAAATCCTCTTACTTGAATTTACTGCAATCCTCTAAAAAAACCACAACTTGTTAAAACTCCTTCAATATTTTAGGAATTTTCATTCGAACTTTTTCAATTTAGCAAAATTTTTTATTTCTTTATTTTTTTTTAATTTTGTTAAAATTTGTTTTAGTTCATGCAGTGGGATAAAATAGTATTTTTCATTTCATTATTGTTATTCGTTTAACGTATTGTAATTTAAGTCTATAGCTTGTGGTTTTAGTTGTAAGATTATTTTGTGTATAAATGAATTTGTTGTGAAATGTTTGTTTGTGTGGCATTGGTTGGTTGGCCTGTATTGGGTTGGTTTTGGTAAGAAGCCCAACAAAAGTTTTTATTTAAAAACAATAAAAAAAAGAACAAGGCAAAATATACAGTGGCTTTATTTTCAAATGACCTCTTCTCCAGCTATAAAACTTACACACTATAATCACGTACACACACACACACATATGTAAGTACTCGCATTAACAAGAAGCAAATATTGCCAAAGAAGAAGCAACACAAAACTAAAATAAAAACTATCTTGTGAGTGCAAAGTAAAAAAAAGTGCTAGAGAAGAGTTGGAAAAAATACGACAACATTGTAGTTTTGTAAACTAGGGCACTGCAGTTAACCACATAAGTAAACTAACATACTCTCAAATAGGCACAGACACACGCATACACACACAAACACACACACACTTGCATACGTATCTAATAAACTTAAAACAAATATTGTGAATTATCAAACAAAAGGATACATACATACGTACGTTAAACTGATATATACTAAAAGTTAACCAAAATACTCATACAGAGACACACAAGCACACACGCACACACACACACATACAAATGAACATACCCAAAAATACTGAGATACTGAAAGGCTGACCAGATAAGAAATGAAATTGATTCTAGTTTTATTTTCAAGCTGCACTCGACTTCGCTGGCATTGTTGCAAGAATATTTTTCGGTCAAAATCCCCATCGCCGGCCAACATTTCAAAGTGCCTAATTATCGAATTCAAAGCGTTGCCTATATTACCTAATGTAGGGGTAATAACGAAACAGATTATTTACTTTAAGAATCCCTTTTCGACCGCCTGCTCTTAACCGTAGTGATTTCAAACTGTCGACCTTATTCCCCTTCATGGAGTGTCTTGTAATTGCCAACGTTAGTCTAATGCTTTAAACCCCCCATTTGATTCAGATTTGAGAAGTGTCTGGCCCTTTTCCTAAGCCTTATGCTCTCCAGTGCTTAACACACAATGTGCGCTGCCACCTCAATCTTTTCCAGGCACAGTCTGCAAGTTTAAGCTTTGACTTTTCATCTTGGCCAGATAATGCTTGAAGTTTCCATGATGTGCTACTAACGCAGTACTCCAACTTAAGGTACTTCGAATATATCTAAGCATCTTACTGGCCTTCTTGCCGAGGGGCTCTTTGAGCACTCTTCGAGCCTTTTCAGGTTTAATGAGTCTAGCCGTTGTTGGACCTTTGCTTGCACTATTCCATTCCCCAGTGCAACTCTGGTGAATGGTGCACAGAAATTCACTGCAGATCCCCTTTTTGCTAGTTCATCTGTTGCTTCATTCCCTGCTGAGCCGATGTGTCCTTTAAGCCACATCAACGTAACCTCATTCGCCAAGACACAACTGTTTAGTTTTAGAACACACTCCAGCACTAGCTTGGAGTACACGTTCACTTGCCTCATGCGTTTTATAAGCGACTGATTGTCAAGTCTAATGAGAACCTTTCTGCCATGCACCCGACTTTTTTTAGCAGAGGATTTATCTTATAGAGCAACCCAAGCAATTCGCTTGGTAAACAGATACATACTCCCCCAGACGTAGACTACAGGACAAGTTCAGCTGAGTATACACCTGCTCCGACCCTTGCAGTTCATGAGAGAGTAAAAAAAATATGATGTCGTTCCATTGCCTGCCGCAATGCGTTTCATCGGCATCTGCTCGTGCGTTCCATTGGCATCTGAGTCTCCCCAATCTCTTTCAGTATCTTCCATTCAATGTCTTCATTCCAGATAAGTTCCTTATCTAGAGTAACGTCTAGATAATCACCTTCCTGGACACATTAATTTCCGACCCGAAAAGCATTAAGAATTACGGCGTAGTCTACTGCTTATCCGGACTTAATTCATGCGTCAGCACACATGTAGACCCAAATTCAATCAATTCTCTGCTGATGCCGAATTCAGCTGATTGGTGTCAAATCGACATTTCTGAGTCTTTACCTAAACTGGCCGCTACGGCAAAGGCGCACCCCTGCCCCCAGAGTGTACTCACGCTCAAAATTTTCAACGATGACCGCGCACTAAAGACACGAGGACGAAATAGCTCACGACGAATTTCACGCCGGCTATTTACAATTAAGTCCGAATTTCCATAGATTCGGCAGACGTGATGGTGTTGGTAAGTGTTTTAGGCCACGGTTCGTACCAGATAAATGTTGGAATCTAAGATTCTTCCTAAGATTTTTTCATCTCAAAAAAAACTTGTTTAAAATCCTGCAATGCGCGTAATTTAATACTTGAAATTTCTCTAAATCTATTCTAAAGAAAGTCATTAATTCTTTCAATAATTTCTCTACCAGTTTTCTAATCTCTTTTCTGGCTCTTATTTCAAACAACAGAAAAAACAATATCAAGAGTATTTAATATTTTTCCTAGAGCTTAAAATATGTGTGGGGTGTTTTGAATCCTTTACCAGGTAGTTTACTGAAATTACACCTTCTCCTTGGCATTAAAATAAAGCTAATAATAATATCCAGCCATTTCTTGAAACACAACTCACAATCCACCAACAGAAGCAGCAAAAATAACTGAAAATATAAAAATAATATAAACCCTAATAATCCTCTTACGAGCACCTACATTTTGTTTTAAAAATAATTTGCTATAACAACCATTTGAATACAAAAAAAATAGAAAACTTGCTTCAAATGCAAAGCCCAGAATTAAACAAACAACAATTTCAAATAAATAAATACAAACAAATGCCTGAAGCTACCCAGCGGTTTCTGGAATACCTACGAATGCAAAATAATTAATAACTGAACAAATACAAACACGAATACCCACCTACACATCTGATGGAAACACACACATACAACAAATACATCATCTTTGTGATTTTTCTCTTTTTATTAAACGCCTTCGACCAACGAATTCCTGACATAAAGTACCTTTTTCCTGCTCCCACTGGGCATGCAAGATCATGCACATAGCCATCCCACCTTTATGATTTGCTATTTTTTTAAATTAATACAAGGAATTTGAATGCATTTGTGAAAGTGTAACCATGTGAGCGCTATCTTTTCATAGTGTAATTCAAATACAGTTTGTATGGTTAATTTACCTTCCTGGCCCTCCATAATTTTGTACCCAGATAACTATTCCTAGAACCAACCACAGCATGGTCAAGCTACTCGTTTATTCCATTTCCCTTGCAAGAGACATGCTATGATTCGAGGCGTCCAGCCCTCTAGGAAGAGTGGAAGATTTATTGTGGCTTCTGTAAGGTGCAGCGTAGATACGAAATTTTTTTTAATTATTGTCAGTCACCGTGCTTGTCAATGGGTGGCATAGCTACGACTAACGCCCTTGAAGCAAGCTGGCACGTTCTGAATCGAAAACTGACACTTCATTTTGTTCTTTGGAGAACAAAGGCAAGGGGCTGTCAATCTAACCGATTTGAAGATTATCCATGCCTATTCCAGGCTCCCGTAGTTCATGATGTGTTATTTCCTGAAAGTCCTTTTCGCATCGCTTTAAGCTCCAAGGCAGGCCAGGCCGTGGGAATGTTTTCCCTTAATTTTCTTACCAAACTCATAAATTTTGCCCTCCAAATCAAGAGATTTTTTTCGAAAATCAGCCGCTTTGCCATCTAGGCCATTCAGCACACAGGTGCTGAACCAAGAACTGATCTGACTCAGGAGTCGCAGACTATCTAAACTCCTGAAGTACTATTGATGGGTTTGCACCTGTTTTCCGCGATTTCGGTTAAACCACAGTCACCCTATTACTCTCCGAACGGTGTGACTAAAAGCTAGGTCGAGTCAGTAGCCCCGGGGTCTACCAGTTACCGTGCTAGTCTTTTTGGTCTGACCTTCAATGTCTTAAGGTAGATTGACGGGCCTTTAATACAAACCCACGTTGTTTCGCAAATCCAGTCCATTTGTGTTGCCTGAACAACGAGTTGAAAAGTAAAGAACAAAGAGAGGTTAAATGGTCACTATATCCGTGCCGGTGTAGAGCCAAATCAGTCGCTCCTCCTTATGAAAGAATAAATTTCCCTAAAGTGCCGCCTCCTATATTTCAGAGAGACTGAACAAACTCCGAACGACCACCGCCCGAGATGAGTCCGGCGTAGATCCTCTAAGGCAGGACAGAGACTCAGGTTATGATATACTGTCTTCCGCTCCTCTTCATTCAGACAACTTTCTTTTTGCGAGATTGCCAAATTTGCAAAGTTCAGTAATCGGCGCCGTTATGTTTCTTAATTACGTCTTGTGAAACTAGCAAGTTGCCTGGAAGTGGGATGGTATTGTACATATCAACAACTTGTTCTCCATTTCGATCTCAGTACTTTTAGCGGCCGAAATTTTTGAATAAGAACTTGAACTTATTTTCACATTTATGTTTTTGTTCGAATCATTATTTACTCCAAATTTGACATCGAATGTAGAGAAGAAACTTACAAAAATGGCTAAGTCGTCAGTACTTCTGTGACGCAGACACAAAAATTTAATGGCGGCAGCAAGCTATTTCGCAACCAAAAGACTTGGATATCTCTGAGAGAAAAAGGCGAAGTAAAAGAGCAGCTGTTGTAAACAAACAAGGGTCTTGTCACGTAATGAATATGTACGTACATTTGTGAGCGAGTAGTATAACTCTTCTGTAAAATAATTTTGTCAGACGTGGTACAGAATTACATATGACTCACAGTGTTTGAAAACCTTGTCGAATCGAAAACTATAAAACTTATGGTACTTCACGTTTTCGTCTTAATCACATCTTTAGAAAACTATTATTGAATGCGTTACATTTTTTTCAAAATAAAAACTTATTCTAAAGCTCTTTTGGTTTATCTAACTTTCACTGTAAAATACACATTTAATTTAATTTTTACTTTTAATAAATACTCATGGCAATTGATGGAACATTTAAGTTTTGAAATACATAAAACAATATATTTAAATGAAAGTTCTTATTCATTTCGATGTCATATTATTTGATTTACTGAGCAATTTCTATAAAGAAAAAATATATATAAACTGTTATCTACTAGCTTAAGGATCAATTACAATACAGTGGATAACAAAATTATTTGGAGAAAAATAACTAAAATTTAAAATCTAGAACAAATAGTCAGCACAGAAGAAAATGCTTTAAGTTTATACATTACGATAAATTTTGTTATGAGAGAGAATCTAATTATTGTGAAAACTTATTTTATTATTCACTGTTATATTCGACTGTAATTGTAGGGTTATTTTTTTTTGTTGTTACCATTATGTGGTAGGGATGGCAGTAGTTACAGAAATATTGGGTCATAAAATTAAACCCACACACTCACACAAATACAAACTCTTAAACGCAATTATGAATTGGTAAGAGTGTGTGACTGTTTGTAGCTTCTCATCAATAAATTAAACCACAAAACGTTCTATTAAACTATAAATTTTATAAGTTGTAATAAAAACGTTTGAATGAAAGAGTCAGGGGAGAACAAAGAGACACACATTTACAAATTACGGGCAAAATCAATAAAAAGGAAGCCTAAAATTCTCATTGATTCATGGTTGTTACAATTATAATTTAAATATACTGCTTTTAGTTTAATAATTGAAGAAAAAGAAAATTTCAAATTTTGAAATCCCCTTTTCAGGTCCTACTTCTCTACCGGCTCTGTCGTCTCAAAAAAGTTTTCCCTAAGAGGGAACTGGAGCCTAAGGCGCAGAAAAATGTCACACACTATACAGATCCACTTGGTACTGTGTGCTACAGGTGGACTGTAAGCCAAACTAATCTCACATCATAGTGGATGATTCTCGGCTCCTATCCGAAAGAGGCCATTTAATCGGCTGTTAACTCTCTTTCACTCACTCAGCCATCTTCAAAGATAATTTTATAGCCTTTTTTGATTTTTTTTTAGGTTTTGGTTAAATGATAAGGCTCGAAAGAAAATTTGTAAACCGAATATGTTGTCGCGTTGAAAAAGCCATAAAAAATTAAATTTGTAATTTTTATCGAGCAGCGGCCATTTTTAAAAACGTTCTACGTTCCAACATATTTTCAACGTCTTCATAAAACCGAAAGTTATGGTCAGCCAGGCTGTGTGCCATTTAGCGAAACAAGTGCAATAAGTCTCTTCCCAGCTATAGCCACGCAATTCTGACACTCTGTGAATTTGCAATATTATTTCTCTCACTGTATTAACACATTAAGCTAATCCCACCAAATACCAAATATTGGCTTGGACTTTTAATATTGAAGTACAAGCAAATAGCCCACCTTTACCAAGCACTCAGTGCTGTTCTGTATTTCGAATTCGCTGTTTTAGCTCTTCTGTATTCCACTGCCGAATAATTTCTCTCGTTTTATTTAAAAGTAAAAAAAGGTTAGTGGAATGAATTGGAATCCGGGTTTCTTTAGTTAAAATTTTATTTAAATTTAATTTAAATTAATGTGTTCTTTCAGTTTTCATTTATTTTCGACAGTAAGTTTTAAAATGCATAAAATTTTCATAGAGCCGTTTGCGTTTTAGGTAACGATATGTAGATGTTAGGAAGCAAGTTTTTGTCAATATTTTTTTTTTTTCCTTCATATTTAAAGTAAGGGAAACCATAAATATGTCTTGACCACAAAATGGTTTATGTTTACAATGAACAATTTGTTTTCGCTTATTAAACATCAATAATCTTAATAACTTTCATTACAGTCCATTCTTTGCCACATCTAACGGTTTTGAGTCTGTCGGGTTGCAGTAAATTGACGGATGATGGTGTCGAATTGATAGCGGAAAATTTACAAAAACTGCGTGCGTTAGATTTATCCTGGTGTCCACGTATAACAGATGCTTCATTAGAGTATATAGCCTGTGATTTAAATCAATTGGAAGAATTGACATTGGATAGGTAAGTTTAACTGATCCAGTTAGCCCAAACCCCATCCCCCCCCCCCCCCCCCCCCCTTAGATTAATTTAACTATCTAATAGTGTTTTCTTTTCTACCATAAGATTAAAATTTGTTGCCTTTTTGTTACACTCACAATATATTAACGCCTGCCGAAAGGCTTCGCTCTTTGTGATCTGTAAAAAATCTCAAAATTATAAGGGTGTCTTAAGAATGTACTCTTTAACAGGGCAACATTTTATTTCAGAAACGAAAACGCCATATAAGTTGTTTTTATCTCTATTGCTGTTATCGTTTCCTTTAGATGCGTTCACATTACCGACATTGGTGTGGGTTACATTTCAACTATGCTGTCCTTGACGGCGTTATTTTTGCGTTGGTGTTCCCAGGTCCGCGATTTTGGTCTACAACATTTATGCTCAATGCGTAATTTACAAGTTCTTTCTCTAGCTGGCTGTCCTCTGCTCACTTCATCGGGTCTCTCCAGTCTCATACAACTGAGACATTTGCAGGAGTTGGAGTTAACAAATTGTCCAGGTGCATCACAAGAATTATTTGAATATTTGAAAGATCATTTACCACGCTGTTTAATTATAGAGTAATTAAATTTAGGAGTAGTCAGCTTTAAACAGAAAAATACTCGTAACAAAAGTTTTCATTTTTATATACTAGAGATTCAAAGTTCAATATTATGTTTTAAGTTATATTTGTTCTAAAATAGATTGTAGTTTTCTTTCTTCAACTTTAATTAGATGTTTGTAAAATTTTATTACGACTAAATGAAACTCTTAACATTGTCTACTAATTACTATGACTACTACAACAACTTAAACTATTTATTGTAATTCTTTTGTAATTAAATTTAGTTCCTCTAATGCAAGTTTCAGTTAAAAGTTTTCTTTCTGTGATTTTAGTTGTTAAGTTAAGAAACATACATACATACACACAAACATAGATTTCATTAAAAACAAAATATTAGAGATAAAATAATCAATAACGTTAAAACGCTTTAAAGGCGTTAACAATGTGTGAAAAGTTCCAAAAGACAAATTTTGTAAGCACTTGCTGAATGGCTTGATTTATTAAGTAACTTGATTTTCATGATTGTTTCCCAATTAATTTTACTGCCTTAAAAAAACCTTAATAAAAGGTTTGTGTTACACGCCATCGTTTTTATAGCCTGTTCACACACGGCCATCAAAATTCGAGGCTCGCTCTCTCATACATGGTGCTCTTGCCAATCATGATTGAACCAACAAAGGTTGGGCATACAAAATTAAGAGAGCTCACCATCTTGGCTCATTTTGACTCTTGCTGCAAACCACGAACAGTTTACTGTCATCTTCAATTTCGATAACAAATTATCGCTAGTTTATCTGAACTAGTTGAAAAAAATATAAACAAAAAAAAATTAATGTGTGCAAAAAAAAAATAAAAACATTGAGCAAATAAAAAAGGAAAAAAAGAAATAGTGAAACGTGTTTTAAAGTGTAGAAGGCTGCCTTTTCAAAGCTTAGGATTTTTAAATGTCAAAAAGAAACAAGAACGAACAATCGTTTGAATACCTGGGTTCTCAATCATGTTTCAGAGAGCGAACCAAGTGATGCATATTACCGTATGAAATTGCTATTATTATTATTTTGGCACAAATAAAAATTATGTTTTGTAGTGCTTGGTTTTTGAACAACAGAGTTCTAGTGTAATAAAGCGTTTTTAGGCCGTCCCATAAATGTAGTTTTAAACATTTTGGAGTAACAAAAAAACCGCCAAAATGTTCACACGTAAATGGTAGAAACAAGAATTAAAAGAAATTTTTAAAAATATCTAAAAATATATAACTTTATCAAATTTCAATTAAAAAAAAAAGAATCGTATTTAAGGACGATTAAGTAAATCCATATATTTTTATACATCAACTTATAGGCAGCTTTAAACAAGTAATAATGCAAACAAAGCCTTTACTAAAAATATATAATTTTTACAGCTAAGAAATAGTTTTGGCTTACAAAATCGCTCTATGTTTTATAATTTTTAGCTAATTTACACATATATTTTTTTTAGTAACATACTAAGTTATCAATTTATTATAAATTTTGTTAATGTTTTTTTTTATGTTAAATATATTTTTTCAGAAAAAAACAACATCATTTTGTACAGAACTTACAAAATATAACTTAAATAGAAATATATTTGAACAAATTTTTTCTATTTTCAAACTCAAAGAAACAAAGAAAAAACAAATCTTTGTTAAAGTAGTTTCAAATATCTTAATTTTTCTAAAAAAAAAAAATAATATTAACAAAAATCCCTAAAATTTTATATGGCAACCAACAAGATAGAATTAACAGCTTAACACGTAGAAAAATAATCTATTTATACTTTTGGTTTTATAAATGAATATTAAATACAAATAATAAAATATCAAGCGCCAACAAGTTTCAAAAAAATAAGCTTTAAAAGAATTTAAATTAATTAAAACACAAAAAATCACCTTTAACGAAATAAAATCGCTCACAAAATCACTCATAATCAATGTTTACACCTTAAAAACTTATTACAAATAAAATACCCGCCCTTTTTCAAAACTGAAAAATAAATAAAACTATTTCTAATCAAAAAACAAATATTTTTAAACAGAAAAAATTAATAAAAATGACCAAAAAATTTAAAAAAAAAATATTGCTATGATTTGTAAAAATAAATTTGAAAGAACTTTAACAAAAATTTAAAATAAACAACAAATACTTATTATATGTTACAAAGACTTTTAAACAAAATCGCTTAATTACATATTTTTAAGCAACAGAAAATAACAGGTAACAATTTAAACCAAAAGCAAAAAAAAAGTAATAAATAAATAAAAAAAAAACTTATTGTAAATGTGAATTATTTAAATGTAAACAAATTGGAAAGTTATGAATATAAAATAAATGTGTGTACCACAACAACAACAACAACAAATGCATTGGAAAAATGGAAATATAATTTTTAAATTACATGAGAGAAAAAAATATCAAAAGAAAAGCTCCTTGTGATGCTAAATAAAAAAAGGTAAATATTTCATAAAACCAACAAAGTGTGTTTTATTTTAATCTCTAATTTTTCCTCAAAGTTTTCTAGTAAAAAAGTGAACAAATTCTAATTAGAATAAGCAATATTTCAATTCTTTATTAGCAACATCAGAAATTCATTCCGGCCTTAAAATTATTTTCGGGAGTGATAAATATTGTACTTTAAGAAGATTCGAATTCTTATGGTAAATCACTGTAAGTGTAAAAGTTGTAGTGAAAAGTTGCGAAAAATCAGTATTTAGAGTATTACTGAAAGAATAGTTTTAGCAAAACCATCAAAATTAACAATATCCTTGGGACTGAGAAGTTAAGTTACCAATTTCCAGTTCATGACAATTCCACAAATTAGCTAAGATATAGTATATAATTTTTGATAAAAAAAAAGTCATATTGTTGAGCTAATTTGGCAGCTATTGTATAATAATTTAATTCGTAGTATTCAAAGTGAAATATTTTATTTTAACGGTTGATTATGTACCCTTTTTTACAACCATGCAATAACTGTATTTCTTTGTACTTTACAACACTTACTTTCGTGTAAAGAACAAGTGTCAAACACACACAACTGAGGCGACTACAAAAAAATAAAATAAAATATTCTCTTTCGTCCAGCTGATGTGAAATTTTTTTCGTGTGAAAGTAAAGAACTATTTGGTAAATTTTAAACTAAAAATCTTAAATATTAAAGGTAATAATACAAAAAGGTTATTGCAATTTGTATTATAAATAAGTAATTCAACTTATTTTACATAATAAAAAAAGTGTGGAAGAATTCAGTAGCACTCGCGAAAATTGTATATTTAAACATAAATGCCGGAGAACAGGCAAAAATCAATAGAACTGTAAAATTATTATTTTATTCTTGTGATACAAGTGCCACATATTAATAAATATTTATATGCAAGCACATACTTACGTATGTTTTTTTCTTTTTTGCAAAGAAGTGAAAGGTGGTGCTTATAAATAATGAATAATTTAACACTCAATTTAGTATTTTATTAATAATTGTAATACATTTTTTCTCATTCATAGTAATTCGGGTGCGCTTGTTAATTGGCGACAAAGGAGGTAATTTATTGGACTTATCAACTACAACCATCTTAAGCAATTGAAAGTACCTGGTTGGGAGTAAAACCCTAACACGGCAGCGATTGAAGTTTCAGTACTGCAACTGCTACAAACAATTAATATTCCTCAAGTTAAAAACTAGCAACAAAGCAATATTAACACTAGTTCTGTTGTACTGCACCATCTCTAAATAAAATATTATAATTCCTCTAAAATTGTTAAGCAATTTTGGTAGTTTGATTTTTGTTGCCACTATCATTATGTCTATTGCCCCAGTTATAGTAGAGGCAACTGCCAAACATACTTCTACGGTAAGATTTAAAGGGTTTCTTAAGCTTTTTCAAATTTCAATAAATCATCCTTTGTTTTGCAGCTCATCTTTATGCATGGTCTAGGTGATACGGGGTAAATAGTATTTCTTATCATTTCTACATACAATTTCATTTCAGCAATCTTATCATTTATTATAATACTTGACGACCTTATAATGTTATGTTAATGTATAGTTTTTCTTTTATTTTTCTGTATTCTTGAGCAAATTTTGTTAGTCATTGTAGTGCCAACAAAATTGACCTTGTTTCAATATTGCATAAAAGCATTACTGTTCTTATAAATATTAATTTAAGTATTCAAGCATTAGTTAAAAATCATACTGTAACGCGTGATGATAAGAAGTAAAAAAAATCACAATTATTTTAGTTGAAGAAAGAAACTATTCCGCTCGCTGCATTAAACACAAGATAGTTTATAACTTGCGAGCTGAATAATAAATACATTTTTAGTTTTAATATGTTTAATGGAAATACTTAAGTACACTTGTAACTTAATTATTAAGTAAATGCATTCTTAGCATCTGCAAGTACTATACACAAGTACTTCCAGGAATACAGTATTACTTTAAATGTATGCAAACATTTTGCAACAATATACACAGTACTACAAGTTTAAAAGTTTTATTAGCGGTATTCAGTAGTTGGTGCAAATGTTCTTGCAAAAGTGCAGATGCAAAATATCGTAACCGTCTTAAGAAATCCAACAGCAAAATATACAAAATTAAATTTTAAGATTTAGTTAAACTGGAAGGATTAGCTTGCCAAATTTAAAAAAAAAAATTACTATAAAGTCTTTCACATCGTTATTGTTTACCCTTTAGCCATGGCTGGAGCAGTGCTTTAGCCGCCATTAGACCACCCAGCATGAAAGTTGTTTGCCCAACTGCGCCCACTCAGCCCGTTACTCTAAATGCTGGCTTTCGCATGCCTTCTTGGTTCGATTTAAAAACTTTGGATATTTCGGGACCCGAAGATGAAGAGGGCATCAAATCGGCCTCACAAAACATTCAGACAATGATTAATTCAGAAGTGGAAAATGGTATACCCTCAAGTCGTATAGTATTGGGGGGATTTTCGCAGGGAGGCGCTTTGGCGCTATATTCGGCACTGACCTATAACAAGCCCTTGGCCGGCGTAGTGGCTTTATCTTGCTGGCTGCCCTTGCATAAACAATTTCCAGGCTTAAAAACAAATAGTGATGATATACCGGTTAGTATTTCAATGTTTTAAGATTTTTAAGTAAATCTTCTTAAATTCATAATTTTATTTTTTAAAAAGGTATTTCAATGTCATGGGGATTTTGATCCTGTGGTACCCTACAAATTTGGCCAACTTAGCGCCAGCTTATTGAAGTCATTTATGAAGAACGTAACTTTCAAAACCTACAATGGTCTGTCACACTCGTCTTCAGATGAAGAAATGGATGATGTTAAGGTCAGGATTTTAATATTGCGTTTGTTAATAATTAAGTTTTCAAATTTTTGGTCTTTTATTTTTTTTAATTTCAGGATGTTTTGGCCAAATGGGTAAATTAATTTTATGTATTTGTTTTTTGTAAATTAAGCAAAATTTCTTAAATCTAAGAAATATTTAAATCAAAGAAATCGTAAAAAACCGTAATTGAATACAAGACCATTCAAGCAATTTCAAAAACAAAAAATACAGAATTTAAACGCCTGTAATTTATAAACTAAAGCTCCGCTAAACAATATAATTAGATTGTATTAATTATTAGTATTTACGATCTACACTTATTTAAAAAACAAAAATTGCAAACAAAACAATAATTACCATCCTAACTCAGTATAAATAGAACAATAATATGTTCAACTTAAAAACACAACAAGGCCCGCCCCCTCTTTATTTGTAGTAATTCAAGAAACACTTTTTATGAAAAGCAAATTTTGTAAAGTGAACTTTACACCTCTTATTTTTTAAAAACAACAACAAACACACACGTCCTTTTTAAACTCATTAAAAAAACTATATTGAAAACTTTAAGAAACTATAACAAAAAAACTATAAATAAAGATTAATTGAGAAAATTTAAAAAAATTAAGCGAATAATTAAAAAAATGTATTTAAAGAATATTAGAAAAAATTCACACAAAAAAAAAACGAGTTAATATTTAGGAAAATTAAGACAAATATATTGTAAATTACAGTTACATTATAATGTATTAATTTTTTTAAGACAAATATGATTTTGATGATGCTTAACTTTCGTTTAATAATTTATCAAGATCCCACCACCATTTTCGCATTCTGTATTCTTTATACTTTACTTGAAATTATATTGAAAATGCCGATTTAAATAGTATAATCCTAACATTTTCACTACGTACAAACTGAAATTCTTTCCAGCAAAGTCATTAGTCATCGAAGGAGATGAAGTATAACCTTGTAGTAGTAGTCGATTGCCAAGCAAAAATTTTTAAAATTAAATCTTGTCTGCTAACAAATGAATTAACCCAACTTCAGTTTAGGTCTCATCCCGAATAATATATTGCATCTTTAAACGGCATTCATTAAGCAAACACACTCTATTTAACAAAATTTCATAACTCGCCTCTTTGAGGCTTTCTAAATTTCTTAAGGGACATTGGGGCGACAAAATTTTACGTAGAAATACTGCGTTTTTTTCGCTATAAGAGCTGGTACTTGCAACCATATTTTGACTCTTCGTTTTCTTAGGGTAATTTTGTCATGAAAAACAAGTGGAGGTGTGTACATGACACCAAAACTATATCCAAACGTTTTTAATAAGACTTAAGTTAAAAGAGATATATAGAGTTTTTCAAATTTCTGTGTCGGCCGTACCTTGACCTAGAAGATCCCCATAGTCGTTAACTCGTTTATTTAGTAAACTCGAAATTAAAAATGCATATATAACGATATTAAATCATTGGGTCATATAAATCACACATTATTATATTGCTAATTTATTATTATTATTTTTGTATTGTTCATCCTCTATTTTGTATATTTGCAGACAAGCGATAGTAGTCACTTAACTAATAGAAGTTCCTCGGATACGTATTGTACAAATATCGTACAGTGTTGTCATATCTTATAGTAATTGCAAAAACTAATAACACTAAACATAAAAAACTTGAAACATTTCACTACAATTTGAATTGCCTCAATTAATTATAGTTAATTGTGTTAAAAAAACAAAAGTATATGTTTTAAAATTTCACAAATAAGAAGATTGAGGGTTGCTAAAAATGTTATATAATCAAAAACAAAAGCACTTGATAAAATTTTAGCAAATATCTTAATTTTCTTATACATTTATTAGGCATCATCAAACATTTTACATTTAACACATTATAACAACAAACATTAAAACTATTAGCTAAACATTTTATTTTTTCATATTTAGAATTAATTTTTGTTATTTTGATGTTTAGTGAGTAATAATTTAAAAAAAATATACATAAACTGAACTAAATAAACATCATTTTATAAAAATACTTTCGTTATTCAAGAATATCAGCAAAACTCGCATAATCGTAATTCAAAATTGTAGTGAAATGTTTTTTCAGGTGATTTTTTTAGGAAAAAGCAGGGGAAAAAGAGTTTGTCTGGGGAAGTTCTTTAACATTGTATACACAGTAATGGCTACTGGCCGCAAGATGGCTACAAACTAATTTATAATATAGCATGGTGTGTTTTGTGTTGATACCGTTACTATTTAAAAAGTGTTTGTAACCAGCGTTGCCACTGTTTGATAGGCCAAGGACCATTATTACAATTTGCCTTTAAAGTTCACGTTAGTAAAATTTAACTTTAGCGAAAGAGAGGAATAAAGTGACTTTTAATTACCTAATTTTATTTATTTGTTTACTCGCAAAAATACATATTTTGTGTATGTTTTATTTTTTTTTTTTGTGTGAATGTTTTCTTTGTGTTCAAAATATGACAATTTGAAATGGATAAACCTCAAAGTTAAAGGTAAGAAAATCTTCCCTTTAGATGATCGGTCAGTCAGTTTTAACTTAAAATACACTCATATTAATATTGGGGTAATAGCCCTAAATCTAATTTTTGTAAGTTTTGAGAATGTATTCATTCAAAAAGCTGGTACAGAAAAAAATATCACTACCCTGCTTGTTTATTGGGAATGAAAACAAATGCAGCAATTTGTTGCTGTAAACACGTTGCAACGTCAGTCTTGCGGTTGACAAAATCATACATATTCACAGCTTGCATGTTTTCAATGAACAAAACCAGTAAACGCAATAACGATTCATGCTATCCAACCAGAAAATGTTTTAATATTTTGGAAACCTCAAATGCAACACGAAATGAAACCATAAACACGACTACGCACTATGCAACCAACAACGAAATATGCCGGGCTGCCTAAGCATGTTGCAAAGTGTGTACCTATGTACTTCTTGTGTACTTGTATGATTTTATAATTTGTATTTAATACCAAAAAAAAACATGACATGTTAAATGAATATTCATATGTTATATTTGTTTTTAAAATGAGCGGGTTAGAGCGCTTCTACATTAAGAAAATTTAATAACGGAATTTTTTTGAATTCTCTTTTGAACTTGGCCAAACCTTTTACATATGAGGCAGACAGAAATCTTTTGATTACTTTATTCATACACAGCCAAGAATACTCAAATAAGAGTGTTATGAGAAAAATAATATGGCACAACAAGATGGAAATTGAGAACATTAGAGAGAGATACAAAAATGTTTAGTACAGACAGTCGTGTACTACACACTCTACTTCTTCTCCCCCTCTTCTACAAACATCATCAGTCTGTTATTCAATTTCCATTCCATAATGTAAAAGAGGCTTTCAAAAGATTATGGTAGGTTTTTACAACAATTTTGGTAGGAGAGTTTTTTTTTTAGTGGCAACGCTGCTTGTAATTAGCAAAACGATGCATTTTTACACACACATTCATTGTTTACAGTGTTTGCAATGCACATTGTGAGTTGCCTTATTATAAAAAAAATGAATAACAAAAATTATGATTAAATTTTATTTTTCTAAAAATATTATTTGAAACATACTTATGTACGATGACTGACAAACAAACATTTAATACTAAAATACAAAACAACGCAGAAGATAACAGTACCGTACTGGACAAGTAATATTACAGCAAATAAATGCCCTTGTTCTTGAGGCAACCAGTGCCGAGAGTATAAATCGTACTTACTTACATACATATATGTATGTATATACTTATAACAATAATCTTAAAACTTATACAGTAAAACTACAAATAAAAAAGAATTAATCCCTGTGAGAACCAACTACAAAATTTTTTAAATAATCCGGTGGAGATTAAGTCTATTATATATCTATAAGTATTATTATTTTTATTAAGTAACCCTAGAAATACATAGGAAGTATTGCTCTAAATGTAATTCAAACTATAACGATTGCCAATATGGCATTCAAGTGTAGGGTACTGCTTGCGCATAAAACATGCAGAAGTTACAAGGAAGACAGTTCAGGAATATACGACTCATATCCTCTACGCCCACAGGAAGAAGTAAAAGCATACTCATGCAAATACGTTAGCAAACTAGTGGTCCATTCCAATACTCCAGTACGCGACTTATTGCAACTTTAGAAGCATCATTGACTAAAAAAGCGTCGAGACGGCTTTCTCAACCAAACGGAAAATCGTAGCCCAGATAAAAATCTGTTTTTTAATTCTAGTAGTCAATTTTAGCCTTTTAGCAGGTCGTCGACATATAAAGCTCTGTGTGGTAAATATTCTCTCCACGCTGCTGTGTGATATATCATTAGTTCAGCTCTTTCATGATTTACATATTTGTTTGGTTTCCGCCTTTTTAGCGATTCGCGACACTAATAAGTTGCGCTATTTGGCGAAAACTGTATATCTCACATTTTGAAAAGATTATTATTTCAAGTTTTTTTTTTTGTTGACGAAATGCAATTTTTCGCCATATTTAAATTGTATTGAAAAAATACAACACACAATAAAAACGCCAATTACAAGGTGGCCAAGCCTATGAAATAAAGAACATACTAATACTAATATTCTCGCATCAACCAGAATGTCTAAAATCATTTTGCATACTTATTTAATTGCAACTATTTATATTAAATTTTTGTTCTAAATAGCTTGGAAAAAGCGCTAAATTGACTAACAGTACTTCTTTTTATTCTCTATTGCAACGATGAAGAAAAGAAATTAAAGAAGACAGCCAAAAGCTCCATCATGACCATCATTGAGCATGCACTACAGTGTAAAACATATACAGCATGTGGCTGGAAAGTTATTCTATCGGTGCGGTGGTTTAACATTACAAGAGGCGCCTGCCTATACAATAAAATAGTCGTTTGCAATTATATACATACATACTCGTATGTTTATACAGTTTGTGAAGTGCAATTTTGATAAGCGCTATTCAATGTTTCGTGTAAATGGTCTGGCAAAAGTGGGAGTTGCTTTATTAAATTCAACAAAAGCTGTGTGTTTCGTTGTTGGATTTCATACAAAAAGCAGGTATATTTTACATTTGCACTTTTGCACGACCGTATGCACCAAACACTGAATACCGCTATAAGTGTTTTTGCATTTTGTTTTTGTGTTTGTCTCATAAATGTATGTATGTAAGTATGTGTTTTTGGTGTTGTGGTGGGTCTTCAGCAGCAGTGTAAATAATTTTTTTAACAGTTGTTAACGGTTCGCACAAGTGATTGGACGCGTAAATTACTCGTATTGAAGAATAATAAAGCGTGCATAAGTATATTTTAGTTTTGTAAATGTTAAATTTATTCTACAATAATTCTTAAGATTAGAAGTGTGTGAAAACATTTAAGTGAAGTTTGAAGAAAGCATACACATACATCTGAATGTACGTAAGTTTTGTGGGGGCAACATAAAGAAAATTGTGTTTTTCAAACCTGTACAAAATAAATTATTCTATATACTTTACATACATACATATGCATGTATGTAGATTTAAAGAAATGGCAAATGAGTATGTAAGTGAAACGTTTTAATTTAATTAATGTTTAATTCCAAGTTCTTTGTTTTGTTTTGTTTTTGAAATTCTTTTTTTGTTTGATTTTTTTAAGCATAAATTGTGATTGTGATATCCAAAGTACATGTATTTGTTTGCCACAATTATAGAATATGGCCAACCATAACTGTGGCACAAACAATTATACTTTGATATAACTAACCATCACAATTTGCACTTAAAAATCACTTCTTCCACAAAATAAAAAAAAATCAAACAATTAATGTTTAATGTTTACTAGATTGTTTATAAAGTATTTTCCCACTAGCAAGATTACAGCCTTGGATGTTTTAGACCGATATAACTATAAAAAATACTCTTTAAAAAACCATGCCTATGTAGTGCGATTAAAAAAAAACAAATAATATATATATAAATATTTTTAGGATCTTATTCCTAATAAAATTGTAAGTTATTATTCGATATGCAAAAGATAAGCATAAATTCGCTTGAATATAACTTCCCAAAAAAAAGTGCTAAATAAATGAAATTTGGCTGAGGGGTACTTTTTTGTATTGGGGAAATCACAATGGATTTATTGAAAACAGAAACGTAACAAAAAAAAAAAAATTGTATAAAAATTCACAAATAGAATAGCGGTATTCAGTGTTTACTGCAAATCGTCTTGAAAAAGTGCAAGTGCAAAATATCGTAGCTTTTTTATTAAAAGCCAAATGACAAATAACAAAAAAGCTACGACATTTTGAATTTGCACTCTTGCAAGACCATCTTCAACAAACACTGAATACCACTTATAAATGAAAAAATTACATAAAAATAATTCAATTTTAAATTAAACGATAGGTAAAAAATTAATTAAAGATAACGTAAACTAAATTAATATGGCCATTATTTTCTTGTTGTTCCCAACATAGTTTATGTACGAGTTCTTACAGTCGTTCGCCAATATAAATATTGTTTTATATTCCCTGTGTATATTTTGTTTGTGTGATTGTGTTAACAACTATGCGTTGTGTTAACAACTATTCGGTCAGCGTTATTTAAACACGATGAGACCATTATTATTATTAATGTATGGGGGGATATCGAAGCAGACCACTTACATTCTGGGTCCCTTTTCGACCCCCATTTCGCTCCTAAAAATGATTTCAGGGAACCGATCCGTAATCACAGCAACTTACTTTCAATTGAGTCTCGTGCTAGCCCTAGCCTTTACTCTTGACTAAAGTGATTTCAGACTGTCGACTGGTAACTGTCGACACTCTTCCTCATCGCGGAGTCTTTTGTAATTGCTAGCATTTGTATAAGGCTTAGTTCCCCCATGGCATTCACATCTAACAAGTGTCTGCCCGTGGTCTTAAGCCTTATGCTAGCCAGTGCTGGACATTCACACACAATGTGCGCTACCGTCTCAGCCTCTTCCAGGCATAGTCTGCAAGTATCATCTTCTACGACTTTCATCTTAGCCAGATGGTACTTGAAGTTTCCATGTCCTGTCACTAACGCATTGATCCAGCTTAAAGTAGCCCTATTATATCCGAGCACCTTGCTGGCCTTCCTGCCGAGGGGCTCTTTGAGAACCATTCTAACCTGTGGTATTCTCCCTCCACCTATTCAGGTGTAATGAGTTTACCCATTGAAGAACTTTAGCTCGCACTAGGCCATTCCCCAGGGCAACTCTGGGTTCTGGTCCACAGAAATCCACATCAGATCCCCTTTTTGCTAGTTCGTCTGCTGCTTCGTTCCCAGCTGTGCCTATGTGTCCCTTAACCCACATCAACGTCACCTCATTCAACGAGGCACATCTGTTTAGTTTCAGAACACATTCCAGCACCAGTTTGGAATATACGTTCACTTGCCTCATGCGTTTTGTAACTGACTGATTGTCAAGTGCAATGAGAACTCTTTTCCCCTGCACTCGGCTTTCAAGCAAGTGATCCAACGCATGAGACCATTAACAGCGACGGTCTTCTGTGGGAAAAGCAATCTGTTCGATGGCAGAACAGATTTATGGTTAGTCAAGACGGCATGTTCTTGATCACAATAACTGTAATTCTCTTTTGATCCTTCATTTATGTTCACACACGGAAATTCTTGTTTGCAATTTGTCCTGTGTTTGCCTACAATTTGTTTTCGTGTCCAATTACAAATGAGAAAAGAAAACGAATTTCATTTATGCAAATTGAAGTCGGTACCTTTTTTTATTAAGGCGGACAAAACATAAGATAATTTATAATGGCTATCTGACTACGCAATTTTCAAAAACGGAATTTTTTAGGAATTATTTTGGGAGTATAATCATATCGATTAAAGGCACGTTTTTAATCCCCTTTTATTCTTCTTATCTCTCTCCTGTAAATTGACAAGAAATCTTGTTGTGTGCGGATGCGCATTAATTTTATGTTTGAAAGTATAAACTAAGTATGGCAACATTTAAATGAGAGAAATTTATTCGCTTCCGGTTCGTTATTTATCTTTTGATCTTGTCTTTACGACTACAAAGAAATATTATTTTCAACCCTTCCTGTTTCAAATGACGAATGCGAAAACGGAACGAACTGCAAGTGCATACAGTCAAGTCTACATTCCTATTTACATATTTATTTCTCATATCACTTCTATTACAGTGTGGCCAAAAATCATTTGCCATAAGAAAAATATTTATTTATTTTAATTCTAACAAATTGTTTGCTAAACTGTTACTTTTTCATGTTGAACTTTGTTTTATACGTACACATGTGTGTATATGATTTTATGACAAAGAATATCAATTAAATTAAAGTTTGCTTTTGTTGTTAAATAAATTACAAAAATGTTTATTGTTATTTATAATTAATTTTTTTTTTCAATGTTCATTGCAAGAAAGATAAGGACCTACATACATACATACATATGTTAAAATGAATATTTTTTTAATTTTTAGTTTTTTTTTAAATAATAATTAACGAAAATAGCCTCTAAAAATATCAATATGAATTGGATTTTGTTCATCTAATTTACCTAAAACAAGGTGACGATTAAACCTTTATCGCGAGTTTATACAAAATCGAATTTGGTTTGTGAATACCGGATAACCCTAAATGAGATAGTGAACCAATCGTAAACTTACCTTCTAAAATTCCTTTCGCACTATTATCTTGTCTAAAATTCAAATAAAATGAGAAAGTATTGTAGGGTGAAAAAAAAATGTAATGAATCTGATAAAAAATATGGACCTCTGCCTCCTTTTCGTTCTTAGAACTTTGTAACGTTTCACGTGCACCTACGAAACGATCAAAGTATATTTACGAAAAGGTTCGTTGGACTAAGCTCAACGACTTCTTTACGGATCTTTATTAGAAACGTTGTTTCTTAGATAATAATATTAATGCCATGGCGAAAATGGTAAAAACATTGTTTGGAACTAAAAACCTCTATTCTGTCCGAATAAATTTCGATCAAACCTAAAGTGAAATTGCAGTTTGATCCAGAGCGGAAGCATTCAGTATATGGTGTTAAAACAAAAATGCTCTTACTGATTCGCTGCGCAAAAGAGCGAGGTTTTCGGGTGCCAAAGTACTAAGTCCGGAAAAAGCTTTGTACGAGCAGCGACTTTGTGCTGACGTATTTAATGCTCCTAGAATTAGTAAGAGCTTCTGGTCATTATTTAAAAGAATCAAAAATAATGCTAGTTCCCCAATTTCGACTCTTTTAAAAGTTGACCAATTATTTAATGACCAGGGTGATAAAGCAAACCTTTTGGCTGAACTATTTGCAGGTGACTCTTGCTTATCTGAAATCAATAAGCAATTGCCAGTAATCGACAAAGTATCAGTAAGGATTCTAGTGGCTCTCACCATAAATATGTCTCTCAGGGCGGACGGCATTTCTGCACTGATCTTAAAATAGTGCTCTTCGATGTTAGCCCATCAATTAGCAAATCTTTTAAATAGATTATACCATGCGAGTGGATTTCCGATGGGCAAAAAGCGAAGAAGCCATAAACCCTTGAAATTTCCGCCCAATTGCAATATGTTCCGCATTTTCTAAAGTTATAGAAGGTATGATTAACTTCCATCTTGTTAGATATTAACAATTGAAAATTAACGTTTGATAGAGTATTGCATGATGCACTACTGTCAAACTTATTGCTTTTGGTGTGGGTAAGGACTTCTCTCGATTCATATAAAGCTTTCTCACGGATCGCACTATTCGAGTTATTATAGTTCTGGTTTCATCAAACGAATTCAAGGTAACTTCAGGGTACCGCATTGCTTCGTACTTTCTCCTACTCTATTTCTTGTTATTCTAAATAACCTTCTACGGCGCAACTTGCGATCCTATCTCTTTTTTGCAGATGATAACATAATTGACGTTTGCGCTAATACATATTTTTGAACGTTTTACACAATATAATTTATATTTATGTATGTTTTTCCTACTTAGTGAAGAGTTTTAAAATTATTATTCTGTTAATTAAATCATTTTAATTACTGTTTTTTCTGCTACGAAAGATATTTTTTTAATTTCATCGAATACATTATGCTTAAATATCACTAGTCTGCAAATAACTATTTTTTTCTCTATAAAAAATTATAATGAATATGAATGATTTAACTTGCGCTTCAGTTTTTAATCTATCACGTACAGATTTTTGAATGGGCATCGTTTATAAGACTTCCTTCATAGGGCGGTTACACTAGTTTATTTCACCATAAACTGAAAATTGTTGCTGCTTAAAATTTTTAGAAAATGTTTAAATCGCAAACATTTTTTAATTTTACATGCCATTAATTTCTTATCCTCGAAATGGTTGTCGATGTACAAAAATAATGTTAAGATAACGAGAACGTAATATTATTGATCAACTTTCGGTGTTTTGGTTCTCGAAATCGAAGCTAGCGTACTTTATTATTAATTTATGTAGATATCGAAGCAAACCGGGTTCTTTTTCGACCCCTTCTTTTCGCAAAATGATGTTAGGCAACTGTTTTGTAATTCACTATTACTTTATTCTCATTCGAGTCTCCTGCTACCACTAGCCTTTACTTTTGACTGTAGTGGTTTCATACTACCGTGTGATGATTGTCGGCCTTCTTTTCTAGCACGGAATCTCTTGTAATTGCTGACATACATATTTCTAAGACTTATGTCCATCATGGAATTCGCATTAAAAAAGTGTCTGCCAGTGGTGCTAAGCCTTATGCTAGCCAGTGCTGGACATTCACACGCAGTGTGCGCTACCGCCTCAGCCTCTTCCTCAGGAGTATCTTTGAAAACTGACCCGTCCACCCCTTGATAGGTTTTCTTGTCCATCTTTTCAAAATTCCTTCATTGGAATATAAACACCGGAGTTCCTACAGCGATTAACATCCCCACCTCTTGCGAAGCTACAGTGCTCATCCCTATCGAAATCTTACGATCCAACGCCTTAGGTGTACCTTTAAAGATTGACCCATCCACCCCTTGTGGGACATTCTTAGCCATCTCTTTCGGATTCCTTCCGTGTCTAATTAGGAGTTTCTTCAGATATTAACATCTTCGCCTTTTTTGAGGCTTTCTAAGTCATCCCTGGAATTGAGAGAAAGATGTCCACCCACCCTGAGCTTCATGTGCACGCATAAATCTGTATTAAAACTGGGGATCTACTGGTATCCAGACTGCGCATACTAGAGACCAAGCACCTTCTTGGCCACGCATCCCTGGCGTATGCTGTTCCACCGTAGATTAGGGAATTTTTATAAGAGGGGTGTTAACTTCTTTCCGCTCGACTTATTTAGCTAGATTCCTTGCTGAGACAGGAACCTTTTACCTGCCGCCATCACGGGGAGGTAAAAATCAGAACGTCTGACAGTGCACTCAGTTACGTCAAGTCATACCTTTTTGCCTGTCATTTAACGGTCATCTAGTGTAAAAAAAACCCTGTACGTAATAGAAAAAAAAAACGATTTTTTAAGCGCTGCTTTGCAGTACAGTGTAACTTAACTTTTATTTTATTTGATAAATTTTTTATATGAGGTAACAAAAAATGTATGTGGCAGTAAGATTAAATGAATGAACATAAACCTGGCAATTAAAATTAATTATAATTTCAGTTCTAACAAATCTACGTTAAATAATAATTAGTATTTTGTAATTACATATTTGGAGTTAATATCGAAAATTTGAAAGTTATAATTTCAGCTAAACGACTTTTTCCAACATTCCCCCATCACTTCAATTAGATTGAAACTAGTACAAAAATTTCGCTTCTATCGTTATAAATTAAATATTAATAAGCTTGAGCTGTGTTGATCTTATGAAGCGCAAATGTATGTGAGGTGTAAGGGTGTTCCAGGAGGATTTGATGGTGAAAATATTGTTGTTAAAGTTCTATAACCTTGCCAAAAATCTTCGTACATAATTTAAATTGAAATTTTCAGTACTCGTGAACACAAAATTGTTTAAAGATTATAAAATAAAACGTATTGCTATGATTAATAATTTTGCACGCCATTACCTACCCTGTGACTCCTCTCTTAATATAAACCTTTTTAATTAATCTAATCTCTCACATCAGCACCCATTATATTTGTTATTTTTAAAGTAATACTCAAAGTTATTTGAAATTAAAAATTCAATATTTAAATAACTTAAGCTCTAATTATATTTTATTGAATCTTTCTAGAAGAAAATTACAATAAGTATTCAAATCTTTTATCTCTAAAATATAATTTATCATTTGTTACCAATATAATAATTATTTTATTGTATTCAAATCTTAATAAACTATTTACTATTGGGTAGGGAGAGCCGTCTCGCAGGCTCCGTGTGTCAGTTGCTTTTAGTCTCTGGTGCCCATTAAATTGCAACAGAGTGCGTACAAGAGGGTCGGAATAGATCATTAGCTTGTTTACATATTTGAACGAGTATATTTTTGCTTCTTCCTGTTTAGTGGAAACTTCGAAATTTTTATGGTTAATTTAATTTCTTATATACCAGGGAGCGCATACGATAGGGCTTAAAAGCTTTTCAAAGGTTTTTTTCAAAACCAAATTACGTGTAGTAAACCAATTTTTTAGATATTAACTTTTCCCCCGAATTAAAACAGGTGTGAGTTTACCTGTTTGTCAGCTAGTGAATTTTTTGAAGTGATTCGATGTCAAATTCCATAAAAATATTTGCTCCTTTTTTTGGTGGAAATATGCGTCAAAAATGCCTGGATTTCGCGCGTAATTCTACTTGTTACCAGTTTGCCTTAATTTTATGGAATATTTTTAAAACAATAGAACAGTTTTCTCAAAAAATCTGTTGTACACATTCACTTTTAGTCTACAGTATTGTACTTTTTGAGCACACATACGATTTTCAAAGCTCTAAAGACTTAATCTGCTAGTGAAAAAGGGCCGTTTGTGACATTTCGCCTTCCTAACTTCACATTATTTGTGAAAATTTTGCATTGTACCGATTTATAGGTATTTTTCAAATATTAAAATTTGTTTATTTTTGCAGAATTTAACGATTTTTGAACAGCTCCCTTTTAATATTATGGGTCGTTTATGTATAGCAACCTAACTTCAGTTGGGTTCAGAGATTTTAGGTTGCCAGAATTACTGCTATTTGGCAAGTAAAATGAACAGCTGTTTGTTGTCAGTTGCCATCTGTAACAATATTTTGAGCAATTGGCTCAAATTTGATAGCCTCTGTATCGGCCCATCAATTTTATTATTTTAGAAAAATTTTGGCTTTTTCAACTTTGTTGTTTTAATCGTTTTTGGTTTTTGATTTAATTAATTTTACCTTAACAATATGCACGAGAATATATACATATACATACCGCACAACTCCTCCTGTCGTTAACCTGCAGGTCCTAGCCCGGAGAAAGAAGGAAGGTTTCAGGCAACGGGAAAAACCCTAACCTAACCTAAAATAAGTGTGGTTTTTCAGCATCATCTGAGGTTGCTTGCAGGCCTGATAAGGCTCATCCTGATCTGTGCTATCGCACACCCACTTCAAAGATGACACGGGTAAAAATTTATAATTTTTCAGAAAACGCAAAGAACTATTTTGGAACTAATAAAAATTATGATTCTTTTGTTGAACTTAAATTATAAAAGTAATTGAAAGCAATTAATAAAATTAAAAAAGGTGATTTATTAATTATTAACAAAATTAAAGGAATTGATTTATAATGTGCATGTACGCTTCATGCAATGCAATGCAAAACTGTATTTTTCAATAACAAAAGCAAGATAGAATTTTGTGTATGGATCAGAGGTCAGCAATAAGTATTGAAGAAGCGAGTTAGAGTTAAATCATGATACATATTTTTCTTGTACTTATACGCATTCGTACTTATTACAATGTTATCGAGCCTCTTCGCCACTCAAAATTTGGAGAGGAGATACTCATATCATACTCATACTTAAAATTTATGATGTTGTGGACTTTGCCTCTTCATCACTCGGTTTATATAGACGATGCAAAATACCAGGGCGGATCAATAAGTCCGTGACTTTTTGAATGAAATACAGTTTTTTTTTTTAAACCAAACAAAAAATTTTTTTGCAACATAAAATATCCCTTTAACTCAATATACTTAGTCCAACGTTTCTGCAGTTTTTGTACCCCTTCCAAAAAAATAGGATTTTTCGAGGTCCTTAAAATAGGCATTTGTTTGGTCAATAATTTCATCGTTAGAGCTAAATCTCTTTCCACCGAGCCATTTCTTTAGGTTTGGAAATAGGAAGTAATCACTAGGGGCTAATTCGGGAGCATATGGCGTAGCATACGAATATTAAAATAATTATTATGAGGTTGTGTGCTTGCTTTGTTGCGTTAGTGCGGTACTTCCCATTTTAACTACTTTTTTTATACTAAAGTTCAACAAAAAAAATAAGGATTTATATTGCATATTTTTGGTTTATTTTTTCTACACTTTTACTGCTATTGTTACATACACACATATGGATACGTAAACCTACATGTCTACTCACATATACTCGTAGGTATTTGAAATTTTATGAGTGACGATGAGTAGGGAAACAACTATTCATTGCTGATCTTTGGTATTGATAGACAAATTTCCAATATGTACATATCCAACTGTATAATTTCCCCCTATTTTACCGACCACAAGTCTTGGATTTTTTTTCGAATTTGTGGTTTTTCACAATTTTGGCTCTTAAATTAGATTCGAGTTTTATTTCCATTTTGAAGCTATGATGAAAATTCATAAGTATATTATAGCGCAAATTAGCTACATATATTTTGCGGTATTTAAGTAATTAATTTTAATAACTGATTAATTTTACTTTTACACAAGACTTATTTACTTTATACAAATCAATTACATACTTGTAAGTAAATTAACTTTTCAACAATTTCATACATACATATGTATGTATTTATAAAAAGTATAAGACGTGCAAAAAGAATATTGAAATTCCTTATTAATTTTGTTAACTTAATAATTTGTATTCTTTTCCTCTTTTCATTTCAGTTTTAATTGCGCTGGCTGTTGTAATTCGTACGAATTTATTATAAAATATTTTAAATATATATATATTTTTTTAATTTGTAACGAGCAAATGAAATGCCGTAGTAAACACGTTTTCATAACACAACCATAAAATATTAAAACCTGAACTGAACTCAAGCATTAAAAATAGAACACAAAAATTCACAACAAAGATTTTGCGAAGGCACAATTGTAACAGAAACTGCACGCAATAATAAATACGAGTACAAACATAAACAAAGTCAAATTGCCAACTCAGAAGAAGAATAAGCAGTTACAAGAGTTTTACACAATAATATTTGTTTGTTTGTTTGTGTATAAACAAAATTGCACACTCCTCTCACCCACACTGAGAGATAACTACTCAGAGATTTATATATTTTTGAATTAAAATGGAGTTGTCATCATTTATAAAAGAAACAAAAGATGTTGAATTTCAAGATGTCTACTATACCGTTGAATTAAGGAAAAATTTTGGTAAGTACAAACATACTTACATACATACATACAAACATACATTCAAATTACAAATTTTAAGAATATTAAAAATTAAATAGTTTATTTACGTGTAACTAGCAATATGTCAAACAAAAGTGGTTTTTAACTTTAGATATGTACATATAGAGGGTGATTTTTTAACGGTTTGGGTTTTAAAAATTGAAATAAGCACAGCAAATTTGCTAAAGTGCAAATTAGTTCATGTAAATGTTGCCCGTACTTTTTCCAGCATTTCGGCCGGTGTCTTATCAATAGCAGCTTTAATGTTGTCCTCCTGGGCTAAAATAGTGATTGGCTTGTCTCGGCACACGAAAAACTTTATGTTTCCGTTCAAAGAATAGTCAAATCGCATGATCTTAGCGGCCAGATTTAAAACAAGTCCAGTTGAAGATCTATTAGGGTTAACAATGGAAACGACAGTATTGGAAGTGGAAGCGATACATCTTCTATTGAATTTGAATTCGATTTATGGACTCAGCACAAGTCCTTGCTTCACAAACGAAAATTATTAGACAAATTCTCAAGATGAGCTTAGCTTTACACTCTTGCGCAAAAATATGGTGTTCTGATTGGATCAAATTAAAAACAATTAATTTAAAGACCTCTTAAACTCTGAACCAAATAAAGAGTTTTAATGAACTTAATAATTTTTTCCTTAGCTAAATTAAACGATAATTTTTTCCGATTAATTGTACTTAACAGTTTCTCGGTTCGATTCACAATTGGCCTCAAAGAAAGTGAGGTAGTTGTAAATTACAAATCGGTTGCCTGATATCAATTCTAGGAACGAATGGGGTCGAAAAGATGCCCATAAATTAAGCATCTGCTTTCCTGGATAATAAAAAAAGTCTGCAACCTTTTAATAAGTTTGCCATTTAGAAAGTATATATATACACATCGTTAACTTCGTATCTGCCAAATCATAATTTTATGAAAGACAAAAACATTTATTGTAATAATTCATGTTATTATCCATGATAGTACCAGAGATCACCTATGACTCTCTATCATGGTGTCCAAAGGTGGAAAAATTACAACAATGTCCATCGGCTAGCCTGCTCAATTGCAACGGGAATAGGGAGAAAGTGTCACACATCCGCCGTGGGAATTATCACTGGACTCATTCCCGTGCATATCGCAGTTAAAAGTACAGCATCCAGTGCAAACTTAAGACTACCAAATCTAGCTTATCTTAAAGAAGGCAGTCCTACTGCGAATGTATAGATTGTGGACCCCGTCTGGAACTTTCAATGTTTCGATAAGATGAATATTACGATTAAAAAATAGTTTTTTCTATTGCCCATATTTTTTTTATTAAAATTGTTTTTTTTTTTTTTTTGTTATCTTTAATAATTATTTTCAATTTTTTTCTTGATAATAATTATTTTATTGCTTTATTCGAAAAACCCAATATGTCTCATCACACAACGAAATATTTTTTTACAGAAGAAAACGAGTTTTTTTTCTATAATCCCATCAAATTAAAGTCATTTTTCTATAATTGCGTAGTAAATTTCACACATAAAAATAAAACAATTAGCATAATCAACTTTTGAATATTAATTGAGTTATAATTCTTATCAGCATTTCTTATGCATCATAATTAAAAAAATACATTAATCAAATAATAATAGTTATGCCTACTTCGTCAGTAGATTTTGAAAGAGCCCACTTCAAGTCTAGTTGTAACTACTTAGAGATACAACTGTGGTTTTTCCCTTAATATGCCAAATAATACTACGCTGTATGTGAAAGAATTGACAGTAATTACGGGGTAGTCTGATCAGTGTTAGCACAGCTGAGAATATTTCCTGTTAATTTGTTTTATTTTTTGGAAGAGCGACAGGCCTAGTTCAAGTCTAATGTACACAGTCTGCACGAGTATAATACACGAAACCATTCGAAATCATAATAAAACTTGGAACATAAGAACTCTATTATTGGATAACCTCTTAGGCCAAGTTTGAACTATAAGTTTTACCACAAAAGCTTCCCGAGATATGAAGGTGCAAAAAGTGCATATTTTATTATCTATTCACTGATTCACTCATTAATATTATGTTATACTTTCACGATAGCTAGCGAGTTGAAATTTACGGCATACTATACATGTTGGTTTGGGAGAATAAGTAAACACAAAGCTCTGAAAACAGGCGCTTTTTATCTAGGAGTAAAAGGGTGCCCCTTAGTTGTATTCAGTATTTCGAATATAGGTAAGGAGCTGAAAGAGCTGATATAACCTCACCGTATGTAAGCCTTATGTACAAATACATACATATCCAGAAAAAAGTCTCTTTAAAAAAGTAGTCAGTCAGATCCACACAAAAACATAAGGCCAAGTTACTATCCAAAAATTTCGCCCCTTAAAAGTACTGAGCTAAAAATAAGGACCAACTCATTTCTATGCAACTTGCTAGCTTCGCAATAGTTTTGTAACTTTTCTAATATGGGAAAGAATTTTGGGTAAATTGTTACGAAACTAGCAAGTTGCCTAAAAATGGAATGGTAAACGGCATGAGACAGTCGACAATAACCATTGACCCCGAATTTACTTAGGTAGAGGCTATTCTAAATCTCAGAAGGAATGATATTAAACTCTACACTTAACTTGTTAACAGGGCACTGGTAGAAACAGGCGTGGATACAGCTTAAGCTTTTAGAGGGGGAAGTATTACCGAAAATAAACAATTCTTTAATTTTTTTAAGCTTTTTGTAGAGGAAAATGTTATTTTTTAGTGGTTTTGCAAGGGGAACAGGGGGACATTTCCCTTTTTTACACACACACCTCCAACTTGTTAACAGGGCACTGGTAGAAACAGGTGCGGATCCAGCTTAAGCTTTTGGAGGGGAAAGTATTACCGAAAATAAACAATTCTTTAATTTTTTTAAGCTTTTTGTAGAGGAAAATGTTATTTTTTAGTGGTTTTGCAAGGGGAACAGGGGGACATTTCCCTTTTTTACACACACACCTCCAACTTGTTAACAGGGCACTGGTAGAAACAGGCGTGGATACAGCTTAAGCTTTTAGAGGGGGAAGTATTACCGAAAATAAACAATTCTTTAATTTTTTTAAGCTTTTTGTAGAGGAAAATGTTATTTTTTAGGGGTTTTGCAAGGGGAACAGGGGGACATTTCCCTTTTTTACACACACACCTCCAACTTGTTAACAGGGCACTGGTAGAAACAGGTGCGGATCCAGCTTAAGCTTTTGGAGGGGAAAGTATTACCGAAAATAAACAATTCTTTAATTTTTTTAAGCTTTTTGTATAAGAAAATGTTATTTTTTTTGTGGTTTTGCAAGGGGAACAGGGGGAAATTTCCCTTTTTTACACACACACACACACACACACACCTCAAAAGGAAAAGAAAACATCAGAACATGTTTTATGCGATTGCCCTGTGCTTGCAAGAAGCGAATTTATTTACCTAAGCAACAGGATAATAGTTCCAGACAACCAAGTTAAAATAAAGGCCACAATGATTACGAGATTTACGAAAATTCTAGAATTGTTCTAGTTGGGTACAAGATCATCAGATCGTCGTGTTGTTATAGCCTGTAACTAAAAATAATATTCATAATAAATGTTGAGTTTATACTCTTCTCTCGAATGTATTAAAAAAATGTCAATGAACAAAAGACAACTAACTTTAATTTTGACTTCTTTACAAATACTCAGTAATGAGATACAAAAAAAAAAGATCTCTAATAAGATTCTATCATCGTTATGAACATTTGCAGTTTTTTTTTTACGTAATAGAAGTGCGGATGAAAGTTTTTTTCTAATAATCACAACTTCAAAAAGAATTTAGTAACGAGGTTTACGTATAAAGAGCACGATATTTAATTCCAATATTAATTCGTTCTTAATCTTCTGTTCAATGATCTTGTTTTTCTTTTAAAATGTTACACAGACATTGCTGTGTGTATAACAACGACTTTAAGAAACAATAACAATATTAAAATGTTTTTTTTTTTTTTTTGCATAAAACACCAAATTTAAGTGCAATAAATTGTATACAAGTTTTAAATTATTATGCAAATGCACAAAATAAACCAGATCAAGTAATTAAGAATTCCAAATTCAGCTGTGCCGAACTTTTTTTTTTTTGTTTGGTACCGCAAATTTGTTGAAATTTTAACTTTCTTATTTTTTTTTAAATTTTTGGGCGTCTTTTTTTTATTATTAAGTTTAAAATTTTTATACATATTTTTTCGATATAGTACTCGTATCGTAGTATGTATCCACTAGTCCTGGGATTTGAAAATTATAAAAGTTCTCTAAAGTGAATAATTTTCGATGCACAATTGTTTGTTCGATGCATGTTCGTTTCATTCAAAAATTATCGACATTTTCTCGACAATAAACATTTGAAAATAGGTTCATTCGAGTACTTTTTTAGTAGAGTTTAGTAACTGAGTAAATTTTTCAATTTACTCTCCCAAAATAAATGTTGTCCAAAAAGTACGCGAATGGAAATTTAGTAAAATTTATCCAACAGCTGATTGAAAATGAATGCAGTGTTGTAAAAAATGTATTCCTTTGACTACTCGACGCTTTTTGTTGTTCGTACTCGGTACAGCACAATTTATTGTATACAATTCTTACGAAAAAAACGTAACTTGTGTTGCTTTATAAGTTTTTTCTTTTTATTTTATTTATATTGTAAGTTTTTTCTGATTAAATTTGTTAAATAGTTCATTATTATGTTAATTCTTCAACTAATAATATTCGCAATATCGAAATTTTTTCGCTTAAATCTCGAAAGAAAAAATGTTATACATACTGTCAATTTTTGCAATGAATTTCCGTCATCCCTTGTCAAGTTTGGTTTAGAGGCAAACCGGTTTCGGCAATGTGCCATCTTCAGGGTAATTTTTCTTTAGTTAAAAAAAATCCTAGAAACAAAGAACTGTCTTCGCGCAGTTATTACTGAAGGTTTGTAAAAAAATATTATATCAACTGAACTCGAAATTACAGTGTTTTGGTGAAACAAAACCACTAAATTGCTCATATACGAACTGTCATAACTACTACCTACTTCTTAGTTGAAGCGACGGAAGTAACATGAAAACAGGCGTAATTGTATTTTTTTCAGTTATAACCTCTTTATAGGCTTTTTACAATGACCAACATCTAACATCGCCCATCAATTTGGCTTCCCATACAAATTATACAGGGCTAAAAATCAACATCTCTCTACATTTTGTTCCTATTTTGCTTTTCTTTCATCTTTCCAGAGTTTTAGTGTCATCACTAGAAAAAGGTCAAATAAGTTCGTTTCGGTTCGTGTCATCACTGAAAATGGCAAATAAGTTCTAGTAGGTTCGTGACACCTCTAATATCACGAAGGAAATGTGTCTGTTTTTTGGTATTTTGTTTACTTTTTATTTATTTTTTTTTAATATAGAAAATAAAACATGAATGAATTAATCTCAGAAGTTTAATATTGTTAAAGTGGTTTAAAATTTTTTTTTATGTTTCACATTTTCTACACCTTCCATTCGTATCACCGGAATTACACTTGCTCCTATGTAACATCATCCTCCCATAAGAATTGTACAAAGCTGAGTGTTCACCATCTCTCATCTTCACCATCTTTGCAAGAGGTTCCTATCTTATTTCGTGTCACTCAAACAATATTTTTAGTGTCATCACTAAAAAAATCGCCAAAAATTTTAATGAGCGGAACAGAGCAGTGTAAGTAAATTTTACCGCCTAGTCCACGATGTCGAACGTTAACGAACGTTGTCAAGATAACTGACATGATATGAGGAAATACCGCCGTACATGTAGCTTTATTTAATATTATTTTTTTGGTGAAATTAATTATACGAATAATGAACATTTTATGGGCGTTTTTTCGGCACGGGGTATATTTTTTTTAAATACCCAAATTTGCTTCCATCGATTTCTAAATAAATATTATATGTAGAGTCTTCTTTTGTATGGTAACTTACAGTGAAATTTAACGTTAGACATATTTTCAATACAATTTTGCCTCATAAAATCCGGTTTTGTGGAATACTTTAGATCTAATTGTCAATAAATGTGAAATTAACCCTCAAACACATTTTATGTTTTGACTTACATCTGACGTTTGAGTTGAATTTTGGAAAATATTTTTTTGGAAGATTTCAGCCCGTTATGTTGTTGTTTAAGGGAAGTTTTTTGCCCTTTTTCAAGAAGGTGACAAAAAAGACCAATACAGGGAAGTTTTAGAGGGTTAAAATGTTCCACAAAAAATTTCTCGTAGAGTTTTACATAAAAAAACTGAACCCACCTTATGCCCGAAATGAAAGGATCTAAAGATTTCCTACTCTATGATTCACTACAATTATGTGGAAAAGGGGGGAACTTCAACCCCCCCCCCCCCCCCCCCCCCTAAATTCAAAGCCAAACATAAACTTTCAAACCGCCGACACATGTGTGTATACATTTTTCTATGGTATACTCTGCCGGGTTCCGTTGTTAGAATCTTGTAATTTGTTGTTGTTGTTGTTGTTGTTGTTGTTGTACAGTGTAATTGATTAGTTGTTGTTTTGTTCTTATAATGACTGGCTTAAACCATAAGACAGCCAGAAATAAAAATTGCAAACGATTATCAGAAAGGAAATAAATAAGCATTGAGACTCATCAAGGTCGTTGTAGTGTTTTAAATTAAATCCGAAAGCGCAACACGTCGTTGTACGTTTTAAATGCTGTTATTACTTTACATTTAATATTAAGCACGTTATGTGATTGATTTAGGAATGTCAATCTGATTCAACTGTTGCTTCTTTGAAAAGAAAAAAATTAATCTCACTAGCATTGAATGATGGAGCACTCCATTGAGGATGACGTTAATCCCCAAAGAAATACACGTGGCGAATAATCGAGCAAGATTTTGTTTTGTATTTTGATATTCACTTATTCGATTTCGACTAGACTGTATCGACTTAGGCAATCGATAACGAGCACTCTATCGTAGGCAAGCTTGCAAGTTTTTGCTCCTTAACAAAGAAGCATTCGAAATAAGGTTTTCAATCGAACAAACAAGATAATTTGTGACAACCAAAAGTCGGGGCCTTGTGTTTGGCCCACCTAACTTTATATATTATATTAATATTATTAATATTACGTAGAAAGGTTCGCAACTCACTGCATCCTTGCCTCGCATTTATTTTATCCATTTTGAACTCTATTGCATTATAGAAATAGTGAGCGATTAGGTGTTGGTGGTAAACCTATTACGGCCTTCATAGTTGACTTGTCTGATAAATTGAGGGTGCGGATTTGAAATCTCTTCTCAAGTTATCAGCTCGGCTCGTATTTGTGACAGCGCTGGTGTAGGCTCTGAAACGAAGATCCGGCAGCGCTGCGAAGTAAGTTTTGTCTGCTCTTCAGTGTCACTGAGTCTTCGTTAGCCCAGATAACTTTGAGGGTTATACATATGTATAAATCGCTCCTCAGAAAGGTCCCCCAGTAGCGGCTGTGAGTAGCTTCGTCATACCATTGTTCCTGCTGAAAGAGAATCATTCTCACGACGGTAGTTTGGGTAGAAACAGAGTGGTTTCACGAGAAGTGGTGGCTAACCGGCTGAACGGAGAAGCAGATATGAGCGGCCAACTAGTGCGTAAAAGCATTTCAGAGAAAAGTCTAATAAATCTTTATAACAATTCTCGAATGTCCAAGGCTTTATTCTCCTCTTATGATCTCAAACCTCTGAAGCCGTCAGCTCATCCTAGCCAAAGGCGGGGAAACGTGTCGTTACAAATTTATGTATATCGAAAATATAAAGAAACTAAATTTAACCCAGTAGGACACTCATCAAAGTCAGAAGAGGTATTTTTATTTCTTTTATTTTTTGCTTACAATTTCTTTCATTAAGTTATTCATTAATTGTTTGGGGTTTTTTAACACCAGCCAACAGCTAGTTTCGTTTTGAGAAATTTGTGCACTTTCCATATAAATTTCCAATTCATTTGCGATCACGACTGCGAAAATGAGACCCTTGATTATAGGTTTTAAATTGTAATATTATTTAATTATTAGTGAATCAAATTAAAAAATTTAGCTGAATAAATTACACGATACAAGCGTACAATGTAATTCGTAACAACATCCACTTTAAGTAGTCACATACAATTGCCGGACTTTAAAAGTACAAAGCAACCCACTTGGCCTGTTTAAAGTAATTTTTAATTATACGTTGTGACGTTTTATTGTCACTTTAAATTATAACATTAAAATTGTGAGACATCTGAACCGCATTTGCTTTCGTTAGAATTGTTGTCGCGCCGCTACTTAAAGGGTTTCGCAACAAAGAGAGTTGCCACAGTTTCTACAATCGAAAGAGAATAAAATCTAAAACGAAATTTCGTCAGAATTGCTTTGCCACTCTTAGAAGATAACGTTATTGCATCAGTGTTTAAATATGATTTCGGATATGTGGCCGTGGCTGGCTCGGAGTAACGCATTCCGGATATCAAAATTTCGACCATTTTTTCAATTAGGGCCTCAAATAATGGGTAATTATGGTACACTGTTTAACGTTAATAGTAACTTTCTCGCCGGCCTCTTTTTTTTTAAAAGAAAAGATTATTATTTTGTGTGTTTTCTTTTTGTCTTCGGACTGGAGGTGTGTAATCTCCATAGATACTGGTGACCCGTGTCCCTGGCATGTACGATTCGCCCCCCACATACCACTATCCTCCACGAGACTGCTGTGAAGCATTGCTTCGTGGGGTCTGGTTAGCTATTATGCTATCAACCTCTACAATTCCATTAATTAGCTCTCCGCCTTCGTTCGATTCGTCTTAGCTTTGTAGCAAACTTGTTACTATTACACATACCTTCCGCCAGTTTTCCTGGCTCTAGAGCATGTATGTTATTATATTTCCCGATTCTCATTCACTTATTTCAGTAGTCCATCTGCTGAATCGTGAATATTGGAAAATTACATGGTCTGCGGTTTCATCCTTACCAACACAGTTTGGACACCTGGGCGAGTAATCGCGGCCAAATCTAAGCAGATACTGTTTAAAGCAGCCGTGGTTTGTCAAAAACTGGCTAAGGTAGAAATTAATGGGACATTGTAACCTTATGTCTATAGTGTGGATCAGATAGTAGGTCCATCGCCCTGTTATAGACGCGTCTCAGCGAGATTACCAAGCGGCTATTGATAATGTCCTTATCTTCTTTCGCAATTTCAGATCTATGTCTGCTATCTGTCGCATTTCTATCAAATACCATTTTCATTTCACTAACCGGAATATCTATAAGTATTGATCAAGCAATCATTCCAGCTGCATCATCGGATATCGTCCTAAATTCCCTGATTTTACGTAGAGCCACACATTCTATAAATGCAAGAACGTTCTCTCCTACACGTTTTGTCATTCATTGCACCGGCCCATACATTGAATTCACCACCGTTGACAGCCACGCTTGTCGTGGGTGTAAGGGGTCTCCGATATTAGGTAGCATCCTGGCAAGCATTGCTTGCATTCTCGATGCTTTACCACTTACGTACTCAACGTGGTCTGTGAATTTCAGCCTATTATCGATTACTACTCCTAGATATTTTAGTGAGCGGGATGACCGTATTGTTTCGGTTCCCACTCGGACGTTCATGTATTCAACTTTTTTCCTGCTGGTGATTAAAACTGCCTCGGTTTTTTGTGCAGCCAGCTCCAAACAAGCTGATGTCAGCCACGTCTGCACCATTGAAATCGCTGCGTTGGTAGCTTCCTCAACTTGGATTATATATTTAGCCACGGTGAGTATCGTAATGTCATCGGCGAAACCAACAATTGTGACTCCTGGTGGTAGCGGGAGCCTTAGTACATAATATTCCATAGTAATGGACCAATAACGGAGCCTTGCGGTACCCCGGCTGTGACGGTGTAGTACTCTGTTCCATTGTCGCCTTCATAAATTAGTCTTCTATTCTCGAAATAACTTGTGACGAGCTCCACTATGTATTTCGGAGCATCCATCCCTATTAGAGCTTCACGAATTTGTCCCCAGTTCGCTGAATTAAAAGCATTCTTCACGTCGAGCGTTACGACAGCACAATACTCTTTTGTTCCTCCCTTATACCTTTCGCCTTCAATAGCTCGTAGAGCTGTGTCTACCACCATTTTCACTGCATCTACAGTTGAGCGAGCTTTGCGAAAGCCGAACTGTTGGTCTGAAAGAACACCTCTCTCTTCTATTAAAGGCATTAGTCTATTATAGACAATACTCTCCAACATTTTGCCCATCGTATATAGTAGGCAAATTAGGCGATACGACGATGGCTCGCCCGGTGGTTTATTTCTCTTTGGGATAAGCACTAGTTTCTGCTGTGTGTGTGTGTGTGTATTTGGGTGGGTGTGTATGCGCGTGTGTAGCGGTGCCTGGAAAATCTCTCGTAGATTTTCCTCACTCCAAATGCGGCAATTTAGCTTACTGACTTGCCCATTAAGCCAGAAATGAGGCACACCTGTGAACAGATTTCAGATGTTCATCATAAAATGGCAAACCAAACTGAGCACAAATACTAATAGAGTTGCCAGATTGGACGAGTTTAATCCATATCGGAAAATACAACCTTTAAAGAACCAAGAATGATTGAAATTACGTAGTTTATCCCTTGCAAGATTTGTCAAGTCTATGTCTCCCCAATCAATTGTAATTTCGTGCGAAACAATGTATGTATTATGTGGTTAAAATAAAATTAAAATCCCTTTGACTGCTGGAAATTATTAAGCAATAGGTACACAGTTCCCATGAAGTCATTTGTGCTATACGCGCGGAAGACAACAATTTTAAGCGCGGAATAGCGTAATCATTTTTATTAGCATTCTTCCACTCGTAATGCAACAAGTTTTTGGGGTTATAAAAGACCGACACCGAAACAAATGTAATATTTCGTAATAAAATTGTTTTCACGAAAGTTTTCTTGTACAAAAACTGGTGTCGCCCAAAACTGTTTGGCGAAAAAAATCTGTGATCAAATGTGATTTCAACATGAAATAACCCATATGCCTATATTCGTAGCCCACAGACTGCTTCTTAATGGTTGTTGTTTTACACTTCTAGCAACAATTGCTACATATATCTTTACACACTTCATGTTGACTTCAATTTTCAACGTCTAATCGAGCTGTCATTGCATCACTGATTATAGCATCGTTTACTAACAGTCCGTTTCAAACGGCATTGTTAAGTTTTACAACATAATGTTGCAAACTTGCTAAAATTGGTTGGTTTAAAACAAGTTTCAATTAAGTAACAGTGTGTGTGGCAGGCAATCAAATAAAAAAAAAAAATAAGCAAATAATCAAGTTTGCAAATTAAAAAAAAAAAAATTAAAACTCAAATGAATGTGACATAAAATATAAAAGGTTCAGAAATGGAAAATTCCAGCCAAAAAGATTGAAACACTTACATATACATACACATACATACATATATCCATTTTAAAGATTTTTAAGTCCTCCAGCAAATTTAAGTTTTTATTAAAATTTCTAATATTTGATAAAATTTCGAGTTTTCGGATTTCAGCCTTTGAGTAAATTTTATCATTAAATTTCAAAATATGCTAAAGTTAATTAGGTTTTAGTAAGATAGGTCTTTTGGAACTTATATCACATCGATTTTGTTAAAATTGCCACGTTTTTGATATATATATTTTTTTTTTGCAAACTTTTGGCGAAACTGCAAAATTTTGGTGAAATTAAAAATTTAGTTTTGAAGTTTCAAAATTGGTGAATTTCGGTTTTTATTATATTTTTTTTTTCGATTTTATGATGAATTTTCGAAATTTTTGATGAATTTAAAATTAAGCAAAATTTTGAATTTTTCGAAATTTTCATTTTGAAACTTCACTTTGTTGGAAAATTTTGTCATTTTGACAATTTAGAATTTTTCGACTACAGGTTGGAATTGCGAAAAATTTTAAAATTTTGGCAAATTCCAAAATTGTGGTGAAATATTTAATTTTCAAGATTTGAAAATTTTTTGGTGAATTTTTGTTTTTTGGTAAATTCCTCATTTGCAGAAATTTCACATTTGTTGAACATATTTTTTTTTTAAATTACGTAAAATATCGATTTTTTTTGTGTAGTTTCGTCTTTTTTGTGAAATTATAAAATTTAGTGAAATATAAAAATTTGTGGTGAAATTTCAAAATTTGGTGAATTTGTTTTTTTTTTTTTTTTGGGTAAAATTTCGATTTTTTGCTTAATATTGATTTTTGAGCAATTAAATTTTTTTATTCCAATTTTTCGATTTAATGGCGAGTTTTTGAATGTGTGGCGAATTTAAAATTTCGGCAGAGTTTTGAATTTTTTGGGAATTTAAAATTTTTGAACTATAGTTTGATTTTGTGTTAAATTTTCGAATTTCGGTGAATTCCCAAATTATGGGAGATTTATTGTAAAATTTATAGTTTTTATAATTTTTAAATATTTTGGTGAACTTTAATTTTTTTTTTGTAAACTTGAAAATTGTTTTGTGAATTTATTTATGGTGAAGTTTATTATTTTTTTATATATATTTGTTTCACATTGATTTTGTTTAAATTTTTACACTTTTCATTTTGTGATTTTTCGGCTTTTGGTGAAATTACATTTTGATAAATTTTAAATTAAAATTTTTTATTCCAGTTTTTCTATTTTATTAATTTTTGAGTGTGTGATGAATTCAGGATTTTAGCAAAATATATGCGAATATTTCACATTTTTGTTGTTGTGAAATTTCGGTTTTTTGGAGAAGTTCTATTCTCTTTGCTAGTTTTCGAACTTGTGAGATTTTTTTTTTAAGATTTTTAATTTAGTCCAACGTATAGGTCCATAAGTTATCTGGGGGTTTCGAGTTAATCATTTTTGTAGCAAATTTGATAAGGATTCAGAATATGCAAATTTTATGGGCTTGTGCATATGCGATTCCCCTTAAGAGTGAAACCTCCAACTAAACCCAGAAATATGATTTTTTGCCCATTTCTTGGGAACTTCTGGACCAATATGGGTGATTTAATATAAAGAAAATTTATCGAATCGCCAAAATCAGTCTATTCGCTTTTTTTCCTTAAGTTCTTTGAATTGTAAAAAAAAGAAAAACAAAAACGGCAACGCGGATTACAAGCATGGGTTCATCGACTCAAATAAAACGTTCTTAGAGTCTGAAGAATTTTTCGTTTTTTTTTATTTTAGTTAAACAACTAAACATTCGAAAATTCACCCTATTCTTTCTTATTCATTTTGTATTTACACACTGGGGAAAAGAACTTAATAATTTATCGATAAAACGTGCATTTCAACAATTAATTGCAATGACAAAAGCATGATATTGTTAAGATTTTAACAAAGCTAATTATTATGTATGTAATTAAGCAATACAATCATCCATTACAATTAATTAAATATTTTCCATTTTAGGTAGAATATACTCGGATGTACATAAAGAATTAATTTTTATTTATTTGCTCTCAAGCTCACAAAACATTCGTGTGAAATTTTCTATAAATAAAATATAATAATGGAAATAGCAACAATTTTTTATGGTTTTATAAAGAAGTGTAAATATATTAAAAACGCAACAGAAATACATTTTTGTAGATAAATAAAAGTTAGAGTTGAATGAACGCAATATTGAGCTAGACATAAGCCAAAAAGCGGCTAAAAAAAGGAAATTTTTACCTTTACATCTTCTTTGATATACTTACGTCATGAAGTTGAGGATTTTTTGTATAAAACTAGTCATGTCCATAGCCGGCATCTCCATTTCATCATGTGGGTAGTCTAGGGATACCGCGTTAAAAAAATGCGCTTATCCTTTTAATCAATTTGCGAATAAATGCAATTTCTTCATAAGGCCAGAAAAGATAAACAGTGACTTCATAGAGCCGAAACCTTTAATGGCCAGGAAGCAGGGCTTACAGAATTATTCGCAGCTCTTGCTATTAAAGCGGTTTCAATGGATTTTGAACAGCTTAAAAACGCAGAGACAAAACATGGTTGTGGCATGATAACGACCGCTATATTATGTTCTCTATATTAATAAAAGTAGGGGAAGACCGCTTGTCAAACCCATTTTTTCCTCAATTTGATCTTACCACTACCTGACTTTCTTAGAGTATCGTGCCAACACTAGCCTTTACTCTCGACTTTAGTGATTTCAGACTGTCGACTGGTAACTGTCGACCTTCTTCCTCACTCATCACGGATTCCCTTGTAATTGCTAGCATTTATTTAAGGCTTAGGTCCCCCATGGCATTCACATTGAAAAAGTGTCCGCCCAGTGGTTCTAAGCCGGTGCTGGACATTTACGCACATTGTCCACTACCTCAGCCTCTTCCAGAAGTGTATTTTTGGAGATTGACCTATCCACCTCTTGCGAGGTTTTCTTGTCCATATCGTCGGTATTCCTCCATTGGCCAATAAACACCGGAGTTCCAACAGGGATTAACCTCTCCATTTCTTGTCAGGCTTTTTTTTCCATCCCTATCACAATCTCACGGTCGTACACCTCAGATGTACCTTTAGAGATTGACGGGTCCACTCCTTGCGAGGCATTCTTGTCCATCTCCTCCGGATTCCCGCCTTGACCAATTCAAACCGGAGCTCCTTTAGAAAATTCATATAATTCGCACAAGTAATAGAGAAAAAGATGTTCACCCACACAGAGCTTCATATGCAAATATCGACTGGTATCCAGAGTTCGCATACTAGAGACAAAGTACCCCCTTGGGCACGCATCTCTGGAATATTGTGTTCCACCGGGGATTATGGATTTTTTATAGGAGATGTGCTAATTTCCGCTCGACTTATTCAGCCAGACTCCTAACTGTTAGTCAGGAACCTGTTAACTACCGCCGCCTCGAGGGGATATAAAGAACTTCTGACAGTTACAAGCAAGCCACACTTTTGTGCCTGCCAGGCCGTCAGCTGGCTGTTCTTTAACAATATATGGTTGTGGCAAACAAATTATGGTTATTTTAAAATACCATACTGTAGTTACGATAAACAAGTTTTTGTTTACATTCTAAAAACAACCAAAGTATTTCAACTACATAGAAATAATATATAACTTTTAACCATAAAATGTTATTAGTAAACACCATATGCAAATTTGTTTTCGTGTTTAATCAGTGTAAGCCTAAAAACCACTCAAAAATGTAGATTTTTGAAACTAATATCCGTCATCCCTTGTCAAGTTTGATTTGGCGACAAACCGGTTTCGGCTATGTGCCATTCGTTCGAAACGAAAAAACACTCTGTCAGAATATCAAAATAAGAATCATTCAAAAAATGTTTGTTTTTGAACAGGATTGAATGCCTTCCTATGGCTTTAAGAAGGGCTAATTGTTATAAGATATCATAATATGTGGCACTTAAATTATGATTTTTTCTTTGAGTGCATATTGCCGCTCGCCTTAAATATCAGACAAAGGAGATCTTTTTTTCTTATATCTTTTACCTGTCACTATAAACATGTCCTAAAGAATTTTTTATGTTAAAGATGACTAAAAAATTTGGAAAAAAAATATTTTATTTAATTTTTTTTTATTCAACATTGCTTTTTAACAATGATTTCTGTTTATTAACACAAGATAATTACTTAACAATGAAAGGTGGCGAATTGAAATAATAAAACATTATTTTTTTATGTGTACTTATCAACACTTATCGCAATATGCCAAACAGTCTCATTTTTGCTGGTTTGTTTTTGTACCGGTATGTAAACATGAATGTTTTGATATTTCATGTTCTCTTCTACCTTTAATTTCGTAATGTTTATGCCGATGTTTTGTTGTTGTTTATTCATAGTGGTAACGTAAATACTACAAGCAGAGCTGCCAGATTTGTGTGAGTAAAAATCGGTCACAGTACATTTGAAGTAAAATGTATGTCTTTGAAAGAACTATAGCTACGTAACCTGCTGCTAACGCAACGCTCAACGCTCTTATTTAGGTATGGCACTCTTCAATATTATGGGGCACTTCCACTGTAGCTAGAGAGCTAAAATTTGATACTCAGGTAGGAATATATAATCAGAATAATCTGAAAACTAGCACACTTTTCATTTAGGGGGAACACGGTGTCCCTTATTTGTATTAGGGGAACTTCCACTTTAGCTGGAGAGCTGAAATTTAATATACAGGCAGGTACGTCTTGTGGAAAAAGTAATCAGAATAATCTGAAAACGGATACTTTTTATATAGGGAAAACAATGGTGACCCATATTTGTATGGAACACTAACACTACAATCTAACCGCCTGTAAAGAAGTTTTATACATACATACAAATATATGTAAATTTCCAGATCCGCACAAAAATATAAATTTCAAAATAAGGCCAAGGTCCTATCCAAAAATTTCGGTTATTAAAAGTACTGATAACAAAATGAGTACCAAGTACTTGATAATATATAAAACCATCTCATTTCTAGGAAAACTGCTAGTTTGGCAGTCATTTTTTTAACTTTCTAATATGGGAAAGAATTATGGGAAAATTTTTTTTTACCAAACTAGCCAATTGCCTAAAATACGTACGTCTCAAAAACTTGGTTCTCACTACTTTTAACGGAAAAAAATTTTTGGTCTTATATTCACATTTATGATTTCGTGCAAATACACTTATACGCAAATAATAGGTCTGTTCCAGGTGCATAACAAAATAGTCCGGACTATTGAGAGTAAAAAGAAAATTACCCTCTGAATGTGCCAATGTTGTCCGAAATTGCTGGAACGCAAAAAACCACAAATGGTGCCTACTTTCTCAAATAAATTTTATTTTAGTAACTTTATACGCTTAAAATGCATATTTTAAAAGCAAAACATTTGCATCATTGCCAGCAGCTGTCCGTAACTTCTTAACTGATCGATAAAAGCATTTTTTTTTTATTAAATTAAGTGATAAATATGCACAAATATATATGTACTTACAACTTCAAGTTTATTGGAAAAATTTTCCGTTTTGCTTTTTAATAAATTTAAAATAAAAACTTTTTTCCTTTATTTAAAAATTTTATGATTTTTAAATATAAATAAAAAACAGCTGATAATTTAATTCTAGTTCGAACTTACCCAAAGAAAAAGTTCGGACGACTTTGTACAGGAAATGAAAAATTGTACTCTCTCATTTTCTCTCAAAATTACACAAAAATTGTTATCTGGACAAACGCGTTCCAGATAACAATTTTTGTGGATATTTCGGACTAGTTCGGACTGTTTTGTTATGCACCTGGAACAGACCTAATGTTACACAACACACATTTTTTTAATTTTTCATAAAACGTAAACAACTTTTTTTGAGCTTATAAAATATTACGACTGACTGTTTTACTAAATTAAAAAGGTGACAATTCATTCAAGTTAAAATTGAATAAAAAACCATTAAAGTGTAATTAGTGTGTTACTCAGCAATTTACAATAACAAAAAAGGTCGAATTTTGGTTATGGATAGCCAAATGAATAATAAGCAATTTCCATACATTAAGTCAAAACTAAAAAAAAATTTAAAGCTGTGTCACCTTTCAAGTGGGTGTACGATATGTAAGTTCATACATGATGTTTTTCACTAATTTTTTATTATTTATTTAATTGCAGTTAAAGTTGTCGGGCAACATGAAATTCTTAAAGGTGTTAGTGGCTGTTTTCGTAATGGCCACTTATCTGCCATTATGGGGCCATCGGGTGCCGGAAAAAGTAGTCTTTTAAACGCAGTTTCAGGATATTGGTAAAAGTTAATTTAATTAAATATACATATTTTTAACATTGAAAATCTTTAAAAATAAATAAATTTTTAAAACAAAATTCTCTTAAAGTTAAATTATGTTCAATACTACAATTTTAGCACATCTAACATAACCGGCCACATAAAAGTCGATCGCAAAAGCTCGTGTTATATTACTCAAGAAGATCATCATCAGACACTGCTGTCGGTCGAAGAACTTATGCATCTTTCCTGTGATTTAAAACTCAAAAAAGATCAATGTCCCGATAAGAAGAAATTAATCGAAAATATTTTAACGAGTCTCAATTTAAAACATAGATGTTCTGTTAATGCCAATAAATTGAGTGGTGGCGAAAGAAAACGTTTATCGGTGGCTCTCGAATTGGTAGCGAATCCAAAAATATTATTTTTAGATGAACCCACTAGTGGTTTGGATGAAGTAACCGCACTGCAATGTGTACGTTTACTGAGTCAATTGGCAAAGCAGGGACATACGGTCGTGTGTACCATACATCAGCCTTCAGCGACAGTGTTTAATTATTTCGACAGCGTTTATGTTTTGGCCCAGGGGAAGTGTGTCTACCAGGGTCCACCAAAGGCGTTAGTGCCATTTCTAAGGCATGCTCAAAAGGAGTGTCCGAAACATTATAGTCCCCCTGATTATTGTAAGTTTTGAAAAGAAACAATTTTTAGTTTAACGTTAGTTTTCTGCTTTGTGCAAAAATAAATTCAAAAAAAGCATTTCATAAAGCGCTTTTTTAAAAGCTTTTAAAAAATTCTTTTATACATTATTAAAGAACTTTTCGAAAAACGTTTACAAAACACTTGACACAAACTATTTATTATAATAATTTAATAAAAAATATTAATTAATAATAATTTGTAAAATTTTAGGGGGTTTGTGGTGAGAAAAGCTTCGACTTAAAAGCTTTTCTTCAAAACTGGTTTCACAGCCTTTTCAAGAACGTTTAAACAAAATATTTCCGAGTTGTTTTTCTAGAAAATCTTCTGTAAATCTGTAAAGTATTTTAAAAAAGCACTTTTTCAAAAAGCTTTGAATAAAACTATATAAAGGCTGATTTAAAAGATTTTCGAAAAGCAAACATTTTAAGTTCAGAATAAAATCTATAAAGCTACAAACTACAATTAACAAATATGTTCCGTAAGCTTTTTTATTTTGCTTTTTCAAAGAAAACAAATTTTTATAAGGATTTTTTTTTAAAAATCCCTTATCAGCTTGTGTGAAAAAGCTTCACCTAAACTCTTGTATTCGAAAGTTTTATGACTAATTGCACATACTTTCGCAAAAATAATTTTAAAAATGCACTTTGTGAAAACTTTAAGAAAACTGTTGCTTTAATTTTAATATTGAGAAAAAAAGTTTCTCAAGCTTTTAAGCTTTTTTTTAATTCTGTGTCTTTAGAAACTTTTGATTATAATTTTTCCCTATAAAGCTTTTCTAATTACGACTTTGAAAAAACTTCGTTAAAAATGTGTTTATATCTTCCTTTCCTCTCAATGCCCGTTAGTAATTGAATTATGCGACTTTGAAGATCCTAATATGATCAGTAATTTAACTAATCTCACCGACAATGGCAAACTCACCTATACGGCAATTGGAAATCTCGATACCGCTAAGACTTCAGAATTTCAATCTTTTGTATTTCGTCATGCCATTACAACATTTTTCCCCGAAATTAATCAATCTGCTGGCCTGGCCTCTTTACTCACTAAATCTCATAATTCTTTTCTCAATGGAACTTCTCTATTATTCGATCACATGAGAACGCTTTTAAAGAATCTGTCTAGAAATGATGAGGGTACCTCGTGTTTTCAACAGTTCTGTGTGTTAACACGTGTAATGTTTTTGCGTATCTTACGGGCTCGCATACCCATAGTGATACAGTTGGTACACCACACAATGGTGGGAATGTTTTTTGGTGAGTTTTGATATCGATAACTATTTTTAGGCGGCTTCAAATAATACGTTATGCTTTTGTTTTTACAGGATTGCTTTTTTATAATCTCGGCAATCAAGGATCTCATATGTTTGGTCACCTTAAATTTTGTATTAGCGCTATAATGATGATTGCCTATACGCAGGTGACAATACCGGTGTTGACATGTAAGTAATGCGAAATCGAGGCTTTGCATTCTTTCGGCCATGTTCCGACACTCGCAATTTGCGATTGTGATTTCAACTCGCATGTGAGGTGTTCTGTAACTCGCATTCGCAAGAGTTTTGGCGAGTTTAAATACAACAGTTCACTTCAGTTGAAATCACAATCGCAAATTGCGAGTGTCGGAACATGGCCGTTTGTAATTGTTCATTCAACATTTTAACTTTTCTTTCGTTTTACGTTTTAAAGATCCCATTGAAGTTAAGATTGTTAAAAAAGAAACCTTTAATCATTGGTATTCATTGGCACCTTATTATATGGCACTGTGCATAAGTCGTCTACCTTTGCAGGTATTTAAATGGACTTCTACCTCTCTATGTATTGTTTACCCTACAAAGAATGCCCTGTTTTCTTGTAATTTTTTTTAGATTTTGTTTAATGTTATTTATTTAACCATTATATATTGGATGACTGGATTTCCAGCGCAATGGTGGCGCTTTTCTATATTTCTAGCGGTGGGCTTAATGACCTCATTTGTGGCCGAAGGTTTGGGTCTATCCATAGGAGCTATATTTAGTATAACGGTAAGAGTGTGGTTGGACAAAACTAGGTGTCTTCTAAGTTGGAAAAGTTGTGCCTGATAAATAATAAAAATCGTTTCCAAGAATAAAAGCTTTTCTTAAAAGCTTGTTGGTTTTAAATGTCTATTTGGAAAGCTTTCTGTTTTGCGATCATTTTTTTTAATTAGTCCATTATTTTACAGCTTTTTTTTAATTTTTTATTAAAAAGCTTATCTATACAGCACTTGCTGTATAGAAAGCTTTTAAAAATTATCAGCCTTAAAATTTAAAACAAAACAATCTGGGTTAGTTATTCTGTATTCCGAATCCGCAGTATTTTATTCGAAAGTGAAAGTTTACGAATGCTTTATCTATTCTCTGATCCACAGTCAGGATTTCATCAATAGAAATTTTATCTAAATATTAAAATGATAATTTTGTTTTAAAATTTTAAAGGTTTTCTTTCAATTTTATTGATTTTCCACATTAACTGCCTGGCCCAAGATGTCAAACGTTAACTTTCGCTTGAATTCTTATAGAAACTGATTTGCATCTCTCTAATGAACTGTTTAATGAATGTTTTTTTTTTTTATTTAGTCCGTAAATTAATCAATAAATTCATAAAGAATGATATACGAAGGACAGCCGCAAGGCAGTTCGACATCGTAGGCCTGGCCGTAAATTTTAAAATACATACGAGATGTCTGAGCAGACTTGCCTGAGCACGTTTGCATATTAATGTAAGCGTCTACTTATAGGTTTTCGGAACGAATTTCCATCATCTCTTGTCAAGTTCGGTTTGTAGACAAACCGGCTTCGGCTATGTGCCATCTTCAGAACGAAAAATGGCACTGAAGATGGAGCACAGTCGAAACCAGTTTGACTCCAAACCCAATTTGACAAGGAATGACATAAATATGTTCAAAAAATCTATATGAAATCAGCCTGTCAAGAATAAGCTTTAACATGTGCTTTCATAAACAGAGTCTAATAAATGCGGAAATAGATGCGGACTGCAGAATAGCTAATTTCCGAATTATTCAATTCCGAGTATTTGAACAATTTCACACGTTTTCATTCATTCAACTTGCAATACAGAACAGGAACGAATATTTTGTAAAAGCTTTAAATAAGTTGTTTAATTGTAATTGTGAGAAAATTATTATTTATAATAGTTTTCTAAACAGTGTTTGTAATCAATTAAAAGCTTTTTATTTAAAATCTTTGCGGACAAGTTTTTATTCGAAAAGTTTTGAATAAATATATTTCAAAATTTCAAAACGATTTTTATTATTTAAGTTCTATAAAATATATAATTCCTTTTTTGTTTAAAAAAAAAAATTGTAAACGAAGCAAATTAATTAATAAATTTTTTCTTTCGAAATTAATTCTTTATTTGAAATTCATTTTTGCTTTCATAAAGAGAAAATTTAGTTTCTGAATAACGCAGAATAATTATCTCTTACAGAACGGTTGCGTAGTGGGTCCCATGGTCATTGCCTCTTTCATGGGTCTGGCCATTTATGGCTTCGATTTCGCCTCTGATATTCCCGAGATTATGAAGTTCTCTATGAAAACTAGTTTTATGCGCGATGGTGTAGTGGCGTTGGTCCTAACTTTATTCGGCTATGGACGTGAAACTTTAGATTGTGATGAAATCTATTGTCATTTTAGTGATCCACGGGTGCTGTTAAGATTTTTAAATTTAGAAAAAGTCACTCTACAGCAACAATTTACATATCTATTCTTACTTCTAATACTATTCAGATCAACATTGTATATAGCTTTAAAAATACGTTGTAAAACGTGAGGGGTAAAAAAAAGAGTCAAAGGTGAAAGCAAACATTATATATTTTTATGTAGTTAAGGGGTTTTTTGTACATATCTAGAGTTATAAACTTAACCACTTAAGCGTAGCTTAGGGTCCAAGTTATTGCAAATTTAAAAAAATATATAAAAAGGAAACTATTTTCTTCGAAACGTTTAAAGCTTGCAATGCTTGTTAATTAAGCCCTAGCTTCTATTTAAATGTTAAGTTGTATTATTTTTTTTTTTTTATTTGTATGTATTTTTTATTATTTAATTGTAAAGGTGTTTTTAGAAATTCATTTCATTTCTATGGAAAAAAACTGTGATAATTTTAATATTAGAATTAACGATATTCTAAACCGAGATGTTTTAAATAAACATATGTATAGGGTTGTTTATTAACGGCTTGGGTTTTGAAAATTAAAAAAAAAAAAAAACAGAGAATTTGCAAAAATAAATGCAATATTTCTTTGGGCCGACAAATGAATGTTGCCCACGGCAGCTGTAATGTTGTCTTACAGGAATGGAATTGTGGCTGGCTTGTAGCTGTACACGAGAGACCTCACGTATCCCCACAAAAAATAGTATTTTGTGGTCAATAGACCACATGGTATCGCATGCCGTATGCCATGTGTCACCGTCTCGTTGAAACCACCTATCAACCAAGTCCTGTTCCTCCATTTTGGGCAAAAAAAAGTCGGTAATTATCGCACGTTACCTTGCTCCATTAACTATAACCCTGCAGTTTTAGCATGAATTTTAATCATAAAATTCAGTGATTTGAAAACCTTGTTCATGGTGAAATGGCAAACCTTGCTATGCATTTTTTGGCATTTTCTAAATTTGCTAAACAATCAAATAACAAAAAACAGCCCATATTTATACTTATACAATAACAGAAAAATGACTCTATTAAACTGACACATATAATTAAAACTCAATTAACACTTAATTAAAATCTTTTCGTCTAAAAGTTGTAATTTTTTTAATGCTTGCCCAAATTTTCTAGCAATAAATTTGCTATGATTTTAATTTAAATACTTGCCAATGCTATCTCTTTATTTTAGTCTTTAAGTATTAAGCAAATTATCAATATTAATTAAAGAAGAAATTAAACATTTCCAATACTTTGTAAAATAAGGATTAAATGTTGAAAAATATTTTATATGTAAAAAAATAAAGGTGATAAAAGTCTATATACATACATTTATATTGCAATTTTTATATAAAAAGTTTTATCTAATATTTTCTATAATGGCTGTAGGCCACTTGTTTGTTTCCCCGCAATACCACTTCCACTAGAATAGCCTAGTGCCAACAAATCAATACTTGAGTCCTGCCTTCATAATCAAAACGTACATTTCTAATCTAGACTATCTAACCCCAGTGTCAGCTTACATTCGTTGAACTGCAAGAGGGTGTAGAGAAATTCGTTTGAGTTAAAGAAAAAATATTTTATTTAAAAATAAGATTTCTAAATTACCAGCAGATTAATTATAAAATTAACAGAAACATTTATTAAGATTATTTATACGTAAAATATGAAAATTAAATTACTTTTTACTGCCAATTTTTTCTTTGCGTTTTTTAACATGTTTCTTAATCTTAACTTTTCGTTTCTCCGCTTGAGCTTCTTTCACTGCTTTTTTGCGACTCTTTTTACTTTCGGGTGATTCATCACGTGGACGGGTAGAGTTTTTAAAGCTAGAATTCTCAACATCATGCACATCTGAAATACTATTATCATCATCTTCCTCAGAGTCTTCTTCTTTTGCATACAGTTCATGTTCATTTGATTTCCCCAGGACCTCCGATTTCTTATTTCCTTTTTCTTCTTCATCTGTCTCTAAGAGTATGGCTGGTTTCTTCTGTACTTCCAGTTGATCATTTAAGCCAGTAATTTTGCCATAAATTAAATTTGATGTTTCACCCTTTTTAGCCTTGTCTACGTCTCTTTCAAAATAGCGCACCTCATCCAATCTTTTGGGTATAAAAGTATTTTGCCACACAGCCTCGTCTATTTTTTCTTGCGCCGTTATGGCTTCAAAGTCACGATCTTTTATTTGTTCCGAAATTTTTTCTAAACAACTTTCCATATTATCCTCGTTAATGGTTTGATCTGTTATAAAATCAAACAATTCCTTAACGGTCATGGTGGCTACGGACTTTTTGCGGAAAAATTCTGATATATTAATGCAATCTTTGCGCAAAAAATCAAAAGCACGTGGATGATCATGTTCGACAGATTGGGAAACATCTATAATAATAAGTTGACCATCTTGCATCAAGATATTAAATTCTGAAAGATCTGCATGTACCAAACGGCATTTATTGTAAATTCTCCACATTAGAATCACACAATCACGATACAATTCTCTAGCTTTTGAAGTGCTAAGCTCCACATCCTTTAACTTCGGCGATGGCCAACCGTTTTTGCCACAAAACCTCATTACCAAAACATGGGAACGTAATAAAATGGGTTCTGGCACCGGCACGCCGGCGTTGAACATTCTCAAATAGTTACGCATTTCTTTTTCGGCCCAAGTGCGTACCATTTTACGGGGATTAGATTTACAATATCCACGACGGAATCTAAATTCTCCACTTACATATTTATCACGATCTTTGAAAACCAATATAGAAGTTTTATATATCTTTATGGCATATTCATCATCTGTATCGCGTGCCACCGCATGATAAACATTGGCCTCTTTGCCGGTAGAAATACAACCATTGATTTCTTGTATCATACCTCTGTTTAAAAGTTTAAACAAAATCATTCTAGTTCTAGGATCCATAACCTGTTCGGCAGTGGCTCTGTCATGTTTGTCACGTGTTTTAACTTTATTATCCTGTTTGGAGCCGAACGAAACTAATCGATTGGCTGCCTGAGCAGACATGTTTATAGTAGGATCATATTTTTCCACATTTATACGGCCAGAGTAACGAGTAAATAACTTTTCATTAGGTTGATAGCTATTCAAACGTTGTGTAGATACTGAACCACCACTATTTAAAAAGATTTGCTTTTGATCATAATTGTGTTCGTAACCTTCGTCTTCCTCATAGTCGTCATAGTCTACATACTCATCCTCCTCCACCGAGTTATCATTTAAAATCTTCTCTTTCAAATCATCTTTTTTGTCCAAAAGTTTATCATCTAAATCTTGAAACATAACGTGTTTGACTGTTAATCTTTTAAACTCATTGGCCAAATTTTCCTTTAAAAATACACATAAATAACTTTTCGCGGAAAAATAAAATTTACTTGTGTTACCTACTTTATAGGGCCTTGGAGTTCCTTCTTCCTCTTCAGCATCACTAAATTGATGTAAGTCTGCCATGGTTTATTTTGCAAAACAAAATTTAAAATAGTGTTTAACAAAATAACCAATTTCAGGAAATGTTTTTGCTTTTAACACGTGTTTTTTGTTTATGTTTCGTTTGTTGTTGAAATTGCAAAACAGTTGTGTTCAACTTGTCAGCCCTGACAAGACGTCTTGACTAGCCAAAAATCTGTTCAGCCATCCCACATTTTGCTACTCGCACAGAAAAATGGCTAGTCAAACGGAGTTGTCAGAACAATAGTTCGCACAACTCTGTTATGCCATTCCACAAACAAAAACACAGAGAAAATAAAAAGTATGTATGTGAGTGTCCGCTCGTCTGTAAACACCCATACATAAACTATGCAAAAGCATCCATACAATCTGGATGAGAGGCAAAACATTATGATAAAACTGAACAGGAACATCTGCACATATTCTTCCACATCTTCTCTCGTTATTTTGGAGACACTCTCTCAATGTGCGAACATATTTATGTCTAGTCAAGACGTAGTGTAAATGAAATAAAACATAATCAGCCCAATCATAAACAAAAATTCCGCGTGAGTTTTCTCACTTTTCCCTTTTCTCCTATTATGAATAAATATTTCCCCCTCTTTTCATCTGTGGGAAGGGAAAAAAAATTCGGCGGGAAAAAAGTAGGTATCATCAACGAAACAAAAAGTGAAAAAATTCTAATTTCTCAAGTTTTTGTTCACGAGTTATTTTAAAGGGAGTTTGCAACAAAATCCATGTAATTTTTTTTAAGTCTAAATAAATTTAAAAAAATTGTGATATTCTTTATAGGTCAAAAAATACTAATAATGCACCTCGTAAAATTTCGTTTCCGGGGATGCGGAAATTACTAGCTTGTTTTTATTATTTCTTTAAAAAAAACTTAGCTAAAAGCCAAAAGTTGGTTTTCCCTTGTAAATACTGATGCTCAAAGTGAGCTCGCAGGTCGCTATTGTTCTATATAAAGGAGTCATGGGATGCACTTGGGTGGGATGGATCGACATATCGAATTTTCAACTGGTCGTCACAAAGCTACAAACAATAACAACTTAATACATCACTTAATATTTACGCGCTTATAGCCCACGTTTATTTAAATAATTTAGCTCTTTGCGGAAGGTAAGGATAAAAAATATTTCTGTATATCCTCACTTGCTAACATAACATTTAAAATAAATTTTCCTTTTCGGTTGTAGAAAAGATGTTTGTTATCAGATGGGGCAATTTTCTGAACATGGGTTCCATCGATGCAACGAATAACTCCAGGAATTTTGTGCTTCTTATAAAAGGCCAGCGCAATTTCCCGTTTTTCTTCCGCTGTTTTCGGCACATTAATCCAAATTGGACAAAGTTGTGTTTCAAAAATATGAACAACTTCTTTTAGTACCATACTAAAAGTAGATTGGGATAAATCTTTTGCAATACCAGTTGGTATCCACCTTCGGCAAAAAAACGCAAGCATTCACTAAGCTTGACTACCACCGGTGGAACAGCAAATTGTTCTTTGACCTCTTGAGAGTGCTTTGTAATCACTTCCAACAAGTAACAAAGAGCTGGTTTATTTACCCGGTAATATTTTTGAAACCTATATCATCAAAAAGAAAAAAAAATAATTTAAAACAGGCAAAATGTTTCTGCATATACTTACAAAGATCGAGGCAACTCAAGTGGATTAGACGCATCTCGCAACTGACTTCTTTTAATGTTTCTATAAGGTTGTTGTATATTTTTTTTTATTGAAAAAAAAAAAATGAACGTTTGTAAATAAATAAAAAATTCAATGTCACTAAGCAAAACAGCTGATTTCGAAAATTAAATTTTTCCCTTTCCCATTTTTTTCATTCCCTAGGAATTTATGATTGGGGAAATTTTTTCTCGAGAAAAATTTTTTTCGTGGGAAAGAAATCTCTCGAGAATATTCATGATTGGGCTGAATAGTACCAGAAGTGACAGTGAGGCCACCTTGTAAAATGAATTCTCTTTGTTTTGCATTTTAACTACTAATTTCATTCCATTGCGTTTCTAATGAGCACGGCAACACTGTTATCTGTAATTCCGACGTGCATTCTCACATGTGAAAGGTAACTTTTCTTATTGCAAACCGTGTTCTCAATAAATTATACGGTTAACAACTGTGATGTAAAATATAAAAAAGTGAGAATATTAACACAAACTACATGTATTTGCAGGTGCTAAATAAATTGTATAATTTATCCCCTAAACTCCGTAACTTACAGCCGCTAATAGCAGTGCAAAGGCAAGAATTTGCCAGCGCAGCAGTACTCGAAAAGGGAACAGTAAGAGAAAATTTGCAAATAAGTGGTGAAATCATCCAGACGCCTTGTTCATTTGCAAGGAAGAGTATACGCTGCAATAGTGTCCAAGCATCTGTTAAGTGGGGTAGTAAAAAATCAAAAAGAAACGTTCGATTACAATTGAAAGACATGACTACACCCGAAATGGAAGAACAGTTGGCTCCTATGAGAGCTTTAGTTTTGGAGCAAGGCAATTTGGTACGTGATCTAAAAGCCAATGGAGCGACTGAAATTGATATTAAAAGAGCTGTGGCTGAATTAAAACTGCGAAAAAAGGCTTTGGAAGACAAAGAATTGGAATTGAGCCCCAATGTGGTTAACTTTGATAGAGCAAAAATGGAAGATTTACTAAAGCGGCGATTTTTTTACGATCAAAGTTTTGCAATTTATGGTGGTATTACTGGACAATATGATTTCGGTCCTATGGGTTGTGCTCTTAAATCCAACATTTTATCTTTATGGAGACAATTTTTCAGTCTGGAAGAACAAATGCTGGAGGTAGATTGCTCTATTTTAACTCCGGAACCAGTATTAAAAGCTTCTGGTCATGTCGACCGTTTTGCAGATTTGATGGTAAAGGATACTAAAACTGGTGAGTGTTTCCGTCTCGATCATCTTATTAAAAATGCTTTGGAAAAATTATCGAAGGAAAAAAATTCTACTGCGGAACTTAAGGCTGAATGTGAGGATATTGCCATTAAATTAGATGGAATGAATAAACAAGAAATGGCTGATATCTTAAAAAAATTCAATATTAAATCTCCTCTAACGGGAAATGATTTGACGGAACCAATTGAATTTAATCTTATGTTTGCCACCCAAATCGGCCCTACTGGTTTGGTTAAGGGTTTCTTGCGTCCTGAAACTGCCCAGGGTATATTCGTTAATTTTAAACGTTTATTGGAGTTCAATCAAGGAAAACTTCCCTTTGCTGTTGCCCAAATAGGTAATTCGTTCCGTAATGAGATTTCACCCCGATCAGGATTAATACGTGTAAGGGAATTTACTATGGCCGAAATTGAACACTTCTGCGATCCGTCCCAAAAAGATCATCCTAAATTCGAGTTTGTTTCTAATACTATGATGACACTCTACTCAGCCTGCAATCAAATGGATGGCAAATCGGCTCAAAAGATACCTATTGGAGAAGCTGTTAAAACTGGCTTAGTGGCCAATGAAACTTTAGGCTACTACATGGCAAGAATACACCAATTTTTGTTAACTATCGGCATTAAGTCCGAATGTCTACGTTTCCGCCAACATATGGGCAATGAAATGGCTCACTATGCTTGTGACTGTTGGGATGCCGAATGTTTGACCAGTTATGGGTGGGTTGAATGTGTAGGCTGCGCCGATCGCTCGGCCTATGATTTGAGTCAACATATGCAAGCTACTGGTGTACGTTTGGTGGCTGAAAAACGTTTACCTGCTCCCAAAACTATTGAAGTTTCCGAAATTGTATCTAACAAACAAATATTAGGAAAAACATTTAAAAAGGATGCTAAAGCTATTACCGATGCGTTGGCCAAACTTTCATTGGTTGATATTAAGTCTGTTGAGCAACAATTAAAAGAAACAAATGAATATACTTTAAATACCATAGAAGGATCTTTATTTAAACTTACTTCCGACACTATTTCTGTTAAACATTCGACAAAAACTGTACACGTAGAGGAAATTATACCCAGTGTGGTAGAACCCTCGTTTGGCATAGGCCGCATTATGTATGCTTTATTAGAACAAAATTTCCTTTGCCGTGACGGTGATGAGCAACGTTGCTACTTCACTTTGCCGTCGGTAGTGGCACCCTTGAAATGCTCCATTTTGCCTTTATCAAATAATCTCGAATTTCAACCGTTTACACGACAACTCTCGCAAGCCTTAACTAAGGCCGAGCTTTCACATAAAGTAGATGACTCGAGTGGTTCTATTGGTCGTCGTTATGCCCGTACCGATGAGATTGCCATACCTTTCGGCATTACTGTTGATTTCGATACCCTACAAGAGCCTCACACAGTAACTTTAAGAGACCGCAACACAATGAAACAAGTACGTGTGAACGCTAATGAAGTAATTGATGTAGTCAAGAACTTATCAACCGGCAAACTTCAATGGGCTCAAGTTTTGGAAAAGTATCCTTTGTTCGAACAACAAGAGGCTACTAAGTAAATATGCGAACGTTTTTGTTATCCTTTTTAATTATATTTATTTTTAGTTTTGATTTATTGCTATTTAATATTGATGACTAATGCATTTTTGTATATTTTCACTACAACATAGTTTATTTGCATTTAAATTTTAGATATGAATAATAAAGTGTTTTTTACACATTTATAAAGTGCTTAAAAATAATAGAATAAAAGTGTATTTTTATTGCGTAACAATTTTAAGACCGCCGTAGCGTAATAAAGCTACAAAATTAAAAAAAAAAACTTATTGTATTCTTAACAATATAGTTGTCATACCGCACTTGTGCAACAATAGTGTATTAACTTGAATTTTTTTTATTTTCACTCTGGGAAAAAGCCATATTTAGTATTCGTATTTACCTGTTTGAATTATACCTCCTACTGGAAGATTTTGAATATTTAGTTAATTTGTTACTTTTGTTGCACAAGTACTATATACATACAAATAAAACTCTTGGGAATATTTTTTTAATAGCTTCCTAAATGTTGCAGTAACTTAAATTGAGTACTATAATCAAAATAACAGAAATGCTCAAGGAAGATTACGACAACCAGGCGCAATTTGCTTATCAACCCAGTACCATACAATTGATTTATTTATTATATGATATGTAATAAAAAAAATGTTCTCTAGTTCATACAGGTAAAAGTCCGTTTTAATACATAAAGAATTCAATCATTTTGTGTATTTGAAAAATCGTACCGTATATAAAATTTTGCCCGCTATAACTTATTAATTAAGCGATTTTTAATATAAGACCATATTGGTTGCACTGTTGATTTTTTTCCATCATAATGGTTGGCAACGTTTGTTTAGTCCGAAACATGTGCAAACTAAAAGCAATGTGGTTAGTTCGTTAAGATGTGTTTGCAAATAAAGTTTTTTAAGTACGCGCAAATTATTTAATAATATATATGAAAAATCTATATTATATACATATGCAGAAAACAAATAACGTTTGTTAAAGCATTCAACAATAATTAAAGAAATTTTTAAAAGAAAAATCTCACAGAGAGACTGAAATAAGTGAGAGCAACATAGAAAACAAAAGATTCTTCATAAAAAAGTTTGCAAAAGAAAGCAAAATAAAAAGAATATCCAATACTTGTGCAAGCGTAAAAGAATTGTTTGGAATAAAAAAGATGAAAATTTAATTAATACCACGCGAGTTTATTTTGTTTTTGCCGTAATGATTGCTAATATCGCAAAGTTGCCATAAGAAAACCGCGTGTTTTTGTTTAAACTATTTGAGTCTGTTCCAACCTTCCGCTTCAAATCCCTGGCGCAAACAAATTTTTTGTTTTGTTTTTTATATTTAGCTGCAAAAGACATCATTTATATTAGAATATTTGCAATAATTCAAACGAAAATTTCTCAAAACAAAAGGTATTATATGTTAAATAAATTAAACGTAACTAATTCTCTGTGTTTAACAATTATGTATCATTTCTTTTCTTTAGTATTTGAACCCTGAAGCAAAATGAAATACATTTTAGTAACCGGTGGTGTTATTAGTGGTGTGGGCAAAGGTGTTATTGCCTCTTCATTTGGTACTTTACTAAAATCATGTGGCTTGGATGTCACTTCCATCAAAATAGATCCTTATATAAATATAGATGCCGGCACATTTTCACCCTATGAACATGGTAAGTTATTGAAAAGCATTTTCTTTAAACAAATTCACAAATGCCTACAAGCATGCATATATGTATGTATGTATGAACAGCAACCTGTTATGTATATAAATATATACATATGTAAAAAGTTGTAAATATTATTGTATTCCTTTTTATATAAAGAAATTGGACATAATTATTCATTTTTACCTAATGTTTATTACGATAGTAATTAAAATTTCTTTGTATAGTATTTGTCTTTTTTTTTTTTTTTTGCTTTAATGTTTTTTTCTTTTATTATTTCCTTATTCCGTCGTAAACAGTTTTGTCAATCGGTTGACAACTATTTGTTTTCTTACATGTTCTTTGAAAGTATGTGTGTGTATGTGTGTATAGCTTGTCTAAGATTTTTTTTAAATTCTGCCGAAAAAGTTCTAGAACACAAGGCAACACGTATTCTGCGGCTTAGGATTTCTTGGTCAGTGTTGATACATGTTTATGTATGTGTTATTGAAGATCTCAGCATTCCAGTCAAATTTTTTGAATTGAATGTTAACATAATTCGAATATTATCCGATTCAAATATGTATAGGAAAATTAAAAAATCGTATTGAAATTCCCTGCAACCGTTTTTTAATCTGCGAACGATATACTTATAATTAATAATTTTTGTAATTGTAATTGACGCTAAACTTGTGATTAGTTTTGAAAAAAGTTATCCTACCAAACTTAAAAGTTTGACTGGAGGGCGTTTGCTGCTGTATTTAGCAGCATATTCTCTAATACACTCTATCAGATGGTAAGAACCACTTTAAGTTTCTGTCTCTAGTACGTAATATCTTGTTAATTTTTTTGTCGACAGCTAAAACTTTACTAGCATTATTAAGATTACAAAAACGCCAACAACATTAAAATTTTTAAAAATACACACACTACGTTCTTATTGCGTAGGAAATTGGGTAAAGTCACAAAACACTGCTCTAAAACTTAAAGCCACTGAAAACTATAGAAAGAATTATAAAACAAAGATACCAAGCGCTTTGACTCCAGTCGATAACAGAAGAATATTCAGAAATGCTTCAAACTCAAGCTGGTATCCCGGTATTGAAAATGGTCATTGCAAGCTGTTTAATACCAGAAAGTGGCAACTAAAGAAAAAAATTGTATCTGAATACACGCAAACAAAAATATCAATTGCAATTTTCTTAAGATCATATGACATGGTATATTAATTTTTCAGGTAAGACGTCATGTTAATAATTGGCCGTTATTAGTGACACCAAGAAATTTAATTTGTGCCGCCCAGCTGGCTACAATTAGGATTTTCATAATTTTTGTTATTTTTTTAAATTTTCATTAGAGTTATGGTGTGAAAGTGCTTAACGTATTACGGCACAATCGATTAAAAATTTCAAAGTATAAACATCGCTTGGGAAACTTACAAGATTCTAGTACAATCAGCTTTCCCTAAAGAAAATGCTTCAATAATGGATGCCAGAATTGCAAAAGAATTAAAAAGAATTAATTTCAAACCGGCATGTTGGTCTTCCTAATTTGCCATCTTTTTCCCGCTAGGTTTATGAAGGGGGAAACAATTCGACAATACGGAATTAATAATTGAAGCCATTAAGTATTATTTGATTTCACTTTTTAATTCAATAAAAAAATCGTATATTTGAATATATTTTAAGTGAGGAGGTAGCACCCACTATTGAAATTTCTAAAATATCAATGACATTAATATTGTTCTTATTATATTAAATTACAAGATAATGTATTTGTTAATTATTATTTTTTTTTTAAAGAACTTTTGATTCTGTAGAAACAAACTTTATTTTTCTTACTGATAATTTTGTAATCCTAAGAAACCGCTCTTTCCGATGCTAGAAATTCTTAGCTGTCGACAATAAATTCTAAAAGATATGGCCTACTAAAAAACAGGGATCCCAAATAATAATTATTCTTCAAATTTCAAAAAAAAAAAAATCATAATGAAACAAATATGCTACAAAGTAAAGGTGGTACAAGAAAGGTACAGTGAGGAAGAGTGTCGACAGTTACCAGTCGACAGTCTGAAATCACTTTAGTCAAGAGTAAAGGCTAGGGCTAGCACGAGACTCAATTGAGAGTAAGGTGGCTGTGATTACGGATCGGTTCCCTGAAATCAATTTAAGGAACGAAATGGGGGTCGAAAAGGGACCCAGAAAGTAAGTGGTCTGCTTCGATATCCCCCCATACACTTGGCACATTAATTGTTATTTGTTTCCGTTTTTATTAAAAGATATCTTTAATAATAATCATTCTCTAATTTTATTTTTCCCTCGAAACGTAAGTTATTTTCTGAGTTGTAAATTTTGCTTGGAAAATAAAGGTATTTTGTTTTATTTAATTTTTGTCAGTGAACAAGTCACTGTAGAAAGATCATTTAATGCCCTAAAGCTGATATTAAGTAATTTTAGATCAGTATTATCTCCAGTGTTCATACATTCTCACCGAAAAATAAATATTATTTTATTAAAATAAAAATAAAACTAATAATAAAAACTAATTTCTTGAATAAAACTTATAATCCCTGCTAAAAACAGAAATTTAAGTGTTTCTAAACATTTGATCTAGAGTTTATATTGTGAAATGTTAGAGTTTTCGAACGTAATTTAAATATTTCGAACTAGAATATCGATATATATATTTAGTTTTAATCTTCTTTTTTCTAAATCGAGGCAACTTTTGCAGTGAAAATTTTAAAAATATTGAAATTATTATAAATAATGCAATTTTATGGCGCAAAATCTTGATTTGTTTTAATTTTTTTTAAGATACACTATAGTGTGTCTTTTTTTGATTATGTTCACAACCTTGAATTTATTTTAGAATTTCAAATTAAATTTTATCATTAAAAAAAACTTCAATTGAATTATTATTCAATAAAGTCTATTAAAAATCCCTTTATTGCTGGAATATTTTATTTTAAAAAACTGTGCTAAAATCAAATAAATAAATTAAATCGCATTTGTACAGCGCACCGTATTCGCTTTGACTGCCTTAACACATGAACGAACATATTTACATGTTTTGCTTTTAAATTTTTGGCAATCAGCCAAATATCTTTTATTTGTTAGATTTTTTTACAGATTAAATAAAGGCAACAACGTCAAATTTTAAGAATCTTATGCTTTGACACAGACAAATGTTAAGTTTTATTGTTCTTTGTTAATAAGGATCCAAGCGTTAAAAAGAAACTGTTGAGCTTCTGAAACACTTTATTGTCGTTCGTTCAGAAATTCTTAAAGCAATATGTTTTCTAATATCAATTACCACATGCACAAATCAAAATAGGTTGCACAGATAACATTATAACCTTGTCATACATTATTATTTATTTAATATCAGTAATAAAGAAATACAATTATTCATTAAATTGAAAAAAAAAAAACTAAAAGCAATGAAATTGTAACTCAGATAGAGAAGAAAATAGTTCCTAGAGTGGAGTTGGTGGTTTTTCTTGATGCAACCAATGTTTTAACTCTCACGCGATTGTTAAATCGCATGTGATTTGAAAAACGCCAACCTTTTTCCAGCATTTTTTTAAAAACTCGCCTTTTGCTTTCGATTTGACATATTTCGAAGTTGTGTTCGAAAAATAAAAACAACATTTTTATTTTTAGGCTTAAGTTTGTTTTCTTTATTCTTTCGATTAAGAAAGAAAATTTGTTTGATATGATAACTTGGAATACAAGTTAAAATTTATTTAGACAACTAGCAGAGTGACGACGCTACACACGTTTTCAACATTCTTTGTGTCTTTTCTACTAATTTTGTGTCAACTGTAAACATCATCTATACCTAACCTAACACTTAAAAATATGTAATATAAACAGAAATGTTTCAAACGAACAAAAAGCGTTGACCATAACTACATTTTGCTGACATCAGCATGCTCATGGGTAGCTCCATAAAAATGAAAGCAAATCCCTTACAGCATAATTTTATCACCCTTTTGCACTTAAGGATGGAATAATTAATTTTTAATTTAATTTTCCGACGTTGATTTGATATGTGTGGATATTTGTAGCGAATTTCCGTCATCCCTTGTCAGGTTTGGCTTGGAGTCAAGCCCGGTTACTGCTTTCGTTTTGAGTCAAGTATAAAGTTGTCATCTGAGCAGGTAACAGGTAAACCTCATTGACGTTTTAGATGTCAAGTGTGAACAGGAAGCAGTTAAAGCTGGCAGGTCGGCTGTGTGTTTAAGTTTGGAAAGTTTGTGAAATTTGTAATACCGGAAAGTTTGAAATTCGTGTAAGATTTATAAAATTGTCTTGTCAATAGAGTGACCCATATACATACATATGTATTAAATATTTGTATTTGCTTACATTGTTTGGACTACTCTATGCTTTAGCATTTAAAGCTGATCACCTTTTATTAGGTCTGTTCCAGGTGCATAACAAAACAGTCCGAACTACACAAAAGTGTATTTTAAAATCAACATTTACTGGTAATGCATTTCATTCTGGCATATGCATATTTTCAGCAGTCAAAATCAGTCACATAGTAGGGATGGTTGTTGGTTGGTTAGTTGGTTTGGCTGTCTGCTTGAACGTTATATTAGTAGGTTGATGTTTTATGCTTTCGTTTTATTACCCAGCTTTTTTTATTATATTTTTTGTTTGCGTGCCGTATGGTTCTAAGGTCGCTACTTGAAACGTGTTAAGGCACAACGAACTGACTATGGAAACGGGCGATTTTGTGCAAATTTTGCGTTTTAAAAGAATTTATAGATTTGTCATGAATTTAAGGTTTTTCTAAAGTTAAACTTTTGCCCTCACAACCATTAATCTTTAATAAAGTTAAAAACCCGTATTAGCGTTGACAGCAGATCTTCATATTAGTATTCAATCTTCAATTCTTGATTTTAGCACTTTCTTTATCAGGTGGACATTTTAAAAGTTTACAAGGATTAGACTTTGAATTTGGGTGAATCGGAAATATCTCAGAGGATAATGCAAAACTTTTATTTCAATACTCGCATTCAACTTAGAGAAACTGAGAGAATAAAAAACTTTAGAGATGATGACAAATATTGCTTAAGCTTCTTTGCACTTTTAGTGAAATGTTAACAGAGATCGTTATTGCCCATTGAAACACTTTGACATGATGTTGCGCAAGTAGCCAGCAGACGGCAGCCAACGACCTGGTTTGGTTGGCCTGGCTGCCTAACTGCCTGGCTGATGTTGCTTGCTGCTCGCTTCTTTGAATAGTTCATTACAAAGTTTTAGTACAACAATTGTTATTTATGCTGCAACATTGTGGTCGGTCGTTCGTACAATATATTGACGATTTATTTTATTTAGTTGTTGCCATAGAAGCGACGGCAGCTGATACTTTTCTGTACAAAAAAGAATGAGTGCGGTTTTGGTTTGGTGGTAGGTCATCAGCATCATACCATCAAAACGTTTATGTATTCGTTTAGAAAAAGCATGTGTTGCAGTTAAAAATGTTCAACTACTGAATTAAGCCATCCAAATTCAACAACTGGAAAAGGATATACATATGCAGCTAGTTTCATACATTTGTTGAATGTTATGGAACTCTAGGCACCATGGTTGAGTATCACACGTTGATGTCGCCATACTCTTGTCGTGTATTCGCTTTTAAGGTATTTAGCTTTGTTGGTTGTGACTGGTTATTGGTTTTGCTTTGGCAAAATGCTTGCTTACACTTCCGAAAGGCGAAATGGCTCGTTATTTTTTATGATCCCTGTTTAGACTTTTAATTTGGCTGGTTTTCCAAAGTTCTTGGCTTCATGTGTGTTGGTTGCTCTGATATTAAGGCCTGCCTACCAAACTGTTTGATAATTCTGTCATATTCTCTTTCTGATTTTTATGCTTCGCAAATCTATAATATATCCATTCGCTCGTTTCCACTACTGCCAAATCAATCTGGAATTCTGTCATTTCAACGACCCACCAACGAGCAGACCAACAGTCATGAATTTGTAAAACCAGCGAGAATATTGAACAAAACCTACGTACATACATGCAGCTCAGCTCTTGGTAAAACTCAGAAAAAAGAAAAATTTTAAAAAAATCCATGTCGTTGTTGTTTGTTTTCCACACTTCAGTTACTTACTTTGTTGTCGTTATTCCATTTAGTTCTTTCCATTTACTTTTTTAGCTCGATGCCTAACATCATCATCGTCATAATCGTCATCATCATCATCATCGCTATCACAATCGTCAACAGAGCCTTTAGCAAAACCAACAACTGCTATAAGTTCTGCTGTTGTAGCCAGCAGGCGGCAATTTGACTCTCTTGTCTCACATTGTTTTTCATTTAGAGTGTGAGTTTTGTTTTCCTTGTTTTGAAATTTTGTAGGATTTCAATTTTATAAGCTTGTGCGTATCAAGTTGAAGTAAGAAACATCTGGTCCGGTTGGAAAATTTTCCTTTATAACGTTAAGATCCTTTAGAATTAAAAATATATAAGTTAAGGGAATCTTAAGTTGTTTTGTTTGAACAAAATTGACAGGAAATTTAACATAAAACCACGTGTATGAAAAGATGCTTCGAATTTGAAGAGGTTAGTGCCTCCGGAGAAAAGGAAGATTATGCTGCTGGATTCCGGATCATATAATACATTTGTTGTTGTTGTAACAGCTCTACTGCTGTCGCAAGTTCTATCCTGAAAAGATTGCACAAAAATTATTATCAAAAGTCACATTGGTGGCACTTGGAGCTGCAACCTCTCTCGGTTTTAGCCACGGGTGTGACATTAAGCGGCCAGACCAGCGCCCCTATGCGACCGCATAGGCACCACCGGAATAGCACCTATGCCATCCCATAGGTTGCAAATTAGGACAGGAGTTTGCCAGGGCCCCAGCCCCACCCTTGTTAAGGGGTTTGGAGCTACTTAATCTCCTGCTGTCAACAAATAATATTGACAGCTTGCGTTGCTATGCAACGCCACATTGGTCCTGCGGTGAACCTCCCCGCTTTGGCTATAAACCACAGCCACCACGTACACCCCCGAAGGAGCCTCACCAAAAACCAGTCTCGAACCGAAGTTCCAGGGGCTACTGGTTTCCGTGGTACCAGTTCATCTCGCTTCTGGTCGAACATAGAAGTCCTACCTTCTTCCAGTTTCAGGCTCCTGTCAAGCCTGAGGAACTGGTGCCCCTCTTTTCCCCCGGCAGCAATCCATCTAGGTGGCAGTGTTCACCAAGATGATATATGCCTCCGGGGGGGTTTTGGGCTGTCTCAATGTACATCCAGTCAACGTGAGGTGAAAGAGTATCCGATGATTTGGATGTTATCTGACCGGTATTAACTTGGTCTTCTCATGTAGATGATCCACATCAGTCATCTTACCACATTCAGTTCCCATTCGAATGTATTGTTTCGAAATGTTTGTAATGATCGCCATAGGATGGCGAAAAGAAAAGTGCTCAGTATTTTTAAGAAGAGATAATAATCGTTTATTTTGTCATGCCCCACTAGGTGACAGCGAGAGCTTTGGAACCTTATTGTGGGATTTTACTTTTTGGCTGATATTATTGGCGTTCGAGTGAAAGTGAAGTACGCTGTCAAAGACACTGGAATGATCATATTCAATGATCCTGGGCGCATTTCAGATTCCTTATACCATCCTAAATTATTCATATTCCATGGTACTGCGTACTGAAGTTTAAATATATGTAATTTCGTTTTCCAAAAGCAATTGGATACCATCAAGTTTATAAAGTACAATTTTAAAAATTGATGCATTTCGGGTTCTACTTTGTCAAGTTTTCCAACATGAAAGATCATTTTCGGAGAATATAGTATATTTAAAAAAAAATATGATCTGAGCAGGGGGACTTGCTTATTATTAGGAGGGCAATTAAAAATGACTCCAAAAACGGAAAAAGGCTTTCTTCTGGGATTCAGAATAAAATGTTTTTTTATCTTGTCTTCATTATAGAGTTTTTAAAAAATCTCAAGTGCTGAAAATTTTCCCCCATCAACCTTTTAATTTTCTACACACTGCTTTTAACAGGCAGCGTCTATGGTGACCATTAGACATGTAAGCATGTAAATACATACACACGTGTATATGTATATTTTTGCTTCTTTCATCATTTTGCAATAAGTATATACTACATATGTGTGTATATATGTGTGTGTGCACGAGTGGAGGGTGAACGCATTAACCAAAATTATTAAATCCCCACATGTGCTTCTATCCAAGCTTTTGTTGTTAGTTGTATCGTATGTATTATACTTGAATCGCATTAATAACATCAGTCCGTCAACCAACCAGCCAACGCGCCAGCCAGCCAGTCAGTCAGTAAGCTTTAGCTCTAATGGGTGAATGATGGTTGGCAAGGGGAGCATTTGTGATTGTGCGAATTCAAACTTTTGTACGTATCTTGATTGCTTGCTTTTTGCTCATACTGACGAAATGATTAACTGACACACCACACCGTCTTGCAGACAACTTATGCATCCATCCCCTACATACAAGCACACACAAACTACATAAAAGTCCAATAACAATCATCATCATCATCATCATCGTCATCGTCGTTTTCTTTGCCTTCGTCAACATTAAGAACAATAATAACAAAAAACTATAGCAACAAATATTTAACCGACAAAGTTTCCTTCCTTTGGTTTTTGTTCATGCTTCATGTCAAAAAGAAAACAGAAACCAATACACAAACAACATATGATTCCGCTCGTATTCTTTCTTCAATTTTTTTCCCCCTTATAGTTTTATTTTTTCTTTTTAACTATGTATGTACATGTGTATGTACGTAATTCCAAACGTAAAAGCTTGTCATGTTCGTATTTTATGTGCTGAGTGAGTATTGCTCTAAAGATGTCTTCTATTGCTGAGAATCTTGAGCTTTTGTAAATCGTTTTGTATGTACTAAATGAGAGTTCAAGTCGTAACTTTATTAAAATTATGTTTTCCTGCAAAGTTAGTTCATATGTTGAGTCGTTTCAAAACGATCTAAGCCGAAGGGAAGCTTTTAAATTATAACAAGTTTCTTATCTCCAACATTTGAAGCAAGCTATTCCTAACTCTTGCTTAATCGAACTGTAGTTCATTGTCACTTCACTTAAATTATTTTTTTCTCAAACGAACCAAATTAAATGAATAATGTTTAAATTACAACGGGCTTATAAAAGAGATATTTCCTCTTTTTTAAATCTGAAGCGTAGCAAAACATACGAGTCAGAAGTGAAACTTTTCTGACTCTTTTTTTCGGCCCTTTTACGCTCATAAAGAGTAAAAAAAAAATATCATTTACGATCCGAAAACCTTAATAAATGTAGATGTTTTTTCTACTAAACTGGTTCATCATAAGAGCTCCGAATTTATTTCAAATAAGATTGTTTTCTGAAAGTATTTTATGGCTCTACAAGAGCTCCTAATTTATTTCAGAAACTATCCTCCGACTCGTAAAGAGCAAGAGAACCTTTTTTTTTTTTGAAAATCTGCCACCTCAAAGGAGATCTCATCTGCATGCTGAAGACATTTTTTCATCGATTTTTAAAATTTGCGGTTGAAGGTTCCTGTAAAAAACATAATGGTTTCATGTCTATGTAAATTTTAAACTCCTTTTCAGGAGCAGTGGGTCGCAAGTTCCGCCTGTAATTTTTTTATTTCTTTTCAAATGCCTTGGAACGACTTTTATTATTATTGCACTCTCATTTCTGCTGGCGCTTCTTCTGATGGAAAATAATTAGTATCCAGTTTGACTTTTTCTGTTTGTTGAAAAATTAAAATTATTTATTATTTTCGTCAGCACTCTACTCTCTACACTCTAATAATAATACTAAACCTTTTCGAATAGAATTTACGAATCGAAAGACATTTGGGGCTGTGTAAAACGTTCGTATAGTACACAGCGTTGTATTACAAAAAGAGTAATAAAATTATGAAAAAAAAACTTGATAGCACTACACATTATTTTAAGAAATAATTTAAATCGAAGTTAAAAAATAGTGCAATGGACTCGGTGTATTTATAGACGGGTGACAGTCAGAGGAAGTTGATGTCCCATATAGGGTTGAACGAAAAATTATTAGAGATAATTTCAATATTCTCAGCCTGTTCATGAAATCCGATTGGAAATGAAATTCAAATACAATTTGGAGTTGAGATAGAACCAGAAAGCGTCAACCAAGTCTTCGACTGACAGCCGCGGCCTTCACATGAATGAAATCGTATTCCATAAATAATCGGAATACATACTTGTTATTTCTAATGAAGCCATAACATAACAAAAGAAGCTAAGTTTATTCTTGATTTGATATTCCGATATGGTGTTTGATGTAGATTTTTGAAACGAACTTCCATCATCCCTTGTCAAGGCTGGTTTGGAGACAAACCGGTTTTGTAGGCATCTGTAGGGTGTGAATAGGTAGCAGGTAAAGCTCGTAAGTCGGGTGTTTTGTACGGATTGGTAGATGTAAGCGATGACTATTTTATTGTTTTGTATTGCACCAGAGTTTGAGTTTGCGGATGCCAGATAGATGTTATAGGCACAATTTTTTTTCACGTAGCCACCAGTAATTGGGACCTGGCTGCAGAATGGGTAGGCGATTGTGATTACTATTTTATTGCGTCAGAATTGGTGGTGCGGACGAGATGTGTACGTTGTTTTTAATTGGTTATAGTGTTTTTTGTTGGGGTTGAAAGAAGTCCGTGATTATTGGATTATTGAATTTGTTTATTATTTTTCTAGTATGTTTTTGGTGTATCTTGTTCGTTATTTTTGTTGTGTGTTTTGTAAATTAATTTTAGAGTTTGTTTGTTCCTTTATGATGCGTCTGTCAAATGTCTTATGTTTGTATATTTCCATGTTTTCTAGGATATTTAGTCGTCGTCCTTTGCGCTGTGTGTATAGGCTAAGTTTATTGAAAAAGATACTTGTATTTAAAACACCCTGTACTTGTATAGCCTAAAGTTTTTTCCATTTTTTTTTAAAGGGTATTTTTATACAATTGTATATTACTGTATTACTGAAAATAAGCGTCTAAGATTTCCTTTTTATATATAAGTATATACATATGTATATGTATTTCCTTCAAGAACTACGTCTATGCCAGTCTGCTTAACGTTTTTGCACCTCTCCTTCCTACTACTCAAATGTGCATGTGTGTGAACTTGGTTTTGAATGTTCACTTGTAGATTTGCGGGTTCCTTTTCGTTGCTGTTTTTATAATGCGACATTAACGCAAACGTCTTTCTTTTTGTGTATTTTTGTTCTTGCTCTTTTGCTTACGATTTTTTTAAGCTTCAGCGAGCGATACTTTGTTGCCAGTGTCTATAAGTCTGACATACAGTCAGCCTACCCTACCCGCTTGGCTTGTTTGCTGAATTGACGAGCCGTTTTTGGCTGACTGGGATTATAAAGAAACGTTTATTTTTGTGAAAGAGGAGCTCGCTAGCTGGCTCTCCTCTTACAATTATACTTAAGCGTTTACGTATGCATGTATGTATGTGTTTATTTTTACATGACAGACCTTGTATATGTTGTATGTGCGTGAGCTTGTGATGGATGGTCTTTCCTGCTAGTTTGCCAACCATATAAGTGTGTGTATGCTCAAAATGCTGATGGGTCTGATTCCAGTTGCTGTCTGTCGTTCGTTCTTTTGTAAATTTGTATTTTGACTTCGTTCTTCTTTAGCTTGTATTTGCGTGTAAGTGTTTTTCTTTTTGACTGACTGCCTGCCGTTGTTGTCGCTGCTGTCTGTTTAATACTGTTGACGATTTACCAGACTGACTTTAAGTTTGTTTGCCAATATGTCTGTATGTCTGCCCTGCCTGTCTTGTCAGCATTTGTAGTCGACTACATTTGCTTGTGTTTAAAATGTCCCTGGAATTTGCTTCATTTCATGCTTATTGACACTGCTTCGAAACTATTTGGTTTTTTTATTCTTCTTTTTCATTTGTATGTTTGCCTATTTGCTTTTGTCGATTCCCTACGTTTTGTAGCATTTTAATGTGTTTTAGGTGTTTCAAATGCAAGTTACATACCTACGTACATACATATGTAGGTACTCTGTGTTAGGCTGGCTATATATGAAATGGCCATCGTCAAGGATGCCGTATGGTGAAGAATGTGTCAACCTTTACGTCACTGAACAGAACTGAGGAACTTTTGACCGCAAATAAAGCTTCGAATGCTTCTCCGGCTATAAACCCTTCTTATACAACAAAATCCTGTAAACAAATAGGAGGAAAGGTTTTCTATCTAAGCATTTTTTTTATCTTCAGAACTATTCTCTGTGGCGGGGACATCAGATTAGTTCTCCTTTGTATCGTTTATGCCTTAATAGAAGGCGTGTTTTTAACCCTGAGCACTTTCTCTGACCTCAGAACCACTGACCTTCATTAGAAGCATTGTACAGAGATTTGTTTATTAAATGATATGAGACCCGAAAGATCCATAAGGTGGGGTTGCAGTGCCGGTCGATTGACCCGATCAAACGCTCTTTTTTTATTGACCAGAAATGTAATAACCTTGATCGACTTTACTTATGCCCGCAGTGTAAATGGTTTCTAATAGCATAACAGAGATCTTGCGACCGAAACTCTGAACTTTTCTTTGTGGTACACACACGGTCGGGTTGAGATTGGCTGCAAAATATTAATGAGAAGTTCCATTTCCCTCCAAGGTCTTACTATTAAATTGATTTATACAATTTCCAAAATCTGGCAATATTTTATTATTTTATTTCATTTATGCTTGTGTGGACTTAATGCGTCAATCGCTTGAAATACATGTCGTGTTATTTGGCTTCGGGTTTTCTATATCGGTATATGTGTGTGTGGTTTTAGCTCGTTTTACATTTCAATGTAAGTGTTTGTAGAAAAGTGTGTGGTGCTTGTGTTCTGAATAATGTGAGGAGAGTTTGATTAGTAGAGTGTTTCATACTTTGCTAGGCTTTGAAGTCACCCTGACTGTAGGATGTGTTTGCTGAGATATACATACATTCATATGTACATGTGGATATGTATGCATATGGTTGAAGCGGTGTGGCGTAGTTAGTCATGGCAAATGCTGGCCTGTTTGCTAGCTCGCTCGTTCCAGAATTGGCATGCTAGCCAGATGTCATGAAAACGTTATAACTCTTACCAGCTTATAATGTCAGCCATCAATTCTCCCCCAAATTCACTATAGGCCTATAGTTGCGAGTATTTATTGTATTTTATACTCTTCTCTAATAGTCATTAACTAGCTAAAGTTAAGCATGTATGTAGGTATTGTATGTAAATGTGGGAGAACTACGAGGATAGTTTAAAAAGATGTCGAAGAGTATCGGGGGTTTAGCAGTAGAATCAAGTAAAAAATATAACTATTTAAATAGGTTCTTTAAGTTTTATTTACGCACAGTGAAATGGGGAATTATTTATGGAAGATAATGTTGTCTAGATGCCGTCTGACACGCCGCTTCCACTCCTTCAACGTCGAAAAAAGTTGTGCAAAAATACGTTGACGCAGTGCTCGCGAGACTGCCGTCATTTATGAAATTGATGTGCTTTAGTCAGACTCATCCAGAAGTATAAAATTTTCCAATATCTGTTATTAATGCGGCAGGCCAAGTTCAGGACTGATTATAAGCGAAAAAGCAAGTAAAAAATGTTTTTTATACACATAAGAAAATACATATTTCATATAACATATGTTCGTATTCGTTATACTTTTGATTCGTTTCGAATTATACAGTAACCCCTCCCCTCCGGGACTATGCACTCAGCTGTTTTTACCCGCTAATAACTTTGCTTCATTTAACCATAAAATATTGAAACTTGACTCCACATATAGGTAAGCTCATAGGTGAAGTATGAAAAAATTTACCATAAAAGCTTCCCGAGATATGAAAATGTAAAAAGTACCTATTCACTAACTTACTGACTCACTAATATTATCGGGCTGTTCTACTTTAGCTAAATAGCTGAAATTTGGCCAGCAGGTATTTCTTGGGAAGTAAGTAATCAGAAACCTCTGAAAACGGGTACTTTTTATCTAGGAGGACTATGGGGTTCTCGTTATTTGTATGGGACACTTCCGCTATAGCTAGATAGCTAAAGTTTGGTATACAAATGGATCTTGAGGAATAAGTAATGAGAAAATCTGAAAACAGGCAATTTTTATTTAGGGGAATTAGCGGGCCGGGCCCAACTTATTTGTATGTGACATTCCCACTTTAGTTAAAATGATGAAATTTGCTATATAAATTTATAAAAGAAATGACTTGGAGAAAAATTAATCAGATCCGTAAAAAACATACATTTTGAAATAAGGCCAAGTTCCTTTCTAAAATTTTTGGCCGTTACCAGTACTGAGATAAAAATGATGACCAAGTTCTTGATATGTACAATACCATCTCAGTTCTAGGCAAACTGCTAGCTTGGCAATCAATTTTTGAACTTTCTAATATGGGAAAGAATTATGGGGGAAAATGTTACCAAACTAGCAAATTGCCTGGAAATATCAAGAACTTGGTCCTCATTTTTATCTCCAATTCTCTAATTTTAAATCACACTTCGTTAAATCAATTGAGAAACATATTTCTCTGCATATGTGTGTGTGTGTCTCTCTGTCTGTCTGGTTTTATTGTTACTTGTGTCATGACGACACCATGACTGCATTTCCCCCTCTCACCACTAACAAGCATTAAGTCTTTGTTTAATATGTTTTGTTTCCCTTCTACTATTTCCTGTCAAAAGTTTGAACATCTCTTCACTAAGCTTTGTGTTGTTGCCTTTGTGGAAAACTGCTTGTTAAAATGAAAATGATGAACTAATGTAGATGAAAATGATAATAATGATGATGTTTGAATGAATATCTAGCAGTTTTCAGTGTTTACATTTCAACAGTTATCCTGCAGTTTTTTTTTTGCACTTGTATCTTTTTTAAGCTTTGAGCTCTCTGCTCTTGAATGTTCCCAATTCTTTTTGTTGGCAGTATTTGCTATAATTTTCTTTCGTCCTGGCGTCATGCAATAGTTTGATTTTATTTTTCTATTCTACTGTTTTGTAGTCTGCAGCTAGTGCAAGGAGGAGAGCATTTTCTAGTATATTTGCTGGCATTTGGGCAAATGCTGTCGTTTGCAATCTGTGTTTGGGGTTTTCGTTTTTTTTGTTTTGTTTTTTGTTCAATGGTTGTCAGGCAGAAAGGCACAAAACATGATTGCTTTTATATTTTTTCCATTTTGTTGTTGTGTTTCCAGCTCATGTACAATCTTCCTGTGTATATGTATGTATGTATGTATGTGTAGTCTGTAAGCTTTTTGAAAAACATTTCGTCTCTGGTTTTTTGAAGTAATGTATTTCTACTCGTGCCCTAATGGCAGCAACAACATTAACTATATCATCATCGCCATGACTGTTGTAGTCCTCGTCATCATACTCCGTTTGAAGAATTGTTATGCTTTGCCAAAGCTAAACTAGCACTAGCAGAGCTTATGCACACAAACACAGATACACTTAGCACAAATGCAGGCGATAGCACGAGTTTACGTTTCACAGTCACATCCAATCATCCCTGCCTTTGTATACCTAACAAATGAAACCACCAAACATCATTCCATGCAGCCAAACTGAACTTAACTGAACCAAATCATGCCAGGCCAGCCAAGCCTGCCTAGCCAGCCAGCCAGCCAGTCAGTCATCCAACAAACAAACCCATCCATTCATTTCTACGATACGACGATACGAGACACACACGTACTCCAGTTCTATAATAAACGAGAACGTTTGTATTTATGCTAGGAGACAGTGGGTTATAAGGAAGAAAAAAGTATGTCACAAACCTTTAAGAAAAATTACTAATTTTTAACAAGATATTTCACGGAAAAAGCACGGTTTTTGTCACCGATGTTTTTATAATATTCAATACTTTTTATTATGGGAACTTTGTTCAACAATTGGATGGCAAAAGCGTTTCAAATTATTTCCATTTAATTTTACATTTTCCGCTTCTCTACCTAAATTTCTCGTTTCTCTACTAAATTTTGTAACTTTAGTTCCACTGTGTATAGGTTTTGTTGAAAAAGCATTCATTCGTTCGGTTTTTGTACACAGAAAAAGCCCATGTGCCGCGCGTTTAATATGTCTGTCTGTCTGCCCACAAGCTGTGGCAGGCATACACAGTTACATACACATCCTAACATACATATCCATATTTATACATTCATACTTTTAAGTTAGGCAGCCAAGCAGGCAGGCAAGGCAATCATTCAGACAAGCAAAACAGCTCCAGCCACAAAAACGCACATGCATATACATACAAACCAATAGCAGAGGGCTGGCTGGCAGGCAGGCTGTCAGCAAAAAGTAAGCAAAAGGAAGGCAATAGCAAAGCAGGAGAGCCAAAAAACATACTGGCTAGTGCAACAACAACAACAACAATAACACTTTATTCAACAGCAGAGCATGTGAAAATAACTATAATAACAACAAAAGAAAATAAGAGCTTTTGTTGTTGTTGTTGTTGTTGTGGGCTTTAGTATAGTGGCCAACTCACAATTTGTCGTTAGCAGCAGTAGCAGAGAACAGTAAAACGTTGTAGCAGTAAAATAAAAGTACGTACGACGTACATACACTCGTACATGTCTATAAAGCAAAAAGCGTTTTTAATACGTTCATTTTACGTTGTTGTTGTATGGATTGTGTTTTTTTTTCGTGTGTGTTTTTTGAGTTTTTCATCATCATCGTCATCGTCAACTATGTATCACCAGCACACCAGCCTTCTGCTATAGCTTTCTGCGCTACACTTTGCTTTGCTGAATTTTCAATTTCAGTTGTAAGCTGACTGCAATCAGCGTTGGAAGTGATTACGAATATTTTGGAGCAGTGAAAATATACAATACAAAAAGTTCTCTGCTAAGCACGTGTAGTAATAAAAAATAAAACAAAATTCGAAAAAGCAAAAAAATTTAACCATAAATAAAAAGACAATAATAAAATAAAGTAATAAATAATAAAATACATAGCTATAAACTGAGCGAGCAAAATCTTAGAAAATAATCAAAGAAATAAAACCGGGTAAAAATACGAGAAAATGAAAAATAAAAACAAAGAACATTTTTTTTTTACATCCAATTGCAAATATATTGAGTGCTCTCTTTAATAAACATACTCACTCTCTTGTTCCCTCTCTGTGTAAAAGTATTTGTTTAAATGGTTGACATTGATTGATCAAAATAAACTAAAACTCACCACTACAACCACACTAACACACAAAAAACAAAACAAACCAAATTTGCCAGCAGAATGCAGTGTTGTGTTAATATTCTCTAGTTCAAGCCTTCTTGAGAGAAAAGAAGTATATTCTGTTTTTTTTTAGGTATTGATTTTATAATGGCATTACTGTTCTTATTAGTCTACTTATATATACAGTGGTGATCAAATTATTTATTTCGCAGCTATTTTTTTTATCCAGAGACGTTTAGCATCGCTTGTTTTTTTTGTTAGTTATCTTATTTAGGTGATGGCATAAAAACAAACAAAAAAAAGTGATATTTTAAAATATTTACTAGTTTTAAAGGAATTGCAAAAGTTTTCCAACTTGACGAAAAGGCCCTTTCACACTATTAGATTGAGTAAAAAGTCATACATATAATAAATTAAAAAAAAAAATTAGAAAGTTTTATAGTATGAAGACAATATGTTATGAAGCTGATAAAAATACGGATGAAAATTTGACTGTAGTATTATGGCTCTTACCATTTTCTAAAAGCTTAGACTTTTCATTTGATCATGGTTGCATTTAAAGAGAATATTGTACTATTGATATTCTTGACAATCGAAAATTTAAACATTTGTGTAAAGACGTTGCGATTGTTGGACAACTTTCCGACTGTCGATACAAAGGAGGCTGTACACGAAATTGCCTTAAGTTGTATTAACTTGTGTCTTCGGTTGTACGGAAAAGTCATTAACATTTGATTTTTTGGTAAGTTGTACAACCCGGCCGCAAGGTTAGTGGGCGTGTTGTACAACTTTATTCTATATTGTACTTATTATCGTAGTGACTAACTAAATGGCAGTAATAGTAAAATCAAGATATTAAAATGGAATTAAATTAACTCAAAAAAATAATTTTTCACATAAAAAGTGTTATCTCAACAAAAGAGACAACTTGTCTGTATAGAATGCTTTTTGACATTTTTTTTATTTATTACATGAGGTAGAAAATTTAAACCGTTTGTGTAAATACATCTGATTTTACTATGCGGTATCGTAGGGGTACTACGGTAATTCGCAAAGCAACGTTTACACTATACCACTTGTAGTATTCTACAAAAAAATTTGACAAATCATATCACTTGTGCGACAATATAAAATGGTTTTATTTAATTGATTGCATTCATCCCATGTCCAAAAAAAACTCCTTTTTGTATTATGATATTTCCACCTGAGCGCTACAGCATATTTTTCAATTGTCGTTCAGCTTAGTTAAAACGATTTCGGACAAAGTTAGATCGAGCTTCTCTTTTCTACACTTAGGCTTATTTCTTTTGCCGTAAAAAGATTAGCCTAGCGAAAGTGAGTGGCAAAATTCATGATTAACTGTTCTTCTCGTAAATTTTTACACAGGCTCAACACTAAAATGTAAAGTAAATTTATTAACATGATTTTTTTTTTTTGGCAATTTTTTAATAAAGTGAAGTTACAAAATGAAAACGACAAATAATTTCAGTTTCGAATGCTCTAACAAAATCTACTACTCTTGTCCTTCCAGGCTTTATAAGTTTAATGTTCAGTTATTTGCTTAGCCTTCCAAAATTGCTTTATAATAATATAAATATTTAGGCATATAGGGGTAGCCTTTTTCCTTTTCTGCCCGAATATGAAGTATATATGTGTATGTTTGCATTTTTTGTGGCTTATTGTGAATTATTGATTTTGAGTTTAGTTCACATTCCAATTTAATTCTGCAACAACGAATTCACCTAAAGTAATATAAAAACAACACACATTACTTACTGGTCATTTGTTATGGAATTCCAAAGTGGTGTGTTTAAAGTTTGGGTGAGGGCATTTGTATATTATGTACTTGTGACAGCATGACACAAGACACAGGTGGCGTTACATTAACAGATTTTAATAAATAAATGTGGTTAAAGAACCCAACACAGAAAGTGTTTAAAGATCTAGAGGAGAGTGAATGTGAGTGTGTACTTAACTAGCGGTCTCCACTAGCTATTAACTTGGTATGGACAACGAACAAACCATTTGTCGCACATGAATTCATTACATATTTAAATTCAAATTTTAATTTGGAATATATATGTAAGCTATAAATACTTTGTTCAACAAATACTGCAACCTTTTGCCACAAGAAATTAGACTTCCCTAGTCCTTTATGCTGATTTATATGGTGCAAGTTTTGTTATTAATAAATAGAAAAAGTAAACTTTTGAGATGCAAATTCGAAGGAATTTAGTCTAGTATTTTTTTATTTACATTATTAAATGTTAAATTTCAAAGTAAGTTCTAACTTAAATTACCGAGCATGGTCATAGTACGTTTGCACATGCGTCTTAATTGCGCAATTAGGAGGTTTAAGGCCTTAATTACCAGAATTATTTAAAATGACAACATATGGTGGTAAATGGAAACTTTATACGTGCAAACGCATAACACATGATTACAGTCGCGTAATAAAAAGATTTTCAGCTATCAAATGCTAATTGAATAATCTAAATTGCTTATGAGTGAAGACCAAAATATATAATTTAATTTAAAATTTAACTGCCTCAACTAGGGCGCATATGTGAATATTTATTATTAATGTAGGAGGGTTATCGAAAGTGATTTCAGACTGTCGACTGGTAACTGTCGACCTTCTGCCTAATTAAGCAGTCACTAGTAATTGCTAGCATTTGTCTAAGGCTTAGGTCCCCCATGATGTTCACATTTAACAAGTGTCTCATCGCTTCATCGCACCGTCTCATTCGCTTCCTCAGGAGTATCTTTGGAGACTGGGCCCTTGCAAGGTTTTCTTTCTTCATTGGCCAATAAACACCGGAGCGCCTACAGATACTAACCTATCTACCCCTTGAAACAGACCAGAGTCTTGGATGGGAATCGAACCCCCGACCCCCAAACTGATAGAGTAGCACACTGCCAATTAGCCTACATTGACACCCGAAATCCCATAGTAGTTTTTGGGTTTAGACCATTTTTAGTCGCATGTTTCCCAGCTCTGTTGAGGAACTCGATAGTATTGTCACTCCCGAGTGTCTTTCTTTTCCTTCACACAATCGCGTTATTCGATGGTCAAAATGCAAGGACACGCAACATTTTGAAAATAAAAAATTAAGCTCTCCTTTGACTGTGATCACTTCATACGTACATACATATGTATGTATGTACAATATATTCTTTAATTTAATTAACTTGTTGTTAGCCTTAACCCATTGATAATCAAATAAATTTTACTCGTAACTTAATTAAGCAAAATGTAATTTGAAACACCTCACTGTTTTGTTATTGAAATACATTGAGATTTTCAGGTTTATAAGCCCAGAAAATATTTCTCTTTCCTATATTCATGGATAAATATCAAAAAATAAAGTAAATGGAACCTAATATAACATTTTTAACAACTCTCTACCCCACTTTGATTATTTCATTTGACGCTAGCAGTAGAACGAACGAACACACCCAAGTTATTAAAGAGTCTTTCTCATCAAAAAAAAAAAAAAAAATGAAAAACGAGCCTTTTGCAAAATCATCATCATCACCAACGCAATCACATCACTGCTAGCTGGTTGGTTTGTATGCCTGCCTGCTTGGTTGCTTGCTGGCTGGCTGGCTGGATGACTGCTCTTAGTATCTGCTTAGCTCTCCAAACCGTTTCAGTTTGTATGAACGTTGCATGAGTATAATGTGAGGTTTTACTGCCATTACAAACTACTGTGTATTTGGTTGAGTGGTATACCACTCAACTTGTGAAATTCCTGACGCAATTTGCAGAAACTAAAAAAATTGTGCATTAAAAACCAAAAAAAAAAGAACTTCAACAAGAACGGACAGTTAAAGGCATTGAAAAAAAGCCCTGCACTAGCGCAAGCACTAAATCTACAACACTGCTTGCCCGTACACACAGGCAATACAAACCTGCATGTATTTATAGCAAGCATGCACTAACATAACAAAGCCAGACACAAATGCAGATACAGACGACAGAACGCCCGACATATTGTTTTGTGTATTGTATACTCTCGTATGCGTTTTCCAACTAGGGTTGTGTGTGTGTGTGTGTGTGTGTGCGATTTCAATGCTTGGCTCTGATGTGATATGATGAAGAAAGACTATGATGACTACTCATTCTATGAACGCAACAAAACCAACAGTCACACTATTTGCCACAAAAATAAAACTAAAACAAAAACTAAACGACACACTGCAACGTACCACACGCTAATTTTCACCGTTGATTTTTGAATTGTATGGCTTGGCATGACATGGATGATAATGACGATGATGTCGATGCTGATGATGATGGTCGGTCGCCTAGACTCTCAAACAAATGAAAATCAAACCGAACCAAACAAAACCAAACCAAACCAAAAAATAAAAAAAGCACTGGCAAATATTTTAAAGCACTGGCTGGATACCGTGTAAATACATATGCATATATGTATGTATGTATGCATGGCTGTGTATATTGCAGTTAGTAACTGCTTGGCAACTCGCTTGAAAATATACATATATTCACATACACAAGCAGCTGCTACTCCTCTTACATTCGAAGTGGAGTTGCTAATGCAATAATCCTCAACTGGCGGAGAATGTGTCTTGTCTGCTCACAAAATTATTGTCTGCAGTGCAAAACAAGAATAAACAAAATTTCAAATTAAATAAAACGAATGTAAAATGTTCTGTATGCAAGTAAAAAAATTGGCCAGCAAACAGCAAAACTCTGAATTTATAAGCATATAATTGTGCTATAAAAAAGCATTAGATTAAATTACTAGCATTGAAGTTTGAAGCTTTAATTCGCAAATCTTTTTCATACTACTAAGAAAACAAAATGTTGTAGCCAAAGAATCGAATATCACTCATAGCATACATTTTTTTCATGCATTTTTTTTTGAAGAACAATGCAAAATTTGCAAAATGAAAGCGCGGCAAAAAGAATACATTCGGAAAATCATTGAACAATTTAGATTTCCTTAATATTAAAACAATTTTGAGAAGATATATGTACATATCTAGTTTCTTTGGCAGATAAGAGTTGTTTCTATTAAAATTTACAATCCATTACCATTTCGGCTGATTTCATATTAACACATTGTAATAACTTGTTACCTGCTTCCGGTCCTAAGTAACATTCTCATATCCTCTCATTACACTTTAACCGAAGTAACTGGTGGCCCAAAACCAATAGTTGTAAACGTTTATTCAATAATCTTTCCCGCCATAAAACTGGCAGCAATAACGTGAAAATAGTATTCATCCTCCATCTAAACTGCATTTCCGGCTAAATGAAAATTGCACCAGTGCTGATCGTACTGCAAGTTACACATCCAAACTTTAACTCATGTAAGGCATGTAAAAGGTTTCTTATCAGCTGGGGGTTGAACATTTCCCCCTCTATATACTTTGAAATTTTTTATTAGGCTAGGTTAGCATACGAAGAAGTGCCAATTATTAAGCTCATATGAGGTTCGTATTGTTGTGCACTCTTCATTATAAGAGCCCAATGCCTCTTAGATCAGTTCTGTCTAGTAAGATGTCATCCCTAAAACTCCGGGTTCTTGTTTGTGCGAAAGCTGGACAGTGACACAGAAAATGTTCCATTGTTTCGCTGTCCTTCTCATTGCATGCCTTGCGGTTGCAAGCTTGAGTATTTTTTTTTTTTATTAAGATTTGTTTAAATTGTTACTAAAAATACACTCGCATTTAAGTCCTTTGGATTTCAGGTTTCAGTTTTATTTATATAGTGGCAGTTTGGTTAATTAGCAATCCAGCCACGTATCTTTAACTCGCAAACCCACAAAGCTATATAAGTAATAGAAGCTTTGAATAGAGCATATTTAAATGACTGACTGTCTAAATGGTTTGTTTTGCTCGATGTTTTTTTTTTTCATTAAATGCTGCTGTTGTTTCAACTGCCACTTTGACTACTTCTGGCTGACTAATGATGATAAACACAATAATGATGTTGTTAATATTACTTCATGCTATAAATGTTGCTGTAGTATAATGTATTTAGTTGCTGCTGTTAGTTATTATCGCTTGTTATACATACACACATATGTATGTATATGCTTATTTGCAACTCTTATGGTGGCGGCAATAATGCTGATGAATATAACAAACCTTGTCAGGGAGGGACGTGCTTTGCCTTTTTGCCAAATATATGGCTGCTTGAAAATTTAGGATTGTTGTTGTTGGTAACTTGCTATTTCTCTTCAAATGATTGTAATTCTTCCTTTCTGTACAGATTTTTCAAATAAAATTTGGAACGCTGAATACATATATGTATATACTACATATATAAATTGCTTACAATTCACTAGCACTTTGCAGTACATATATTTTGATAGTGCATACATTTTATATAGCATGATGTTTGAATTTAGCAAAAAAAGTAAATGTAGATTTTTGAGACGAATTTCCGTCACCCCTCGCAAAATTGAGTTTGGTGACAAACCGGTGTCGGCTATGTGCCTTCTTATGTGTCATTTTTCGTTCTCAGATCACCCTGTCGAAATACCAAATTAAGAATCAAACAAATAAATATGCATAATTGTAAGTTCTTCTTAGCTTTGCTGTGTCTTTTTTCTGTTTATTTCTTTTTACTATAAAATCTCCTTTTTTGTCACTTTTTGGTTATACCACTACAATGATAATGATATTTAAGTTGTTCTCCTTGTCTACAGTTTGTCAAAGGTTTTTTTTTCGTAAATGTCAGCTTTTAACCTTTGCAGCTTGGGTTTTTTATATTCTGCTATTCACTAAAATCACACCTTTTACTTATGGATTTTATTTGGTCGTACGGTCGTATGAGCTGCGGTTTATGCTTAGCACCCCAAAAACACTTAGCCAAGCATTTCCTGTTATTTAAAATTCTGAAATTGCAATAAATTCGTGAAACTTAAGCCAACTCGCAAAATAATAGTTATTCACCACACACACACACACACATACTGGAACATATGTATGGGGATGTGTGTAAGTGGCTGACTGCTTGCTTTCTGTTTGATTTCAACTTTTTGTTTGCTTTTAGTACCTATGCTATTTTACCTTTGAAATGTGTTTGCTTGATTATAATTTCTTTTAGCTTGTAATCAACAGATTTGTTTAAACTATAAACACCAACTATTTTGGTGCGTAAAAGTGTCAGGTCCTTTATTAACACGTAAAAAGTGTTGCCATATTGCATTTGAAGACTAATCGCTTATAAACAATACCGACCACGTGGGAAACAAGTGTAAGAGTTTTTGGAAAATAACATAAGGTAAATTTATTTCAAGACGCCCGTGTATGTTGTTAAAAAATAAATTAACTGAAGTGCTCTTTTAGAAGTCGCATTTTCTTTTGAGGGGTTTAAAAATCCTAGTTTAGTTTAAAGGGTTATTTTTAAATAATAGATGGATCCAAAAAATAGGAATAAGAATCTAATTGATACCTCTTGGAGGGTTTTTAGGAAGTCTCGTGTATGCCTTCATTGACAAGTTGAATAAGTTATATTTATTATTTTTATAAAAAAGAGTAAATATAATATATTGATTGGGCTTAAGTTATAATTTGCGAAATTATTAACAAGTGATAAATTTTTGTTTAGTTTTTCAAACATTTTCCGTTCGCACATTTTAATAGAGCACCGCTACACATTTTACTGGCAGAAACAACTGGATCATATTGTATAATAGTATGTATGTTGACACATGCTCCTTAATTGAGGTAATTAAATTTTAAATTGAGTTATAAAATTTGCCATTTACACATATGCAATTTAGGTAACACATTTAGCAGATAGCTGAAAATGTTTTTTTGACCCGACAATGATGTTTGAAAAAGTATGTAATCATGTGTTCTACGTTTTTACATACAGAATATCCGATTATCACCACAATATAAAAGATATAGCTAAATTGGTAACAATTACATTTGTTGCCCCTTTTATGTAATAGTGGTAGTATTGTTGTCAGTAGTCGGGTTTGGTCACTGGTCTATTACATTTAATGCATTAATTTTTTTCTGCTTAATAAACACACTTCACTAGAGTTGCATTGCGAATTCAATGATGATTCGATTTATTAATTGAATTCTTATATGGTAAATTGAGATCAATTAGGGCCTTAATTGCAGTAATCTCCGAATTAAGGCGCATGTGTGAACATACTATAGCTAATCGTAACGTTTTATGGCCAATTTTTAAATACTTTAAATAAGTTTAGTGTTCGAAATTTTTGCCAGCCTTTAAAGTGAGTATTTGTAATTTTTGCGCGCCACTGTATTAAATATAGTGGCTAATGTGTTTTCTTTCTGTGTCTCCTGTTCCATTTTCCTCCAACAGTTGTTGTTGTTCTTTTCAAAGCTTAAGCTGGAACAACACATGTCATGCTTGTTTTTACTCTGATGTTCTCTTGTGCGGCGGGAAAGAGAGAATGTAGTAGAGATGAATTGACTGCAAATGAATATTATCGTTATAATATATGTACATACATAGTCTTTGTTGGTACTGTTGATTATGTTTAAGTTTGTGAGATGTTGATACTGATGATGCTAAACGTCTTTTGCTATTGTGGCGAAATGACAATATATGGGGATGGGTGTGATGCTGGGTTCTGCGTATGTTTTTGCATTTAATGTTTTATATTCTAGAACGTGTAGGGTTTTTTTGTTTTTGAATTTGCTGTGTTTGTAAAAACTTGTAACTTTTCAACATGTTTTATCTCTAAAGGTATGGCCAGACGGAACAAATATTTTACGAACTAAGCGTAACCACTATTTTAATATAATGACATAAATATGTTAAGAAAATATTATCGTGTGAAAATTTTGATATCTGAAAAAAATAGGAATCGAATCTTGAGAGTCGTCGAATGGCTTGTACCATTTTTGAATATTTTCTAGAAGCCCATTTTATCAAGGTTGCATTTTTACGCAATGGGATTGTGTGTAGAGAAACAATGTAATGAGAATATTTTATTTTTGATTTGTTTGATAGTCAGAACGATTATCTAACGAAAATCTAAACACTTGTGTAATAGTGTGAATGGGACATTAATAATTATTTGTTGAAATCAAAACGTATGCATTTTTAGTGGTTGCGCTTATTTCGCCAATTATTTGACTCTTCTGACCATATCTTAAGTAGAATGTAGACTTTTGTTTTTAACAGGGATTTGCGGAAGTTTCGATAAGAAATCATTTTCGAAACACATTGTGGTGTATAAGTCAGAAAAATGTAATCAAGGCACTTTCAAAAAAGTGTTCCTTTTATGAAAAGGAGAAGGATTAATTTTTATATGTGTGACTTGGAATGAATACAGATGTACCTAGCGTATTATAAAATATGAATATATTCAAGTGTTGTTCGATACTGCATTAAAGGCAAAATAGTAAGCAAATAAACATTGCGTGTGGATAGACCGACCAACATGTTTATTCGACTTAATTGTGCCATCAGTTGCAACGTGAATAGGCCACATATTTTTCGTTTTTATTAAAAAATTCTATTCTATTGTGTTCTTTCTGTATTTGTTTATTGTTAAATGTTCACACACACACACACACTTACCTTTTAGAGCTTTGAAAGAAATCCAATCAACAGTATAGTATAATGGTAACAATAATAAAAACAACAATAATATAGCCTCCTAATAATAACAATATGAAGAACTCCCCCTCTCAGTCTTTTCTCTCTTTGTGTTTTACATTTATTTTTACTGAGGACAATAATTACAATGACGATAGAGATGTTGATAATGATGTTGTAATGATAATAATGTTGATGAGGTTTGTTGGAGCTTTGTTTACATTACACATTTTTTTGCACTAGTATGTATGAGTGTATGTCATGCATTGTTGCCAATATAAATATTTTTGGTGTATAATACATTTTTTTTAGTTGTGTAGTTTTGCTTGCTAGCTTGTCATAAGGATTGTTCTAAAGCCTGCTTAAGGTCTTATTCTCTCTATTCGTCATCAGCGTCCCCAAAACATTTTAAATATTTTGTACTTCTGTGCTATTTAAAAACACGTTGTACAATATGAATTAAAACTACAACACTTTTGGCATAACAAGAACGTTTTTACATGCGTACATTTTTAAAAGAGCTTAATAGTATGTTCACCGATGCGCCTTAATTGTGTAAATGGGAGATTTACGCAATTAAGACCGTAAAAAGGCTTAATATACCTTACAAGAATTATTTGAGCAATAAGTACATAATTAAACACTAAATTGACTCAAATTCATAATGCAACTCTGGTGAAGCACCACGATGTCGAACATTCGCTTGAATTCTAATGGGGGAAAACAGATTTCCGCCCCTATAATGAACTGTTTCATAAATTTATTTACCTATTTACGGACTATTAAAAAAAATAAATTCATAAAAAAATGCTATTTAAGGGGACGCAAATCAGTTTTCTCTTTTTCTATAAGAAGTAAAGCGGGTCCTGCCTGTATATGTAACACACCACTAGACGCGACAACTTAAAACGACATTACGACGATTATGTAAAAGGGACGACAAATCTTATTGATAACAATTTAACTATCTCTTTCATATTATACTTTTTCAAACATCATTAAACTAAATTGCGTGTGTTAACAGCAAATTTTTTAACTGAATTTAAAGTTTTATTACATTGATTAAGATGCATGTGTGAACATACTATATACGTTGAGCTCAACTATATTTTGCAAATGTAATTTTTTAAACTTAAGGCGGCACTGTGTCAATCTGTGTTTTGTTTTAAGTTTTTTCTTATTATTCAGCTAAACATGCATTCCGAATAGCCTGAATGTTTTATTTGTATATATTTTCCTAAATCTTCAATTTAATGATTTTACTGTTTAATTTTTTCTGTTGCATTGGTTCTTTAATGCCGACAACTTACGTATGCATACATATGTATGCACTTATGTATGTATGGATGTATAACAGCTTCTTAGTTTCAAATGACACAAAATATCATCTTTTTCATTTTTATCTTCTTCACCAGCATTAAAACTCATTTATCCTCTCTTTTTTGTGTTTCGTCTTCATGATTTTGATGTCATACCCAAGGAAAGAATTATTTATTTTACGTTTAGACCCTCAATCCAATAGTTGAATATGAAAACTTGCTATAAAAATTGTACAAAATGAATGACAAATAAAATACATAGTGAAATATAAGTTAAATTTAACAAAACTTATATAATATAAAAATTGCTGCAAAAATGATTTAAAATACGGGATACAAGTTATTTGAATTAATAAAGGCCTTTAAAAATTAGTAACTAATTTGCAAATATTAAAACCATGTGTGTATAAAATAGCAAAAACAAGTTCTTACTTCATTCTCTTAGTATAAATAAACCGTTAAATAATTAGCAAAAGTGAGCTGCCAGATTTGATGATTTTAGGTAATTGTCAAAAGAAAGTCATGTTATTTGAAAATTATAATATGGAAAATTCTTATTAACTTAAAAATTCTTAAATTTATTCATTTAATTATTTGTTAATTTCTGGTAATCAAAGCCAACATCGAAACATGTATTAATTAAAATACCACACAAAATTCTTAAGTATTAAAAAAAGTTGTAAAAACTTACAAACAATATAACAAAAGAAAAAAATATATACATATGTACATATACATATGTATATATTTATATCCCTAAACAAGACTATGAGTCAAAAGTATGAAACATAAATTATTTAACCAAAAATAACTAGCGTTGTAACGGTTTAAATATTCCGTTTTCTCAATTTGATTAGGCAGCACTGTGTAAACAAAAACCCTATATATGGCAATCTTATTTAAAATAAAATAAATACAAAGGGCATCAAAACAAAACAATTACCCACACTCATTCCTTCAAACAAACGTTACATCAATAGCAAACAACATAAACTCTATGTGAAACATCAAATAACCGTTAATTTCAACATTGTTATATTTGAAAATCAAATACATAGTTAAAAAATATGTTAACTTAAAATAAAACAAATAAATTATTTATAAAAAAAAATCAAAAATCAATTAAACTGTGTGTGCAAAAAAAAAATAAAAAACGCCTCAATTTTATTAACCCACCATGGCGCCGAAAAAAACCACAATTGTTTTAAATGTGGAACAATTTATACGCGATGTCGAACAACGTCCAGCGATATGGAATCGCAATTTTCATTGTAATAAAGCATTTTTGGAACAAATGTGGGACGAACTATCGGCCGAACATAAATTGCCAAGTAAGTAGGATATTTGTTTTTTTTTTTTTTTGTAACTTCCTAGCAAATTTTATTAAAAATCTTATTGTTTTTGCAGAAGTAGTGCTTAAAGCCAAGTGGAAAGGTTTGCGTGATAATTTTCGTGTGGAATACAAACGTATACCACGCTCAGATACAGGTGAATTTTTAGTAGAGCCCGCCACTTTTGAATCAAAATGGATACACTATTATGCTCTGCTGTTTTTGAGTAAGTGGTCAATTTTTATTTCTTGTTTTCGAAAACAAATTATTTATGATATTCATTATATTCATTATTTATCTTGATACTTTTTCTTTTTATAGCTGAACACATGCGCCATCGTGTACCGAAAAATGAACAGGACCAGGCCTTCTTTTTTGCCCAACAAAGTCAGGATTGTGAGAAAACAGTGGTGGAACCAGATTTAACAAATGGTCTTATACGGCGTATGCAAGATAGTGATGAAGAGTTCGATGAAGATGATGTCGAGGAGGAAGATGATGAAGTGACAGAAACCACACCACCTGCAGCTCATTCCCAGCCATTGACCACAATCGGTACACTACCGGGAACTATAATAAAAACAGAAGATGCCCGTAATTTACTTAAGAATATAGATAAAGAGGTACAAGATTTGTCTAAGAAATCTCTAGATAATAATCCGCAGTTACTAGAATCGGCCACAACGGCATTAGGGCTGCAAACGCCGGTGCTTCAACTACAGCAGGCCACCACCATATCGTCCACTACAACAGGAAGTGGCTTGTGTTTGGTAACTAATGCCCCCACCACACCTGCCCCAACAGCTGGAGTCATGGGAACCTCCTTATCCTCCTCAGCATCTTCCGTATCAAGTACCACCTCATCCAACTCTTCACCTTGTATTTCTACACTAAATGTATTTCAAACATCTCCTCCTATAGCACATACCACAGCACTGGCTGTAGCAGCCACTTTAGCTTCAATGAATGGTGTGTCAGCGGCGGCTGCCACAGCTCTTAATAATTCTATAGTCTCAACGTTGCCTAGTGCAATGGTTTTACCAAATACTTGTATTGCCGCTGCAACACAACAAAAAATACGTTCCGTTTCCCCACCGCCACTGTATAATAAGGCTCACCATCCACCACCCAACTCGAATGGTGCCATGAGTAAAGAACGTTCAGATGATTTTCCTCTTAATGCCAGTGCCTGTTTGCATGGCAGTCATGAGCATTTAAATTTTACCAAACATTCATATACAAATGGTTTAATACCGGCTTTAAAACTAAAGCGACCACGTTTATCGGAAGATAGTAACTTTAATGGTTCCTCTACTATGGACACCTCAACGCCTACAACCTTAGTACCCGAAGATGATGACTATCATTATTTGTTGTCACTGCATCCGTATATGAAACAGTTGACGGCCGCTCAAAAGTTGCGCATACGCACCAAAATACAAAAATTAATATTTAAAGAGCTCTACAAGGAAGACTTGGAAGAATCTAAATAAACCAAAGTCATTATTATTATTAAGCAAATTATATTTTGTAGACATAGAAAAAAAACCAAGCAAATTTAAGATATGAAAATCTTTTTATAAGAAATTTCTTTTTTTTTATGGAATTTAGTTTTAATTTTTTTTTATTAATGATTTTTTGTAAATATTTTAAGATTTTCTCAGCATTTATTAGTTTTTTTTTTTTTTTGTTGACTTTCATATTTTTACAAGCATTTTTAGTTTATTGTTTTATTTCTCTCAAATTTGAAGCATTTAAGTTATCAATTATTGATTGATATGATTATAATTGGATTAAAAAAAAACAAGATTTCTTGAATAAAAATACAGAATTTATTGATGGATTTATGTTGTAAATATTGTATTGAAATTTTATTGAAAAAAAGAATTGTTTATTTTTAAGAGCCAAAAAATACAAAAAACGAGAATCATGTCTGCATTGACACAAAAGTTCGTGATGATATATATAGAAGCGGTGAGAGGGGATGTTTAACCTTTTCAACTTCAATCTCCGGATATTGTTTTCTATTCTTTGTTTCGACCAAACTTCAAAGGTTTGGCTTAAAATCACCTGGGATTTAATATTAAATCTTTGGTAGCTTCAAAGTAGTGTACACCTACAATTTGAATTACGTGTGATCTCGCATTCTGCCTGAAAAAAGGAAGAAGTAGTGAACAGCGATTGTGTGCTTTATGAGTTCTAGAACAAATCTAGAAATCGTAGTTTTGTAAACATTTTTTCAAGAATAGGAATAATTTTTTTTAAGAATAGGAATTATTTTCGTATTTTTCGGCAAGTACATTACGAATAATATTCCAATTGTTTTATTTTTATTTTATAATTTGTGCATTTTTTAGGTGAAGTCTATGTCTTGGATGATGGCGGTGAAGTTGATTTAGATTTGGGCAATTATGAACGTTTTCTCGATATAACTCTACATCGTGATAACAACATAACCACGGGTAAAATATATCAACTGGTAATAGAAAAGGAGCGTAAAGGCGAGTACTTGGGTAAAACTGTGCAAGGTAATAAATAATAGTTATTTATACTTACATAATTCTATTTAAAAAAAAAATAAAAAAAATCAACTCCGTAGTGGTACCCCATATTACGGACGCTATACAGGAATGGGTAGAACGTGTAGCTGAAAATCCTGTGCTTGGCAATTCTAAACCCCAAGTTTGTATTGTAGAACTGGGAGGCACTATTGGTGATATAGAAGGGATGCCTTTCGTAGAAGCTTTTCGTCAGTTTCAGTTTCGTGTTAAACGTGAAAATTTCTGCTTGGCTCATGTCTCTTTGGTACCCTTACCGTCCTCAACGGGTGAGCCTAAAACTAAACCTACCCAAAGTTCCGTGCGCGAACTAAGAGGATTTGGCTTAAGTCCCGATTTGATAGTGTGTCGTTCCGAAAAGCCCATTGGCCTGGAAGTCAAAGAGAAGATCAGTAATTTCTGTCACGTGGCACCCGAGCAAGTCATTTGTATACATGATTTGAGTTCAATCTATCATGTGCCCCTGTTAATGGAACAGAATGGTGTTATAGAGTTTCTTAACGACCGTTTGCAATTGAATATTTTACCCAGCAAGAGGGAAAAGTGAGTATTAGAAGCAACAAATTTGATTTTTTAAATTATAATTTGAATGTTTTCTCTTTTATGCAGATGTTTACAAAAATGGAAAGATTTGGCCCGTCGTACGGAAACTCTGCGTAAAAATGTCACAATTGCTTTAGTAGGCAAATATACAAAATTTAAGGATTCTTATGCTTCCGTAATTAAGGCCCTACAACATGCTTCCTTGGCGGCTGGCTATAATCTTAATGTGAACTTTATAGACTCCAGTTTATTAGAGAGTGAAACTTTACAAGATGCTCCTTCGAAATATCACAAAGAATGGCAAATGTTGTGTGAAAGTGATGGTGTTTTAGTGCCCGGTGGTTTTGGCTCTAGAGGCTTTGAGGGTAAGGTTAAGGCTTGTCAGTGGTGTCGTGAAAATCGTGTACCCTTCTTGGGAATTTGCTTGGGTCTACAAGCAGCTGTTATAGAGTTTGCCCGTAACGTATTGGGCCTTAAAGATGCCCATTCTACAGAAATTGAACCAAAAACTGCTAATGCTTTGGTAATTGATATGCCCGAACATCATACCGGCCAAATGGGTGGTACCATGCGTCTGGGTAAACGCACCACTATATTTGCCGATGAACCCAGCATTATGAGACAACTGTATGGCAATCCCAAAACGGTGGACGAACGTCACAGACATCGTTATGAAGTGAATCCGAAGTATGTGCCAAAATTGGAAGAGCATGGTTTGCGTTTTGTCGGCTGCGATGATACCCATACACGCATGGAAGTAATAGAGCTAAGAGATCACACCTACTATGTCGGTACACAATACCATCCGGAATATTTGTCACGACCTCTTAAGCCTTCACCACCATTCCTGGGCTTAATTTTAGCCTCGGTGGGACGGTTACATAGTTACATAGCTCGCGGTTGCCGTTTAACACCTCACCAGCAGTCAGATGTTTCATCAGATGAAGAGGATTCATTAGCGGCTAATACATTAAAATATTTAAAATTAAATGGTAATGCCAATCTGACACCCAATGGCGGCAGTGCCGTATTATTAAATGGCAGCGCTTCGGCTTCAGATTCAGAAACGGCCGGTGCAACAGCAAACGGTCAAGCGTAGATTTACTTCAATAAGAATTGCGAATATGAATATGGACTTTATATTCTTCTTTCTTTCAACAACTATTCACTATAAGAATTAATTTTCGCCTAGCAAGTAAGCTGAAAAAGTGTATAAAACATCTGGTATGTATGTTGGAAAGAAACTGAAAATAATTTTTATTTAATAAAAGTTATTTAACTTATACAATAACTGAACATATGAAAATGTTTATGTTTAACTCTTACTCTTGCAAGTAAAAGTAACCTTCCTAATTAATAATAGTTATACAAAACAAATGAATCAAGAATGAAAAACTTTTAAGATGTAGCGCTTATGTTTTTGAAATGGTTAATTTAATAGTTTTAAATGCTCTATTTCATGCTTTCGTTTTTTATATACATATAATTTTGTACCTACTTCCTTATATTAATAGTTGTGAAATAATAATTTAAGATTTAAATTGATAAATAGTTTTAAAATGTGAATTTATTTAGTTTCTTTTAATGAGAATCACTTTTAATTTGAATATAATTTATAAACGCGAGACAAAGCGTAATAAAGTTAATTTGAATCAGTATTATCTCTCCTTGTCTATATTGCCTTAAGTGAAAAAAATGATCACAAATTTTCTATTTGACCTAAATTATCGAGTTAATATTTTTTTAAATTAATTTTCCTAGGGTTAGAGAAATCAAGTATTTCAAAAACAACCTGCATACAATAATGTTTATACATGGCAGCACTTTGGGTGATTCTGTTTGACATAGCGTCTTGACTAGCCATAAATATGTTCGCACATTGGGAGAGCCTCCAAAATAACGAGGAAAAATGTTTTCGTGGACTTCTGTTTAAATAAACTGTAGATGTTCAGTTTCAGCATAATTTTTTGCCTCATCAAATTGTACGGATGCTTTTAGCACAGCTTTTGATGGATGTTTACAGACGAGCACACACGCATGTATAACTTTCATTTTCTCTGTTTTCTGTTTGTGTAATGTGCGAACTATTGTTTTGACAATTCTGTTTGAGCATGAAGCGACCATAAACAACGGCGGTCTTGACAAGCCATTTTTCTGTGCGAGCAGCAAAATGTGTAATGGCTGAACAGATTTATGGCTAGTCAAGACGCTATGTAACAGTTTCTAACACTAGGTCTTGACTAGCTATAAATTTGATCGCACATTGAGAGAAGGTCTGCGAAATAAAGGGAGAAAATGTGTTCGTGGTCTTCTGTTTGGAGAGTACATGTAGATGTTACTCTTCAGTCCGGGCATAGTTTATGTACGAGTGTTTGCAGACGAGCGCATACAAACATACATATTTTGTTAAAATGCCTGTATGAATTTTGTGTATGTAATGGCATAACAGTTGTGCGAACAATTGTTCGTAGAACTCCGTTTGAGCACTAGCCGACCATCAACAACGACGGTCTTCACTTGCCAAATTTCTGTGCGAACAGAAAAGTTTACCATAGCCGAACAGATTTATTGCTAGTCAAGATGTCATGTAAAGAAAAATTTGCAAAATGAAAGAAACTATACCAAAAGAGTACTAAAAATGCAGCTTGGCGACATATTTTATATGAACGAATGTACTAAATTTTCCATCACTGCTGTATGCCTTAATACACAAAAAATCTGGCATCTCAGTTTTAATTTATTGTCGTGGAGTGAATATAAATTGTTTTATCAAAAAGTAAAAAAATATAATTAAATATGGATAAATTAACCACTATAAGTGCCACTTTATTTATGGCTGCAGATGTGTTTGCTATAGTTAGTTTAGCCATGCCCGATTGGATTGTAACGGAGGAGGCTGGTAAGTAAAATACGATTTTCGCCTCATGTTAAAATTTGTCTTAACGCTTAAAAAACACATGCATAGGTGATATACGGCTTGGTCTCATGTGGACTTGTATGACCCTTTACAATCGTCCCCAAGTTTGTTATACCCCCGAATTACAACCCGAATGGCTAGTGGCTCTTGTTTGCATTTTCATAGGCTGTATTTGTATAACCACTACTGTTATTCTGTTGGCCTCCAGTACTTGGGATCGAAATGTTATACCATATGCCAGATGGGTGGGTTTTACAGCCATGGTTTTATTTTGTTTCGCAGCTGTGGTGTTTCCCTTAGGGTTTCATATTGAAGAGATTGGTGGTCAGGCTTATCAATTGCCCAACACCTATAAGATTGGTATATCTTATATTTTATTCGTGCTGGCTTTATGGATTACGGTGGTCTCGGAATTGTTTGCTGGAAAAGTCTGTTTGCCGCATTTTTAAAGGGGAAACAGGTAAATATTTGTTTTTAGTTTAAAGAAATTTCGTTTAAAGTGTTTAGTTAAGAAGAAAAAATTGCCCTGAATATATTTCCTAGCCTTGCTTTGTATAAAAATAGTCGTGCTAAGATGAAAATATTGGTTTAGTTTTCATTTTTTGCAATTTTAAATAATAATTTGTTAGATTTTATTGCAATTTGTTTACTTTGATTTCCATTTCGTGTGTATATTCTTAAAGTTAGAATATCGATGTTATCTCAAATTCAATGTCCACCCTCCTTGACATAATACCTGTGTTCACAAAACGACATCTCAATTTACAAATTTTGAAATTGTTACGATTTGCAAGTAAATAAGATATTTTTCACAACATGGAATGTATAAACAATTTTTATTTTTTATTAGACTTAAGTTAATATCATGTAATTAAGTAAATATAAAAAATATGTCATACTCAGAACTGAGCAAAGGAAACTTCGTTATAAATAATCAATTTTGAGTAGGTTTTTGGAACGAATTTCTGTCATCTCTTCTCAAGTTTGAGTTTGAGACAACTCAACTCGGTTTCGACTATGTGACATCTTCAGTATCATTTTTCGTTCTGAAAAAAAGACGTTTCAGTGCGAAAAAAACACTGAAGAAATGGAACAGCCGAAACCGTCTTGTCTTCAAACCAAACTTGACAGACTAATCTCTTGAGAAGGGTATTTTCCCAGATAAATGAAAAGAAACTGTGATAACACCAACTGCAAAAGTGCGGGAAACAATAAAATGTTAAGAATTCCATTCTATTAAAACCTTAAAACCGTGCTAAAAATTCTGGAAAAAGTAGTAGTAGAGGTACAATTGTAAATATATTGAGAATAACTCTTTGCAGTCAAAATATCAATCTGGCTTTAGAAAAAAACATTGAATTGAATTGAGTAATTTACCAATGGAAGATCATAGGAAAACAATAATGTGATTTTTCTGGACTTTAAAAGATCCTTTGAGACAGACAGCAACTAAAGATGTATGGAGTAAATACGACAGAACTAAAATTGTTTAAATCTCATCTAAAAAAACATTTAAAAGAACAAGAGTTAATGGAATCCCTTCAACGGCAATAAGAAATGATTTTGAAGTTCCACAATATTTAGAAAATTTGAAAATGGAAATGTTTGGTTAAAAATGAACAAATTAAATTTAAAGGAAAACCAGACTTAAATTATAGAAATCAACATGGCTAGCAATATGACGACAAAAATAAAAATTAAGAGCATAGAAAAAGTAAATAATATAAAATGCCTTGGTTTTATAATTGATAAAAATTCAAAATTTAAAGAACACATAGACTATGTATGGAAAAAGCGAAGCAATTACCATTTATAACACTATAACCAAACCGCACTTTGAATACGATGCTGATCACATTAAAATTGCTCAAAATAAGACAGAGACTACAACTGAATACGATATAATTTGTAAACAATTGTTAAAAGGAGAATATCTTCGCAGTCAAATTAAATATGTGGAGGATGTGCAGCCGTACAGCCTAAGAATTTCTGTCGATTTTCATATTGCCAGAGTAAGAGCATTACAGACTTAAAGAACTTTATTCTATAAAGTACTGCAGATTTATAATAAAATTCCAAATGATATAAGAAATGAAAATATTGCTGTTGCTATATTTGAAAAAAAATGTAGACATTTTTTAAAAAAAAAACATATACAATTTTACGGCGTTTATCATCATCTGGCTTATTTATAATTTAAAATATTGAATGTTCGTACAGTTCGTTCCAAAAATCTACATTAAATCACCCAGTCGGAATATCAAATCAAGATTCAATCAATTTTGTATTCAATAAGTTGCACCTTAAAAAATCGAACTGAAACACAGTTTATATTTTTTAAAAATGATTATTTAGGTACATATTTATAACATAAATATAAAAAAAAACTATTACTCGGTTTTTGTTGAAGAACAAATTTATAATAAAAACAAACATATACATACGTATGCACATGATTTAAGATGTTCTTCCCAATCGTTTCCGCAAAATAGATTTTCTTGTAAAAATCCCGCTTGCAACACAGCTCACATGGGTTCGCATACCCGGAACCTTTGTGTTCTTATGCCACTTTTGTATGTAGATAACGCTCATTTAATCAAACAACCCAAAATATACAACTTCAAGATAACGCTTTCGTAGTTTTCTATTTGCTCCCATTCTCTTCAAACGATATAAAGCACGACATAAATAATAAGTCTGCATCATAAAAACCAAAAATGCATTTTTTGAGTCATGACGATTAGTAGATGGATAAAATGGTTTTAAATATGCTTTTCTATTAGAGAACGAACCTCTTTCGCTGGTACCGATTGATCAATAGACGTATTTTTGGCTTTCTGATTGTGGGAAGGATGGACTTTAATAATTTTTCTCGTTTTCGTTTAAAACACAGTTGTGTCGATTCAAGAAATTGTGCAAAATACAATAACACATAATATTTCTGGAATAGGTTTAGGCCCTAGATTCTATTATTTCAATGCAAAGCGGCAACTAGTCAAATTCTTAAAGTCTCTAAATACATTTTTGTTAAAATTATTTTTATTAACAAAAATTATGCGCTGTTTTTTTAATTTTTACCAGCTAAGTTGATGGATGGTAGACGTAAAGAAATGTTTCACATTTTCTACATCTTTCAGGTTTTCGGTTTATTTTGCTTACAATTTTTGTTGATGAAGAGTAGCTTAGAGTAGTAGAGAAATAAATGAGTTGATTAAAATGTGTTTGTTTCATGCTAGATTCGGATTCCACTGAGGAAGAACAAAAAGTTGTCGTACAAAGAAGAATAATCAGACAGAAATCTAATATATTCAATTGCCGGATGAGAGTAATTAGTTAGTTGGAAGAATCGTGCTTTATTTCTTTAAAAGGTTCAGTTTTAAGGACCAAGGGCATTTAGTATAGTTGAATTACTATCCTACTGCACTGCTCTTCAAATTCCTTTGGTGTAGATCCTCTTTGGAAGCCTCTTGCTAGGGAAGGATATTTTCAAGCTTTTCCACTATTTCGTGAATTAGGTGGAATTTATTGTATTAATTGCTTTCATTTAATTTTTTTGTTTGTCGACGACGCCAAATTATGGTTACAAAAATTATACTTTTACCAATTTTAAGCGAAATGATGGCAAAAAAAAAAACTCAAAACTTGTTTACATCAGAATTTTTAATGAAGAACCATATACGATTTTTTATATTTTAATATTTTTACATTATTTTACAACGGATGAAATATAAACAATTTAAAATATTTTGAGACAATATGCGAGTATTTTTTTTTTTTTTGAAATTTTAAATAAAATATTTCTAAATAAAATGATAAAAAATTACAATAGTTCTTGTATGATTTATCATTTAATGTCGGTAGTTTAGTTTGATTTTGCGTATGATTGTTTGGAAAAAAAAGACATATCGCACCCTAAATACAAAAGGGTCACAACTCAAATTTTTCCAAAACTGACTTTTTTCCATAAATTAATTCAGAGTACATACATATCTCTAACTACTGCAAAAATTTCTTTCACATCACTATGTTCTTTAACTGGAAAATTACAGTTATGTCTATGTTTATGTGAAGTGTGTTGCTCCTGCACGATGAACTAAAGAGAATTATTTTGAGTCATAAATCAAAATTTTATTTTATTTTCGCAAACATAATATAAAATTGAAAAAAGTATAGCAGAACCTTCTTCAATATTGAATTTTTTCATAATGGAACAATATTTTCTTTAAATATTACAATCATTTTTACATAAACAGTTTTTTGTCTCTCCTGAAAATTTGAGTATTTTGAGTTGTGACCCTTTTGTATTTAGGGTGCGATATGTATATAAGTATTAATTAAAAAACGAAAAATTTTTTATTGATAATAATTTAGTAGGAAAAATAGATTTAAAAAGATTTAATTTTATACTTGTATTTTTGTATTACTTAATTGTTTTAAACGATTCACTTTCTCTAAGACGTGTCCTTAAAATTATATGTTATGAGCTACAAAGAGGGGGAGATATATGAGGAATGAGCAAAAGAATCTTTCACATATAAATTAAAAACAAAAATTTTTGTTAAGTATATAAAATAAATTAGCAACTTAGCATACCGTCTTGACTGGAGAGACCGTCGGCAGAATAGTGAAAAGAAAATTGTTTGTGGTCATCTGTGTGGAGAAATCGTGTAAATGTTGCTGTTCGGTTTGAGCATAAATTTTTCTTTGTCAGCGAGATTCCTTCCTTATACTTAGTATGATTTATGTTCTGAAACTGTCTCCAAGCCATTTTTAATTTTGCCTTTTTTTTAAAAGATCCTTACACAGAGCTTTATATTCATAAAAAATCATGTCTGTCATTTTAAAATAACTATTTTATTTTAAAGGTATACAAAAATTGTTTCTCTTTTTTAAAAAAGCAAAGCTCTCATTAATTCAGTACCACACTCTCCATAAAGTATAAGAATTTCTTTGAGTTTCGGTTCACATTATGAAACGTGTCTTTCTGGAATTTCCTTTAATTCTCTTTTAAACTGAACTCTTTTTTGTTAGAATTTTGTACATTTTATGTAATTTCTTAATTTTACCGCTGGTTTGCTCTTACATTTTTGGATTTAATTGTTTTAAATGTAATTTTAATGTATGGGGGGATATCGAAGCAGACCACTTACTTTCTGGGTCCATTTTCGACAATTGTTTTAAATAAGTTATTGGCGTTTTCATTTCTTAAATAAAATATTCAGGCATGTGATGACAATCGCAAATCGCCTAATATTTGCGATTGTGGCTTGAACTCGAAAGAGAGGTGTGATGGAAATCGCAAACGCAAGAAATTTGGCGACTTCAAATCGCAAGGGCAATCTCAAGTGAACTGTTGTATTTTGCCTGAACCAAACACTAAAGAAACAAATAAATGATGAATAAAATAAATTTGATATGTTTTTCTTTATTTTGAATCATAACTAATAATATTTTTTTACCAATTCTTATTAAAAATATGAAATTTAAAAAATGCATTAAGATTTTGTTAAATTTGTTTTCTTTTGTACTGACGATTTCAACAAACAGCTGATCTAAATGATCTTCGAAAAATATGTGCTACTAGTGCTGTTAATAATTTCATGAAAGTAATTGGTTGTTTTTATTTTCATCCTAAATACAAAAATGAAAAATTTGAAAAATCGAGAATTTTGTGTTCAAATACAGATTTTTGTAAGAATTATCTTAAAGCAAAAAAGTTTGGCGATTTGCAACTCACATGCGATTTGACAATCGCGTGAGTGTCATCACATGCCTGATTGTCTTTAATATTTGCGATTTCAGGCAAATCATAAACGGCACCGCCTTTCGCCATTATTAAGGCTAAAATCTAACAAAAAAAACACCACCTTTTGTGGGCATCAACATATTTTGAGTTTAACTAAAGGGCGAAAGATTGTACATTTTTTCTAGAAAAGAAAACACCATAAATGCTTAGGTTAACTGAAATAGTAGTTTTAACTTACTGGGATGGGAGAATAATGCGAATTTGATTTTTCTAAATATGTATGCACTACTTTGTCTAATAGATATGAATACATATGTATATTATATTTTGATCAAGGCAAATTAATTGTAAGGTGGGAGCAGAGCAAATTTGATGTCAGGCTAATTCGATCCAATGTCAAAATTATTTTCACCTTGAGTCAAATGATGTATAGAAAAATAAGAAAGAAATAAAAGCAAATAAAAAAGAATATTTTGATTTACAAATATATTTTTGTTTTAAAATTATATTATACATTTTATTTAAATTAAAATGTAAGTATAACGGCATTTGACGTTAGGTTGTGACGAGCGAATTTATCACCGGCGCTCAAGAGGCCACTTTATAATTAACTCGCCTTGATTTTGTTTTTTTTTTGCTCAATATTGTTCATAGATTTTTATGCTTTAAATACTTATACGACTTTAATTTATTTATAATTTTATATTGTTTCCTTAAGTTTAAAATTATTATAATTTTCCATCAAATGGTGTCTTTACAAAATAAGTGACTAGATTTCCTTTGCCTTTAACGTAAGTCAAGCCACGACATTCGCACTCGTAACCGGCAGCCATTAAAATTTGTGCCGTATGTTCAGTGGTCTGCAAGAAGAGAAGGGAATTTAGCATAAATTAAAAAAAAATAAAACTAGAAAATTAAAGTTTTTATTTAAAAAAAAAAAAATACTCTGGATAATTTCATTCCCACTCATTTTATTATCATCTCACTGTATTTGAAGAATTTCAATCAGAAGATGTTCTATTTTTTTTTTTTTTTAATTTGGGCAAATGTAAAATCCGCATAGAGTTTTTTACAAAATAATCATGTGATTTTTTTTAAATTGATTTTATTTATTACCTGTAATCTACCCATAACACCACACGAGTCCATGCGTGAGGCCACATTCACGGTATTACTCCAGATATCATATTGAGGTTTTTGTGCTCCTATAACCCCTGCTATTACCGGACCATGATTTAGGCCAATACGTAAACGAAATCTTTGAAATGATTCACGATTGATTGAATCTAAAATAGACATCAATGCAATGGCAAATTCCACTAAAATCACAACATTGTGTTCTTCTGTCCTCTTCTCATCCTGGGGTTTTGTTTTTCATAAATGGCATCAAATTATCATCATCATCATCATCAGGGTCATCATTTTTATAGGAAAAAGTTATTATTGTCATTGTCGTCAACAAAACCATCATAGAAACCATTGACATTGTGACCAGACAGGAATTGTGATTTTTTCATTGTGGTAATTTGAAGTTTTTTTTTTCCAATAAAGAAAGGCAGCGTAAATAAGAGATAGAAAGAAAGCACAAATTTAAATGAATGATTTTCTTCACTTTGTATGTATATTAAATTTGATTATTGAAAAGAGCGCAGTAGAAATATGAAATTAAAATCATATGAAATATTTTACATAAACTAACTTAAAGAAATAAAAAATATTTATTGCAGACTTTAGAAAACAATTTTCCTTAAACTAAGAACAAATGCTCCGTGTCGCTAGAAGGTTTTGCAGAAGATCAAATTATCTATAGAAAATACAGAATGACTGGGCTAAGTTTTACCAAAAAGGAAGTTGAATTTGTTATACAGAAAACTTTTTTAGCGCAAGACCAAATGTTTCAGAGTTTTTTAATTCAAAATAATTCCATTTTTAAAGAGAAATTAGTCCGTGCTTTACTAAAAAAAATATTTTTTCTGTGGAAATTCTGTGCAGTTCCGACCAATTTTATCCCAACTGATTTTATTATAAAAAAAAATACTTATTTGATGACAAGGGGATAAGCTAGTATCTATGCTCATTTCGCTGGTTGTTTAAGCCATCTCATCACAAAAGCTTTAGCCAACTTTTTAAAAATAAGAAATGCAAGGACCTCAAAACAAAAACATTGAAAGTTTTCACAAAAACCCGACCAACAAACAACTTGTTTTCGTTTGAAATGAGCCCCCGTTTTTTCAATTAAAACCCAAAGTTTTATAAAAATAAGTGTCTATTAAAAAAAAAAAGAGAATTTCGTGTGTATAACAAATCTTCCTTTAAAGACAGCCAAATAAACTGTAGAAAAGAAGCGTGCCTCTCTGTTGACAAGCGATAAGTTGTCCTGTAACAAAATATCTTTCTTTTGATGATGCAAACTTAGTCACTGGAAATAAGAGACGACAATTTGCTGTAGACGATAAGTCTCACTTTAGAAGAGAGAGAGAGAGAGCGAGAGAGAGAGAGCAACATCGGTTTAAATCGAATTAAATACAAATAATTTATTTAATTGCATTGTTAACTAGCACAACAAGAGGGGAACATATTATGAATTGAAGTGCTAGAAAATGTTTTAACACTAAATAATAGTTAACAAAAATTAATAAAAGAAAATTAGCTACAAAAATAAAATACCAACAGAATATAACAGAAGTGAAAAAATTATAATTTGAGTGAAAAAGATAAAGGAAAAATATTAATAATCATGAATAACAAGCACTGATCATTACAACTGACAATTATTTAACATTTTATATAACTCGCTTTTAAATACGTTTGCGCTGCCTAAATGTTGAATCTGAATTGGTAAAGCATTCCAAAGACTTGTGGTAACGACATGGAACTGACGTGTTGACAGCAAATTTTTGTATTTTCTTTGAATAACCAAGGCAGGTTAATAATTTTGTGCCATAATATAAGGCATTTTACTTTTAATAAATCCTCAGATATTATATGGCAGATATATCTTGCGATATTGTTATATGCAACCCTGAGCTTACGTAAATCATTAAAATCGCAGTGGGCGAAAATTTCACAGTCGTATAAAAGTAACATTTAGCTAATAACATTCGAATGAAATGTGGGGTAGATTCTTTAAGGGCCTATAAATTATGAAGCATGGCATGGGCTCTGTCTACGATGGCATTAATATGACTCGAACATATAACATTATCTAAAAAATAAATAAATTGTTTCTATAGAAAAATATTTAAAATATAGTCTCGTTTGAGAACAGAAACATTTTCTTATAATAAATCTGTCTTGAAGGGAAAGAACTAATTACGCCTTTTAAGAAAACAAAGTCGGGGGCAGCATATAACATTCGAAGGTCGAATGTTCTGTAGAAAATAATTTATCTATTTGAGGAGAGTCCTGAAGTTTTTACTAACGAATTATATAATGTTTGTATTATGTTTTTGTGTTACTTACCGCAAAATTACGCATTAGCTGCATGTTTTATTATGTACAATTTTTTGAGAGAAAAAGAAAATAATTTAAATAAGATTTGATACTGTAAACAAAGTACAAAGTCAAAATCCAAACTACAACTACGACTACCCAACTATTCAAAATATCCACATAAATTTTAAACTAAGAGTGAGAAAATCTTACCGTGGCGCCCTCTTCTTTGCCCGGCCTTAAACCAGAGGCACACATATAAGTGCTGGCTATGGTTTTGATTTTTTCGATGCCACTGAATTTAGGTTTCAAAAGTAACTAGAAAGGAATTTTAAATAAAAATGTAAAATTATAAAAAATTAAACAAATTTCAGGTAGCACCTTATCAAAATCGCATATAATTTCATTGAGTAATCTTAAGCATTCTAAACCTTGTTTATTCACATCAGTTTCGTCATAAAACTCCTTATAATTGGGTATAGAGGCAAACATAACAGCTACACAGGAATAACTTTCATGGTACAATTCTGTGGAGCGTTCTTGATGAAGAAAATGCGTAGCCACATGGGCAGGTAAAATGTTTTCTAACAGAATCTGAGAAATATAGAAGGAAAAAAATATTTTATTAAGGTTTTTGTTGCAGAAATATGTTGTTACCTTATTTATGCCCCTCATGGTCTCTACCTCTTCTTGTTCCACTTTTAATTTAGCCTTCCACAAGAAATCTGTTCTCGCCACATATTCACCCTGACGATCTAAGGTGTGTAATACGGCTATAACTAAGAGAAGCAACAGAAATCCCTTGATTTCTAAAGGTAAACTGAAATAAATCATAATGCAATGCTTGAAATTAGTTTTGACCCTCCTCCCTCTCTCTCTCGCTTAGTCTATCTTACCAATCCGCTCTCAGCTCTATATTATATCTGTCATATAAATCGTTGAAGTGTAGCATTAAAATTTGGCATACTAAAGCCAAAAACATGGTGAAGAGTTTTAAAATAAACCCCGATCTCAAGAAGGCTGATATAGTAGCTAAACTAATGGCACAACAGAATAGAAAAATAGGAGCTATATTCAAGTCGGGATATAAAATCATAGAGGGCACTATATCGGGCATAGATGAATCATTAAAGGAGTTGTTTAAAAATGTCAGATTTGTTGCAGCAAAAACAGGATCGGTGGTAAAGTTTATCTTCAAAGAAAAGAAAACTTTGTTATTTTTCATAATTTAATTAAGAACAACCATTTTACCACGCTAAAGACCGCACAAGCCGATATTAATATATTTGCTATAATAAATATGGCCAAACGTAAATAACGACTACTGGCCACCACTTGTCCTGGACCATTTCTATGCGTGCTAGAAGAATCTACATCCGGCACATGCATGTTGCTGAGATACAAAAATAAACCCAATGATATAAAGGCGGCAGCCAAAGAACCCAATAAAGCAAAGTTGCTAAATTTTAAGGAAACATGTTTATAAACATTTATTTAGCTACATGTTGCGATTTCTTACTTACATTTCTATTACTATTAATTGCACTAAAGCAATCGATGTGAACAGCAAAAAAGCACAGATTAAATCATAACGAAAATGTGTATCGGGTCGGGCACGATACATTACCTCTCGCGGCGTATTACGGTACCACATGGTAAATGGCTTCAGTTCGGTGGGTGGTCCAAAGCAATTGAAATTAAAACATTTACGTTCTGGTGGCAGTAAATTTGATTCAATCATGGCAATGCTCTGGATAGTAAACATAAATAAAAAGGAACATTTTAAAAAGAATCGTGAGGGAAGTATGTTATAAAAATATTGCAGCTTAATCCATTAAAATTCAATTGAGTGAGTAACCCGTGCACAGGCTGCCTGTACATACACTCCTAATGGAGATTAAGGAAGTCTCCTTAAGTCCCTTTCACACCGATATATAAGTGTTTTTCGTTGGATATGCTGGGGTTTTTGGCAGAAAGAAATTTAAGGATAATCGTTTTGACCGCGAAAAGAAAAATCAAAAATAAAATTTCTATTTAAAAAAAATTATTTCTAGATAATTTTATCCAAACTCCATTGTTTTATAAAATTGCAATTGAGTCGTTTAGGGTGGATAAGCTGGTATCTATGCGTATTTCGCTGATCGCTTAAGCCATAGAGTCTAGCTTAACCCCATTCAACGAATTTTTTGTTTACACCGTCGAATTTCTGTAAAAATGCAACTCTGCTAAAGTAAAAAGTCTAAGCTTCTACAACATTTTCAAGAGCTGGTGAGAACCATACGATTGTCAAATCGATATCAACAAGCTGGAAAATATACAAAAAAAAAAAAAGTACAATTGTACCATGATTTCCATGCCTGTTCAGATTCATAACATTCTTTTTACACTATAATACCTTCTCATTTTATTTGAGTTGTTGACAAGTTGTTTGACTAAATCTGATAGTGTGACAGAGACTTTAAGCACATTAGGTTAACATTTGCCTCACAATTCATATTTTTGCAAACACGAGAGGGTGTTGCAATCGCTTGTTTAAAGTTGCTTTAATGTTTGTCGGCCGACTCATAATTATGGTTAAAACATGGTAGCACTACTACTTACAGCTGATTGGTCTCAGCTCAATGGGTTAAAAAAGAGAACATTTGTCCACAGTAGACGAAAACAGTTTCATCGCCAGAGAAGCGCGGGGATTATTTTTTCTAATGATTTTCTTAAAGGACAAATAAGTATATTGCGCGAATTTCTTGAAAACTACTCCTGGTTAAAAGAAAGTTGCTTTTCATCAAGACAACGCACCAATGAATGTGTTAAGATTCAATTAGCTTATCAAAGTTCACTTCCTTGGGTTATTTACTTTCGTAATATACATACATATGTAATGGGATTGCATTTTTTTATCTCTTCTATCATTTATGATTGCTCTAAAATTTTTAAAGTAATAAATTTCTAATCTTTATATAAATAATGGCTAAACTTTATTTTTCTCTCCTTCATGGGACGACTGAAATTGTTATCAAAATGTGTATGATAATTGAAAAACTGTGTCGCAAGCTTGCAACACACACATTACATATTTCGGAGATTTAGTTATCTTTTCTAAATATCCCCAAATTCCATTAGAGCTTAAATCCTTTTAGTTTTGCTCCTGTGCAAGCTTTGAGGCGTTTATTAACTTTGACATTTACATTGTACATGAAAATTAGTTAAGATGGAATATTTAGTTATATTTTAGAATCCTTTCATAAATTGCATTGCTTCTGGTCTTTAAGAGCTTTGAAGCTGTTGCAATATCACTTACAAGGATGTTGAAAATGTTTGTAACATGTGTAAGATTCTGTTTATTTAATTTTTAGAGCAAACTACAAAGGAGGGAAATGTACTGGAAGTGAGAAATTGAAAATATAAATTGTATTTACTTCTGGGAGTTAGAGAAGAAGCACTTAAAATGTTGTTATTTGTAAACATAAGAAAAAAACCTGAAAACAGTGGGCTTGAAAGGATTAGAAAACAGCAGAATTTTTTACACTATTTTAAAATCAAGTTTATTCAATATAAATTTGGTTTTACAAACAATTTTCCATATAGAAATACATTTTTTAGATAATCATTTGAAGAAGATACGTGATTTTCTTCAAAGATAACTTTTTGAGACAATCGATTTTCTCTACACAAAAACCACTGCGGGACCCGCGATTTTTAAAAATAAAAATATTTTAGGATCCAACATATTTTAAATAGAATTTAATTTTGATATGGACTATTTTCTATACTGAACAATTTTTTGGAACAAACGATTTTCTGTATAGAAACATTTTTGGGCGACCGATGTTCTATATAGAATAACTTTTTGGGCCAAAATATTTTCTATATAGGAAAACTATTTGGTACAAACGACTTTTCATATATAAACACTTTTTTGGGACAATCTAGTTTTTATATATTAAAAGATTTTGGGTCAAATGATTTTTTATATTGAAAAGGATTTTGGGACAAACGATTTTCTATAATAAAAAGCTTTTTGGGACAAAGGATTTTCTGTACCGAAAATTATTTTAGGACAATTGTTAACCAACATAGCAAAACCTTTTAAGACCAAAGATTTTCTATATTGAAAAACCTTTTTGGGACAAACGATTTTTAATATAGAAACACTTTTTGGGCGAACGATTTTTTTAAGCACAAGATTTTCTATATAGACAGTTTTATTGGCAAACTGTTTTCTATAAAGAAAATCTTATTGGAAAATAAAATGATTTTCTATACAGAAAATTATTTTAGGACAATCGTTTAACAATATTTTCTATTAAGAAAAACTTATTGGGACAAACAATTTTCTATACAGAAAACTATTTTCTACAGAAAATAATTTTAATAATAAATCGTTTTTTTTGCTTCTTAAAGCATTTAATGTTCAATTCAATTCAAATTGTGCTAAAGCATCATGTAGTTGTTCCGCGTGGGTCTTGTTGTGTGAATACTTACAGCTAAACCAATGTTTTTCACCAATTTTGATTCAGCAATATTAGCAAATGGTCTATCAGCGCCCCAACATTCAACATATTTGGTCATTTTCGATGACGGGCGATTGCGTGTAACAGGGCCTGCAGGATAAAGAGCAAAAAAAAAAAACAAAATTTCGATTAATTTTAAGTAAAAAAAATACATGACTTTCTTAAAGAAAACTACTAACGAAAAATATTTAGTGTAATTTATGGGGTAGTGTGGTGGGTGTATAGCTTCTTTTGACTTGTTAAAAGTTTTATTTTTCATACATTTTTATTTATGTTGTCTTACCACCATGATTTCGAAAACTTTCGCTTGTGTGTATCGACGTTTTACGTTCCATAAATGCACCTGATGAACGTCTTCTATCAGCAAATGATATTAAACCTGAAGTAGGGAACAAATTAAATTATATAAAGAATTTAGAAGAGGATTCAGATTTGTTCGCTTTAAAAATAAAATGGACAAGTTTTTAATTAGATTACGAGAGTGGTTCCACAATTAAGCTGAATTACGTGTGAAAAGCGGCGGTGCGTAAAAGAAAATATTAAACATAATTTAATTATTAATTTTCTTAATGCGATCATTATAAAATTCAAGCTTGGCTCGAAGTTGCGGTACGAACTCAATCAATACCTAAGTCGATCAGTTCGGGTAGTCATTGCTGAAATTGGTAAAGATTTGAAAAAGTGCTGCCCCTCGCATATCAAAAGAAACTTGCAATGAGGTTTTTAATTTCCGTCCCTTCAACTGAAAATGTTAACACTGCTCTTGGGCGCCCAGTAAAGGTCTCTACACCCGAAACATTTGCAAAAATGCACCATATCGTGTTGGCAGGTCGGAGATTGAAAGTGCGAGAGATTATGAAAGCCATAGACAGTTACAAGGGTGCAAAGGTGCAATTTGCATTCGGATTTAGCCCTGAGTGACTATTTCTTGTTTCCAAACCTAAAGAAGACGGAAAGAAATTGGAGTCACACTATGAAATCATCTCACGAAGAAATATCTACTTTGATGACACATCTTATTTTTTGTAAGGCATAAAAATACAAAATTGGAGAAACGTTGGACAAAGTGTTTAGAGCTCAAAGCAGACTACGTTGAAAAAAAAGTGATTTTCTTATCCAAAAACCTGGGTTTCATTCAAAAAGTCACGGACTTTTTCACCCGCCCACGTAAAGTCACAAATATAGATCGAATTCTAATTAGAAATGTATTTAGATGAGGAAACATTTTTTTGGCCTTGAGCTTCTAGAGGTAACTCAATAAAATGCGTAAGGCTCTTGTCAGTTCTTACAATAAGCAGGTTATTGAAGGTTTTAAATATCACGCCAGTTCAAGAGCTTCTTAATGCACCCTGAAAGATGCACTGTTTGGTGCGGTTTGTGGGAGGGCGCAATCATTGGACCGTACTTCTTAAAAATGATGAAAATCGCAACGTTATAGTCAGTGGAGCAAGGTACCGTGTGATGGATGATTAGCGCCTTATTTTGAGCAAAATGGAAGAGTTGGACTTGGTGCCACACGGCACGTGATATTATGAACCTATTAAGGGACAAGTTTGGTGAGCAATTAATCTCACTGGTTGCAGCAATCTCATTGGCCACCTATGTATGTAGATCATGCGATTTGACCCCACTAGACTATTTTTTATGCGGATTCGTGAAGTCTCTCGTGTATAGGGAGAAGCCAGCCGCTATATCAGCCCTGGAAGACAACACTACAGCTGTCATTGGAGAGATACCGACCGAAAAAGTATACCAAAATTATAACTTACGAATGGATCACCTACGGCGTAGCCGCGGGAAAAATTTATAACAAATAATTTTTAAAAAGTAACTGACAGGAATTCTTTTATTGGCCCAAATCAATATTTCAAACCCAAACGGTTAAAAAATCACCCTATATATCGAAATAAAATATGAAAACTACGTTCAATAGCTGTTTCTTGGAACATTTCTTGGTGTAACAATATACTGGAGGTCTTGAATATCTCTTGAAGAAGTGTACGGCTCTAAACGGAGAGTTAGTGGAAAAAAGAGAAATTTTCACCTAGTTCGGTTAGTTCTGAACCATCCTCTAAAAAGTAATTAATCTCAAAGCCTTCATTGCAGATTTCGAGTTAAAAAACATCAAACCTTATTTTAAATTTAATTTAAAAAAAATCTCTTACCTTGTACTGATAATTTTCTACGACATTTAGCCTCCGGCATATCAGTTCCTAATAAATTTGTGTTTGTATTAGCATGATGTAATGTAGAAGTTATAGTGGGTGTTTTGTTTGTTGTAGTTGTTGTAGTTACCATACCATTTGCTGTTGTTGTTAATACTGCCATCGATGCCTGCGGTGATTGTGATGATTTACAATTTTCGATAGGATTTTCTATGATTGCAGCATCAGCACTACCACCACTAACACCACCTCCTCTACCTATACTGCCAGAGCCACCTTTTGAACTGGCACCCTCACTGCCACTAGCACTAAGAGCATCATCATTATTGGCTAAAGTTAATGATGACTTTGGTGTTAGTGAAGCATGAGAGTTATTGACGATTGCACTTGCAACATCACTGCCATCACTTAAACGTTTTGGTTGCTGCAACGGCTGCGATGCCGAATTAGTAGGGGTGAGAGTAACACAACCATTTGCTTGTGTTTTTACTTCCTGTTGCATCTGGTTGTTGGCTACAGTTGCAGGATGCCTTAATTCTATAGTATCTTCATCCTCTTCCTCCTTAATCGACATAGATGTACCCGCTGATAATTTTGTCAATTTATGTTCGGAACTGTTTGTTGCTGTTGTTGTTGTTGGCGAAAGTTTATTGATATTTGCTACTTCTGTTGACTCTAAAGGTTTAAAATTTACTACAGTCACTGGCAAAAGTTTTTCTGTTGCTTCAGCATCAACGTTATTGCTGTAGCTGTGATGATTGTTGGCATGTATGCTAACATTGTCCTGCGAAGAGTTAATTTCTTTGATACGTGGCACAAAGTGGGTTATGTAGGTGGGTTTCTAGTGAAATATAAAGAAAAGAGGAACATAAGAAAAACGTAGCAAATAAAATTGTAATAAAAATCACTCTGTTTACATAAATTGTAGTGGACATTTACTTTGTTCATTTTTGTAATGGCAACACGAGGCAACAAAACAATAAGATTTGATGGAATTAAAATCGTTGAAGTGTAAGATTTGTTAATAAATTGCAAAAACAATTTAGCAGAATATCTTTGTGCTTGGATCACGCAGACTGAAGGCTTTTCAAATATGATTTACCAACGATAAGCAGGCGAATAGTGGTTCTTTCACAGTTCCATCGAATCGGCAATGTATGTTACTGAATTGAATCTTGACTTGATATTTCGACAGGGTGATTTCTTGTCATGTTTGGTTTGGCGACTAACCGGTTGCGGCACAATGTCATTTTTCGTATTTAAAAAAGTGTTCTCAGAGCCGTATTCAAATATGCTTTACACTCAGTCGTTTTTAATGACTGTGTTGCATGTGTTATCCAGCTTTATAAGCACGAAGCGTTTACATATTACTATCAACGGAACGGCTGTTTTGAAAGGGATATAGCTAGAGTTACAATTAGCTTGCCAATGATAATCGTTGTCCCAATTTTGAAATCGGTATCTGAAATCAATGGATTCCACTAGAGATGGGATCGTGAATATCCACTATCGGACGTCAACTGCAGGCACAAAGATTACTGAGTGCACTGTCAGAAGTACGGACTTACACCTCCGCGTGGTGTCGTTCGGTTAGACGTGAACCTGGTCTCTGCTAGGAGACTGGCTAAGTCGAGCGGGGAGATCTTAACACTCTCTTATACGAATTTTAATGGCCAATGGAGGAATCCGAAAGAGATGGACAAGAATGCCACTCGAATGATGGACGGTTCAATCTCTGTAGGTTTTCGTAAGGCTCTGGATTGTGAGATTCCCATAGGGATGGACAATGAAGCCTGGCAAAAATGAAGCCTGGCTAAATAAGTCGAGTGAAAAGAAGTTAACACTTTTTTATTAGAAATCGGTTGACTGAAATCAATTGCTGGAAAGAAGGGGGTTGAAGGGGGGCCCATAAAGTAAGCGGCCTCTTCGATATCCCCCAACATTAAGTAATAATAATTATCAACGATTGATTTAAAACAAAAATAGCTCATGATCACAGCAGTCCCATGAAAGAATTTTGAAGATGGAGGGACAAGTGACAGAATAAAAAATTTTAACAATCATTAGAAGTGACAGAAAACGCCTCACAAGCATAGAAATGTTTGTAACTAAAAATATTGTATGCCAGATGAGTTCGAACTAAAATATGGTGCAAAGGGGTTTGTCAGTAGTTACTTGAATCGCAAAAAAGAAAAGGGGCAAATAATGAACGCCAGGAGTTCCGCAATACAAAGAGATAAATCACGAAATGATTTGCATTGAGAACATGCTCAACCACTCGTGTTACAAAAAGTCTCAAGTCAAGCCAGCAATAGTTTAACGGGAACTCTTAGCCTAACCGCTGCGACGCTATTCTCCACCAATAGCTTGTTCTGACTGTCACTTGTTTCGTTCAATGATGTAAGTGGCGAGGAAAACTCGATTTAGCAATTTTAAAAACAATTTACTGAGCCCCTTTTTCAACATAATTCCATTAGATTTAAAATTCTTATTATCACTTGCCACGCAATTGAATATTGTGTTTTTAAGACGTTTTTAAACAATCAAACAAATATAAATACAAAGACAAAATCTTACCTTTGGTGGTACAATTAAATACGTTTCTATTTTATGATCTGCCAAATACGAATCCCGACTGCCTCCATTTCCCTCTTCGACTTCAAATTTATCATTTAGAAATTGTAACGTCTTTTTGGTGATGTGTACTCGTCTGGAACAAATAAATTGTTGCAAAATAACGAACAGTCGCATCAAATATTTAATCAAAATAACACACTTTACATGTTTTGCATGTTTGTGCAAGTTTTTGGTGGGAACAAAACAAATGCCCTGAGTGTATAAAGTTTATGCAGTGTAAAGGAATTGATTCCAATCCATTGAATTTTATTGGTTTAGAATGTTTGTTTGTTCAGAGAGTTTTATGGTTTTATTAAATGTTTCTTTTATTTTGGTTTTATTGAACGAACAGAAAGAAAAAAGATTTTTTTAAGCGCTAAATTAAATTCTATGCCACATTAAGAGGATTTACACTAAAACCAAAAATTTATTTATTTTTCTTTGTTGTAGGTCTGGTCCGCTGGCCTTGTTTAGACGACAAGCTGTAATTTTTGCAAATAGAAAATTAATTTCCATTTACTGGTTTTTATTAAAATTTCTTCAATATCAAGAGGCAGCAGAGCAGGTAAGCTATAATTTTATTTTAATTAGATTAAAAAAAAACTGTTCCCAGTAAAGACAAAAAGAAAAAAAATAATTCTTTAAACTAAAATATAATTTTTGTTTTAAAAAGTGCAGAACAAACAGTTGCCTTAAACTTTATTTTTTATGTAAAAACTTTAAAGTGAAAATTAAAAAAAGTTTACCATCTGAAATTATCACAGCCATGTCTTTAAAGGATGTTTTTTTTTTTGAGATACAGAACTTTAAATTGAAATAAAACACGGATAAATGATGCTAATTGCCATGAATTTCGCTTTATTCGAAGCATTTTTATTTGAAAATGATTTTCGGCATTTGGCCATCTCGGCTGGCTTGGAGGAAGTCCAATCGGGAAGTTCAGTTTCTGATTAATTTTTTCAGCAATAGAGGTGGTAATAACGAAGCTAGTGTTGTCTTTTAAGGTATCAATCGTCTGTGGCTTGGCGGCGTAAACCAAAGACCTCACTTATGCAGCTCCACAAAAAAAAAGTCCAGCAATGTTTAATCGCATGCTATTAGGAGACCAATTCACGGGTCCATTACGCGAAATTATTCGTTTGCCGCGCGCGCCATATGACATGTTGACCTGTCTTATTGAAACCACATCTCCTCCACATTAAGGTCTTTCAATTGTGATACAACAAAGTCAGTGATCATGGCTCTGTAGTGGTCACCCATAACTGTTCTGGCCCACATCGTTTTTGAAGAAATAAAGAACAATAATTGCCTAAGGCACACCGAACAGTGATTTTCACTGGCTTGTGGATTATCTCCGAAATTGTATGAACTACTAAAAATGTACTACAGATTTTCTTCACTCCGAGTGCGGCAATTTAGCTCGACACGCCCATTGAGCTAAAACAGTGAATAACATTTTCAAACTGAACCATGATTTTTCAAAATAAATTTGCACAAGTTGCAAGGGGCTGTTCAGGTGTCAGCCTATTCTTGATAAAATGACAACTCAAAACAAGTAACAGCTGTCTAGCAGTATTGCCAACTTAAAGTTCTGTGGCTCTAAAAAACAACTGTTCCCACTGCATAATTTTTGATGAAATTTACATAATCTTCAAAGGCTACTTTATTTCCTTAATTGTTGAAATGGGAACAATAAAAACCAAAACCGTATTTTTCCTTAAAACTAGTGGGAATACTATTTGTTCTCTTACTGAAATATTGTGCAATATAGAGAAGTTTCTAAATAATATTTATGGGATTACTTGTCTCGCTTCGAAATATAAGCATTTGAACGATAAAAACTTCAATTCCATTAAAATTCCAACTAAAAACCGTGGGGCCAAAAACTCTTCCCACACATTTTTTTCAAGTTGTTATTAATACATCCAAAATTTTAATTGCTTCTATATTTTTATCATATTGTCTATAAAAATCACAAAAATTTTCACTGGGAACAGTAAAAAGTAACAACTGTTCTCACTTAAGGCTAAACAAGTTTGTTTTAAAACTTTCTTTGAACTAGTTTCGTTTATTTCATTTTCCTACAACTTTTATATTTTTGCTGGAAACAGGCAAAGCTAAACTGTTCCCACTAGCACTTATTGTACATTTTTCAAAGTTATTGTTGCTTGAGAGTACATTTAAATTCCAGCTGTTCCCACTGAATGTTATATTTAAAAAAAGTTTTAAGCTTTAGTGATTGGATTACAAAACTGTTCTCAACCGAAATTAAGATTTGCTTCAAAACAAAAAGCTTAATTAACAGCTGTTCTCTTTATGTTATAGCAGATTAGAAATTTTATTAGGCTTGAGTTTCCAAATGTTTATTCCGTATTCTGCATTCCTGAAGTTGTCTCCCGGTATCCTGTATCTAACACTTTGCTCTCTTTTTCTTGTTACTTAATGAAACTATTAAAGGATTTCCGGCATTTGTAGACAATTTCTAATTTCGTAAACAGCCAAGCCCAAATTTTGCAGAAAGCTAACCCATAATCCAATACCCCTTTCTAGTTATAGAAAGAAATTGTATATAAACACTTACCCAGCCACACCACCACTCTCCATATGATTTGCCAAAGTCACATCATCACTCCAGACATCAAACTGCCACTTACGCAAACCCAAAACTCCGCACAAAACATTGCCCGTATGAATGCCAATACGCATATCAACATTTATGCCAGTAGCCTCACGTACATGTCTAGTAAAAAAGAAAATGTTGAAATCAGAAAAGAAATTAAAATTGAAATTAATTTTATGCAAATTATTTTATCAGAATAAATATTATTTATTTTGATTTTTCCTTTCAACCTTTTTTTAACCCAGATTGTAAAAATAAAATTTAATTATTCCCCCGAAGGACTTTGACTTCAAAGAAAAGAAAGTTGAACAATTTGTATTTAAATTTGTGCTGTCTTCGCAGTGTGAAGAGGGTTAGTCTAACAAGTCTTTAAAAGGTTTGCCTCTTTCGAAATTAAAATGGGCCTGTGTAGGAACTGATGCAATTGAGACCGTTAAGCATTCACTTTGAGTTCAATTTATATTTTCTACTCTCATTAAATCTTCTTCGCTCTTGTTGTCTTTTTTTAATTTAATTTAAACTTTGGTTTCATCTCTTTTCCTCTCCTTTCAAATAAAATCGAATATAATTCTCAAGGATATGATTTTAAGTCAATTATAAAATTCTAGTTGTCGTATGGAATGAAAGCAAATTAACTCCAGTAGTACAGTAGCTTAACACAAAAATTAGGTTTAATATTTTATTACGAATATTTTAAAGGACTTGGCGACGGCAATAGAGTTAAGTTTGTAATATTTTTTTTTGTACAATTTTGTAATACAATAAATAAATGAGGGTAATGTTATTGGGTGAGATACGACCCCACCGTTTCGGGTGTAAAGTCGAATAAAACGGCATTCTTTATGTCTTCGAAAGTAATGCAGGGTGTCCGCCAGGACAGGATTTGGTCGTATATTGATTGATAAATGTTTTATTTAATGTCGGCACTTATGTATGGAATACAATATCAGATAAATGTCTGCCTCTGTTAGCCTCACAAATGCGAGCACTTTTGAACACATTTTTCATTACATTCTCACACATTTCACGCGGTATTTCATTAATTTCATCACGAATATTTTGTTTTAGTCGCCCCAGCGTTTCTGGTTTGTTTGGATAAACCTTGCTTTTCAGATATCCCAGCAAAAAGAAGTCCTCCGGAGCAGTCAAATCAGGCGACCGTGGAGGCCAATCAACATCACCAATCCTTGAAATAACTTGTTGTGGAAAGAGGTCTCGCAGTAATTCCATTGTAATCCTGGCTGTATGCGATGTGGCACCGTCTTGTTGAAACCACATGTTAGTCAAGCCCAGTTTTCAATTATATCCCCATTGACAGTTACCGTTAGTTACACCGTTTTCAGTTTCAAAGTGGTAAGGTCCAATGATTCCTCCTGACCAAATTGCACACTACACTGTCACTTTTAATGGATGCAAAGGTGACTGATGAATAATTTGAGGGTTTTCCATTGCCCAGAACCGACTATTCTGTTTATTCACGTATCCATTCAAATGAAAATGTGCCTCGTCACTCATTATGATTTCTTCATGAAAATCGGGGTTGTCATGGGCGAACTATAGCATCCTATTGGCATGTGTACGGCGGCGTAAATGGTCTTCTGGAAGAAGCTCTTGTAGCAACTGAATCTTAAATGGAAACGAATGCAAATCTTTGTGCAACATTGTGGGCAAAGTTGTTCTTTGAAAACCAAGCTCCTGAGCACGGTGTCGAATTGAGGGTGATGGATTGTTTGAACACTTTCTTGAACGTTGTGGTCCATGCTTAAGCCTATCAGCTACAGTCCCTCTTTCTTCGAAATCATTCACTACAGGATATATAGTGCGTCTTGTTGGCACGACGTTGTTTCTGCCAAAAATTTCACGTAACTTTCTCATCGTCACAGTAGTCGATGATTGATTTTAATAGAATTTTTTAACGATTAAAACACGTTGGTTTGCCGAATATTTTTCCATAATAAATTTGCCACGTCTCTATTTCACGACTGCCAAATATGAGCTGTCAAGACAAATGTTTACCAAAATGGCGGCAAAACAAAGTAGTATACCTTCCCGGCGGACACCCTGTAAAGAGGCAAAGTGGTAAAACACCCTTTTTTACTTCCAAAAAGAGCAGATGGGTCTTTAGTACTTTTTTGATATTCGAACGTGTGATAAGGGTGTCGCAATAAGACTTCGTTATCATGTCGTTTCTGTAACGAATGCCTAATAAAATGATTGATACTTTAAACAAATTATATTTTGTTAATCAACTTTCTTTTTGCATTTGATCCATTTTAAGACATCTTCTTTTTTTTTATTCCAAATAATAAAAAAAAATGTAGTACGTGGCAGAGGATGACAATTAAGGCAATTTAAATGTTCTGAATAAAGGCGTTTATTTAAAACACATTTCAATTAGTTTCCATAAAATCTTCACTCTTAGTAAAGTCGTTTAAAACACACAGTTGAGGCTGTTGTGGCCTAACTACATAATAGAGCCGGGTTAATCCTTTGTTTTGTGTTGACTTTGACTTTGCAGCAATATCTAACATCTGCCTGTTGGTCTTAATATTTAACAAGTATCCTTTGGACACACTTAGTTGTTGACTTAATTGCTGTTGTCGGTGTTATCGTTGTTTATCTTGTTGTCATTGTTATGGTTTTAATCAAAGGTCTCTTTGGCTTTTCCTCGTTTTCATTTCGAACATAATCTTATTATATAAACAAAGTTTCTGGCAAATTACTTAGTGTTAACATCATTTCAAATAATGTCAACATTTACACAAGCTCTAATAACACTGAGACAGACACTTACTAAACACGATTTGTATTTAAGGGTTTTAAAGTTGGGGTATAAATTTCACTTACCTGATCGCATCAATCATTTGCAAACCCATATTGACACAATTTGTTGCATGTTGTGGCCTAGAAATTGGCAGACCAGATACACAGTAATAACAATCTCCCAGGATTTTAATGCGCAAACAATGATTTTCCTATAGTGAAAATAATCGGAAATAATAACAATTTTTTTTTGAAATTTAAATGATTTTACAAATTCGATTTTAAAAAGTTTTCTTATTTAATTCAGTTGAGTTTGATTTTATTGTTCGGTACTCGTTTATTTCGATGCCAGTTCTAAGAAAGTTCAGATTTAGTTTAGTTCGCGTTTATTTTGGTTTCAGTTCGGAAAAAAACAGGAGTTTAATTCTAAGACTAAAGTTACAGTGGGGCAAACTTTGCTCTAAACCAACAGAAAAATGATGGAAAGTTATGAAAATTATGGGAATTGTTTGTATTAAAATTTTCATCATTAGGTGTGTTAAATGGATGATATTTGCAATAGACACTGCTCAGTAGTAAAACACGGAGAATGCTGATGACGTGTGTAGCGGCACAGAAAATACATGACTTCAATATTTTAAAATTTTCACTGTTCTAAAAATTATCGTACGAGTGTTAATAAATTCTTGATTTGATATTCGGACAGGGTATTTTGATGTAGATTTTTGAAACGAATTTCCGTCATGACTTACAAGTTTGGTTTGGAGACAAACCGGTATCGGCTATGTGCCTTCTTCAGTGTCATTTTTCGTTCTAAACGATTAATAAATATTCATTCTTAATTGAAAAACAAATTAATTTTACTTTAGTTCAGTTCATTGTTCAATCAGTTCTATCTAAGTTCTAGTTTAGTGAGCATTCGGATCATTATAAATACTTGTTCAGTTCTAGTTCAACTTAAGTGTACGCCCATGTTGACACTCACGCGATTTTAAAATCGCCAAATGTATTTTTTCTTGTTCTTGAATTTATGTGCTTTGGTTGCGTTCGAGAAGATCGCTTCAGTATGCTCTGGCGAGTTGAAATCGCCAAACTCTTTGCGATTGTAAACTACAGAACATCTATCATGCGATTTCCATTCGCATCACAAATGTTATTCGAAATGCGATTTCTAGAACATGGCCGATGATTTTCGTTCAGTCTTAGTTTAGTCCGTTTCTATTTCAGCAGTAATTTAATTTAATTCATGTCTGTTTTAGTGGTTCAATACTTAATTTTTTTATTCAAAGAAAATTTATGGCGCACTCAGTTCCAGTTCAGTTTGAGTTCCGTTCTTCATTTCGAGTTCGGTTCTAGTTCATTTTTATATTTAACTTTATCAAATCTCACCTGTGCTATTTGATCGAAACGACCAAAAAGATCATTTAAAGTCTTTACCAAATCACTAGCTGTCAATTGTTCGGACAGTGGTGTAAAATTAACAATGTCTGCATATAAAATGGAAACATTATTATGCCGCTGCACATGCAGTTCATGAAAACGTGTGGCCGATGAATTTGTTTGTCCACCAGCCCGTTGGCAAGCATCTGCCATTTTCAACATGATGCTACGTTTCACCTACAAAAATAAATGGGAAAAAAGAAAGAAAAAAAAAACACAGAATGAAAAAGCAGAAGATTTGTTTTTATTATGCCTGTTTCTAGCAGTGGCAAGTACCACAATTTATTATTTTAGGTGTACTGACCTCGGCTGCAATGTACGCTGGTATAACACTGAGTAATAATTGTTCCTGTTGCTCACGTTCGCATTCCAGTTTTACGCGTTGCTCGATGCCAGTGCGTGTACCATCAACCGTACGATTGTGGGCAGCATCTGACATAATGCGATAATATAAACCAGATACGGATGCACTTGCTAACATAACAATTTCGTCGAATAGCTGTAAAGAGAAATTTTAAATTTTATTTAACTTTTAAAAAAGTTAAGGATTTCAATTGAACGTCTGGTATTTAAAACTCATGCGAAACTACTGGGAGTTTTGCAAAAACCTTTTAAAAAAATCAAGAAAAAATACAAAATTACTCATAGTTCCTAAAGGTTCGAACCAAATGAGAGTTTTAAGAAGCCTGTATGAAATACAAAAGACACACACACACATATATATACACGAGGGCGGATCAATAAGTCCGTGACTTTTCGAACTTCCCTCGCAGTTATATGAAATGCAACACTGTTCCCATCAAGTACCACCTGTTAATAGACTACTGTCAAATTTTGAACAAGTGTCGTCATTTACTTTGCGTTTAACAGCTGTTCAAAACATACAACCTCGTGTGGTTTACTGACTTTCGTTGTGGTCGCACAAGTTCAAATGACGCCGAACGTTCTGGACAACCAATTGAGGTCAGTACACTCGAAAATGTCGAAAAAATCCACGATATGGTGTTGGCCGATCGAAGAGTAAAAGTGCGTGATATTGTTGATGCCATAAGCATTTCATATGGCAGTGTGGTTTTCTAAATGGTCAGCTGGGTTTAAGAAAGTTGTCTGCAAGATGGGTGCCGCGTTTGCTCTCAATTGAAGATAAACGTAAACGTGTGAGAACTTCAAAGGATTGTTTGGAGTTGGTTTAACCGCTATCAGAATGAGTTTTTGCGGCGTTTTGTAACTGGCGATGAAACATGGATCTAGATTTTTGGAACTAATTTCCGTCATCCCTTGTCAAGTTTAATTTGGAGACATTACTGTGCTCCGGAGACCTAGCAGCAGTCTAAACAATGGGTTTCACCGGTTGAACCTGCACGCGGGATTCTCCACATCGATTACCTTCAAATGGGGGAAAACAATAAACAGCGAATATTATGCCAACTTATTAGACCGATTTAATGAAAACGACCCAATATGGCCAAGAAAAAAATTTCTTTTTCATCAAGATAATGCACGGGTGCACACGTGTGCAGTCTCAATGGCAAAACTCTATGAATTGGGCTACGAATTGGTACCTCATCCGCCATATTCTCCAGATTTAGCTCCCAGTGAGTACTTCCTATTTCCAAACCTAAAGAAATGGCTCGGTGAAAAGAGATTTAGCTCCAACGATGAAATTATTGACCAAAGAAATGCCAATTTTAAGGACCTCGAAAAAATCCTATTTTTTTTTGGACTGGAGAAACGTTAGACTAAGTGTATGGAGTTAGGAGGAGATTGTGTTAAAAAAAAACTGTGTTTCATTCAAAAAGTCACGGACTTATCTGATCTGCCCTCGTAATTCTGTGGGACCTTGTATTCGAAAAAGTACAAATGAATATACATATATGTATAAGATAACTTCAGTAGACCTTATATACATATATGTATACCAGACGACTATACTATGTTAGGTACAATATAATTTTCGGGGACCTTGTATGCGGGAAAATACGTTTATATATAAAATTATTTCGCCACATCTTATATTCTTCGTGCAACTAAACTACGGTTAATACACAATAATTTCGGTGGATCTTGTATTCGGAAGGACAGAACAGTTACGTTTCTACTACGGGCGGAACAATAATCGGTAAAGCTATCGAACTAAAGTTAAGTGGCCTGCTAGCAACTGTCGTCGGTAAGATAGCGATAACAGCTCCTCTTTTAATGGCCAAATCTCCGTACTCTATCCAATATTTATTATAAACTAAATGAGAATTATAACGTATAATTAAGGCGTATTTTGTATTATTGTGTGTGTCAGTACAATATGTTACGTTAGATACATATGTATAGAGCTGGCATATAGAAAGAAATCGAAAAGTATTTTACAACTGAACGACACTTAGACCCCTAAGTGAACTTGAGCTAAACTTTTACAAAGCAAAAACTTGACACAAGAACTAAACACAATTGAAAACAACACTTTGCTAAAGTTAGTTTTGTTCACGTTATATATCAGTCTCCATCAACAGCCATTAATTTCACTAGTTGTTTAAGTTTAACATTGACCTCGACTCGTTAAACAAAAAAAAAACGACGTATAATTTAGTATTCATCGAGAATTTGTATAATGGCTTTTCAAATACATAGCTTTTGGCCCACTCTAACCCTCCTTCTACCAACTCTTTCTTTTCTTCTATTTGGCCAACGATTCTTTTCTGTGTTTCATTAAAAGTCCAATTAAAACAGAAACTCATACAAGAATGACATACAATTGCTGTTACTCATTGTGCAGCAGGTCCTTAATGTTGCCGAGTATCTATGTACTCGTATGTGTGTACATGTGTCAATTGTGTTGATGTATTTTGACTTACCACAGGTAAATTAGGTGCATAGTCAGGACTCTCAGCAATACGATAGACAATGTGTATAGCCGTCATAAATACAGCTAAAACCACTGACACTGGCCATGATATGGGCAGCATTGTGTGAATACCCTAGAGTTAAATAAATAAATAAATTAGAAAACAATTCGTATTAAAAAATAATCAAACAAAGTTAAATAATTAAAATCGTGTTGAACATAGTTATTCACTTTAGTAAACATAAACTCTAGTGCAGTTGGGAATTATTTTTGAATAAAAAATTTTTTATGTTTATTTAGGTTCTGCAATTTCTATAGAATTTCTAATGACATTTTTGTTTCCTAGTAAATTTGTTGGCTGAAAAGCTTTTCTATATATATATTTTTTTTTAATTTATACTGCAGTTTACGAATTTTACTAAACTAGAAAATAATTTTTAATATTTTAATTAGATGAGTAAATTTGCCGTTTACTCTTTTTTTTTTGCAAAAGTTACAGAAATTTGGTTACTAAAAGGGATTTCAATAGGGGCACAAAAAAATGTTGTATTTTAAGCTGGTAACCGAATGATCTTGGTCTTTTTGAACACCGAAACTCCCTTCTCCCACTCGGATTGCGGAAAATCCTTTAGGAGTTTTATGCTCTCTTGAAGACCAACAGGCATTAACGACGTCATTAGCTAAAAATCGTTTTCCTACTACTCGAAACGAAAATTAATTTGCTGAATTCTCTCATGGATTATTTTGAGCATCAGCTGGCAACAGAATCCGATATGTTGAATATGTTGAATAAATTTATCAGCAAGAGTATTCACTCTGTTATATCCGAAATATCGATGAAGCAAGAGAAGCAAAAAGTTGACTCATTGCTTCGGTTGTCATGTTAACGAGATGGAGGTCGATAATTAAACGCTCCATATCTCAGTTATATTCCGTCTTTCATTTAAATACTCGTATGTAAAAAAAATTATATTTATGACTATTGAAATCCCCCTTAATGTGGGGGTTGTAAACAACATGTTGTGTATGAACTATTAAATATAAAATTAAAGTGGAACGAAAAGAGAACTGAAGTAGAAGTGAAGCAGAACTAGCCTAAAATTGTGGGCAAATCAAGGCATTCGATATCGGTTGAAATTTCTCTTATATTCTATTTCAATTTCTGTAATATTGTTACGTTTATTGCCACAATAAACGTTAATTTGTAGGGTACGTTCAATTGCAAGAATTTACAATACACAGTCCTTAATGATTTTATCAGTATACAACTTTATTCGGCAATCACTACTATTATTTACAACTCTGCAGTACTAATTTACGCTGTACACTTCCCACTCTTATGTACACACAGCTGTTCACTCTATGAAATCTCAAAGTCAACTCTACTCTCTGCGATGGATGGCGCCTTTATATACAGATCACGTCTGGTTCTTGAAATGTCCCGAAGATACGTGAAATTGCGCATCATTTATTTCATTTGCTAGCTCAGTAGTCTTGTATATGTGTTTGTGTGTGTGAGTGTGTCTTTTGTTTATTTTTTCTTTCTGCAGAACTTGTTTTTGTTTCTACTTTGAATCGCGGTTCGGGGAATTTCCGCTAGGCAATTGTTTTTGCTTTATGTTTATAACATTGCGTATTTGTACAATAGGTCATTTCACACATCTTTGATTATTACTTCGTAACAATATTTGATTAAAATTTCGATCGATATCGAATGCCGTAATTTGGCCGCTGAACTTAAACTGAGCCAGAACTAAAGCTCAATTTAAACTTAACAAGAATTGCTATAAAAGTTTAACCGGAATCAAAGTGATAGAGTTGATCTTTAACTAAAGAAACAGTTTCAAATCAAGAATCGAACATTTTCTTCTTTTGTTAGAAAGCCCTTTAGTCTTAAAGTATAAATGATAAGTTTACTCTATCTTAAATCTTTGTTATTGGAAAATGCAAATATGTAAACAAATGGCTGGCTGGTTTAATGTTTAAATAAGTACATACGTTACATTAAAGGTCCCAGTAAAGGCGTTAAGCGGTTACAACCACCCCTCCAAAAACCAAAATAAAAAAGGTCAACTTACCAGCAGCATTAACACAATTCCCATCAAGAATCTAATCAAGTTTAAAAGCCAATATTTGGAATGAAAATATTGACTACTTAAAATACAAAAACATGGAAGGAACAACACTTCAAGTATTATGCGATTCAGGAAATGAATACACACAGCCATTGGCCAACACAACCAACAACAAACACGCACGGCACATAAATAAATATATTTAGTTATACTCTAAAACTGTTGCCAGAACACAAATATAAACACGTACACAATAATGAATGTGTGCATACGTGTTGGACGACCCCTTCATATCCTGTGTATGGACTTCCGTTTATTTCTTAATACACACGTACCTACAAACACACACACACACACACCTACTGATGAATGTTATTAAATTTATGGCAAAAACAGTGTTTCGAATTACTGATAAGCAAGGTTATAACTTAAGATCCTAAAATTTTTCTAACAATTTTTCAATCCACTTCACTGTCTCAACAAATGTTGCTGGCCATTAATAATCAGCATTTATAAAATTTGTTGTAGAGGAATAAATTTTAGGCAGAGTGTGCCGTGCATCAGTGTATGTACATATGTATTTGTATTTGTGTACATTCTATACTTACCAGAAATACAGCAAATAATGGTAATGGCGCCAATTCATCACCTGTAATTGCTGCTATCGTTCCTAGTGAAAATGTTGTTACAATGGCAAAAGCCAAAGCAGCCACCGGTGAATTTAATACAGCAGGAAACTGTAGAGCTGTTAGTATACCAGCCGATATTAATGCAGCCAATGCCAACAACAGTGTTTGTAATAATTGCTATAATAATAATAAGAAATACATAATTACAAAAGTAATTTTTATTAAATCATAGCAAGAGGCCGGCCGTGCGTCCGTCCGTCGTCTTTGTGAAAGTTATAATTTTCTATTTTAATATGCATTGGCACTGAAAGTGAATGGTTGAGTGAAAAGTTAATAGGTTGGATCACAAGAAAAATTTGTAAAAATAATCGATTATTTAAACATTTAGGGATTTTTTGTGTAAAATAGGTACTTTTTATATAAAATTTTATTTTTATATCAAAGGCACTTAATGCATAAAATTAAATGTTTATATTACTATTAATTAATATCTTTATATAAAAAGTACTTTTTTTAGAACAGGTACTTTTGATATGAAAAGGTACCTTTTTATATAAAAGGTACTATTTTACATGAAAAGCTTATTTTTGTACTAAATATTATTTTAATAGAAAAGTTACATTGTATGTAAAAGGAACTTTTTATATAAAACGTACCTTTTATACAGGAAGTACTTTTTTATAAAACTTATCTTTTCTTAAAAAGGTACCTTTTTAGGTGCGTACATATATATATAGTCTTTTATACACAATAAACTTGGTATAGAAAATGTGCCTGGAATATAGAAAGTTAATTTTTGGTTTAGGGTGACCAGATGGTAATAATAGTTTTTCAAATTGTTATGTATAAGCAGCAGTCTAAATATTCAGTTAGGTTTGCTATTTCATCATGCATCATTTCACGCCTGCCTGCCGGGATTGCAGCTCAGTTATAAATACGCAACGCGAATTCATCTCACCATGGAAAAATTTGAGTGTGGGTACATTTTTTTGTACCTTAAGCCACCAACCAAATTGAGTTTGGTGTTGAGAGAAAAACCGTAACCGCCGTAGCAGCTAGTACCGAAGAAGACCCGGAAATGTCAATTAGGCGCCGATCAGCTGAATTCATAATCGCCAGAGTATTAACCCGGGGCTTAGTTTGGTATTGGGTTTGAGCCCACATTCGTAGAAGATTGTGCTGAGGCCAGAATTGAACCTGGGCGACCATAGAAAACGCCATGAAATCGCTTATTAGGCGCTCGAGCTGTTGGCCGGAGATCCTGATTTTGGTGAAACTATCATCTTGAAGCAGTGCCAGCGAATCCGAGGCGGCCCTCAGAATGATATAGAATGCTATTCCAAAATGAAGCCAGAATCAATTTTATATTTTACACCGTTGTTGATTTTCTATCGCTCTTATCTGGTCACCCTATACAAAGAAGTAATTTTTCTCTAAAAGGTAGTTTTCATATAAAAAGATATTTTTAATACAAAAGTTATTTTTTATATTAAACATACTTTTAATTTAAAAGGTACTTTTAATGTAATTAAGTTAATTTGCATATAATAAGGTACTTTTTATATTTATTGCAAACAAATGCAATGTTTATACTAAAGTTACTTTTTGTACAACAAGTAGAGTTTATGTAAAACGGTATTTTTTATGCGCTAATTAAATCGTTATATAAAAAGGTACCACTAAAAGTATATTTGTTTTAAAAGTACCAAAAGCATATTGGCCTACTATTTATCTTATTGTAAAATTATTATGTTTTTAAATAATTGATTATTCTTTTACACTTTTACACCTGCGCCTAATGGTTTTGTTTGACTTCTCTTGTTTCCAGAATAATAAAGGAAACATTTTGAAAGCTATTTTCTGTGCCATTCCTATATGTCACTTTTGACTTACAAAGATGTTTCATTTTAATTACCTGTTGATAAATGACACCAATTATTATGGAAACCACACATGCTGCCAACGATATTAGTAACCCAGAACGAAACAATGATTTACGTAAACGTTGTCGGTAACGCGTATACAGGTCATCCAAATGTATGTTCTCGGCTGCAAAAAAAAAAAAAAAAAAAAAAAAAAATAAAATATTATGACATTAAGTAACATCAAATGTGTATAAAAGCGATAGCAGTATAAGAAGGATTTTAACAAGAATTCTTGTATACTTTTTATCTTTTGTAATTCTGGTAGCATTCTTGCTTGCATGGTCTTTCTTTTGTTTTCTTTGTTCTTGTTTCTAAAGGAAAACATAATACTCGTAGTTTCGAACAATATCAAACAAACAACAAGCAAAAAAAAAGTTTTAATAGGCTGGCTGGCTGGCTGGCTGGTTATAAGGTTTGTTCTTTTACCTCCTTAAGTGGGCTGGTTGAGTTGAGGTTATGGGGCAGTAAGGTATTGATGACTTTGATTGACTTGGCCAAATGAAGTACTTTGCATTATTTCTACGGCATTGGATTCTTAAATATAAATTTTGAATTCAACTTTAATTTGTTCTCAAAATGTTGAACATTTGTTTAAAATTTTTTTTTTGATTTAATTCATATGCCATATTTTGCTCTTCCCTTGTCATCCCTTGTTATCAAGAAATCCATATATTCATTCGTACATACTACTGTGGGCAAAAAATAGTAAGACTTTTTAATTTAAATTTCACGCGGAAATCCATTCGTCGAAATTGTTTTTTTTTTTTTTCTACGTTAGTATGACTGTCAGTGACATCCGTGCCAAATATCAAATCAAAGTAATCATTAGTGTTTAGTATACGCTTGTCTTTCCATTAAATTTTGTATGCGGAATGAAATTTCTGGTGCCGAAACGTTCAGAATATTTCTAAAGGCGATAATTGTATGTCGCGAGCAAATGTTTTTGATTTGGTACAAATTATTCCAAGAGGGTCGAGAACGCATTGACGACGAACCACGTCCAGGACGGCCATCAACATCAACTGATGATCAACACGTCAATAAAATCAAGGAATTGGTGTTCGAGAATCGACGATTAACAGTCAGAGTCCTTACTGATATCGTTGGAATATCAGAGGGATCAGTGAAAACCATTTTAAAAGATCATTTGAGCCGCCTAAGAAAAGTGAAATCACGATTGGTTCCAAAAACACGCAATTTTCTTGAAAAACAGCGTCGCGTTGAAGTCTGTCAAACAATGCTTTCCGACTACCAGGATGTCATTAAACGTATTATAACTGGCGACGAGTCTTGAATCTACGCTTACGAGCCAGAAACAAACGATCAATCGGACGAATATCATGCCAAAAGTGAACCGAAGCTGAAAAAAACACGTCAATGCAAGTCAAAAATCAACGTCTTGTTGACAGTTTTCTTCGATCATCGAGGTGTGTTGCACTCCGAATTCCTTCCGACCGGCCAAACTGTCAACAAGGAATACTATTTGAGCTGATACTTTGAGGAGGACGAAATAGATTTGGCAGAATAAATAAAGAAATTTAAAATTATGAACAAATTCGTACTATTTTTTGCCCACAGTAGTGTATCGTCAGAAGTCGCCGAAATAAACTAACTTTTTTTGACGGCGTTTGTTCTTATGCTCTCATTTTAAGTAACTGATTTTCTCAACAATGTTGCCATATGTTTCTTAAATTTAATAAAATGGCGACACTTGCGGTTATGGTTGTGTAGCTTTTATTATGAGCTTTCTTTCTCGCTTAGCGATTATTGATGAAAGTTCCTGTCGTATTCTGTTTCACCATTAACTTTGTATACCAAAGTCAGAGTTCAGTTAGTACTTATTAGCCAGTGGCGTTGATTTATTTTTTGATAATGTATTTTTGATTCAAAGTGGCGGCATCATGTTAGGGGTCGATGTAGGTGAATTCCCAAAAATTTTACATGATCTTCGCCTGGTACATTGGTAATTTGTTATTGTTCTTGGTGGACAATTTTGCCGCCTAAGGGCTTATTCTTTACTTTTATTTTAGCAAATCCTTCTGCTCATAAATGTGAAACTAAAGTTGTTCGAATGCAACACACACAAATACAGCGTCCCTGTGATAAGTTTATCTTCTCTGTTCAATTAAACTTTAAATTTCCTTTGTAAATAAATGACATCATCTTTTACATCGTCTTATTATAATTCTGTCATCTTTAAATGGGGCCAAATAAATATTGACTAAGAAAATTTATACAAGAACGTAACAGATTTCTCAATAATATTACATACATACACACATACACACACATGTTTGTATGTCAAACTAAAGTCTGTTTTATTGTTATATGTTGTCAACATTTTTAAAAGAAAAATATTCTTTATAAATTTCATTTCCACGCAAAAATCAACAACAACAATACAAAAGAAAAATCTTAAACTTGTTGCTTGTTGACTTGCAAGCCACACTGCTGCTACAATAACAAGTCAGGCAGGGGCAAAAGTATATACTACGCCGCAGGTAGACTTTGACAGAGTGTTCAGAGTACTAATCCCCTCCAGGAGGGAGTGGTGCGGTGGTAGTCCCGTGGAGAACTATAACGTCAGGATATACACGGACGGTTCTAAGATGAACAGCGGTGTAGGCTCTGGCGTCTTTTCTAGTGATCTTGAGATAGGCATCTCATATCGTCTTCCGGATAAATGCAGCGTATTTCAAGCTGAAATACTTGCTATTAAGAAGGCATGCAGGATTTTATTTTTTTATACGACAGGAATATACGTGGGAATATCGGTATTTTCGTCAACAGTCAGGCGGCGCTTCTGTCGCTCAAATCGTATAAAAGTACGTCTCTGTTAGTTAGTCAATGTAAGAGGGAGTTGTCAAGGCTAGGGAGCCTGACAGATGTTACGTTGGTTTGGATCCCGCATAGGGACAACTTTGGTAATGAACAAGCAGACAAACTAGCCAAAGAAGGAACCGCTCTAAATACTTCCAATGTGGAATCAGCCGCAATCCCCTTGGGTAGTATTAAGAGCGGCATCTTCAGTCACTTTCTTAAGGAAGCTGATAATAGGTGGCGGAGACTGAGCACATGTAGGGTCTCTAAATTGATGTGGCCGTCTTTTGATTTTAGGCGCACTATGCAACTGATAGGTCGTGATCGGAGGAACTTATCGAGGTTGCTGGCAATATTAACAGGTCACTGGGTGTTAGGAGAACATGCCAGGCGACTTAGACTACCCTATAATGACCACTGTCGCAGCTGTAGGGACATAGAGAAAAAGGAGACGGTTATTCACCTTCTCTGCGAATGCCCTGCCCTGGCTGTCAGGAGACACAAATTTCTTGGAGACTACATACTGGAGGATCTCAGTGAGATATCTAGGTGCCGTTTCAACGATATTTTAAGATATCTCACGGCTACGGGATGGATCTAGCTCCCTAGTCTTAGTGCGAGCATAGGCTCTAAGACACCATTTACCTGGCGACTGGTATGGTCTTGTCAAAACGGGGTCATTCAGACAGCTTGCATGCAGCAGGCTACCATGTGAACCAATAGGGTGTGTTTTTAAGTGCGACAGAATTTTAAATTATAAACAATAACACAAAATTAACATCAGATTTCGAGCATATGGCCACCGCGGAAATGCTTTCTGCACGTCCGATTTTCTTGATTTATGAAGAAAGAAGGCTCATTGATGCCGCCAGCGGGTAAACCGGGTGCATTTTTATCTGAATGTAATATGCAGTCTGTGGGATCTGTTTTTATATGCGCCGAATTTGTTTATTAACAAACCCGTTAAGTTGAAAATCAGCCTCAACGTTGAACACAATTTGGCGATAAAACATCGGTTCCCTTGATGACTGATCATAAATGTCGAAAACTCTGCGCAGTATGATAGTTCGTTTCACAGTTAATCTTTTCGTAAGTTTTATCGGGCTTACAAAAACACCCTATAGTTGCGGACAAAAAAAAAAAAACTACAACCACACCAGCCTTTAAAAATAATTTTCTTTTATGTCATGACCTCTCCTTTCAAAAGTCAGTGAGTGTGTAGTGAGGAAATGTAGCTCTGGCCATACTTTGCGCCCTGCCACCCTCAATTAACATTGTAAAAACAACAATGATACATTTTTTAACAAGGAAACATTTTTTACAACCAAAAAAGGACATAAAAATGCCTTTTACGTATAAAAGTTGAAACATATGGGGGGGTTTTTTTATTACATACGTTGGGTAATGAGCGCCGTTTCTTAAATATAATAAAGCTGGGAAAAAATGGTTTATATTAATCCGACAGGGATTTAGAAAATGTTTTAAATATCATCTATTTAATAAGATAAATCCTACAAAAACTGCAAGAAGAAAAACTTGTGCCAAACAAAGTCTTTAAACAATTGTCCAGGTGCCCGTTCACATGTAGCAAGTTGTAAAATTGAAAAATTAAATTATGATATTAAAATATATTTATTAATTAATTTCAATCGCTCCTATCGTGGACGATAACAACAAAAGAAACAAATAAAGGGATTCACAATTCGAGCGGGTCGATGTTAATAGGATGTGGGGCGGCCTGTTTTGGTGACATCTGTCAAATCTGTTGTTCAATTACTGATGCCAAAATGACAAGTTACAAGATTGAAAAAATTTTGTTATCAAACTTTTTCCTATAAAAAATGTATTTATTGACCAGGCGCACTTTTGGATAAATATCTTTGTTCTCAAGAAAAATCTCCCTATATGGAATCAAGGTAACCCACACAAAGTTCACCAGATTGGCAATACTTTTCCAATAAGTTACTGTCTGGTGGGGATTTTGGGCTCCACACAATTATTGGTTCGTACTCCTTCTTAAACAATTGTGGATGAGGCCATCGCCGTCAACGGCGTTCATTGAACGCCACAATGGGCCAAAAGTTTGTTGTTGAAATTTGAGGAATAATAATTATTTGCGTTCCCTGGTGGTTAGTACACAAAAATCAAACAAATGTCAAGGTTATAAGATGACTGACACTGCGTTAGTTTCCTAATTTAAAATTCTCTAAAAGCTCTTTTGGAATTGTCTACTAGATTTGTCGTCCTTGATGAGTTTATTATTAGTTTCAGTTCAGTACATATTTGCTCTTGTCTTAACAATGTTTTTTAATAATTTAGTTGAAAATCAATACAAATGTCTGTGCCTCATTAACGATTTATTATTTATGAGGGAAACACATCCATATAAAATTTTTTTGGTGTTGTGTGGAAATAATAATTGTCGTTTTTTTATGGGAAAATTCGTGGCCTGTGCCGTTTTGTTTCTAGTAGCATGTGATTTCAACTAAGAAGAAGTCTAGTCTCACTCCAGCTGATGTTTAAAAGTTTTAGATGGCCAGTTTTTATATTACACCCTTTACTGTGGGTGGTTAAGCTTGTTTTAAAACACTAGTCTTTTTTCTATCTGTAGCTACCACCGCAATAAAAAACCTCCATCATATTTTTCCGCTTGATTTCACTAAAAATTCTCAAAAGTTAAGACCTAATTCCGTATAGGATTGGTACACAAATCCATACATCGTTCGATGAACGATCGACTTTTTGAGCTATTTATAAATCCTTAATCGATTTTTTTTAATCTACCAACATTCTCTGTGTACAAGTAACCGGCTAATAATAATTACGAATTTAATTTAAATACTATTTTCTGAAATCGTCAAAAAAGCGCCGGCTAGATCCGTAGCGTTGCAATAACTGAAAAGTATAAAAGAACACAGGAACCATATTTTTTTTAAATAAATTATTTATTTTTAGAAATAATTTACGAACAATTTCATTTAAATTTCTTTTATAAAATATTTATATAATTTCCCTTTACAGCGTTCAATTCACCAAGTAATGCAGCAGCAGTCAGCTTCCTTGCCAAGAAGAGGACTACAATCGTTTCGAAACGGCTAAACAACAAACCTTTAGAGACTCCATTCTAGACTAAGCGCACACTGCTCGAAAGAATAGCTTTTTTATACTACAAAGTCTGAAATATGAATTTAATTCTAATTTAATTATAATTTAATTAATATTATAACTATTATTAGTTAAAATTCAAATTAATGTTTAAATTTGTTTAAATCATAAATTTGTTTAATACATAAATTATATTTTTAATCCTTGTTATATTTTTAAAAAAATTATATATACTAAATACATTTTATTTTATCAACGAGAATAAAAAAAAACAAGCAAATACTACAAAAAATAAACAACAATTGTCGTTTTACTTGCTTATTAATTCATATGTGTTGTTAGTTTGTTCAATTACCTACCTGTGTCATTATCACGACGACGTGACGTCATCGGTCGTTTTTCTAAAAACCACAAAATTTGAAAATGTATCAGGAGCCCAGAATGTGAATAAAACTAGCAAGGGTGCAAGCTTAAAAAAAATACCAAAGCATACCTTAAGGATGAACATTTTATTTGAGTCAGCCTGTATCGATGTACATAGGGCGGCTCAAATACTTTGTTGCTCCCTAAGGTATGCTTTAATATTTTTAATTAAGTTTTATTCGATAACGTTACTGCGTAGAATGTGTGTGAGAATGATAACAAGGCAATTGAACACATGCAAGAGGTAAAAGAAAACATGTTGTTGCTTATTTGTGGTTCTTTCTTCTAGTTAATGTTGTGTATTGTTTGGTAGTAAATTAGAACAGCATATGTACATATACATACATTCATATAATGTTTGTGTGTGGTTTCTTTTGTTTGGAATTTTTGTATCATATTGGTGTCTGTTGCTAAGGTTTGTTTTTTTTTTTTTACATAATAACGGGACCTCTTTTTATTTATTTCTTAACTATTTATGGCTTGCGAATGCTTAATGATAAATTAAAAATGGTTGTGGATTTTAACATTTTTTAATAGGTACTTAACATACGAGTATGTTTGTGTGTACATATGCTTGTATTGTAAATAGAAGAAATACAATATTTCTTACATGATGAGTACAAAAAATGTTAATTGGACACAACTGACAACAGAAAATAATTGATTTATTTAGAGATTATTAAAGTTGTGTTTTTTTTTTATTAATCTTCTTAGGTCCATTATTACAACTGGTCTTTAAAAGTGTTGTTAGTTAAAAGTTACAGTGACTATTATTTGTTATTAACCTTGGGAGGATACAAAACAATTTAAAAAAAAAAAACTTTTTGAAATTTTTTTACACAAACATGTTATGATTGTTTCATTTAAAAAGCAGAAAATGTTTAAGTTTTGGAAAAAGAAATTTATAGAGGTTTTAATGAAATGAAAACCTGTAAGCGAATTACATTAATCAACAGACGGATAACATCTCTCCACTAGGTTAGTTAGTATCGTTACAGGTGGCGAGTTCGATCAACAAGGCGAAAGGTTGTGGGCTTAAGTATGCTGACAGTATGCAAACAGGCTGAGTGCTATAAAAAGGCTTACGCTATACAACAATCGATTTTTTTGGTGGATGAACTTGTGGGACTAAATAAATTTTTTTTTTAATTTGTTGCATTGGTTGACAACCGGTGGAAAAATACAGTCGAACTCGAGCGAGCAGAGCTATTCTAGCATATTATACATCAAATGAAAGCTAATTGCTTATTATTTCTTTTAGAATTTATACACAAATGTATGTATTTATATACATGATTTTCTCCGATATTTCCGATAAATGGAAAGAAGCCATGAATAAAATTCCCTTTCTCGCTAATTGACCTATTTCGGGTTGACAAATTGAAGAGGTTGTTGAAAATTTCTAGGCAACTTGGCAACAGTTTTTGTAACTTCCTAATATGAGAAAGGATTATGGGAAAAATGTTACTAAACTAGCAAGTTGCCTAGAGAAGGGATCAAGAACTTGGTCCTCATTTTGATCCCAGTACTTTTTATGGCCGAAATTTTTGGATGGGAACTTGGGCTTATTCGCACATTTTTGTTGCTGTGCGAATTTCCTTTTCTATTAAATAAACTTGAATTAAATTGCTTTAAAGACTGGTAAGTTTTTTTTTCAATAAAATTTAGAACAACAAAATCTCTGCCCTCTATTTTGAAAGCCAGCTAGCGAAAGCACAGCAAATGATTCAGTTTTACCTCTGCAAGTGTTCTTTTATTATTTATTATGACAACAATAAAAAGGTATAAAATGATTGCGAACCAGCAAAACAAAAAAACAAAATGCTTTTGAAATCTAATTCGTTATTAAAGTGTTATAAAAATCAGCATAAAACAACAACAACAACAACCTGCAAACATGTGAAAGAAAAAAAGATTAAGCTGTAGTTAACGGTTTACGTTGAATTATTTATGAATAAAAAATTCTCAGAGAAAAGTAAAGAGACGAACTTTGGAATGAAGTAGAATAAATATAACAGACAAACAGGAAAATGCAAAACATTAAAAATAACAAAGAAAAAATTTTATTCAAGAGATTTTTCAAATACACAGATTTTTTTTCTAATTTCACTGAAACCCCTTTTTATTTATTTTTTTTTTTAATTTTCGAAGGGTCGTTTTTTGTTATTTTAAATAAAACCGAAATGCTGTTTATTTCTTTTTGTAAAACTATTCGAAGTATTTTGAAGCAATTTTAATTAATTAATTCTGTTTAAACATTTTATCCAAAATAGCTAAAGCCAGATCAATCTGAGAGCTGGGTCATGAAAATAATCTGCGATATAAAATCTTCCGGGCAGTTTCTGGTACCTCTAATCTCACATCATGCCTTTGTCTTTGTTTTTATACATATATTCGCCTAGTGAATTATTTTCACGGTGAAAAAACTCGCATGTTCGAAAACAATATGGCATCACCAATTTTTGTTTCCCTGGGTTTTTCGCCCAAAAATGATGTGACTTTTTTCACAAACATTTCGATTGGGAATAAAAAAGGAAGCACACCAACCAACACCTTTCTGATAACTTCCTTTTGCGAAAAAAGCGTAGGCATGCTGCAAGCTTCACAACTGACGGAATCGCTGCAAACTATCTACCTGGTAAGCAGTTCTGTACCAATATATTTAAAATGTATTTAAATTTCTTCCCTTGGAATTCGCGTTAAGGGTGAATAATATTAATCGGACCTATTGCCATCGTATAACAGCTAATTATTATTTCGAATCTATTTTTCATCTGCCAATTGCATTGAATATCAGTTGAATACAATATATCATCTGCATGACTAAGAGAACCAAGAGCTACTCAACGAAAGTTTATGTGAGATCAAAGGAAATAAAAATGGAGTAGTTAGGGAAAATAAGAACGAGCACACAATAAGCGACTTACTTCAATTGCTTCGATACCCATGGGTCAGAGACCTTTAATAGTTATTTCGTATCATCTCAAGTTGCTTCACATGATTTACCTCCAGATTTCGACGAACTTCCTTTTTCCGGATTCAACTTTAGATACATTAACGACAATGATGTTTTTATTGCACTGGCTAAAACAAAATCAAACCCAATGGGTGCAGACAACATTCCACTTAAATTCGTCAAAATTGTTTGTCCGTACTAAACCAAGGGAGGATGCCGGAAGAGATGGTCAAGAAAACTTCACAAGGGGTCAATCTTCAAAGGTAGTCTAAGGCATCGCACCGTGAGATTCTGTAACGGATGGGCAATGAAGCCTCGCAAGAGGTGGAGAGATTAACCTCTGTAGAAACTCCGATGTTTATTGGCCACTGGAGGAATTCTGAAGAGATGGACAAGAAAACCACGCATGGGGTGGACGAGTCAGTATCCAAAGATACTCCTGAAGAAGGGACTGAGACACGGTAGGGCACACTGTGTGTGACTTTCCAGCATTGGCCAGCATAAGACTCTGGGCTACTTGTTAAAGGTTAATGGAAATGGTGCATCTTACACAAATGCTAGCAATTACAAAAGACTCCGTGATGAGGAAGAAGGCCGACAGTCACTAATAGCTAGTCTGAAAGGCTTGTGGCAGCACCAGAGTAAGGTAGTCATAAATTACAAATCGGTTGCCTGAAATCAATTCAAGGAAAGAAGGGGTTCGAAAAGTGGCCCATACAATTAGCTCTATTTTAATAACCTCCACTTATCCCACTAGTTGGAAAGCTTCTCTAGGAAAGACACTCGGGTTCTCACTAAAAACGAAGCAACAATTACGTCTTTAGACAATTATCGACCTATTAGCATTTTTCATTTTGTGAGTTATCAATGTGTTGTCTGTAACACACAACACCTGGCTTATTTTCGCATTTTCTGCCTTTTTCATATTTTCTAATGCTTTCGTGCACTATGTGCGTGTTATTTATTTTTCTTGATTAGTTCTTTAGTTATTCTTGTTCTTGTTGTGTTCTTGTTTTTCTATCTGATTCCTAAAATGAGTAGGCAGCATAAATAAAAAAACTAACTAACAGACAATATCCTTGTAATTGTATTTGCTGGTCCTTTCTTTATCTTTTAAAACAATAGCGATATTTATCTCCTAATTATAAATCCATAAATATGTTTTATTTTCAATTTTGTGTCAGGTAGTTTATTATGGAAAAAGCATTAACGTTTTAAGTTTTACCCGATTCAAATAGGCCGTATAGTGACTTATGATGTGACCATTATTATTCATATAACATTTTTATAAATTCGAAAATAAATCGGCCGTATTAGGAGTTTCGTTGTCGTTACGTAAACTAGGAGTTTTATGAGCAAGGCATAGTACTATTGAGCAAGTTCAGAGAACTCTCACTGTTATTAGATCAACATGGGAAAATAAGCAGTACGGTTCAGCCTTATTTATTGACATTTCCCAAGCGTTTGATAAAGTCTGACGAAAATAACTTAAGTATTTCCTCAAAACTCCCACAAGCTTGGGGAGCTTTTTGTCAGATAGAACGTTAAGGTAAGATCAAAGGATCAGTTTTCTAAAAATGCAAAAATATCTGCATGAGTACCTCAAGGTGGTTAACTAGGGCCGCTATTATACTCTACAGCGAATATGCCAACAAGCTCCTAAACATAAGAGTACACGTCAACGTTTGCAGACGACACTGCATTAATAAGTGTTAACAACAATCCGAAGTCTGCATCTGAACAACTTCAGCACTAGAGGACTGGCCAAAATAATGGAATTTAAAGCTAAATCCATCGAAATGTGCTCATGTAACATTTTCCCTCAGACGGCAAAATTGTCCACCAATAACAAAGGCCACTGTTCCAGCGGAAACACATGTTAAGTATCTGGGTATACACTTAGATCGACGCCTTACTTTCTGGTACTGGTATTATTGTTTTACAATCCTTTTAGTTATGCACTAGTTTAGTCTAGTAGTAGTCCTCATGAAATTTCAAGACAATATTACATAACCTGCTCTTCTACCTGTTTATTGAAAATAACTTCAAGAGATCACCCCCTAAATGTATAAAGAATAGTTTCAATATGTTTATCAGCTTGTTCTAGCATTCTAAGGGAAAAATTTGATTTTTATTCGATCTTTAATGTAGCCATAATTGTCTAGTGGTTGCTATGTTTTAAGTAAAAAACTCGTTCATGAATTCGATGTCTTTAAGCCGCCTTTCTACTATTCACACTAGCCTATATTACAGCACTGTACTTCGCCGGCTTTACTATACACCTACCTACATAACACCCGATATGCTGTGCTGTTCTAAAAATAAGACACAACGCGCAATTATAGAGTTATTAAAACATTAAAGCTTTCCCCATACCTTCACTTCACCACCTTTCCTTTCAACTCTATCCCTTTCAATAGAAACTAACACAATTAATTAGTAGGTATTAATTGCCTGGGTCTCGCTTTCTACTGAAAAATAAATGTCTAGCATTCGTTTTGCTTTTTAAGCAATATAACTTTATTAATATTTGGCTCAGAACGAGGATTCTTAGGCTTTTATAGACGTTCCAACTTAAGGTTATGTTGATACAATTTAAGCGGATAGCTGAAATTTTGAATACTCTGAATTAAAGAAAAAATAATAGTTGCAATTTGCCTTGGAAACCTTTAATATTATTTTAATCGAACAGGCTCACTTTAACTTTTTTATTGGAAACCTTTAAAAGTTTAATAGTTAATGAGCTCCCTCCCTCTCTCTCTCTCTCTCTCTCTCTTAACATTTCACTACATTTTTCTAACCAGGGGCGTATGATTAATATTTAATTATTGTTAATTCAAACATAGCTGTTAAGTAATGATTAGTAATCGTAATCATTAGTAATTAGATTACTTTTTTTTAAGTAGAAGTAATGATTACAATACGATTACATTCAGTTTTATACGATTAGTAATTGCTTACGATTACAAGTAATCAAAAAATAATCAGGATTACTTGAGATTACTGAAAAATAATCAAAAATAATCAAAAGTAATCAAAAATGAGTTCGACTACTTTAAAAGATTACTTTTGATTACTTTTGGCAAATAATGAAAAGTAATCAAAAGTAATCAAAAATAGTCAAAAGTAATCTTTTAAAGTAGTCGAACTCATTTTTGATTACTTTTGATTATTTTTGATTATTTTTTAGTAATCGCAAGTAATCCTGATTATTTTTTGATTATTTGTAATCGTAATCAATTAGTAATCAGAAATTGTTGAATAGTGTATTGTATAATCATTACGATTCTTTTTAAAAAGTAATGTAATTGATTACTAATCGTAATCGAAATTTAACAGCTCTGAACTCAAATATTGCTCATGCGCCTTGATAGTAAACCACAAATTTTACATACTTTCAAGCAGAAATTCCTTGATTACACGTCGCGAGTAGAGTGGCGAGACAGTAACTCGGCCGAGTGCTCCTTTTATCTAAACAGTAAGGCAAGTTGTTGACAAAGTCAGCGACCGAGTATAATAGCGAGAGAGCGTGTTACTGGAATAACATTTTATTTACTGAGCCGAGTACTGCTACCCCGCTATACGTTCCAGCCACACCCTCAATTCGTTGATGGTTTTATTGTTAGTGAGCCAACTGAAACCCTGTTTAGAATATTGTTTTCCGTAATTCATTTCAATTAATCACTGTTTTAAAACGCAATTGCCTGGCCACGTGGTGAAATATGCTTCAAGAACATCTACCCACTTTTACTCACGAAACCAATTATCTCGACCTAGTGCCAATTTACTGTCTCGCCACTACATTAACGATATCACTCTCAACAATTCTGTACATTTTTTGTAACGGTGGGCGTATGATTAATATTCAATAATCATTATTGTTGACTCAAATATTGCTCATACGCCTCCACCATATAAATCTTAAATGTCATTTAATTTTAAGCTCAAAGATTAACATATTTTTACCTGTTTATAAATTTCAATGTTTTTACAAAACATCTTAGTCAAGCACACCTTTAAAACACTAGCCTAGAAATGTGCTCAGAAAAACACTACTTCAACTATACTTGAAACCTCAAAAACAAAAACAAAAAAGAAAGCAAAACTACTACAAAAACCTTGAAAAATGTCATAGAGAAAAGGGTAACAAAAAAAAAGATAAATATTTCATGGCTGACAAACAGCCAATAAGAGGTAGTTTAAGGGCATTACATAGACGTCAACAAAAACATAAAAATTTTATACAACAAATAGATTAAATTCACAAGCCTTGTGACAACAAAATGGCATCAAAACGTGATGTGACAGGCAGACGCTTTAGATTGCATTTTTGTTTTAATACACAAAATATAATGATAAAAGTAACGAAAAACTTTAACAATTGCAGGCTGACAAAGGAGGACTTGGAATTTTAGAATTTTTACGAAAATAAATAGAGAAAGAAGCCACAAGTAAAAAAGGCCTCATTTACAAAGAAATAGTTTTCAACAAATTGAAAGAGGAAAAATCTCTGTATTATAAAAAATGTATTTTTCGAAATTAAAAAATTAGGAATCTTTTGGAATCGTGATTGTGAAATTAAAGATTTCAAATTTTCAGATTTTACAGCAATATCCGCCCTCAGGATGTTGTCAAACATTCCAAAATTTTTCTGGTTCTTGCTTTTTTAACTGAATTTTTAGAGTTTTGTTCGTATTGAATTGATTTTTGGCGCAAACTAGAATAGAAAAGTAACACCTAGTCATACAATATGCTTTGTTGTGGCATTGTTACGCAGGAAATTTCCCTGGCGTGAAATACAAATTGACTTTTTTCGGAGGCTGATACAAAAGATCGAGTTAATGCAAACCATCCTTTAACTTGACGCTTTGTAATCGACCGTGTGTAGAGAACATGTCATATTTCAACTTCAGTTGCATTGTACTAAATCAGCAGTAATAATCGAAATATAATAATGAAATGAAATTTTTATATTCACTTAACACGTTTGGTCTGCAAAAAAGAATATTAAAAGTGATAATGGCGTCTGCAAGAGCACTGCTGACATTGATTATTATCATAATGATTTCCATAAACTTCTATGAGTGCAGGTGTCAAAACTCATCTGTGAATATTACCATTTCCAATGCAGAGTTTAATAGTTTTGTGCAACACAAGAACAGTGGAACCTCATCAACCAACTTTAGTGGTTTTTGTTGCGGTTTATTTATTCTTACGTCATGACCTTTAACTGTGTGAAAACTTAGCCAATAAATTAAAACGAATTTTAAAATTTGTCTCCTATTTGAAAGAACCAAATATTATTAAGTAAGATTTGCGCAAACATTTGACCAAATTTCAAATTTGCACAAACTTAAAATATTTACAATAGTAACAGCAAACGGTAGAAATAAAAATTTGTTTAAATTTCAGCAAACATTTTCTATAGAAAAATACTCAAATTATAGCAATCATTTGTTTAATTTTGAAAATTGCACAAATTTTATATTTTAAATAAATAAATTTTCCTTAAATGTTTGACCTTAGTTCACATAACATTTTGCCTAAAATTTTAGTAAAAATTTTGCTCAAATTTTACTAAAATTGAGTCTACAAATTGTTCTAAAATTCTTGTAAAGTTTTTTTGAAAAAAAATTGTTTCAACTTGGCTAAATTTTCTCTAAAAAATTTGTTCAAACTTTTTCAAATTTGCCAAAGTTTGCTGAACATTTTTTCTATAAAATTTTCTCAAATGTGACCTAATTTTCTCTGTAAAATTTAATTTAGTTTGGCCAAAATTTTCTCTATTACTTAAATTTTGTACAATATTTTTTTTTTAAATTTTTTTTTAGAAAATTTGCTTTGATCTGGCCAATCATTTCTTCATAAAAATTGCTTCAATTGTAATTTTTTCATACAAAATTTGCTCAAATTTGAACGAAATTTTATTTTCAACAAATTATCTTCAATACGAGAAACAAATTTAGTGAAATTTTATCGCACAATTTTCTGTATTAAATTGTCACGAATTTGACGAAATCGTGAATATCATTTTATCTATAAAATGTTTCTACAATTTTGAAATTAAATCTTTATGAAAGTTTCTCAAATTCGACCAAAATTTTTGAAGAAGAAATAGTTTTTAATTGAATTTTATAAAAATTAAATTTCTTTCCAAAATGTTTGCATTTATTTTCTGTGCAAAATTTCTTTTTATTTATAAAATTTCTTTGTGTGAAAGGACCTATTGTACAAATACGCAATGTTATATACATAAAGCAAAAACAATTGCGTAGCAGAAATTCTCCGAACCGCGATGCAATGTAGAAACAAAAACAACTTCTACAGAAAGAAAAAGTAAACAAAAGACACACACGAACACATATACAAGACTACTAAGCCAGCAAATGAAATAAATGATGGGCAATTTCGCGTGTGTTCGGGATATTTCAAGAACCGGACGTGATCTGTGTATAAAGGCGCCATCCACCGCAAAGAGTAGAGTTGACTTTGAGATTTCATAGAGTGAACAGCTGTGTGTACATAAGAGTGTGAAGTGTACAGCTTAAATTAGTACTGAAGAGTTGTAAATAAGAGTAGTGATTGCCGAATAAAGTTGTATACTGATAAAATCATTAAGGACTGTGTATTTTAAATTATTGCAATTAAACGTACCCTACAAATTAACGTTTATTGTGGCAATAAACGTAACAATATTGAATAAATTATTGAAATTAAAGACGACATGCTAACTTCTTTGATTAAAATATCGAATCAATTTGTTTTTTTTTTCTTTTTTTTTTGGAATATCATTAAAACCCTATTATAATTTATTATTCAATTATTTTGTGTGATTTTTTTTTAATTTAAATACATTCAATGCAAATGCAGTTCGTTTATTCATTTTTATACATGATATTTAGTGACAGCAAAGAGATTGAAACTGTTTTCGATTACTGATGTGTGTTCCCCTTTTCATGAAATATTGAAGACGGGTTGTTGTATTGCATGGTGGACAGCCATGTTGGTGATGATGATGTTGTCGGTGTTGATGTTGACACATTTGATAAATTGTGTGATTGAAAATCAAATGAATTTGTTTGCATATTTGTTGTTATTTCGTGGACACTCAATCAGACGCACACTTACTTTATTTGGGTGTGGTTGAGTACGTCCTAGTGCATTTATCTTAAAAGCCTCAATTGAATTAAGATCCCATTTTATGTTACAGAATTTAATTAAGTTGCAAAATCGAAACAAGGAAAATAAAATGTATTCTCTTTTTACAGTTTTATATTCTCTTTTACAGAGAGTGAGTTAAGCAAAGTTTCTTTTAATTAAAACGAGATTAAATGGAATCTAAAATAATAAAAAATCGTTCCTTTAGCTCAAGTGGATATGTATAATTATTCATATTTCCAAAATAAATAAAAACTTAAAAAAATTTTAAGCAAAAAAAAAGCTACTTGTAGTTTAATTATTTTAGAGTTTTAGTCAGCTTAATTAAGCTAGTCTCTTGCGCCACCAACCAACCGGTAGCACTGACAAGAGAAGCCAGTGAGTAAGGTGACGCTATACCACTTGGGCCAGAATCTTATTCGCCCTAATTGGTATAGGCGGGTAGTGGATAGACACTCCTCAAGCGGTAAACACTTAGGACAGAATTTTATTCGCCCCAACCGAGTGCGGTCGGAGTTGAGTGGGCAGAGGAGACATCTGTTAGCTTCGGGCCAGAATTATATTCGCCCGACAAGAGAGACAGTAGTCAATCCTTGTCCCTTCATCTAGAGCAGTAGCCAGACAAAGAGAGTCCATCTGAGTGAGAGGCACAGAGTTTCTGGTATTGTGGAGTCAGGCCAGAATATTATTCGCCCTGACAATAGAGGCCAGAATAAGAATTGCTCCCTTACCATTGGGCTAGAATTTAGTTCGCCCTGTAGGGAGAATCGGCTCAGGTGAACTCGCAACGAATAGTGGCAAGGATGGTGTGAGAAGCTGCTGAGAGTACCAGCGAATGTGTCAATGGCCACCGAAGGCCGTGTCGCGCTGTACTTAGTGAGATTATAACGTTATTGAAAACATTAAAATAAGCTGTCTCGTCTCTCTCTTGGAGAGAAATAAATATTTCCTTCTAACGAACCCAAAGAGCCGCAAGCTCTACTCCAGCTAACGGGGAAAGCACGTCTTACGTTCTTTTATTTTTAAAAGAAAACTCATATTTGTGAAAATATTTAAACAAAATGTTGGCCTAATTTTGAACAAATTTAATAAAAAACTATTCCTTTAAACCGCATTGTTTCTTTTTATACGTTAGGTTACGTTTTTAAGTCTTTTGCTCTTATCTCAAAGTTGCGCAAATTTTTAAAGAAAACAGTAAATTATATTTGCGCAAACTTCAAAAAAATTCACCCACATTTAAACAAAAATTATGAAATTTAAAATGAATAAAAAATATGAGACAAATGTGTGCAAATTTGCTCAAATTTTATAATGAAAATCAGCGGTCAAATTTGTGGTAATTCTCGTTAAAAAAATCAGTCTTTATATAGAAGAAAACTTTGGAGAAAATAAGGGACACATGTAGCCCACCATTTTTTAAAGTACTTCAAAGTTTAAAGCAAGAGAAGTTTTGGGTAGAAAAAATTTAAGCAAACTTCTGAGGTAACTGTTGGTTTTTTTTTTAATTATTAGCTTAATCTGCCGGCAAAGAATACAAAATTAAATTAATGAAAACGAAACAAATTCACTTGCAAAAGTGTTAACATGAATTTGTGCATACTTTTGTTCAATTTTGCTCAAATTACTTTAAAAAAAATTAAATAATGAATATCGAATTTCGTAAGAGAAACACAAATTTGTGCTAACTGGTTTGTTGATTTTTTTTACAATATAATTAATTCGATTAAAGTAATTTTTTTAACCGAATTAAAAAAATTTCAAACTAAAGTTGGCACCAATTTGCGCAAATCTTCATCAGGTAATCTTTTAAGTACTTATATATTGGCAAATATCATGGAAGAAAATTCGTCAATAATTTACTCAATTCGAGGTAAAAAATGAGAAGAATAAAATCACATTTGATTAACAAAAAAAAACTTGTTTGTAGTTTAAAAATGCTGTACAAACTCTTGATTTTAAGTTACTTTAACATAGTCTACTAAAGTTTTATACAAAGTTAAATAAATTTCGTTTATTAAAGAGACAAACTTTTCCTACAAAATGTAAAGCTTTAACAAATTAAATAGTTTTCTAGATGCCAAACTTTTTTATTACTCCTCGTATTTGTCAGTTTATTCAAAAAAAAAAAACATTTAATCCTTAAAAGCAATAAAAATAATAATAAAATAAAGCTTAAATATCCCATTTATTTATTTTCACCACCTCGACATTCTTTTTTATTATGTCACGTATGTGTCTTTTTTATTCATTTTTTATATTTCTGTGCATGAAACCTTGACAATAATACCTTTTAATATCAGGCTCAAATTTTTATAAATTGCTAGCACACCTCAAGAAATTGGCCATTAAAAGAAGCCGAAGAAAGCAGGAATATTGATGATAATTAAGGACTCTTAATGTTGATGGAAAATACAGTTTTTTTTTTTTCGTTGAAACAAAGTCATTAACATTCGTTTCCCTTTGCTCAAATTAATGTTATATTTATCACAGATAAAGTAGGTTTTAATGTTGACCTATTGGCTATAAAAAATGTCGAAAAATTGCGTAAATTTTAATATAATTACACAAGCAAATTAAGCAATTTCTATGCAAAATGTTTGAGAAATTTGTGCAAATGTTTGAGTAGTTTGTACAAATTATTTGAGTAAAAACCATTTTAAAATATTTCCACAATTTCAACAAATATTTTTTAAGAAAAAAATGATCACAAAATGTTGGTATATTTTCTATAAAAAAAATTCTATTGAAAAACGGCAGCAATTAAAGACCAGTTGCTTGCAATAAAAGAGAGACGGTTTGAAGAAATTAAAACCAGAATTCAACATTAACTGAATAATAAAATAGTTTCACTCCAGGAAAAAAACTTAAACAATTATTTAACTATTCACAAAAATATTTTCTGGAACTTTAATATATTGTTGATGGTATAATTGCTTTAATTTGTATTGTAGCTGAAGGAAAATATGAAATTTCTAATGTTTTAAAAATATTTGGCGAAATTTGTGCTTCAAAATGAAAAGTATAAATAAATTTAATAATAAATAAATAAACAACACATTTTTAAATTAAATGAAATGAAGCGCAATTTACTTAAAACTACAACAATTTTGCTAATTTTGCATAATTTGACTAAATATTTGTGCAAAATTTGTGCAAATATTGAAAAATATACAAAAAATTCAAATATTTTTTCAGAACCGCTATTGAAAAAAAATTTTGTTTATAATATTTGCGCAAATGACGCAAAATTTATTTCAACTGCGCAAATAGTTATCATAGAATATTTTAAATGGCCACAATTTTATTAAATATTTTCTATACATAGCTGTGCAACCATTTTTGTCACGCAAAATATGTGCAAACAAAATTTGCGCAAACATTACATTTATCAATTTTTTTTTTTAAATTTCTCGAAAAATTTACTTTAAAAATTTATGTAAAGCGCAAACATTGTGCAAAGTTTGGCTTCAAGATTTCCAACATTTTCAACAATTCTGCAAAATTTTTCTATTTTGAAAATTTATTAAACTCAACAGCAGTTTTCTATGTCGAACTTTGATAGAAATCGCAAAAAAGAAATTGTACAAACGTTTTGTTTTTGTTAATTTCCAAAAGTTGTGCCAACAAGACAGGAACCCGAAAGAGATGAACAAGACTGTCTTGTGAAGGGTGAACACGCTAGACCGTGAGATGCCGATAGGGATGAACAATGAAGCCTCGCAAGAGGTGGATAGATTAATCGCTGTAGGAACTCCGGTGTTTATTAGCCTATGGCGGAATTCCGAAGAGATGGACAAAAAAACCTTGCCAGGGGTGGACGGGTTAATCTCCAAAAATATTCCTGCGTAAGAGGCTGAGGCGGTAGCGCAAAATGTGCGTAAATGTTCTAGGCTTAGGACCACCGGCAGACACTTGTTAAATATAAATGCCATGGTGGACCTAAGACTGAGACAAATACAAGCAATTAAAAGAGGATCCGTGATGAGGAAGTTGTCTGAAATCACCCCAGTCAAGAGTGAAGACTAAAGTTAGCACGACATTCGCTAGTCAAGAATCCCAAATCGGTTGCCTGAAATTAATTCGCGGATAGAATGCGATCAAAAAGGAATCTATAAAATAAGCGATCTGCTTTGATATCCCCCTTACATTAATATTACTTTTTCTACAAAATTTGCACAAACTGTGCAGGTATATATTTTATGGGACACTGGCACAAATTTTTGTTTTTATATAATTTGCACAACTTTTGTCATATATTACTTTCCATGGAAATAAGGCAACAACTTGGCCAATTGTAGCTAAGCCATAAATTAGCAAATAAAATAAATTTGAAATGCTTTCAGAACTTTTAGTCCACCGTGACGTATTAATAATATTGTAAAGGAAATGCTTATCAAACTGAATTTTGTTTATGATTTGTTCATTTATATTTATTTATTTATCCATTGCTTCCTTTATAACAATTCAGGTCGAAAACCATTGTTGCTATATTTTATTTGAGCAAAAAAGTACAAAAAAGAAATTCCTGTTCAAATTGTGTAACTGCAAGTGAAGCGAAATAACTTGTTACATGCAGTTGTAGCAATTGCAATTGTATTGTCAAGGCCATAGCTGAAAGGCATGAATGGCAGTATGTTGGTGTTAGAAAACTTTTCCAGCTCTTTTTATTTCAAGGGCCAGTAAAAGAAAATGTTTATATAAAACAAGGACAGCAGCAGCATTTAGCAGCACTAGTGCTGCTTGAGAAGTATATCATCTTAAAGTGCAACAGAATTCTTGAACAAAACATTTCTTTCTGGTTTGTTGTTGATAACAAACAAAGTATGAGAAAAATTTCAGAAAAATGAAAACAATTGAATTTTTCTAACCAGTGAAAGCCGTTGAGTTGAACAATGAACAATGGAAAAGTTTTGCAGATAAAAAAAAACTTCACATTTTTCAACAGCGCTAGAAATTCTAGAAAAGGGCAAGAGTTGGCAGAAAGGACTCCTCCAACTTTCTCTGTGACTAAAGTTTGTGGCAGATAAGCGAATGCAATACAAAACGAAACACACACAGTTGTAAATTAAAAAGAAAACAGTTACAATAAACAATGAAATCCCGTTGCTTTTCAACGCCCCTAACTGTCAGCAAACATTTCCGTTGGGGTCAGCAAAGTTTTAGATTTTATCGTTTAAAAAGTTGTGCAGAACGTTTTAATAAAAATGACCTGTTTTTCTATTTGATAGCAGGGAAATGTGATCCCTGTGAAGCCTAAAGAGTAGCTAAACTTTGAAAATATTTAAATGAAATGTGATTGAAAAGATGTGGAAAAGGTTTGTAACCGACATTTTTGTAGAATAATAAAGCGACATAATTTTTTAATTTAAAGCCATATTCCCATTTCTACAAGCAGGAAAAAAATGTAGTTGTGATATGGCTCCAAACTCTATATTATGTTCTCTGCAACAATATATTGTTGGGACAAACATATTATGGTTATTTTGAATTAATTTAATTAAACGTTTTTGTTTAGATTTAATCATAAAATGTGATCAAAATGCATTTAATCATAAGTCGTTTCACGAGGGCTGATCGTATGGAATTTCGCAGTTGCATATACGCAACGTGAATTGCGTCGTGTTGCGGGCAGTATCGAAGTCAGGCGCGGATGCTGCTTTGAGGGGGAGTATTAACGAAAACAAACTAGTCTCCAATTTTTTTAAACTTTCGTATGGGAGTATATTACATTTGAAATGGTTTTGGAGGGAAAAATTTCCCTTTTTCAACCCCCGCCGGCCTAGATCCGTGGCTGATGGAAATAGACCCACAAATGTTCATTCGCCGCCAATCATCAGAATTGGGCATTACCAAAGCATCAACCCGGCTTTTTGCGAGGTAGTATTTAGGCCTACATTCGTATAAGACTGTGCCGACTTAAGAATTGAAGGCGGACGCCGCGAATTCGCTAATGGGGCGCTGGAACGTTGGCCGTATATTCGGACTTTGGCCAAACATTATTTTCTAGGATTAAACCTTCGGCTTTGCGGCTATGTTAACAAGCAAAATTAACATTATTGGAGCAAACACAGTCCCCAAGTGTTTGACTAAGCCTTACTGCATTCTCAAAGATTGTGTGTTTGGTGCAAATTATGCCATAGCGGCATTATCGCCTATTATTGGCAAAGGAGACACAGTTGCCGTCATAGGCTATCGGTATAGAGCCAAGTTTATTGACTTTCCAGAGCTAGAGATCGACAATATCATTATATTTGAGCTGTGTTTGCAACAAGACGGCGCCACATGATATACAAGCGAAGCAACACTCGAAGTTGTGAAACACATGCCGCTGGAACACCTCACAGGACCGGCATGCGAAATGCTATTGCTGGAATAAGGCCCTACACATTTGACCGATTTTACCGATGCCAAGGCGGCCATTTGAATGATGTGGTATTCCTTAAATAATCAGAATCAATTTCATATCTCGCACCGTTGAAGTTTTATATAAATTTGTTTTCCTATCATTCTCATCTGGTCACTCTATAGCAAATTTTAGAGAATACGAGAAAATCTTTTCTTCTGTTCTTTAGGATAATTGAATGGTAAAATGATGTTGTCTTTTACATTGAGTGAACAAACTTTAAAACGTTTGTTTACCAAGCAAAAATGTTACATTTCTCTTTATTTAACTTAAAAACACTTTCAAGTCATCAGTGGCATTAAAAGGAAACAGTAATTGAGAGCTGAGGAAACTGGGATACCTGGTAAAATTAAACATTTTGTATCAACTCATTTCAAATTGAAGTTTCTTTAATTTCATTTAAAGTGTTTATTGCTGTTCTTGGCTGTATATCATTTTAAATTACTGTGATAAATGATACTTGTGCGAGTACTTAGAGTTTATTATTCATTTAGTGTAGTTAGAAATGTAAGAACGTGTGTGTGTGTGTGTTTGCTTAGAAGTGTTTGCGAAAAAAGTTACAGTGATTTTTAAAGCAAAGCAAGATTAGTCAAACATTTTTCCCCAATTTGTTTTCCCATGTTTGCCCAAAGTGGTTTTAAAGCCATACAAACTTGATTTGTGGTCACATTACGCACATTTATTTGCTCATTTTTGTTTGTTCATACAGTCGTGGCTGTTATATAAATCTGTTTGATTTTAAAAGTTTTGTATACGTTCAAATTTAATATTTGCCCAAAAAGAGTCAAATATTTGATACTAACAGGTCACATGTTTGCTAGCAAATAATTTTATTTGCTCACAATCGACAGTTTTGTTGTTTGCTTCTAAAAAAAATATTTAATGAACAAACTAAAGTAAAATAAATATTTGACTCTTTTTAGTCAAATGTTTGACTAAACGGACCGCACCTTTAAACGTGCGTCTGTGGGTTAACGTATAACTATTGACCAAATAGAAGAACAAAACAATAATATCACTATCATGATGATAATACAAATATTATTGTTATTATTAATAGTTTTTAAAATCGTCACTAAATCACTAAAGTAAAGACTCTATATTTTGTCTGGAAGACCCCTTCAAAACAATTACATATTTTAAGTTGCTACCGCAAGACATGTTGTCTACATCGTTTGAGTGTTTATAAATTTCTACGCCACCTGAAATTCCCTATGGAAAACTATTGTTCATTTAAAATATAATATGATACTGCGGGAAGATTGCAGACGTTTGCTATTTTCTGCTAAACAATTTAATCTTTCTATAGAAATGATGAACTCTATGAATCATATGGCAACGGCATAAACGTTTGTGTGGCATTTACCCTGTGGAATTTAATTAAAACTACACCTAAGGAAAAATGTTAGCTAAATGTATCGAATGGTTTTTGATTGCTGAATTTTGTTTAGGGGACTTTTATTTATTATATTGTGCAACAAAATCAATTTTAGTTTCGAAATAACAAGGTGCTGACAACGGACAGGGGGGGAAAAAAATTAAATATACGTATGTCGGTGTTTTGAAAATTCAAATCTGGCTTTTATTTTGTGGAGGGTTAAGAACCATCACCCATTTTGCACATTGTAAATCTTGTAATCCTTAAATTTATGGTATAAGATGTCCACAGCACTTGTATGTAAAACTCGAGACAAATTGTTATGGAACATTTTAACCCTCTAACTCATTGCTGTATATGTTTTTTGACCCCTCACTTGAAAAAGAAATGTCATAAAATTCTACTTGAAATTATTCAAATACACCAAAGCTTAAAATTCAACTTGAACGTCAGAAATAAGTCAAAACTTGAAATTTCTTTAAGGGTTAATTACGTACATATTCACAATTAATGCTAAAATAGCGCACAGCCCGGGTTTTTTGGGCCTAAGTTGTATTGAAACTATGCTTTACATACAATTTCACTATAATTTAATTCGAAAACGATGAAAGCGAATTCAGGTATGATGTAAGAAAGTATTTATTTATTACATTTGTCTTGTATCTCCAGGTAATTCTGTATCGTTATCAAACAATATCCACTACATTTCTGATATAAAAGAGTGAATACTCTTGCCTTTATAGCGTTTTCCAATAGGTGCACACGTCAGATGAAGTTGTGCATCATAGTTGTTCTAATTTTGCCCCACTGTAACTTTGATCATTCCCTTAATTAACAAAAATTTCAAGTCTATAAAGTCCGTAAACAAATAAGTTATGAAAAATAATAATGTTGCTCTTTAAGTTCCTTCCCTTTTCTATAGTCTACTTTAAGGCTCAATACATATTTAGAATGGCAGTGATGTTAACACTCTTTTTTAATTAAGAGAACATATTGTTAATTACATGAAATTCCTATGTAAAGTTTTAATCACGTCAAAATATATGTATATGTACGTTGTATGACTAAACAGCTTGAATATTTCTATGTGTGTATAAAAACCTAATTCAGTGTTTGTGTTTGCATGTTTCAACGCACAGATTTAATGACATTTTTCATTTTCTTTCTTCGAAATTAAATTTTAGTTTATTTTCACTTACTTCCAAAAGCAATTGAAGTAACACAAGCTTAAATCATAAAGCAACAGCAATTTAATGCATTTTAAACACGACTCTAATGGCTCTGAAGGGGAATTTAAAAATGTTCACTTTACTAGTGAGACAAATATAATTGGCTTTAATTAAAACTGAAATTTGAAAGGAAATTAAAGAGAAAAACAATTTAAGAACAATTTACTTATGCCACTTATAGTTAGTGAAAACTAAAAAGAAAGAAAGAGAGAGAGAGAGAGATAAAAACTTCATAAAATATAACAAACAAACGTTATAAGCGAATTTTTACTTTGGATAGAATGTTATCAAAAGATGGCGAAGACATTGTTATTAAGAGTCAACGTCATAAAATTGTACTGATTAATAAAGTACAGCAATATGCTCTTCGAGAGCGAGAGAGAGAGAGAGAGAGAACAATAACAAAAAGTCTACATTAGGCGCAAAAAGTGTATTGTTCAAAAATAATGGTTTTATTCAAGCCGTATTAAATCATGTTCATATATGACAATTCGAAATCATGAATTTTCGCCTTAGTGTCAGAAGCCAAACTCCATATAAAAAAATTAGTTTCGCCATTTTTACCACTTTTTTATAAGGACGTAACTCTGGGGTTATGCGTATTTTGATTTGAGAGAAAACATTTTCGTAATATATTGCATTAGGGATACAAATCCGAATGATTTTCTTTTTGAATCGAATTACACAGTAACCCGGCTGAATATATGTGCCTTTCTTTTTGTTTCACGACTTATGTCGGGCTTTTGGATTTTCTAAGACCGGTCTTGTATTTATTCCATCTACACATATTGGAAAAAAATATATATATATACGACATTACGATAAGAAAATGTCAAAAACATTTAGGAAATTTAATCGAAATATGGCTGGTTTACATAGTAGCCTGCTGCACGCAAGCTGTCAAGTAAGATCTGAATGACCCCGTTTTGACAAAACAACACCACTCGCCAGGTAAATAGCGTAAGACTAGGGAGCTAGATCCATCCCGTAGCCGTGAGATATCTTAAAATATCGTTGAAACGATTTTTCTTCAATTTATTATCTAAAAAAAAAAGCATTTAAAAGTTTGCCAAAAGAATTATTATAAAGAAAAATACAGGTTAAAAGTAATAAAGTCCACCTTATGGCAGATCAAATTGCAAACAAAAAAAATCAACCAAAACTAGCACACCAACCTAAAGGAGTTGTAAAGAATCTTACAACTACCTAGACACCTTAAAGATACCATTAGCTGAGAGTGCTTTTTTGCAACATTCATAGTGTATTTAAGAAGGTGAGTTTGTGTAGTCACATCTCTACTTACTGTTTTTTACAGTCTCAATATTTAACCAATCACTAAAAATATGCTGACATAATTGTTAAATTTTTAGGCAGTTTTTAATGACCCTAGATCTTGAAAGTGAATTTTTTTTATCAATTTTATTATTTAAGCAGCAAAAGAAGCTAATAAAAAATTATTACGATTATTTATTATTATGGAATTGAATGGAAATTATTCAAGCGTTGTAATTTCTTAATAAAGATAAAACGAATAAATAGAAGTCTGGCAGAATTAAATGATAATGTTACACATATAACGTCGCGACATTTATTGCTATGAATCAAAATCCTTTTTATTTATTTATCGATTAACTTTTCAAAAAAGAAAAAAAAATCAATAACAGATTTCTTTTTGAATACAAAATTTGTAATAAAATTGTTTTTGTATATAAAAAAGTTATCGATTATTAATTTCTGAAAAAAAATTTATCCGTATAAAAAAGTTATCGATTACTTTTTCCTATGCGAATGCCATCGATAAATTTTTCCGATATATACAAAAGTTATCAATAACTTTTTTCCATATATGCATGGATGCACGAAATGTACCGTTATTGCAAATTTTTATGTACAAAGTGATGGATAAATTTTCTATGCACAAAAGTTATCAATAACTGTAAATAAAAAAGATTTCCTATATGCCAAGTTATCGAGAACTTTTTTCTATATACGAAAATGATCGATAAATATTGTTTCATAAACTAACCGTATCGACAAAATATTATATGCACAAAATGTATCGATAACTTTTGTGTTTATCTTTTTTTTTGTATCCATCAAAGTTGATACGTTTTTTCTATATACAAAAATCAATAAAATGTTTCTATGTATCACAGTCAGCGACAATATCCTTTTATATATAAAATTTATCGATAAATTGTGTTCATGTACAAAGTGACCTATAAATTTTCTGCGCACCACAGTTATCAACTACGTTTTTCTGTACCTAGACATTATCGATAAGTTTTTTTTTTATATTAAAAATGTATCGACAAATATTTGTACCAAAAAGGCATCATTAACTTTTTGCTATGTACAGAAGTCATGTATACATCTTTTCTATATGCCGAAATTATCGATAACATGTGTTATATATACTTATAAATATATCGATAACTTGTGTGTATACAAAGTAATTGCTAACTATTTTTATATACACAAATTTATTAATTTTCCCTTTATTCAAAAGTTCTTGTTAACTTTTTTTTAGCAGTAAAGTTTGCTATAATATTTTTCTATAAAGAAAAGAAAACTAATGGGTAAATAGTTCTTTATACGAAAAGGTATCCAGAATCGACATTTATATATTAGAAAATTGTCGATACGTTTTTTCGTTAAAGCACACATCGCTGGCTTCTATCCACTTGAGTCACTTGTCTCTTTATGTCCCTTTATAATTATAAAAACTTTAACTTACAAACTCGCACCCCCAAACAACATTTAAAAGCAGTCATTACGCAAGTGTGTGCGTATAAGTAATTTAATACTCTGACGTATAAGCACCCCATGTTCGCTTATTGCGTATACGTGAAGGTGTGTGAGTAATTTATTTGTTGTTATTATTTGAAGATGAGTTCGTTTGAATAAATTTATTTACACGAGACAACTCTCATTTGTTTGGTAAATGTTGTCAGAAAAGCAAATAAAAATTTAAGGTGGCTGTTGGAATGTGTACAGAATTATAATTGATTTTCTTTTTATATTTTCAACGCAGGAACGTGTGTGCGTAAGTTAATGTTTTTAGCAGAGGTTATATTCCTTAATTTCACGCATTTTGAAGGAACAAAATTACTTTTATATTGTAAACAACTTTTTTTTTGCTATTTGTATGTGACGTTAGCTTTGTAGTAAGTTTTTTGTTAAGTAAATTTTTATAGCATGGCCTTAATGTTAGGAGAAAGGCATCATTGAATTTATTGGTATCTTAAACATTTTAATCAATACTTCGACAGTTAAGCACTCATTTGGCATTGACGTGAAGGAGTCCTATAAAGTTTAATACTCTGTTCAAATCTTAGTTTCATTTAACAAATATTTCTGCAATTACATGCAACTGATTTTTTAATAAATAGAAAAAACCGAAATAAAATTTGTCGATAACTTTGTACATAAAAAGTGCCGATAAATAATCTGGATAGAAATTAAGTTTTGAACAATATTTTCGTTTTTACAGAAACAAGCTTCAGGTTTTTTTACAGATAAAACTAAGGCCGTAATTTTATAAAACTCAACGTTAGAATTTATATTAAAAAACAAATTTCAAAAATTTGTTTGGCAAACAATAACAAATATTTAAAATCTGCCTTTGTTTTCCATACAAATTCTGACGTTGAATTCCATTTTTTTAATTAGCGCCTTAGTTTTAGTTTAAAAAAAGTGCCGAAAATATCGCAAGAATATCATTATGCATGCATAACCTAGACAAATTATCGATTACTTTAACTGACTACAATGAAAAAACTACCTATCTAATCTATTAATTGTTCAATATACAAAAATACCGATAACTTTTCCACATATAAGAACTTATAGATAACTTTTCTATATTTAAAATATAGAAACGCATTATGAGTACTCAAAGTAAGCTTAATCACAATGTTTCTGTATAAAAAGTGTATCGATAATTTTTTTCGATGCCCAAACTGAATCCCTTCACTATATTCTTGTGTACAGAAAAATAATCGATAACCGCACATATGAACGTTATATAGTTACTTTGTTGCATGTAGTTATCGAAACATTTTTTTTCTATACTGAAAAGGTATCGACAATTTTTGATGCATAAAAATTTATTGTTAAAACTTGACAAGGGATGACGGAAATTCGTTCCAAAAATCTACATCAAAATACCATGTCGGAATATCAAATCAAGAATCAACTTATTGTTAATCTTTTTATACGGAAACTTTTTTGTGTAAAGTTTAAAAGAAACAGAAGAAAAAGTTAACCTTAACTTTTTCTATACTTAAATCGATAACTATTATATAATATATCGATTACAAAATATTTATCGATAACTTGTGTATATTAAAAAAATTGTTTGTATCATCAACTGAGAAAATAAATATCGATAACAATAAATAACTATTGCAAGTAAATATTCCATCTCAGAAAAGAAACAAACAAAACGCAACTTGCGTTTTCTAACAAACAAACGATGAATAGTCAACAAAAAAGGAAAGAAATAAAATATGTTTATTCTATTCAAATTTCAAACACGCAAACAATTTTATTTTCTTTAATAGAATTATGAAAAGGAGCAATTATATAAACCGCAACCCTATAATTAATGAATTTCGCATTTATATGGTGAGTTAATAAATAAAGTGTGCATGACCATTAAAGCTGGCCAAAGAAATGAAACTATAATAAACATTTGTAAATGTATTCGAAAATTAAATGAAATTTTAGGGAAAATTCTAGAAACAAAACCATCGTATAATCTTAAAAACAAACGACTTTCGCGCTTACAAAAGCTGGAGAGAGGGAGAGAAAGAGAAAGAGAGAGAGTGGTTAACATTATTAGCACCTTTTTTGTTTAAACCTTAAAAAAAAATGTTATAAATAGAAATAAACAAAAAAATCTTACTCAAAAGTAAGTATTTCAACAGAGCTTTAAAAGAATTTAATGATATAAACTAGTAAAATTGATAAATAATAAACTAGGAATATTTTCATGTGCATTTTAAGGACACCATTTAATAACAAATCCAAAAGTCCTACCTTCCCACGCCAAATACCGGCAAAAAATGCAGTGAGAAAAGAGTTGTTCAAACCTAAGAAAATATTAGTGGTCATAAGCACTTAAATTAACGTATCGTTTCCGAAGATCTGAAGGCATGATCATTAATGATTAAAACTGGGTTTTAAATTTAACAATTCAATATTCAAACTATCCGTGCATTAACTACTTTTTTTGCATGTTTTTTTTTTGTTGGGCGCTTTCGCTAATTTGTCTTCTTTTAAATTTCTGTCGTTTGAATGAAACTTTTTTCATTTGCTTTTTTTTTTTTTTTTTTTTGTAAACAGTTTTGTGTTCATTTAATGACCATGACTTTGAATAACTTGTTGCATGTTGCCATCAAATATAAACTGTAGCAGCAACAACAATTAAAACTTGGGATGAATTGTTGAACTTGTTGGTTTAACATGACGTAACTCTGGTTACTTAACAACACAATAAATTCTACAGCTGTCCGGTGATGTGGTTTTTATTTATTTCTTTTTTTTTTCATCATAAAATACATTTGCTTCTGTTTAAATATGTTTTTGAGTTTATTTTTAAATTACATTAACAAGTTCACAACAGTGAATGACAAAAAAGAAAAAACTTGGCCCATGACTAAACAATATTTTTAACAAAAAGTAATTGGAAATCCCTCATAAAATGAAAATCGTTAAATTTATTATGACTATTTTTTTATAGCCCTCAAAATAATCTCCCTATTTAAATGCTTTACCCCAAGCTATGACAAGATTTTGCAGTGGCGATTTTGGGTATTGCTAAGAAATATCTTCTGCAGACACAATTGCTTAGAAAAGTTTACCCAGAAGTGGTTAATTGATGGAGGACAGAAACAAGTCATTAATGCAGAGGAATGCTATCGATATCTGATTCTTGACGGAAATTCGTTTCAAAAATCTACGCATCGATATCTTTTGATTTATCACACACTGTTTTTATTTTTTTTTTTTTGTTGTTGTTTTTGTTTGCCTAATCGCCTAATAAACTTGACCCTCTTTTTTCATTCATGTACATATTTCAAATTTACTTTTTCAGCCTACTTTAGCAAAAAAGAAACATACTATTTCTTTGTTATTTATCTAATTAAAGCCTTTAAGCAAACACTCACCCGTCGTGCCACTTTCTCGTCTATTAGCATCCGCAATATCATTTCCGTTTTCCGCTACCAAGACTGTTGTTAAACCTGCTGTTGGTTTTCCTCTGCCATTTTCAGTTTTAACAATTTCTACATTGTATTTCACCATTTTTTAGTTTGACACTGTTTGTTGTGCTGTTATGAAGGGTAGAATGAGAGTGTGAGTGAGTGAGAGAGCGCATGAGAGAGGTGGGAGATGATATTAATTTTGTTTAGGGATTTTTTTTATTGTTGTTCCTTTTGTGTTTACAACGATATACCGTTAGTTTCTGGCATTGCGTGACTTTGTTGTTGTAATGCTTGAGGCTTTTGTTCGTCTCTATTGTGGTAGTATTTATTTTGCTTTTGTGCGTAGCCAACTCTTAATTAGAGGTTATGACAACATTTAACTGTAACGAGAAGGGATAGAAAGAGTTTTAATTGTAATTATGATAATATACTGAATAATAAATTATGTATATTAATATGTATGTAGAATGAGAGAGATTTATGATATTTTTTTAGCAGATATTTTATTACTTTGTTATTAGAGAAGAGCAGAGTATAAAACTTCAAGTTTTTCTTATCTCTTCTGTGGCGACTTAAAAACGTATTTAATGTTCTTTAGTCTTTCTTTGGGTGTCTGATTTAGTAGGGTAATAAAATTATAACAAATTTAACTTTGTGTATTTGTCTTCAAAGCGTAAATAGGTTATTTTATTAATAAAATAAATTTAAAGGATTATTTTCGAAGGTTTGGTTGGTTGGTTTGAAAATGAAACAAAATTTAAAATTCAGTTTTCATACAAAAATATTCTTTAAAGGAAAGAAAATTGGTAGTGTGACGATTTGGCGGGTGGGGGAATATCTTTTTCTCCTGGATGCGTATTAAAAATCCCATTCAACAAAAAATGAACTCCGTTGCTGAGCACGATTTCTAGACTTAAAAAAGTTATCTTTACAGGTTTTCATGAGATTCATTCAAGGATAATTTGATGTAAGGCTAGGTCGTCTGGTGTTAAGTGGTGCACACCTCTCTCTTCTAGGCGAAGCCTTGCAGTCATTGGTGCAAGGAGGTAAAGTCCTCAGGCCAGTTTGGAGACAACGTTGGATCTGACCCTCTCGATATCTACATCAAATACGTATCTGCCAGTTCCGCCCTAAGACTCAGAGAGTCGGGCGAATTAAGGTGTGCACCATTATATGTAAGGTGAGTGGAAATATCTTGGGGGAGCAGAATGATTATTTGGCCCCTGTTATGGACTTCGACAAACCTTTTTTTGTTAAAATACTTAGCAGGGATAAGTGGAAGGTGAACTCCTTACGGATAGCTGCAAGGCAGACACAGAGACTGGAGCGAGTACATTTCCTGAGAATCTCAACCTCACTAAGCATACCCGACACCTGCACTATGTAACAGGCCGTACAACTAAAGAACTTCCAACGGAGGCGACGACTGTTGATATTTTTGTGATGCGATTGTGATGAAGTCGAGATGTGTACTGGCGTGTAGTCAATATGTGGCCCTACTTAAATGAAACCGTGTGAGGATTGTTTGCGTTCCAGGGCATGAGCGCGTTTGTGAACACGAAATGGCCGATCAATGTGCGAAGAACGGCTCGAACTTGGGCGTGGTAAATGTAAAACGGGTCTCCAATACCCCTGGCTGAACATAAGAAACGGCCCGCAGGTGTTTATCATAGACAACCTGCGGAAATGATCGCTTAATAAACAGCCCGCAGGTGGTCTACGATAAACACCTGCTGACTATCCACAATTTTTTGGCCCACAATCGAGAAGGAAAAAGGTCGAAAGGACGAAGGAACTACTGGCGCTCGGGAAAAGTTCGATATCGCTACTAGTTGGCATCATGACAGGCTACTGTATGATTGGACATATGTCGGAGCGTATGGGTATTTCTCGGGGTGAGAGTTGCAGCTGTTCTATGGATGCGACTACCCGGCTCTGCAAGAACGCAGGCTCAAATATTTGACCCAAAGATTTTTCCAGAAGCTACACTGTCTTATGGATGCGACCCTGACGAGCCTGGCGAATTTTGCGAGAATTTCCAGGTGGTTCATAAGGACTGGAGATCCTGGAGTTTTATAGGGAACTTTGGCGATAGATCGCCGGAGCATCATAAGGGGTCTAATGAGCTCCGAGTGAACTCGCTGCAAGCGAGCTGCTCACCTTAACTAACTTAACCTAGGTCTCCGGGTTGCAATTTTCAAACATGAATTAATTTATACAGTTGCATAAAATCTTCCCTGGGCACGAATTATACGGATACGGCGAAGCGGATTGATAGAGCTTGCATTACCTGCTTAGCAGGTCGATTAAATGACATCAGAGCTAATTATTTTAAATATAAGACACACTTATTCTGCACATAAAACTTGTATTAAAAATTAAATTTAACTAAATTACATTTTTTGATCGCTAATTATATTAGGCCGCAAAAAAGGATACTATTTTGCTGGCCATTATTTTATAAAACCCAACACCAGAAATTATATTAAAAACCAAATAAAAAAATTTATAGCAATTTTTTTAATTTATTTTTGGTTTCAAATTCTTTTATAAAAATTTCATCATCTTTTGTTTCACTTATGATTTATTTACATATTAATTTTTTTTTAATATGAGACGCTATTTTTTTGCTTTTTGTAAAAAAAAATAAACTTTATAGTTTCGTTTCTCGCCCACCTTTTTGCTTTGAACTGTAACTTTGAAAATTTACGAAAAAAAAAACTTATTTTTGTTTACATCAGTTTACATTTCACTATTTTGTTTTTGTTTTTCTTTTTCTTTCTATTTTTACAGAGCAACTGTATTTATTTGATCTTTAGCAGCACGTGTCTTTTTGACGCTCGATAGCGTCAAGTTAACAACAAAACGTTAAGCATGAATGGCGAACGTTTACTTCTCGCCATTTGTAAATACACAAATTGATAGAATTTTTATTGGGAAATATCAAGTATTTTAATTCAGTGAGAACTTGTCCTCTAATATCTGGTTGAAATAGTTGGCTTAAGGAATTTATTTTAATTGAAATTAAACAATCTTTTATTGTATTTATAAAAAAAATAAAATTTTTAACATGTGCTATAAAAGTTTTTACAACTGTTATAAAAAACTATACTCTCACTAAGAAATACGCATTGGGTTTTAAGTTTAACTGTTATAATATAAAAATAGCACAATATTGCAAAACATAACACTTGTATTTGGAGTAGTAGAGCGTTTCTATAATAGCCAACCTAAACTGTTATACAAGAAAAAATATAAGGAACATTTTTTTCGTTCCGAAAAAAAATGCCAAAAGAAAAGCCATCTCTTCCTGATATTTTTAAAAAATCTAAAATGTTTTCAAGCAAAAAACTTTATTTACGTAAAACAATACAAAAATTTGTTATATTCGCACTAGTGAAACGATTTCGCAGAGTAAAATTAAAAAAAACATCGATAAATCTAAGTATTTTTCTCCATTAGGAATGAACTCTGGTTTTAATTGACCAAGGGTGGAACTCAAAAGAAATGAACAAGAATAACTCGCGAAGGGTGGACGGGTCAATATCTACAGGAACTCCTAAGGCGTTGTATCATAAGATTCCGGTAGGGATGGACAATGCCGCCTCGTAAGAGGTGGAGAGGTTAATCTATGTAGGAATTCCGGTGTTTGTGGGCCAATGGAGAAATTCTGAATGGATGGAAAGGAATACCTAGCAAGAGGTGACCAAGTCAGGCTCCAAAAATACTCCTGAGGAAGTGGCTGAAACGGTAGCGCACACACATTGTTTAATTGGAATGCCACGTGAGACCGAAGGCATAGACAAATGTTAGCAATTAAAAGAGTCTTTGTCATAAGGAAGAAGTATAGGCTAGCGTTAGCACGAGACTCAATCAGAGTAAGGTAGTTAAAAACTACAAATCGGTTGTCCGAAATCGTAAAAATCGTGAAACGAACGGAGTCGAAAAAGGAACCCATAAAGTAAGCGGTCTATTACTTTCATATAATAAATTTTCTTAACTCAAATAATTCAACAAAATGTGTAATATTTCTACTAGTATAACAGATAGTTGTAACTGTTATAAACTGTTATACAGGCAAATTTTAGAAAACCATAAATGTATATGCATATTAATCTATAAATATTTTTAAGCTGTCATACACGCGTAGCAGTGGAAACACATGTTAAAATTATAAACAAAATAATGTGTTATATTACTAACATTAACATTTTTAAATTTATAAAGTTTGTATAAAAAAAAGCAAACTGTAATGTTTTGATCTGGCTTATCATTAATTTTAATTTGTTATTAATTAATTATATTATAAATTATAAATTGATACAACTTTAACTAACAGCTGACACATAAATACTTAAAGAAGTTCAAACTTTATTTTCCGTGTTCCTCCAACAAGGTTACATTTACGAATATGTATTAAACACATACCAGCTGATTTGTAATGTTTACGTTCACGTAAATGTAACTCTGTCTTTACTCTCGTTTCTTTGCCTCGTATACACAACCAAAATATTAACAACAAAATCTCAGTAAATAAATAAAACAACAAAATTGTAACAACAATTTGTATAAATGTAAATTAATGATAATTACAGTAAAATGCCATAACAATGAAAGCAAAAAAGAAATAAATAATAAAATAGTGTTGTATAGATGAGGAAAAACAGTGTTCTGTACAATAATAAAGTCAATATTAGAAAGAACAAAAAGCAACAACAATGAGAAACAATGGGGAGCAAAAAAGCAAAATTTACATAAATGAAAATTGGCCAGAGTTGCCAATTATAAATAATAAAATTAATCTCATATCTTTAGAGCAAAAAAGACTAGGGTAAATCATAAATATGGCATAGGCTAATGGCGTGTTCCATTCTGATAAAAATTCTACATAAATCTAAGTCAATAAGGAAAAACTTTTTTGCAGGAGAGCAATTTTAAACTTTAAAGTTAATTTTTTTAAGATCTTAATACTAACGAAATTGTAAATTGAGTTAAGTTATTGTTCCATATAAAAAGATAAGCAGAAATTCATTTCAGTATAACTTCTCAGAAAAAAGCTAAATAAGTAAAATTATGCTGAGAAGTACCTGTGAACGGGGAAATCACAAGCGAGCTATTAACTCGTTTTCCGCTTAAGTCCACTTAACCATTACTTTCTTGTTTCCACAGATATGTTGTCACATCTGAATGCTTGTGTTGCTTTCTAAACAATATGCAACATTTATGTAAAACAGCGCGTTCTTTTCTAAATATGTTGCACAAAAAACTGGCGAATAACTTTTCGTGCACCCAACATAAAGTTCAGGGTGAAATACTACTCTTTTTTACAACTGTATTAACTACATTGTTTATACAAACAAGAGTTGTCAAGAGGTGTCAAGTGTTTATTTTTGTGTTGCAATATGATTTAATTATATTTGATCCATTGTAATCGTAAAAAAATGCCTCACTTTGTGAGGGTTTGGGCAATCTGAAAAATGTATTACATATTTATAGGGCAACATTTTTTATCAGAAAGTAAAATGCCATAAAATACTACTAGGCCGTAAGCTGTGGCTTAAGTGGTTAGCGCGCTGGCGGTTCAGCTTTCGATGACTGTGGTTGCCTGGGGTCGTATCCTAGCCGCTGCCAATAAATGACATCAATTTTTCTGAGGTGTCCTAACTTCTAATCATACTAGTATATATCGCAGCGCCCTCCTTCGTCAGTATCACTCTATAGCACTAAATCGTGGGCGAAGTGATTAATAAAATGGCTATAGTAACTTCAAGTAATGCACCTACATAACACTAGAGGCGCTGCACACTATTCTAAAACTAAACATAAAGCGCAATTTCATAGTTGTAAACACTTAAGATTTTCTTATCCCTCTACTTCACTAACCTGTCATCATTAATGTAACCCTTTCCCTAGAAAATAACACAAGAAAATAACACAAGTGTTCAAAGCTGGGACGGTCTACCGTTCGCCGCTTTGCCGCTCAGAAATTCCGCAAATGGCGTGGCCATTTTAATAGTGTTTCATATGCTATAAATATTATGCCCCTCGCCGTTGTGGCGTGGCCTTGGCCCTATTGGCGACTTTGTATTTCTGTACCTATATTATACCGATTAAAGTTCTTCCATGACCATTGGGCAGAAAATTTGCATTAACCTCGGAAGGCAGAGTTTGACGCATCACAGCCGTAAACGAGAGTGAAAGAAAACTTTCTGCTGAAGATTGTTAATTTGAAGCGTTGAGAAAGTGAAGACGATCTTCTTCAAATGGGTCTTAATCGGCCGTAAGATACTGACATACGATACAGCCTTGTTCACGCATCAGTTATTTCGAATCCGTATAATTTCTCCCAGATTGTGTGATTTAACACCGTTGTTGGACTTTTTTGAAGTTTAAGGTTCATGTCGAAAAGCTCAAGACTGTCCAAATCTTGTTTCCTTTTTTTTATTTATTATTTATTATGTTGGCAACTCTTTGCCGGTTCAAAACTATGCAAATCAATATTAAGTAACAACATGGTGTTAACACAAGATACAAAAATTTCAGACCTCAATCTAGATTAAGAAATCATGGAAATAATAAAATGCAACAATTCTTCTTGAAAGTATTTCTGTATTTTATGCAAAACTAATTTTTTTATCACAGGCTCAATTGTTTCACAATCTTAATTTGCAAACAGCAATTGTTGTTATGCAAATACAATCATTTTAAAGGCGAACGAATGTTTCGCATTTTTTCTTCTGTATGATCGGAAAAAGTTTAAAATTTTCAAAAGTCTTGCTAAATTAAAAATGTTGTTGTATATTTTTAAACTAAATAGTTAATTATGCCATAAGCTCTACTTTGAAATACGAATGAAAATTGTGTGATTTTATTGAAAAATTGTTGGTTATGGCGAATTAAAATAATTTTTTTCATTAAAAAACTCATTGAATTGAACGATACAAAGTAATAAATTTTAGTGATGTCGTCTATTGACTTAATTAATTAATTTATTTGCAGTAATTTACTGTTTTTATATAGCGAAATTTTTCAATGGTTTGGATTTTTATTCAAAGGAAAAATTCACAGAACTTTTTTCAAAGTCAAAGGGATTCATAATTGAATCAATAAATAAATGTTTTGTTTTAATTTTTTAAAGATACGACCATGTTCCCACACGCGCAAATTGCGATTGTGATTTCAACTTGCATGTGAGGTGTTCTGTGACTCGCATTCGCAAGAGTATACTGAAGTTTAAATACAGCAGTTCACTTCACTATACTCTTGCGACTTGAACTCGCCAAAACTCTTGCGAATGCGAGTTACAGAACACCTCACATGCGAGTTGAAATCACAATCGCAAATTGCGAGTGTCGGAACATGGCCGATAGTTTCATGCAAAAAATTACAATTAAAACGTCATAACTGATCCGTGCGTATCCAGGATGTGTATTTTTTTAAGTTTTAAATGAGTTAGTTTACACAAACAACCTAGTTGTCCAATTCACCGGTCCTTAAAATGGGGTAAATTGCTCTCCAAGTTCGCCTATAACTATATGATGTTGGGTATGTGAATTAGACACAACTCGTACATATTGAGCACAGAGAATAGCTCACGCTTTGACCATCGGTATCTTTAAACTAATTAGAAACCTATTACTCTGTCAGGCCCATAAGCCCCACCAAACATCACATTTATAAATACATCATTTTGGCGAACAAGAGCTCCGTGCCACCGGAAAATGGTATATTCTACGATTTCTGTGCAAGTGCTCGAATAGTAAAACTGCTCTAAATTTTGGCTCTATAAACACTGGGTAATGTCACACAGAACGGATTTAATGCAAAGTTTTGTTACTACGATTGGCTTTAATTATTAATGTTGGGGCGATAATGAAGCAGAGCGCTTTCTTTGGCTTAGCGCCAGATTTGCTAACTTTTATGGTTAACCCCTGTTCATTGGACCATGTCTCAGTTGTCATGAAAGCCTGTCTCATGCAACCTTTAATGGCTCCTACGAACTCACCACCAACCATAAGTTGCAGATCGCATATGCAATCGTACGAAAGCCTTTTAAGTCGAATTTCCAAACAAGGCCAACAACGGTGTTGTTCCACAAAACAGTTGACAAAACTCCCCACTAAAGGCAACGCCTGACTAACCTACCACGGATGTTGACACACTTATTTCTGAGATTTACAGCCCTAGACCGAAGCATAGCGTGGATCCATCTTATAGCAATGGGGCAACCTTACGCTCAGAAAGAGTATTTGTCACCTTCACAAAAGATATCCTGTCAAAGGCATTCGAGTGATTGTTTCAAAAGTGTGAAAGCCAATTCTTACATTATCATTAAATAAGGAAGTTTTATAGTTTCTGACCTTATGAATCAAACCCCCCCAGCTATATTCCTGCGTTCATCGTACTTTCATTATAAGAAAAGCTTTATTACTTGAATTATTTTGATATTAATAGCAACAACTTATTACACTAGTGGTATTCAATATTTGAAGCAAATGCTCTTGCAAAAGTGCAAATGCAAAATATAAAATCCAACATCAAATTAATAGCGGAAATCACTCTTCGTTGCACATCTGCAATTTTTGCACACTTGGTATGATTTTCTGTCACAAAGCGTGAGTGTCTTTTTTAAGCGTTTAGCAAATTTATTAGAGAGTTGCATAAAGTAACATTGCCGCATGCAATAAGCTTAGCCGCAGTCAGTATGTAAACGCTAACGCCGCCTCTAAAATGTTTACGCAAAGAAAGTATTTGGTGTGTGCGTAAACTTTCTAAAAACTTTTATAAATTAATGGAGTTTGGTGTGATATTTTAATTCTTACTATTTTAGCAAAAATAATTTTAACAGTCTTAGCTTCATTTTTAAATCTTCACAGGCAGTTATTGAGACGGTTCTACCGCCGTAAAACTTTGTAAGCACAGGTGTGTAGTTGCTTTGATTTTAAAAATAAAATCAAATACACAGCTGTTTTAGCATTGCAAATTACCAATCTGCAATGATTTTCGCCATAGTATATTTGCTCAAGTGTAGCAAATATTAGTTTCATATATTTTGTTGTTATGGTTTTGCAAAATGTAGCATATTTTCTAGACTTGCTACATTCGCAAGGGTTGTTTGCAACCAAGAGTGAGTTCCTCTATTATTAAATTTCATAAAAAAGCTATGAAATTTTAGATTCGTACTTTTGCAAAATCACTTGTATCAAGCACTGAATACCGCTATTGAAATCGATGTATGGTATTATTTCACAACGTAATTTTTATATTCGAATTCGATATCGAAACAAAAATTTTAAAAATAAAATAACAAACAAAAAAATGCCTAATTATTGTAAAAAAGTTTAAAAAACGGAATGTGCATTTAATTGTTATTTTAATTGGCAAGAAAATTGGGTAGCGGAACAAAGTTTATGACACAGACAATATGAGAGATATATTTTTTTTTATTTACAAATACCGATGACATATTCGGTTGCTTGATATAAATTTGTTATAACAACAAGATGTTTGTTGAATTGCTTTGCCTATTTCTGTTTTAAGACAAACCAAAATATGAAATAATTTAATTTTTTATTTATTTAATGCTGTTAATTAACAGCAATTGTATTCACATTCTTTCACTCTATAATTAAGCCTGCAGTTAATGACTTGAGAACAATAAAATGCAATTAAATGGATTTTTTCAATAACATTTAATTTCTTATTAAACAAATGTGTACCAAAAATTACTTTTTTAAGAATAATAAACTTGAAAAAAGTGTATTTAACACTTAAACAATTAATTTTGTTTATTTTCGCGCGCTCTTTTTAATTGTAAACAAACTACCGTTAGTGTTTTCTAAACAGCATGAAAAACGTTTGTTAAATTTTGACTGGCAACTTCACACTTGATTGTTGTTGTTATTTGGGGTATTTTTTTTGCCATTTTATTTGAGTTAAAAAGTACCAAACTATTAAAATCATAAAAATAAGTCATAACAGAACAGAAAGATAAGAAGAAAAGTAGCCTTTTTTCAAGATCCGCCTTTCGTATATTAAAATGCACTCCTAACCTTTAATAGCCTCCACCAAATCCATTACTTCAAAAGTGTGGTTAAATACGAAAATCAATTACGTGCATTTAACCAAAACACCAAAACAAAAAGTAAGAACTGTAACGCGGGCTAGGAGTTGTTTATTAACCTAGAACTGTGTGCCTCCGCCGACTTTAAATCTCATACAGGGTGATCAGATGGTAATAATAGTCTTATATTTTTATAATTTGGAAGCTGTCGAAGTTGCCAATGCCATTGGCCGTCAGCTGGCAGGCACAACGGTATGGCTTTCCTTAACTGAGTGAACTGTCAGAATTTTTGAGTTACACCTCCTCGTGGTGGCGGCCGGTATTGGGTTCATGTCTCTGCTAGGAGTCTGGCTAAATAAGTCAAGCAGAGAGAAGTAAACATAGGGATTAGGGATTATAAAGAATCCCTAATCGGACACCAGGCGATTTAGTTTTAATATAGACCTACCATATGAAGCTCTGCGTAGTTGGACATTTTTTTCGCCTTTACTCGTGAGAATTATATGAATGAAGTCCGGTAATAATTGTCCAAGGACATAATCCGGAAGAGATGAACAGGAATGCCTCTCAAGGGGCATTGGACCGTGATATTCCAATAGCGATATAAAATAAAGCCTCGCAAGAGGTGGAGAGGTTACTCTCTATAGGAACTCTGGTGTTTATTGGCCAATGGACGAATTTTAAAGAGATGTAAAGAAAGCGCCGCAAGGGGTAGACGGGTCAGTCTCCAAAGATACTCCTGAGGAAGAGGCTGAGACATTCGCGGACATTTTGCGCGAACTCCCAGCACTGGCTAGCATATGACTTAGGACTACGACCAGACACTTGTTAAATGTAAATGCCATGGGCATCTACAACTTAGACAAATATTAGCAATTACAAGAGACTCCGTGATGAGAACGAAGGCCGACAGTTATCAGTCGACGGTCTGAAATCACTGCAGTCAAGAGGCTAGTGTTAGCATGAGACTAAATGAAAGTAAGGTAGCCGTATATTAAAAATCGATTGCCTTACATTAATTCGAGTAAAGAAGAGGGTCTTAAAGGGACCCTACATGAATTAAATACCAATGCCATCTAGCTGTCAAAATATTTAATTAGGTTTGCCACCGCATCGTTTTACGCCTGCGGAACGTGTGGAAATAATAAAAAAAATATCGAAATTTCGGATCAGTTTTAAATACGGAATGTGAATTTCGTCGTGAGGTTTGTAAGCATCATAGCTCTACAATTGTCCATTCGGCGCCAATCATTAGACGAGTCAAACAGGCTTATTTTGCTGTTGGATTTGGCACTACATCCGTATTGACGCAAGAATCGAAGCCGGATGATCATATACAACGCCATGAGTTCGCTAATTGCGCACTGGAAATGTTGGCGGGAGATTCGGGTTTTGGCCAAAAAATCTTTTTAAAGAATCATCTTGATATCTTACAACATTTTTACTTTATCTGGTCACCATAAATTTGACCAGCCACGCTAAGGAAATTTTTTAGCTCTGTGACAATATTTTAAGACTTTGGCCGAAAACAAAACAATAAATATAAAAACAAATACAATTGCCATTAAGATCATGAGTGTATAGCAGAGAAACTGAATCAACTACTGATTCAGATTCTGAAAATAAGTCTGAAGAGTTTTGTACAACATCTAAAGATATTTTTAAAAAAATCTAAAAAAAATTAAAATAGTAAATAAAGTGAAAGAAACTAATATAAACGGCGCCACCAAAGACATTAGCTGCTTTCGATTGGGCTCTTTTTTTGATTCCTAAACAACATGTGCTTACGATTTGTCGTCAGCTGGGGTCAATAATTCAGAAACGTGCAGTAGTGGTTGCCGCGTTTGCTTGCAGATATTTTTCATGTGTTTCTTGATTTGATATTCCGACAGGGTGATTTGATGTAAATTTTTTATACGAATTTCCATCATTACTTGTCAAGTTGATCGATTTTCGCACTCGGTTTTCGTTCCACTCAGAATCAACATGACAAGGGATGACAGTGTTTGTACGAGTTTTGTTGCCGATTCACAATCGCAGATAATGATCTTTTCTAAAACTAGCAAAGGATGTTTCACCTTTGGGATACGAGTAGGGTTTTTCTTTTACCGGACTTTTTTATTTCCCGGGAAATTGAAAAATTGATGGAAATTTCCCGCGATCACGGGAATTCCGGCACCAAAGAAATAAATAAAATTAGTATAGATGTATTTTTTTTAAAATAAGTTCATTTTTTTTATAGAAATGATAAATTAGCTATTTCCTCGCCGTACCTAGCGCTTTCAAAAGCGGTTTAGCTGGGAAAGATCGCACTGTAGATCTCTCAAAGAAATCTTTTGTTCTAAAATTTGCGCATATTCAGTGAGTTTAAAGACTCCTTTGTCAAGTTTTTATGAAAAAAGATATAAGCAGCGGTTAGTAAAATTTTCCGAAAAGTAAAAAAGATGAAGTCTGCGGATGGTTTCTGAGACCGCCCTAGCATACGTTCGACTTTTAGTTGTTTTTTATCTTTATTATTTATCCACGTCTCTATTTGCCATTCCCAAATTTTTTATCAACGAAGCATAAAATAAGGCCATTAACATACATATTTTAATGATATTTTGTCGCTTCCATTTGATATCTATCTGTTGGCATTTAATTCATACAAAATTTTTATATTTTACAATTTATTTTTAGAAATATGTTGTTCGGTCGCAATGTACATACACACACACACACACAGAGCACAGATTTTATGTCTTGTTTTTATTTTATTTTTTTCCTCGATTTAAATTTGTTTGCTAGAGACTTTTCAATGCGAATGTTAAGAATTTTTAAAGCAAATAGAATTAACAGAATTTTCACTTGACTTTCATTTTTATTTTATTAAAGTAAGTTTTGGTTTGGCAGAGAAATAAACTAAATGAGTTTATTAGAATGACAAAATTAAAAAATATATGCTAGCAGCAAGGCAAATTTATAACCGGTGGACTCAAGGGCGAATTCAAAGCATCTTCGGCTCAGTGTGGATGTCGAAAAACTCCATATAAAAATTAGTGCCGAAAATGGCCAACAATTTTTTTAATATGGAATTTGACATTCAATCATTTTAAAATAAGTCTTCAGTTGTGCTGGTGAGGTTACCTGTTATAATTCGTCTTGTGCTGGGTGTAAACTTATATATATTGTTCTTATTAACATTTGAAAATAAGTTGTTTGAACACAATGTTCTAATTCCTAAAACCATTTTAAAAATACCTTCTCCACAAACAAGTTTTAGAAACTTAAAGTTTTGTGTTGGATAATTTTATTTAACACCAGCAAAATTCAACAAAACCTTTATGCAACTCAATCCCAGAATTCCCAAAATGTTTTTTTTTAATTCCCTTACGGGGGAAATATAAGAAATTTTCTTCGCCATTACTTAGAACTGAAATATATATTATCTGCTTTACTGAAAACTAATCACTATTTAAGAAATTCAATTTAAGCCAAAAAAAATAGATTTCACATAATTTAACCCGCCAAATTCCACATTATTTTATCACAATCCCAGAATTCTCAAAAAATTTCAACCGGGAAAAATTCCGCAAATTTAAACAACTAAATTTTAGTTTAAAAACTGTAACGCAAAGTTATGACAAAGTTCTAAGAATTCAGCGATAATTCCCAATCCTTTAATTCCCAAAAACAAATATTTAAATATACCGCGTTTATTAAATAAAGTTTGGTTAAGAACTAATTCAATTAATTAAATATTATCAAAATTTTGTTTAATAGCGTAGTTTTGTTCTAAAACGTATTATGGGAGTGGATTATACAAAAATGCGAATTTTGGGATTTTGCCAAAATAAAGATATTTTAACACCAAATCCAATATTGCCAATGTGTTTTTTTAATAACTTCACTGCAAATAGGGCAATAATTATAAAAAATTATTTTCGTAAAAATTGTACAATTTTTTTTATAGTCAGAATTTTTTGTGTAAAAATTCAGAGAACTTTTTTTTGTGCGCAATTTATTGGAATATAAAAAAATAACTTTTAACTAAAAAATTTTACAATTAATTTTAACTTCACCAAAGAAAGTGCTTATCAAACTGCTAAGTTTACTTTAATTGTTTTGAAATAGAAATTCCAGAATATTAATTTTAAGTTCTAACAAAAAGCCTCATGTAAAAAAATTTAAAAATAACGTTGAGTTTTAAAAATAATTTTTTAAGAGTAACTGATACGTGAAATTTTGAATTCAAAGCAAATTAAAGTCATATTCAAGTAACTGGCAGTGTATTTGATTTATATTATTTAGAGCTAACTTACATTTTTTTTTTTTAGTAAACAAGGAAACATTTCAAAAGATTGCCAACGCCCGGCATTGCATTTTTCAGCTGAAAACTTTTGAGCCACAACAAATGAAACAGACTTTAAACAAACAAAATTTGCTCAAATTACTTCCACTTTAATATTTACATTATATTAAGTACATGTGTCATTTTGGGTATCTCTCTCTCTGTCTATCGGTAGCTTTTTCATGTATAAACAAGTTTTCCATCTGAAATACCAGTACTAGTAGTTGTTTATATTTCGGCTTTTCGGCTAAGAATTATGTTTATCTTAAATTTTGTCGGTCAATCGATTTTTTTTTTTTGTCTTAAGAAAATAATTTTTTGTCTTTATGTTTTTGGTTGTTGTTGTAGTTGTTGTTGCACAATTGCAAAATTTATTTTATAATTGATTTATAGAAGAGAATGTGGCAGTTATTAATTAATTATGAATTTATCAGATTCGCTTCACTTTATAAAATTTACAATTGGCAGCAATTGTTTTAACCCTCAAACAAAAAACTTAGTTTAGTGGGTCATTTAAAATCCTAAATAATAAAATTTCCCGCAATAAGGTCTAGAATAAATGGCAAGAGCCAGTACATGTACTAGTTTCGCATTAAAACACATGACGTTTATTTGAAATTGTCAACTTTGTAAATAAAGGGCCTTCCAATCGGTCGATGTTGACGGTCTGCGGTTGCCATGTTGTTTTGGCGACATCTATCAAGCAGGTTCATTCATTTGAGTTCATTTTAGATAATCCGTTGGAGTATAGGATACAGTTAGCAAAATATTCCAAGCCATAAATACATGTTGGATAAAATTAACCAAGGAAGAGTTAATCTAGAGCTAGTAGTGAACAACTTTCACCTATAAAAGTTATTGAAACACTTTTTAGTCGCATTCATATTAAAATTCATGCTTCAATGTCTTATGTAAATGTCTAATATTAATGTGTGTGTGTGTAAGTGTGTTCTTATAATGTACGTGTATTTGTTTAAAAAGAATGTGCTAATTATAAGAAACACGTTTTTAGTTGGAACAAGAAAACGTCATTTGCTTTTAGTTTGATTTTGATAATAAAAAGATCATCTCATGTACTTTAATGATTATTTTTCATTTCAATTTATTTGCAATTTTTATTTATAATTAATTTTGACATTTATTGGTTTACAAGTGTTAGAAAATATATTAGAACTAATAATAAATTGTATAATAAGTTTCTTTTTTTCTCTATCTCAAGCAGTTTCAAATGAATTCAATGGGAATGATATTTATAGGAGGGCACGTTTGAAATACATTTTTCATGTTCGATTAATAAACATAAATGTTTGGAAAATAAATCATTAATAATCACATCTAGTCTACATTTCGATACGAATTGAAATTTTCAACTTTGATATTTTGCATTTCGTTTTAATTGAAATTTTTACGATTGTGAGTATTCTGCATGGCGAGTGTAGGTACGTTCTTGTAGGTTGTTAATTACGTGGCGGAGAGTTTTTCGATTTTGGTTTGTTTAGCTTTAAAAAATTAAAGGTTCATTAATGATCCTAATAATTTTTTTTAAATTTTTTTTTATTTTTTTTCTTTTTGTGCTGAAGTATGAAAGTTTTATTTATTTTCCTGCAGGTCGAAAACGTTGTTCTTCTCTTCTAACCATAACGCCGCTGCTATCGATTCCACATCTCTTTGAACTCAAGACAAAATGATAAAATGATATAAAAAAACTTAGTATATCACCTCCGGCGCCACCGAATTTTTGCACACTGTAAGAGTTTTACCACAAATATCTCTTAATTATGTTCTGGGTTTTTTTGCCTTTCCGTACTTAACTGATGTGTTTTTTTAACTAAAGTTCCCACAATATTTAACTCTTTTTTAATTTCACTTTTTATTAAAATGTTTTAAATTGCTTTTTTGTTCCTAATTCACACGTTCCACAGCGAAACCGAGAAACCGAAAGTTCTTTCGATTCAGTTTTGTTTTTGGAATAAATTTTTTCGATTCCTGCGTAGCTCAATGCAGAAACGTAATCAAAAAGCAGAATAGGGACGATTAATAAAAACTGGGAAAAGGGATAGAAAAAAGGCAAATTTTCAATACCACAAACATTTTACTATAAAAAATCAGTATCAGAAAACAACCAATTACAATAAGTTGTTATGTTTTTTTTCTTTTATAAGTTTGCGTAAGTAAAAATTTTGTAATTCGTTAAAAATTCATCCATCAAAAAGTCCAAATGTCACTAAAAATTAAATGCAAAAAGTAAATGAAAAAAAAATTAACCAAAAAAAATACAAAATTCTCCAAAAAAATCTAAATTTCACCAACGATTCGAAAAAAGTCGAAAGTTTTTCCAAAATTATAATTAAAAAAATATTTAAAAAAAAAATAAATTGACCCCGAAATATTCCGAAAAATCAAAATTTCGCCAACAATTCAAAAAAAATTTTAGGTTTACTAAAAGTCAAAAATTCACCATAAAGTCCAAAGTTCACTAAAAACTATAATATAAAATATATTTAAAAAAAAATTAACTGGCCAAAAAATTAAAATTTCACTAACAATTCGAAAAAAATTTTATATTTACTAAAATGCGCCAAAAAGTCTAAAGTTTAGCTAAAAATTATAAAAAAAAAATCCACCAAAAAATGTAAAATTGCTCTAAAAAATCTAAATTTCACCAACAATTGGGAAAAAATTTTATCTTAAGTAAAAATCAAAAATGCGCCAAAAGGTACATTAAAAGTTAAAATTTAAAAAGTATATAAAAAAAAGTAAAATGACAAAAAAAGAAAAGAACGAATTTTCAAAAAAAAAACAAAATTTCACCAACAATTCGAAAAAAAAAATCATTTCACTACAAAATCTAAAATTCACCAAAAATTCGAAGACACAAAAACTTGAAACTTGGCCACAAAATTTTAAATGCATAAAAAAAAACAAAAAATTTCGCCAACGGAAAAAAACACTCGAATTCCCAACATTAAAAATTCATCCAAAAAATTTAAAAACTCACGACATAATCCCAATTACCACCAAATCAGAAATAATCATTAGAAAATTTAATAGTCCAAAAAATATTTAACAAGCAAAAATCGAAATTTTGCTGAATAATTCAAAATTTAGTTTTTAATAAAAACAACGCCGATTTTAAGACCAAAACGAATTTTTGTGCCAAATATGAGTTATTTAAATTTATGCTAATTTGTTTATATAAAATGGTGTTTTTAGAACAAAAATGTTTACAACAAAATTACAAATTAATATATTTTTTAGAACAAAATTGAATATTTGTACAGAAATTTAGAAATATTTAATTTTTTATGCAAAATTTGTTGTTGTATTTTTAGTACAAAAATGTATTTTTAAAGACACAAATGCTTAGGGAACAAACAATTAATTAAGTAAGAGATATATTTTTACTGCAAATATGTTACTTTCAGTACAAAAGCGTATTTTTAGTACAAAAATTTGTTTTTAGTACAAAAATTAGTGTCTAGTGAATTAATAATAGGCAGAACTACGGGCGAATTCAAAGCATTTCCGGCTTCTTTGCGAATGTCAAATTCCATATTAAAAAAGGAGCCGAAAACGGCCCAACATTTGCTGGTGAGTTTACCTGTTTAGTTTACCCTGGTCTTCTTATAAAAATTAAATTTTTTATAGAGCAACATATTCAAGATTAGAAATAATTTTTTAGAACAAAAATAGAAACATGTGTCCATAAGGTAAACAATTCATTTTTAATACAAAAATAAGTTTTTTGAAAAAAAAAATAATTTTTAGTACACTATTACTAACATTAGTTTTTAGTACAAACATTTCTTTTTAGTACAAATATTTTTTTAGTACACAAATTCATGTTTAATACAAAGATAAAAAGTTTTTTTTTACTATCGAGATTTATTTTTAGCACAAAACTTTGTTTTTAGTACAAAAAAAATATTTTTTAAAAATTAATTTTTGGTACAAAAACATAAAATTTTATTTTTAGTTAAAAAAATGTATGTTTGGTACAAAAATTTATTTCTTAGTACAAAAAAAAATAATTTTTTTGCAAAACAATTTTATATTAGTACAAGAAGTTATTTTTAGTATAAAAGTTAAAGGGACATACCTGTAATTTTAGTACAAACAGTTTCTCATTAGTGTTCAGCAGAAAAAACTGTTTAGTACTTAAGTTACTTTCTAATTAGTACCAATATATGTTGTAAATAAAAAAAATTAGTTAGTTTTCGTATAGAAAGTCCTTTTTTAGTATACAACTTTAAAGTATTCAAAATATTTAGTACAATTTTGATGTGAAAACAAAAATATAAACACAAATTCTATTCACATTAAATATTTAGTTTTAAAGTCAATTTGAATTTAAAATTAATGTTTGAAGCATTTTTCCCCCCACCTGCTCTTTAACAGAGGGTGGTATATTTTAGTACAAGTGCCTCTTTCGAGTTTTTCAAATGAACCAACCAACCCATTGCCCTTTTCCCTTTGCTTAATTGCCTTTTAATATCATTCGTTTTCATGATAATTACGTTAAGACAGCATACGTCAAGTTGCCAGCTTTAGATAACAAAACTCTATTGAGATCTTCGCAATAGAAGTTTAATAGTATCTCCAGGGAATTGCGAAAATAAGAACGTAAGAACGTTTTGCTTAATTAAGTGAAAATCTAAGGATTTCTAGCAACATGAAGTATGACACGTTTCTTAATGCAAAATTTGCTGATATGACAAAAATTAATGAATTTGGTAAACGCTTCTTTTCTCTAGCTTATTTAGGAATATTTTAATTAATATTTGCATATTGATTGCTATTGAAATATCGGTACTATTGTGAATGTAATTCACAAATGCACAGTGTAACGAGGTAAGAACAACAGGTAAAGAAAAGGTATAAAATAGATTCTGATTGGAGTTGCTCCACACCTTACCAAGGGGGAGTGGGAGCGTTGGTGGACGCGTTGTATTCATCCGGTGCTGAGAGCACTTTGGGTTGAGGTCGTAGTGGCAGGTACCCACATTAATATGCAGCATATCTGCAACCATGATGACGACCAACCCCGCGACGAAATTCACGTTGCGTTATACTTATTTGGTATATACAATGGTAACTTGGACAGCTTCTTAAATATAACAAATTGAAACACTATCATTACTATCAAGCCACCCTGTACTATTTAGAACTGCTGACATTTTATTTACAGAGACTTCCTGAGTCTCAAAATAAAACTTGTTTCGTTCCAAATGTGTTACTATAAAATGGATCAAGACAAATCACTTTATTATTCATAACCATTTTTCTATATTTGTGTGTATTACATGAGTATGGATTTTCCTTAAGCTTTTCTACAGTGGTGGTCAAAACATTTGCAACTGAAGTCCTGTTACTTGCTAGTGCAAATTTTTTAAGCAAAATAAAATCAAATAAAATGTTGGTTCTTAAAACTTGCATCTTTAGTTCTAAATGTTTTGACATCTACTGTAACTGATAGTGATACGTTTAAGTGTGTTTCATAAAATTAAAACTCTTAGGATGATTAGTGTCTCAAATAATTCAATAGGCATCTAATTATTTTAATTAATCAACTTCATTTTCGGCCAGATTTTATTTATAACAAAATTACTGTTTCGTAATTAATATTTGGTAAAAGAAAAAACTATGGAATTCTGTTGATGATGGGAAAAAGATTTAAATAACTCGAACTTGGCTTTGGGCGCATAAGCTACGATCAGCGTGGAAAGAAACAGATCATAGATTTTACCCATTAAACTTGGGCATGTTTTTACATAGCGCCACTACAACATGACTCAATATATTTCTGCTTCATTATCGATCACAGTGATATGTTTACTAGCTACATACATACATAGATGTATTTAAGGCCCTAACAGAGGAATTTCTTTTTGGCGCTCCTTTATACATTTTGATGGATTGCCATCATGGTGAGAAAATCCCTTTGTGATAAATATTTAGATTGTAAATATAGTTGGCTTCCAATTTATGGAAAAGGTTTTCTAGTCTGTGCAGAGATTTTATATCGGAAGTCAGAGATCAGAGACTAAGCAGAAACCCCAGGCATCACTATCAGCGACATAGATTTTAGGTGAAGGAGTTCTTGGGTCAGTGTGGTTTAAGTCGAAATCCCAGATAGAAAGTAGAACGTACTGCAGTTTAAGTGCGAAGTGGGGTCTAAATTATTGGTACTGTCAAACTTGTATAAGATTTTTTACCTTTTCATTTAATAAGACTCAAAATACGCAGGGGAAATTTTATAAGGTGACACTTTTGTAAATTAAAAATTTTTAAACATTTGTTTTTTTTTCCTCACAAAAAATATTATTTTATTATCCCAATAGCATGATCCGAGTTCCCTTTATTAAACGGTTGTTTTTATTCCACTTGAATTCGTCACAGTTTGACAGAATTTGACAGTTTGAGAGAAATCCTAACCTGTTTTGAAAAATATCATTTTCCATCCACATTCTTAAATTTTTTATTGTCAACTGGATTAATTATGCAACTTATGGCTGGCTGTTAGTTTAATAGTGAATAGTTTCACAAGAGGCAATAAAAAAAAATAATGAATAACATTTTACTTTTAATTCATTTTTATATTAATCATATTTAGTGCAAAAAAAAAAGGATTTTAGTACTAAAAATATTTTTTTTTTGTAATTTAAACTTAATTTGACAATGAAAAATCATTTTTGCATTAAACTTATGTTAGTGTCAAAAGAAACTTTATGTACTAAAAATTTATTTATGTACTAAATAATTAACAAACAATTAAAACAGTGCAAACAAATTGATTTTTTTGCTAAAACTTTTTTATTGTTGTACTAAAAGATAAACTTTAGTACAATAGTCGATTTTTCTTCTAAAAGCTAAAGGAAGCACTGACGTTTATAATAAAACTGATATTATTCGACTAAAACTTATTTTTACAAAACTAAAAAATTTAATGCTAAATTATGGGCTTATTTTATAACTTATTTTTGTATTAAAAAATTTTATTATAATCCTTGTACTAAAAACCAGTTGTTCGCCGAAAACCGTTGATTTTTTTTAAATTTTCGTTAAATTTCTGTGCTAAAATACATGTTGTTGTACTAAATATAATGCTCTGTATTTAACCGTATAATAATGCTACACTTTCTTGTACTGTAAATATATTTTGTACTAAAACTATTTGTTGGTACTAAAATTTATTTTTTGTACTAAAAAGCATTTCTGATACTATTTCTAATACTAAAAACTTTAATTTCCTAACCTGAAGGTAGGTTATTGAATTGAATTATGCTTAATTAAACAAGTTTTATACTTTGGTCTAGGCTAGAAGAAAAAACACTTTTTAAAATTTTTTTTAATGTTAGTATTATTTCATTTTGTCTAGTTATACACACATACACACATACACACACATCTTTTAGAAATGAAAAATATCAGCAAATTTTCATAAACTTAAACGTTGAAACACATATTTTATTCTCTTTTTCTCTGCGTTATTAAAAAAAACCAAATATATTATGATAATAAAAATACATATATCGTCACTGTGACTGCAAAAGGACTTAAATGATTTTTCACAAACAGCTACCGTTGTCTTAATTCTATACACCCTGCGAATAGCAAGCAGTCTGGCTGCCCAGCACCGCAGGTCTTAAGAAAAAGTAAAAGTTCATTTTGTAGTCCTACCGGCTATATGTCACACAAATTTTCTTGTGCTTTTTTTGTTATTACAAAGCACTAAACACGCACACAATGTATGCGTGTTTCGAAATATTCTTTAAAAAATTTATAAAATGTATTTTTTGAAACAAATTTTTCTGTCTTTGATCGACATAATAATATTTGTTGGAAAATATTTTTGGTTTAAAATAAACTTTAGTAAAGTCTGTAAGTTTTACTGTCACGTCAAGAATTACTGTTTGTTGCATTTAAAAAAAAATATATCTAAATTCAAAAAATAGGCGATGGCATTAATACCTTATTGTTATTCATTTTTCTCATCTTTAAACTTATGTGAGGTAAATTTGATCATATTAATAATAAGGAATATGTTAAATAACAGTTTATTATTTTATGCCATTAAGAAATTTTTATTCGATTTTATTTTACGTTCTTTTTAACTGGAGCTTAATTTCGAATGTTCAAAATAAGTAAGAAACATTTTTTAAACATAATTTAGCATAAGAAATTAATATTTTTAACCTAATATCAAAAAGTACGTATGTTCGAATTTTCGAACATTACTTTGACGTTACGAATTTAAGTAGAAAATGAATAATAATTTATATAACACATAACTTTTGGGCAACATTTTTTAAAAAAATCTATGCACCAAAAATTCGAACTTTATTTCGAAATTCAGCAAAAACTCAATATTTAATGATAACCAATTTATTGGATGATATATGTATGTAGGAATGATAGTTGTTTTGTTATTCGTTTACGGAAATTTTCAAAAAAGGAAGTGACAATTTTTAAAGATCATTGGCATAAAAATAATTTTTTAACCGAATTTCGAACTTTGCTTCGAAATTCAGCATAAGCTTAATTTTTTATTGTAAGTAATTTTCTTTTTTTGCCCACTATTGGATGATGTACATAACATATGTAAATAAGATAGCTACTTATGCTATCATTAGATGATGTATTTCATTTTCGAATATTTTCGAATATTCAAGAAACATATTTTAAAGAAAAATTGGCATACAAAATTTTTTTTAAAGAAAATCCCAAAAAAAGGAATGTTTGAATTTTCGAACATAATTTTTCACTTATGAAAAACCATAAAATTTTATGCATCAAAAATTCGAAATTTGTTTTGAAATTCTTCTTGGGCACGAATTAAAAGGTTTCGAGTAATTTGACGACATTTTGCTTCCACTCGATTTTTTAACAACAGCCTATTGTCTTTTTTTAGATAACATTTATTTTTTTTTTATCTATATAAAAAACCATAAAATACATTCTTCAACAAGTGGTGTAAAAAGCAACAACAACAAGAAAAACGCTTAAACTACATGTGCTAATTAAATTAAATGAATTTAAAAATATCAAAATATATTAAAAACTTACAAACATATCAAACTGCTTGATGTTCTTGCACCCACCCAACTTCTCAAAGATATCAGACAAATTTTTTTATTTCACTCTTTTCGTTTTTTTTTCGTCTTCTATTTTATGAATTCTTTATTTTTATAAACACTTTGATGATCTTTATGAGTTTTGGCTATTAAATTTTTCTTTTAAACTTGACCGTAATATAGAAAATTAAAATTATATTATTAACAAATAGAGGCAAAACAAAAAAAAAAACACTCAAGCACTGGGGTTTTTAAGATTTTTGCAATTTCTTTTTTTTATTTTTTTCATACAGGGTGGTCCATTAAAATTTGTATGTTTTTTTTTTCTTGGCATTTGAATTTTTTTCAATACAAAGCTTGTATATTTCCTTTTAGTAGTGGAAAAATGACTTAATTATTTGCCGGGCCGGGTAAATGCTATTTGAAGAGGTCGTATATCTTTATGAATGGCGAAAAGTATTATTTGTTAATATCAAACTTTTTTTTAGCCAAAATACAAGAGCTTAATCTTCACCTCATCGAGAGATAAATTCCAGGGAAACATAAGTTACGTACGTTGTCTATGCCGATAATCCAGCTTATCAGCTAAATAATAGCAGGAAAATAATAGAAACTATTTCGAGATCAAACGCACTTGCCGTACCAACATTAATTTATCTCTTTAGAAAAATTTCTGCAAGATTTTCTTTTTTATCAATTAAAAACTCAAAAGTTTTACAAATCACAACTTAGAAGGTTTAACTAATTCAAAACCATAATATTAAGTTTTTCCCAAAACATAACTAAAATCGAGTTATTGGCTTTATAATCGATAAATAATTCAAAATGCAACAAATTGTCACATTGTTTGAGGAACATTGAACAAAAAAAAAAAACGAAACCTACATTTCTCTATCAAAAAAGTCTAGGGAAAGAGTTATTGAATAAAATAAAAACTTCTTATTAATTTTTTTTTTCTTTTTTTTTTATTTGTTTTTAAAACTTTTCATATTTTTAAACTCAATCAACATGTTGAAGCTGACCAGAACACATTTTCTTAAATTTATTTTTAATAACAACCACTTGTTTGTGGTTAAAAATTCTAGCATTTTTCAATTTTCTTCAAAAATGTATTTCATACTTTTGTATAGTTTTTTCTTAAAAAAAAATTATTCATTTTAATTTATAAAAATGCTTGCATATTTAATTAACATAAAAGATTTCATTTAAAATAATTTGTTTTTTTTTTTTTTTTGTTTACAATTTTTTTATATGTATTAAATTTGTTTAATTTACGCGCTCTGTGTTTATTTATTTTTGGTCATTATTATTTGTATAATTTAATTCATTGTTATTGTGTTTATTTTTCTCACATTTCTTTTTCTTACGAATTTACTCTTTTCCTCATTTTTAAATTTAATGAAACAGCACACTCACTTGCACCAATGCATGAATAAATTTCTTTTTATATTTACTTATACCGTTAGTTCTTCATAAATTCTCTGCCGTCTAGCGACCAACACGATATACTCGTTAGGACGTCGCCGTCCAAACTAAACACAATAAATTTATCAAACACACGTCCAACAGGCGTTTCTTATGTGTGTTGAAAATGTTTTACAGCAACAAAAAAAAGGGGGAGACATTTGACACACTGTTGCTTGTGACCCGAATGTTGACAAAAAGAGGATAAAAAAATAAAATAAAAACATGCTTAGAGTAGTCGTTGTTTATGCGTGTGTTGAGTCTGTAATAATGCAGAGATGAAAGACTGTGTACTATTCAAAAAATGTTTAGTACGTTTTTGCAAAACTAAAATACTGCAGTACTTTTATCTAAACAAAGTAACTAAAAAAGTGCTAAGGCTGCATTCGAGTTTAAAAGAAAATCTGATAATTTGCTATAAAATATTCCTTTTATTTTGATTTTTTTTTTTAAGTTTTTGAAGTAATACTTTTTCAGAAAGTAACAACATTGCGGAATATAAATATTCCGTCTATCTCCTCGGTTCCAATTTCAAAACCGTTCTTTTCATTCAACATTTTATTTTATATTCCTTGGTTTGCCTAGATTAGTAGTGAAATTGAAATTTGAAAGGTAGACTTTTCACTTTAGATGTTCTGGAAAAGTAGATTAATATATGTATTGCATAATGAAATTCAAATGTAAAAAAGTAAAATGCAGAAACTCAAAAATTTAAACTGATGTAATTTTAAATGAATTCTACTTCAAAGTAGAATGTAGAAAATATCTGATATATTCGAATATACGGATAATTTTGGACATTTTGGAATGGAGTGGCCAGTTTTTTTTCATACGTTTTCTTAACAAAGGTTTGTTAAGCCTAAATTGGTTATTAATTATTTTTGTAATTAAAAACAAAATTAAAATATTTTTTTGCATACGGCCGTTAGTTTTTAATCGCCTATAAACTATATATAAAAAAGCAAATTAATGTTATGTGCATACATACAACCATTAAAATCATTCGGTATTTTTAAACTCAATAAATGTACTAATTTCATTCTAAAATGCCATTTGAACATTTCAAACTCCCGTACCTGCTGTATAAGTATTCATATGTATAAAATTAAAAGAGGGATGGAGGCAGAGAGTAAAAGTAGTTTTATTTACTTCAAGTATTTGGAGAGAGCTTTTTGCATATACATGTTTCAAATGTAAACGGATTTTTTAAAAGTAAATTTGACGGATTTTTATAAGTATATTTTATAATGTTGACATATGCGTATAAGTAATATTAAATAATTAAATAAATATGTAGTGTATTAAACATACGTTGGGGGCAAAGACAAAAAAAAATATTATGGGCCTTATTTTATAAAACGCAAGGCAACGCCAGAATTTATATTGAAAACAAATTTCAAACATTTTTAATATTTGTTATGGGTTTTCATAAAAATTGTTTGCCTTTTGAAAAGAAATTCACCGCTTCTTGTTTTATGATGTTGATAGGCACAAAAAATTTGTATTAAAAACAATCAAACTTTTTAACAATTTTGGATATTTATTTTTGTTTTCTATATAAATTCTGGCGGTACCTTGCTTTTATGCATACTACAAAAATATATAGTCTAGTTAGTAGTGGGTCGTAGGTTCGATTCCCACTAAAGACTCTGGGTGTTTTTCACTACAACGAGTGAAGGTCTTCGTTACCACGCTCGGTTATTTAAGTTAAAATATAATTTGTAATTGTATTGTAGCAGTTTAAAAAAAAAAAATAGGTCCAGATGTAAAGCAAATATTTAAGCCATTAATATCTTAAAATAAAAGGACATACACACGTATTACCAAGTTTTGTATAAAATTGGTTTTATAGAAAATAATACATTGAAGCATTATTGATACGTATGGTCGAAATATGTAGTTTTAAAATGTCAGAGTTTATTTCATAAAAACTTTTTAATTGGCAAAAAAAAACCAAAATGCGAAGTGAATACAGACATATTTGTTAAATATTAATATATACAAATTTTTGTAAATCACAAATGAAAGACTTGTTTTACCGCGCATTTTATTGTTCCTTCTAGTTAAATACGCAAAAACGAAAACCCGCTAGGTTTATACTTTCTTCTATTGACAAACATTCAACACGTGTTGGTTTACTAACCAATCAACACATACGAAAAGAGAATGTATATACATAACAGTTCTCTCATATAATATGCGGTGCTTTAATCTTCTCTTCTTACGAACATGTTGAGAAACATATTTATAAATATATGATAGAAGCGACAATATTAGAGCTTTTAATGAAAATATTTAACTTCCGTTTCCGGCAAATACGAATATTAGGGGGAAAATATAAATAATAAAATAAAGTAAAAAAATTAACTAATAAATTTTTTTTTTAAATGACAAAAAATTTCTTCTTGCCGATTAACAAAAGTGTTTAATACTTTGAACTTTATAGAGAGTAAAATTTTGTTATATTAGAAAAACCCATATTTTAAACAAAAGAACAGTAGCGTCAAAAATATTTGTGGCTTAAAAGCCAGTTTCGCAATTTGTGCAACAATTTTTTTTTTTAATTTAATGTAGATTTTTATACATTTTTTATTACGGTTTTTCGGTTGTTTAGCAAATTATGATTTTGGGAGTTTACGATTAGATGGTGAGTGTTTGAAATTCTGATATACTTTTTTTTATACTTTCATACATTTTCCGATATAAGTAAAATTTCGATTTTTGATGAATTTTAAAATACATTTTATTCGTGCTCATTAATTTTTTTGGCGATTTTTTTTTTAATTTTTTTAATGTTTAAATAATTTTCATTTTGGGGCGGATTCTAAATTTTTTTAAGGAATTTGCGACTTTTTTAGTGGCAGTCCTTCCTTTTCAGCCCATATCTCCACCATTCATAGATTTATGTTGCTGGTGTTTAATAGAAACATTTTCGAAAGTGATACATCGGTCCATCATACCGATTATTAGTTAATTGTGGTATTCAGACATGTTATTTTTTAACATACACAAACCGGTAACGAAAGTTATGTGGTTGCAAAACAATGTTGCAGTAATAAAAAAACAACTAGTTTACTACTTAAGTTTTCGCTCTTTTGATCGCTTTGCGCTAGGTTTACTTTACTAAAAGAATTTTGAAATAATGCTACTTCATATTTTCTATATTTTATTTTTCTTTAAATCACTTTATTCACAATTTATTTGTTACATTTTGTGGTTTCACTTATTTTAATTGCTTTCCAGTTTATTAACAATATATATTTTTTTCTTATGGGTCTTTTTACATTAAGATAGATACAATTTTTAATTCATTTATAAATCTATATATGTATTTCTGCCTGCTTTTTACATACTAAAAAAAAATATCAACTTTTCTTTAACATTCAGCCGAAGACACACAAATATATGTATATTGGCTCTTTAAGTTCTAAATTGGTCAAAGGAAACAAATGCAACTAATATGGAAGTTGTTGATATAATTCGTATGAAATATTTCAAATGCAATTCATATTACGAAAAGAGATCGAGGGGAGAGGATCAAACAAACTAAGATTTATATAATAAATACAAAATTAAGAAAACACAAATAATTGCAGGAATGAGAACAAACATAAGCAAAAAAAAAGTTCTTTCTAAAAATTTTCCTCTAAAAAAAGAGACCCAATTTTTTTTAAGAACTTTCTTTTTGAATTAAGAATATCATAATGTAAACATTTTTCATGTAAAGAAAGACAACTTGCTATATAAAAAGTTTGGGGCAGAGACAAATATTTTCCGGCCTAAAATATAAAATTAATTGAAAAATACTTCTCCTAATGCACAGAAAAGAGAAAATCTCCATCGGGCATGTTCTGATACTCTCAAGAGTGTCAAATCGCATGCGAGTAGCAAATCGCCAAATTTATTTCTGCATGTTCTGCAACTCACGCGTTTTACTTGAGATTTGCTTTTTTTCTAACTTGTGTTCGAAAACTAAAAACATATGTTTTACCCCAAACAAAAGCAAAACACACAGAATAAAATAATAATTGAAAATGCCAGCAGTGTTCTTGTTAAGCGCGTTAGCATTAAAAAGTAGTTTCTTTAAAAACTAGTTTAGTTGAAATACAGCAGTTCACTTCAGTATACTCTTGCGACTTGAACTCGCCAAAACTCTTGCGAATGCGAATTACAGAACACCTCACATGCGAGTTGAAATCACAATCGCAAATTTTGTGCGAGATGCAAGTGTCGGAACATGGCCGTATATTGTATACGATATGTTTTGCTTTAGATGGTTTTCTTATTAGATAATGTATTCCATTAAGAAGACAAACATTTTGTAGTTAAAACTTTTCGTACCTCTTAGGAGACAAAGATGTTTCTATAGTTAAAATTTCCACAAAAAAATATATTATTTTCTATAGAATATATTCGTCTATTTTAGAAGAGAAAATATGTTCTAAGGAATATTTGGCCTCTTTTATATGGAAAATTCTTTAGAAACTATTTATTTTCTGTAGTAAAAGTTTCTTCTTATGAGAGAACAAGGCTCTTCCTACAACAGGAAACTTTTTAAGATATATCGCTTTTTTTTGCCTTTACATTAATTGAAAATATTATGATGTTTATAATTTAGGAATTGAATGTATGACACATTTGATGATTATTTGAAACACATTTGTTTATATTTTTTTTCATAGTTTACATTTGTTTAAAGGCAATGATGAATAAAATAAATGTCTTATCAAAAATAGTGATTGGTTTTGTATTGGTTACTTTATGGACATACAGTATAAACTGGATTCTTTCTTTAACACAAAATATTTATTTGTAATTCATAAAACAAATAAAAGAAAAGAATTTTGAACGTTTAATAAAAAAAAACAAGAAAATGTACGTAATACAAAGAAGGTATGGAAAACACATTTAAACTTACACGACTTTACAAAAAATAATACAAAAAAATTAAATTGTTTTAAAGATCTTTTCCAAAAAAAAAAAATATAAATAGAAAATATTAAACAATTTAAGATTTAAACAATTTACATTTTTATAAATTATTTATGTATATAGCACTTGTTTTAAGTAAAAAAATATATTACGCATATAAATAAATTTAAAGGAAACTTAGAGAAAGTTTGAAAGTGTCCGGGAAAATTCTGAGAACTTGTTTTAACTTAAACAGCTTTTCCCGAAAAGTTATTTTGTTTCATTTTAATACAAAAATTAATACATATTTTATTGTTGTTTTTATATTTGTTTAGAGAAAAGTATGTATATAGTACCTGTTCCAAATTCTGATTTGTTTTTTTTTTTTTTCTTTTTAACAAATAAATCTCAGCACTTTTTTTCAAAAATGGGGATATTTGAAAAATCAAATTTAGTTTACGATATTTTGTTACTTTTAAGTCTAAATTTGTTTAATTAAGTTGTTTTTCAGTTTAAATGTTTTGATTTTTTTTTTTTTAAGATTTAAATTAGTTTTCTTTTTAATTATTGCAGCCGAAAGTTGTTGTTTGTTTGTTTGTTTGTTTTGCCTTAGTTTTAAATGTTGTCTTTATTATAATTATTCCCAATCCTTTTTTATTTCAAATGTCCAATCCCATTTGAGGTGAATATGTTTATCGTCATCGGTAAAGAGTGATGAAACGGAATACGTACCACGAGCCATTAAACCAGAAGGCGCCTCCTCATTGGGTGTAATATAACATTGCATTTCCTTTTTGGGTGGATAAGAACCCACCATGTGTGTCATTTTATCAACTAAACAAAAAACCAAAAAGATACAAATGATAAAACACATATTTAAAATTTGAAAAATTAATAGAAAAACGATTCACGATTAGCAAGAAAGATGGCAATGAAAGAATCGTTTGTGTAAAAAAGGAAAGAAATTCACTTATCAAAAAAAAATTTCTTTTTAAGAAAGGAAAATTTGGAGAAAAGGTATCTAACCGAAATTCTTTTGTTTATTGAACGTTCAAGACATTACGACGGACGGTAGAGCGCCAGGCTGAGTTCAGGCCTAAAGCACACAGTCTGTATATTACACGAAACCATTCGCGCGGTTTTTAACCCCCCTCATAGCTTTGCTTCCTTTAATCATAAATTAATGAAACTTGAAACATAAGGACTCTACGTATAGCTTATCGCATAGGCCATAATTTGAAAGCTACCCGAGTTATGAAGGTGTAAAAAGTGCATATTTTGTTACATATTCACTGGCTTTCTCATCAATATTAATGGGGAACTTCCACTAAAGCTAGAGAGTTGAAATTTGGTATACAGGTAGGTCTGGGGGAATAAGTAAATAGAAATATCTTAAAACGGGCTAGCGTTCCCCCTTATTTGTATGCGACACTTCCACTAGAGAGCTGAAATTTAGTATACAGGTAGGGCTGGGATAATAAGAAACCAAAAAAATCTGAAAACGGGCTCTTTTCATCTGGCGGTCTAGGGTTGCACTTTATTTGTATGGGACACTTGCACTATAGCTAGACAGCTGAAATTTAGTATATAGGTAGGCCATGGGGAATAAGTAAAGAAAAAATTCTGAAAACGGACACGTTTTATCTGCGGGGCCTATGGTTCCTTCCCCCTTTGTAGTATTTGACACTTCCACTTTAGCTAGAGAGCTACTCCACTATAGTTAAAGAGCTAGAGACCAAACTTAACCACTTCGATACGAGCTTCGACTATAGGCGACGACCCCAGATGGCATCACACTGCCGAGCGTCGCCTATAGTCGACGGGCGTGATATAAACGAGCACGGCCGAGCGTCGACTATAGGCGGCATCCAGGATTTACTCGCATAGTTTTCACTGTTACAAAACTTATCTCGTCACAGATCTGTCGATGAACGAGGCAGCGTACGAACGGTGAATGCCGGCTGTGGGCAACGTTTCGTGGCCGATATGCGCCGTACCGAAGTGGTTAAGAGATACAATTTTTAATTTTTTACTTAAAAAGAAGATAAATTTACTAGTCAAAAAAGTTGTTTCTTTAAAAAATAATTTTTCTTTAAAAATTAATAAAAAAAAATTTAATTTTCTTTAATAGGAAATTTATTATAAATTTGGCCTCTGAGCTGTTTTTTGGGATCCTCCTTATTAATTATTTTATATTCAATCATTGCCATTTTCTCTGCCCTGAACTACTTTTAAATTTCACTAAATTAATTAAGTTTTCTTACCAGCAATTTCTTAAAGTTGTTAGTAGATTTTTATTTGTTTTATTTTTTTTTTTTTGGATTTAGAAACACATATACACACACAAACATTGAGTTAAGAAAATAAAGTGATGATAAAAAAGAATTTGTTGTTAGAATATTAAGAAACCCAAAATGAAATTATAAAGCAATGAGAGCAAGATTGCAGCGATATTTCTGGTTGCTTTTTTTTTTTTTTTTGATCATGCAATTAACACAATATTAACACGGTTACAACTAAGGTGATTAATAAAATATAAGTTAAACCAAAGATGCCGCAAAATACATTCGAAGCAGCAGATTCGGTAAACATTTTTTTAAAGCCTACAGTTTTAATTCAATTTATTTAAAACGTTGTATGCCGCAAGGCGTGCGGTAATAAACTGAATTAGCAAAAGAAAAAGTAAAAAAAGCATTTACAAAGTACCATGATCGAAAACGACTTATTTTAAATGAAGGGAAAACATAAAAATATTGAATAAATAAAAACACATACATTAGCCATGCCAGGGGGGTTTCATTTAGCATTAAATTAAGAAAAAAAGTAGACAAAATTAAAACTAAATGTTTAAACACTTACCAGGGACGCCTAAGCGATAAGTCTTTTGTACATATTTAAGGCCGTGCACAATTTCTCTTTGAACAATAAAATCAATGCGTACTTTATACTGTACACCTTCTTTAATAGTGAAAACCTAAAGGAAATAATGAAATATAAATTAATTTATAATTAAAATACAATTTATTTAACACTTACTTGCTTTTTAAGCTGACTTATATCACCAGTTAAATCTAATTCCATATCATCACGTCCTTCTACAACCAAAGCTAATTTCTTAACAATAACTTTACGGGGATCATTGGGCTCTTTATTGTGAAATAAAAAACAATTTTAATTTAATTTCTTTGAAGTTTATGGTTAACTCTAAGTTAAGCCTACCAACAATAATCTTTTCCGCCTGGGCTTCACCCAACAGAGTTTCCTTGTAACGTCTTAAGCTTTCATCTTCTTGATCGGCTGCCATTATTTCTTCAATTGTTTTTTCTGGTGGTGGCTGGTAGTTGGCATCATGTACATCCTCCTCATGTACCTCAACCTCATTTGTTGCAACTACAGCATCGACAGACATTTTCGTATGGCTATTTTTTCCTTTAGGTAGAGTTTAGTAGTTTTTAATGTTTTCCAAATTTGAAGTAGAAGAAATGTATGTATGTGTTGAAGAAAATAAGCAGCCTGTAAGAAAAAATACATTTTATTTAAATTTTTATAGAAAATATATTTTTTTTTCAATTTTTTTTTCTTTCGAGAGTTTTGCCTCTCACTTCCAAGTATGTGTTAATGGTTGGACGACGATTAACTGCACGGCGTTACGGATTTCTGTTTTCATTTCAGTAATCACATGCATTTTTCAACCGGATATATTGCTGGAGACCATAAAATTCTAGAAGTGGAGCACAGAATGCCCTACCTACTATACGAAGGTATACGTCGTTTGAATATCAACAAAATTTATTTAGCTTTAATTTCTTTCACTTTGTTCTTTTGTAGCTAATTAATCATATCACGTGGCCAGGAGATTGCTTGGTCTCAAGTATGCAATCTCTGGATACCAGACGATCTTCAGTTTTAATGCCGACTTACCCGTGCAGAAAAAGGGACCCAAAAAATAAGTACTCTGCTTCGATATCTCACCTACATTAAAAAAAATTACCCGTACATATGGAGCTCTGTGTGGGTGGTGGAGAGATTAATCTCTGAAGAAACTACGGTTTTAAGTGGCCAAAGGAGTAATCCGGAAAAGATGGACAAGAATGCCTCGCGAGGATGGGACAGGTCAATCTTTAAAGGTATTTCTAAGGCGTAAGACCGTGAGATTCCGACAGCTATGGACAGTGAAGCCCCGCACGAGGTGGAGAGATTAATCTCTGTAGGAAATGCGGTGTTTAATGGCCAATTGAGGGATTCTGAAAAGTTGGACAAGAAAACCGTGCAAGGGGTGGACGGACTCCGCGATGAGGAAGAATGTCAACAGCCACCAGTTGACAGTCTTAAATTACCATAGTCGAGTGTAAAGGCTAGTGGTAGCACGAGACTTGATTAAGAGTAAGGTGATTTTAAATTACAAATCGGTTGCGAGAAATCAATTCGAAGAAAGAAGGGGGTCGAAAAGAGGTTCCATAAATTTGACGGTCTGCTTTGATATCCGCCCCCCTACAAAAATCATATCACGTACATACATTCATGAGACATGTCTCCAAACCAAAACTTGACAAGAAATGACGGAAATTTGTTCCAAAAATCTACAAAAAAAAAAGAGATCCAAATTTTTATTATTGTTTTGCTTTGTTTTACAAATATTTTGATAGTGTTCTTTCTTAGTTTTAGCACTGATGTGTTAAATATCGATTATGTGCTTAAATCTTGTAGAGGTAGTCTCATTTTGTTACGCCTATTTTGTATTATTGTGCGAACAAAAGCATTTTCTTTGGTGGGGTTTTTAAACATTGCGGTTTTTGTTTTCTACAGTTTATGACGTAAAAAGGGATAAGTAATTATTGGCTTTTATTTTTTATGCTTACACTCAGAGCATTAAATGTTTAAAGGACAAGTTAATTTTTCATGTTTTACTTATAGATTGGCAAGAAAATATAATTAATTTTTGATACACAAATGTAAATTAAAACAAACCAAGTTTTGTATTCTTTAATAGTTTTGCTAAAGCAAAAAATAATATTATTCCATTCAACTTTATAAGTTTTTATAGACCTACTTCTATATTTGCAGTGTTTATGATGATTGGAATTATATTGTTTTATTTTTATAAATATTGTGGTTTTTACCATTTTTAGAACTAATGATTAAATTTTCAATATAAATTCAATAATAATTGCTATATTGGAAACAAAATGGCACTTAGTATTAGAAATGAAAATTTGCCTTTCCATTTCTTGGCGAATCAGCTATTTTCAAGCACACTCGTATGGTCGTATGTCGATACATAAGAAAGAAATAGTTTCTGAATAGATGTTATACGTATACAGAAATTGTTTTTTTTTTTTAGGCCAACCATATAAATTATTTTTACTTCCGTAATGAAAATTTGATTAGGGATCGCTCCTAGAGCAAACATGAGAAGTTGTAACATTAAGTTTAACAATCTCATGGGTTCACGATGGTATACGAGCCGATCTCCAGGTTTAATACAGACTTAGCCGTACATATGGAGTTCTGTTTGAGTGGACATCTTTTTCCCCATTACAGGAATGAATAAAGAAGCCTCACCAGAGGCGGAGAGTTTAATCTCTGAAGAAACTCCGGTTTTAATTGGAAAAGGGTGCAATACAGAAGATCTGAACAAGAATGCCTCGCGGGTCAATCTTTCAACGAACTTCTAAGCCGTTGGGTCATAAGATGCGCAATGAAGAGGAGTAGAGGTTAATATTTATAGGAACACCAGCGTTTATTTTTCAGTAGCATTGTGTGTGAACGTCCAGCACTGGCTAGCATTAAGAATACGGGCAAAAACTTGTTAAACGTGGATGCAATGGTAGACCTAACCTTTAGACAAATGCTCTCACCAGCCGATAGTCGACAGTGTTTTCCCACTACAATCAATAGTAAAGGCTAAGGTACATGAAGCTGGAATGAAGGTAACGTAGCCGTAAAAGAAAAATAAACCCATAAAGTTAGCGGTCTGCTTCGATATCCCCCTACATTAATAATAATAAAAAGCTTAAATGTTTTTGAGATCAACGTAAGAAAAGGCTTCCGGTGGAATTTATCCTTTTTCCAAGCAATCAATTATGTATTTTGCATTTATATGAAAAGAAGCAATTATAATGTTAAATTCATAACACTGTGAATATCTTAAAATATAATTTCTTATCAAATTTTCTATACGTATAATATTTGCGTTATTATATTATTTTTTATTTGAAAAATATTTTAGATAATCACTTTGATTTTTCGTTCAAAAATTATTATCTTTTCCATGATTGCGGCTGATACAATAAAGCAGGCTCGGTCAAATATTTTTGAGTTAACTTTGCGCTCTACAAGTGATTAGTTGGACGGCTTTACTCAAATTTTTTCCTGAAGGAGAGCACGGAAGGGGTTCGAAATATTGAAAAATAATTATATAAATATTATTTAATGAAATATAAGAAAGAACGTTATTTTTCAAGCAAAATATAAAACTCAGCAAATAAATATTATTATTCAAAATTGAAAATTAATTATTGAAGTTCATTTTTTTTAAAAACTCACACAAATAAAAGTTAATGGCCCTAATGGTGCATAGATAACCTAAAAGTTATTCATATACCTATGTATACACCTAAATATTTTATCACTTTTTTCGAATTGTGCAAATATGGAAAAGAGATTTTATTTCGAACCTTTTCCAATTTTCTCTAGTATTGATAATACACTTATTTACTGACGCCCTAAAAAGTATTGTATTTTCATATTTCTCAACAAGATAAGAATTTTGAAGTTTCGAATTACTATTTTCAATTTTATTACACAATTATCACAAAGTTCGTAAGGATGTAAATTTAAAAATTTCTACATCAGTGCTTGTGTGTAATCCGTATCCGAAATATTTTATTCTAATGCAAAAATTTTCGAATGTTTTAGCTGTCCTACCGAATAATTTCATCAGTTTTATTCTTTTTTTCAAATAAAACTTTATTTATATGTTAAAATGTCAATTTTGTATTAAAATAAGAAATCTTTTCTTTAAATTTTCTTTCGTGTTTCTACAATTCCACACGTTTTCATTCCACTTGCGGAATACAGAATAGTGACGCGTATGTATGTATTTTAAAACAGCTTCATTCTTCAAATATCATGTTTGGCATTTCTCGCCCTTAATCTTCAATCTGTGAAGATCCCCACATATTTCCTTTTCTCAAACTTTTTTGTTCTATTTTTATTTATAGCAAACTCATATTTATTTTAAACTGCCCCACATCATATAAAGAGCAAACTCTTTTACTTCATTTCATGAATTTGCACACTTTACCCAAAAAACAACAATAACACACACACACACGAAAGCATGTGTGAAATTGATACCCTTTACAAGAGAACAAAAATTATCATAACAAAGTTGTAAAAGGAAAACAAAAACTTAACAGACCCACGTTAAAGCTGCACTTGACCTGATAAACAAAGAAGAAAAACTAAGAACACAACCTACACCTAAAATAAATAAAAATTATTCTCAGTTCTTGTCAGGCGAAAAAGAACATGCAAAGAAAATAATAAATAAAAGCATTCAAAACAACAACTATTTTAATGAATGACAAGTGCAACTAGAGTTGCCAAATTTTCTTTTAAGTAACAAAAACCAAAAACAATGATGTGTGATTCACTAATGATAATAATACAAGTACGAATGAACACCGGCAAATAAAAAGAAAAAAATACATAAATTTGCGCGAAACAAAAAAGAAAAAAGCACAGAAATGAATTTTTAAGAAAACGAGATATAAAAGATGCCAGAGTAAAAACAAACAATCAACTACCGGTTGTAGAGTAATAGGCAAAACAAAAAATAAAAAACCAAGCAAACAAATGTGGGTATGGAAAAATTTAGCAGACAAAGGAGATGCATGACTGACTGCTCAATTCAAGAGCAACAAAGTACCCCAAGGGTAGAGAAACAAGGAAATGGCAAGCGCACACATAATCATTTACCACATATATTCATATTACGTATTTAAACACACACGAGTCGACGTTCTTACAAACGTACGTAATTAAATTATGTGTGATTGAAATTTTAAATATACATAATTTGAAATCGATGACTTTATTGTAAGGTTATTATAGTCGATTGTTTAACGAAATGGAAAATAATTGTCAAACATAAGCAGCCGCAGCAGCAGGGAAGCTATGCACACTTAAACAGGAACGAAGAATCTACTGGCTGCTCGTCATTGTACACCAAAACCTTATATGTACAAAAAATAATACAAAAATTAGTCATTAAATGGCAGTCAGTTATTTTTAATATCACTGGCAGCAGCTGCAACTGTATTAAGAGGACTAAATTTAAAAAAAGAGATCCCCACCCTTTTTACCTTAATCAATTCTTTTCCAACCAACCATTTTTTTTTTTTTTTTTTTTTGTATTTCCAGTTCAATATCAATTTTCTTAAACTTGTTTAATTTTTTTAATTATTTTCTTCATAAATACACACATATGTATACTCACTTTTATTTCAAAAATACTTTATTTTTTATTGTTATTTTAACTTTTGTGGGGTTAAGAAACAAAAACTGAAAACTGTTTTTCTAAGCAAATAAATTTTAATAAGAAATAAAATTAAACCGTTCTCCCTGAATGCGTGGAGGAATAAAAATTATTTGAACAAATGTCGCGAAAGAAAGCGATGAAAAAATCATCATCTTTTGCTTTCTTCTTTTTTGTCCAAGAATGTTGCCAGATTTTCGAAAAAAATTACAAACATTTTAACACAATTAAACTCAACTATAAAATGGAAAGTAACGACAAAATAAAATTGATAATTATTTTCGAAGTATTTTTTTTTGCAATCGAAGTAAAATTATTAAATTTTAATAATACATGTATAAATATAATTAACGCCATTTTAAACTGACACAATGGCAACATTACTCTTACTCAATTCAAGCGCAGAGTTGCAGCAATGTGTAGTAGAACTCAGCGTTATGGTGCGTTTACATTACATGCGACCTTCACGAGGTTTAAGTTCTAAAATTTTTAATTTTGGTATTATTAAATTTATTTCCTAACGTAAGAAATTATGTTAGGAAGTAAATTTAAAACTAGTAACCAAGACATATTGATAACAAGTGGACTCACGGGCGTATTCAAAGCTTTTTTGGTTTTGTTGCGAATGTCAAACTCCATTTAGAAAAAGCAGTAGAAATGGCGAAAAATTTGTTTTGTATGGAATAAGATACCCAATCAGTTTAAAAAATTAGCAGATGAGCTGGTGATTTTACCCGTTTTAAATAAAAAAAAAACATTTTCAAATAAAAAAAGTATAAACTAACCTGAATTCTCGCTTCTTAGCTGAATTGTATATTTCGCCATATGTATGGAGAGCATATAAAAGGAATTGATTAAAAAAATTCATTAATGGGAATATGCCGCATAATCCACATTACAATGAAGCATGAGCAGTCCCAAAAATACAATTTTTGTTTAATATTATACAAAAGTTAAAAACTCCTGACAGCCCTTATCAGTAAACAAAATAGTATAAACAACAAAAACAAACACATTGTTGTTGTTGTTGTTGTTATCTTAACGAAAACAACGTGCTTTTTTGTAGAAAACAGATGTGCTACATTTTTGTTGTGCGGTAGGCAGGAGTCTGTGTTAGCTCTTAGTTAATATTTTATAATTATTTTATAAATTAACGATGCACAACTTGTAAAATATTTTAAACAAATTAAATTTAAATACGTTTGGCAACAATTCGTTATAACATAATTTGCCTTAAGTGTCTAGTTTGAAAACTACAAACCTTTATTAAAAAAAAGAAACTAAAACGTTCGGCACATTTTACATAATGGAAAATTTAAGGTAAGTTAATATTGTTTTTTATATTTTTGAAGATAAAAATACATCAACATTACTTTAACAATTAACTGTGTGGGACGAAAATGTATAATATAAATTGAGAACTACTTTTACGGTTGCCTTACAGGTATGTGCGAACATGCGGGTGTCAACAAGAATAGCTTTGCTGGGTGCTAGATTAAAAATGAAAGCCGTTGCCACTTGGGCAATGGTAAGAAGACTGAGCCTCAGGTAGAACACGGTAATTTTTAATGGTGGGTTGTTCCACTTACTCTGTTACAAATTCCGCCATAAGAAAAGAGGTCATATACATTGCACATATGCAATGTGAAAATGGAATTGTTCAGAAGCTCAGGAACCTTTTTCATGATTTTATTATTATTAGCTTTTTGTTCCCATTTCTATTTAAAATGTTCTTGAGAATAATTGATTTAACAAACAAACGAATTAATGAGGTCAGAAGTTGTGCTCTAGAAGATTTTTCTATCTTGATAGTGACAGAAACTCATTGCGATGGAAATATATAGTTCAAAAGAACTCTACGATAAGAGAGTTTGTTTAAAAAATGCTAAACAAAAAATACTTTGCACGCGCTAACCGTATCACACAAAACAATAAGTGCCACTGCTGCTTATCATTAGAAGTCATCATTTAGTGTTCATTTGCAGTATACTGCAACGTGTAGCAATAAATCATAGATAATAATTGAATATATTTTTGTTATTATTTTACAAAATCAGCTTGCAGTTCCTAAAGTAGAATTAAAAATGTTTTTTGATATACGAAATATATAACTTACTCAAACCTTATCTTTTTAGAGAGGGCATACTTATTGGTTGTGGTAATCCTTTATTGGATATTTCTGCTACTGTTGATGAAAGTTTCTTAGCCAAATATGGTCTCAAGCCGAACAATGCAATTTTGGCTGAGGAAAAACACATGCCTCTATACAAAGAACTTATGGAAAAATATAAAGCTGAATTTATAGCAGGTGGATCAACACAGAATTCTCTGCGTGTATGTCAATGGATTTTGCAAAAGCCCAAAGTCGCTACATTCTTTGGGTGCGTTGGCAATGACGATTATGCCAAAATTTTGGAGGAAAAAGCCATCAATGATGGTTTGAATGTTGAATATCAATACACACAAGAGGCTCCCACCGGTACATGTGGTGTTTTAATAACTGGAACACATCGATCATTGTGTGCTAATTTAGCGGCTGCTAATCATTTTACCATTGAACATTTGCGAAAACCTAAAAATAAAAAGATGTTAGATAATGCAGAATATTATTATATATCGGTAAGTGGTAGACTGTGATAAGCTGCATAAGCAAACAAATAAAAATAAAAGCAAAGTTTCAAATAATAATTTTAAATAATTAATTTAAAATTTAAATAATTAGTTGTTAAGGCCATATATTGAGATAGGCTGCACTGATACAGTTATATTTTTTCCCAAAATGTCAAGTTATTATTGAAAGAAGAATGAAGTAAAAGATATCCGGAATATTACGAAATTCTGGAAAAATTAAAGACGGCGCTGTACATAGAATTTGTTTAGCAGTTATTGGCCGCAGTTGACGTATTCTAAGAACTTGGGCAGTTAGATACTTCAAACTTATGTACATTATTTTTCAGTATATAAATATAACCTAGCTTCAAAAGAGAGAGTTACAGACAGTGGAACTACTGCCTTCCATATGCAGATATTACATATCGCTTATCTTGTAAAACTTATTATATATGTAAATTAGAGCTTCCTGATTTGATATTCCGATAGGGTGTTTTGATGTAGATGAAATTCGTTCCAAAAATATACTAATTTGAATTAAGGATAATTCAAATTCCCAATTAGTAATTTGGTATTTAATTTGCAAACGCTGGGCAAAATTTTATTAGCAATATTTGTTTCTTTGGATTTTCTTTATTTTGATTGCCAGATCAAGCTTCCTGCTAAGCAAAATAAAACAAAAAATTATATAATAAAACAAATTAAAACAAAGGATTTCTTTGTGTAAATGTATGCCAGAATTTTAAATTAAGTACTCAGGGCCAACAAAGCGGATTGTGTTTATCTATTTTAGTTTCATTTAATAATAGGCTTGAAATATAACGTAAATAAATTGGAAAGTAATATATGTATATACATATATAATATATTTTTTCTTCTTTCCAGGGTTTTTTCCTCACCGTCAGCCCGCCTAGTATAATTGAAGTGGCTCATCACGCTCACAAACATAATCGCATGTTCATGATGAACTTAAGTGCTCCCTTCTTGTCGCAATTCTTTAAAGAACCCTTGATGGCTGCCATGCCTTATATTGATATTCTTTTTGGTAACGCAGAAGAAGTGGAAACGTTTGCCAACGAACAAGAATGGGATTCAATGGATGTCAAAGAAATCGGTCATAAACTAGTCGGTTTACCCAAGGAAAATCCACAACGCGAACGTATTGTCATCATAACACAGGGACACATGCCCGTTTTGCTTTTTCGCAACGGTAAAGTTCAAGAATTCCCTGTTTCTGAATTGTCAATTGAACAAATGGTTGATACAAATGGTGCTGGTGATGCTTTTGTAGGTGGCTTTTTGTCGCAATACGTACAAAAGAAATCCTTAGATGTTTGTATACGCTGCGGAATTTGGGCTGCTTCTGAAATTATACAACGTAGTGGCTGTACTTTTGAAGGTAAACCAGCTTTTGAGGAATAAATTCGTGTACAAATAATATAAAAAAGAGGGCCTTTTTCTAACTTACTTAACATCTATTTTTGGTTTATAACTATTTCGGGTTGTAATTTATTGTTTTTAAGCTACTTGTAACACTGTTAAGGTTTTATAAAATAATATATATTTTTTAGCACTTTTTGCAAATTTTCTAACAACGGTACACACATATTTTCACTCCGCTTTATTTAACTACCTGCCAAGTTAAGCTTGTTCTGCTTTCTAATTTTTGTTTTTTGGCAATATTATTTGTTAAGCATACTGAGTAATTCTGTTATAATTAATAACTTTTTATAAATTTGATTTAAAAAAAAAAAACAAACACACTATAGCAATATTTTGTAATATTTTTAAAGCTGTAATAAACAATTCATGATTAAAAAAATTATATTGACAAATAAAATAATTGTTTATGAAGAAAATTAATTGTGTTTCATTTCTTTTTCATGTTTATAAAACTATTTTAATATTACATAGTAAAATATTTCTGTATGTATGTTTAGAAAATACAAATTATGGATTTTCTTGACATTCAAGCTTGAACATTTAATATACTGTTTATTAAATTGTTCGAGCTTGACAGTCAAATATGTCGTTAATAACAAAAAAAAAAAATTTAAACCATGTATATTTGTATGTAGTTAACAAATTTAGTTCACGAAATTGAACATTTTAAAAATAAGACTAATAGTAAAAATGTATGATAAAAAATTTTTTTGACAGGTTGGTAATTTCAGCTAAAATTATATAGAAAATAGATATAAATAAATTTTAGTTTGAGCAAATGGTAATAAAATATATTGACAGCTACTACGATTTACAGGTGTATGTTGCTTATAATCTTGCATAATATTAATTTTTAAATTCAGTTTTTAAGAATACTATAGGCAAATGGCAATTCACTTCGACTTTACTTAACGGAATCATTAAGCTTAATATTAAAAATGTAATAAAATCGCTTCGGCATGCTAAATATATACTAATAATAAACTTGTAGAAATAATGTTCTTTTCGAGTTCTACTTGAAGTAGCATAGAAGCTTTTTAGTGTCTTATAATAACCCAAGATAAACAATTTAATTGATAGAAAAGCAAGAATATTGATGGAGCTAAAATTATTGCCATGATGTATTTGCTAAACGCTCCTCTGTCCAGATACCTTTTATTAATTAAATTCTGATCACTAAAGAATAAAATTCTTCTTAGTGAATTGACATGCAATTAAAATATCGAGTTGTACTGAATACATATTTAAATACATGTGCATACATAAGTATGTATTAGAAGCTTTAGATTTTATTAGCAAAATACATACTTACTTATGTATTAATTTTAAAAATGTATTAACACCACAATATTAAATCTGCTCAAAAATTATAAATACCTAAAGAAATTCACATATGTAACATAATGATTTAAAACAGGTTAATAAGTATATTTATCAAATGTTTAAAACACTTACTCAGTTTGATTGTCTCGGTCCTTGTGAGAGAAGACGTGCTTTGGTCTAACCAATGCGATCTAAAAATTTAAATAGGCATACACAAATTCCTGAGCAGACGTTTTCTGATCTAAGCAATGCAATCTAAAGATTTAAATAGAAATGAAAGTTATGTAGCTATACGTTGTTGTTTCATTTTAATTGAAGAAATCTACTTACTCAATATTTGATACTTCTTTCATATATTTAGCCACAATTTCCACCTCCTTTACCTGCTTAGCAAGAGGCTCAACATTTCGCAACAACACTAGTTTCACGCTTGTTGGCAAGAAGTCGATACATATAAGGGCTTTTGCAAAAAACATATTTTGAACAAATATCGTTCCACTTTCCCCGTTTGGTCGCGTCTTTAGGTACTCGGACCAAATTTCCACCAATACATTCATACCTTATTGGTAGCAAGTGTTTTGTTTTTTATTTTCATTTTATATATAAAATACCCTTTTAATCAGATTTCTCAATTTTCTTATTTTTTTAACACAAATATATTTTCTTTTGTTATCACTTTTACTTTAAATTTCATTTTTATAAATTCTTTAATAAAATGCCGCGCAAATGTACACAATAAAATAAACAAAATTATTTTGACAGCAACAAAAAACTAACAAAGATTGAACGAAAAATTAACACCTGTATTGAAGCTGCCACCTAGTTGAATTCGCTTTAAAAATACTGTTCAGACAACACTCTGTTATTGTATACCTTTATGTGCAACTCTGCCTGAAAAAAGTAACTCAGTAAAGCAAACTTTGCATGTGTGTGAAAATTTTCGCGCCGTACAAAATTATATTTTTATGCATATCTTATCCTTTTTAATCAAATATTATTAACAATACGAGATAATAACAAAGAAACAAAGTGCAAATTATAGAAATTATTCGGAAAAATTATTGAAATTGTAGTTATATATGTATAAGTAAATTACTAGTGAACTGAGAGAGTGCAAAAAGTTAGAACAAGAAGAAGCGTCGAAGCGTTAGTGTGTTGAGTGCAAAAAAAACGAAAAAATGAAGAAAATGCCACCGCAAAAGAAAAGAGAAAAAGATGGAAAAGATGCGGTGGCATCTTCCAATAATGCTACAACTGCCACCAATAATCATAACATCAATTACACTGCCATAGCTAATAATAATCAAAATGCTCTAAATGGTAATAGCTCTGAAACAATTACTGCCATTGCAGCGACTGCGGCGTCGACAGTGGGTTCTTCAGCAACAACCGCAGAACAAACAAAACTTAATAGCCACCAACAAGAGCAGGAACTCTTTTTGCAGGCATTTGAAAGTAGGTTTTGTTATTTTTACTGTTTGTGAATCATTTATTTAGATTTTAAAATTTATTTTTAGAACCTACACAAATTTATCGTTTTCTACGTAATCGCCATGGCACTAGTCCCATATTCCTACAACGTACCCTAAGTTACATGAAGGAACGCATGTCCCGTAATCACCGCAAACGTAGTAATTTCAAAATCAACGGTATGCTCGATGTTTTGACACAAAAGAGCCAAACACTGCCCAATAATTATCTCAACATCATCTATAACGGATTATTTGAGAAAACACCTAGCACGGAACATGCCTGGCGAGAAGGCGATGTTGTAACTGTGGAATCTACTTTATATAAAATAACTAAAAGTAAACGCAAAGATAGTACCTCTGATTTTCAAGAAATATTGGTAAGTTGAATATATTATTGTATTAAATAGAAATGGTTTTAACAAACATTTATTTTTATTTCTAGACTTATAGTTCTAGTGTTATTTATAATCCTGTTGATAATATGGAACAATTTACTGCCATTTCTATACCTGCTCAATCTTTGCATCCCCTTGGTGACCAGCAAAATATTTATAAACTTTTGTTTCGTATAAAAGTAAAAACTATAGGGCAGGAAGGTATTATTACAAATGGCACTATCAGTACTGAAGGTAATTTTGGGAAATAACAAATGTTTCTTTTTTCAATCAATAGTTTACCTTCTTTTTGTTTTTTTAATAGATACCCCTAGCAAACGTTCAAAAATTTCAACCAAACTATATGGCTGTGAATTAATAATTTATGAGAAAAATTGCGGCTGCATACCAGAGGGTGATTATGAAGCCGCACTACAAGAGCTCAACTCATCTAGTATTAAATCATTTTCACCAAAGAAGCGCAGCTGGGAAACTTTACCCGACAATTACATTCCAATCACTGTGAAATTTGACGTCTTTACACAATATCCAACATTAAAGTTCCGTTTAACATGGTCGGCCATTGAGTTGCCAAAAGAAATTTCTATTAAAGAAATGGATAAATATTGTACATTTAATGATATATCTAATGACATTAGTTATGAAAATACAAATAGCACGAATAATAATGAAGAAATTAATCACAATAATAATTGTATAAAGGGAACAGCGACGACTACAGCAACAACCAAAAACAATTGCAAATCTGTTAACAGCACTTCAGCAAACATAACGATTTCCAAGCCATTGGCTAAAACGGAGAAAATACAAATTGTTTATAATTTTTTGTATAGCAACAATACCCGTCAACAAACCGAGTATACGCAAGAGGTAATTTGCCCTTGGTGCGGTTTAGATTGTATGCGCTTATATTCATTGCTGAAACATTTGAAATTATGTCATGCTAGATTTAATTTCACTTATCAGCCGGCTGCTCTAAATGGTGCTAGAATTGATGTGACCATTAATGATTCCTATGATGGTTCGTATGCGGGATCTCCATATGATTTGGCCGGGCCATCGGGTTGTTCGTTTGCTCGTACATGTGGACCCGTGCGTCGCACATCGGTCACGAATTTATTGGTTTGTCGTCCGAGAAGACAAAAGACGTGTTTGGATGAGTTTATGGTTTTAGACGAGGATGATTTAAGTAACCAGAGGCCTTATATAACAGGCCATAATAGGTAAGTAAAATTTTTTAAATATTTTTTTTTTTTAAATCTAAAAATTTTTGTATTAAATATTTTTTTAATTTTTTTTTTATAATTTTTCATTTCTAGACTTTATCATCACACCGAAACTTGTCTGCCAGTCCATCCCAAAGAACTTGATATCGATTCAGAAGGTGAAAGTGATCCCTTGTGGCTGCGTCAAAAAACTATACAAATGATTGATGAATTTACTGATGTAAATGAGGGCGAGAAGGAATTAATGAAATTATGGAACCTTCATGTGATGAAACATGGCTATGTAGGCGATTGTCAATTGCCTTTGGCTTGTGAAATGTTTCTTGATGCAAATGGCCACGAAATTATACGTAAAAATATTTATCGCAACTTTATATTACACATGTGTTCACTCTTTGATTATGGACTCGTATCACCTGAAACTGTGTATAAAACTGTACAAAAGCTCCAGGGAATTTTAAGTAAATACAGGGATGGTCAAGAACTAATGTCAAAACAGCGTGAAGTACAATTAAAATATTGGTTAGAAATCGGTATACATAAACAAGATGAACAAAAACTGAAATCGCCACAAAAACTGCACGGACCTCCTCTAAATACGGCTATTAATACTTTAAGCCAAAATAAAGACGATAAAACCAATACAGTGTTAGTTGGTGAGGTTAAAAACTCTATGCAACCGCCTACAAAACGTTCTTCGTCGGCTATTAAACGTTTAAGTCATGCCGTCAATACCAATGTTAGTGTAAATGGTGTCGTGGGCGAAAAATTATCTAATGGCAAAAGTGTGGCCCGTAAATCAGCTACTCAAGATGATGATGCTAAAGAAAAGTCAAATAGTGTAAAGAAAACGGCAAATGGTGACAAGAAAACAGAAGCCAAAGCTAAAAACGATTTAGAAAGCAAAATTCTAACAACTAAAAGAAGACTTTCTACAAGAGGTAAGTTGAAATTTAATTATTTTTTCATATTATGAAATAAAGACACAACTGCGTACCACTATCATCTATCTCTTCATAAATATTTTCATTCATTTACATACGAATAATTATAGGCTTTTTAATTGGTTATGGCAAAAAGAGTTTTTTCATTTTACCATCGCTCAAAATCTGCGCTAAAATATCATCATCCTCCTGATCATCTTCAGTCACATTTAATGTTACAAAATTGAAAAAATCACCTTAATCAAAAATATAAGACACCTATCAAATATTTGGCTTTAAATTGAATTAATAATTTGGTTTTGTTCAAATATTATTTCTATTTTCTTATCTACTTTAAACAAATTTTTTTCCTATCACACACCATTCACTGCTGCAGATGATAATAGAGGTGATGTTAATGATGCTGCCAATAATAATTATAATAATGATGATGTTGTAAATGTCTACATTAATAAGGATCATAAAAAAGTTTTTAAAATTCATGAACATCATTCCTTCGCTGAGGTTGTTTCACAAACTCACGAGGAACTTAGTAGTAATAATTTTGAAAATAATTGTAGTAGTAGTACTGATACTATACATTGATTATTAATCCGTTGTATGAATTCGTATGTTGTTTTATCTTAGATATAAGTATAAATTTAGTTAATATGGACGAAAACAAATTGAAAAACTGGTGTTGAAAAGAGGTTAAGGGTCAAAATTTTCTATTGAAAAAGTAACGTTAAATCCATTATGGCTCCAAATCTCAAGGACAGCCTGGCATCAAAATGTCGACAAAGTATTTGGATCTAACCGACAGGGCTACTTCGGCACCGTTAAAATTAATTTATGAATATTGCATAATACCACCCTCTTAATCACTTTACGCCTAATATATTATATCCTAGGTAAAATGATGATAGGAAACAATGTGCTGATGTGAATACCCTTTGCAAAGTTCTTAGAAAAAATTATTCCAAAATGTTTTATACTCTTTAGGAATAAATATAATATCACACTTATACCTCTGGCAGACACAGGATTTCTGTACTACAATAGCCTGAGTATACTACATGTGTGGAAACTTAAACCATCAAACAAGCTGGTTTATATGTGGTACGTATACTACGAAAATGTACGTAGTACAGAACAACATGTCTGCCACCCTAAAATAGTATCAAAACCATAATATACATACCATAGTATAGAAACCACATGTCTATCACGGGTATTAATTAGTCCACAACGCAGGTACATATGATGACCCTGCAAAGAAAGCTTCATAGATATTCATCAGCCATAACGGTCCTGTCTTACAGACATGTCCTGACATGCTTTCCCCAGCATGTTGTTAAACTCACGCTTTTGGCGATTTGCCATATTTTGATGTTGTATTCGATAAATTAAATCATATCCCTGGGTAATTGCGTCGACATTCCGTCATAGGCTTAAATTTAATTAAAAATTCAATAATTAACCTCAAGAAAACATCATTAAGTGTCCTTTATTGCACCTAGAAATATCTTTTTTAGTGAGTAGCATAGTATCAAATATAAAATTGTCAGAAAATTTATTAATTTTGAACAACCAAAAAGTGTTCTCAACTAAAAAGTATTCTGCCTTTGAGGGAAAATGTATGTTCATAGTTGAAGTTTTATAGGTTAAAAAATGTTTACAGATAATTGTGGTGTTTAAAAGTAACTGAAAATGTTTATGGGATCATTCGATTACTATTCAGAATAAACAGTGATTTAAGTAAAAAAAAAATCCTTCCCCGTTTTTAGCCGCTCATGATAAAAGTTCTTCATCTTCAATTTTTTCTGGCCTTACAGAACATTCTTTGATGTTTAGTATCAAAACCACAATCTTTGAAATTAATTCAGAGTTGCTAACGCGCAATAAAATTTCGCAAGAATACGTTGACTTTCTCCAGCACTTTTCTTTATTAAAAAATAATGACGCAAAATTTCTCCCAAGAACAATTTTTTGGTTCAAAATTTTCGAGGCAATAAAAAACTATGATGCTGTGAAAAAGGAAATTTGCTGTGATTCTTGATTTGATATTCCGACAGGGTGTTTTGATGTAGAATTTTGGAACGAATTTGCTGTGTGCCAAATATTGTTGAGAGAAGTCTAGACTTTCGATAAAGAATGTTCTTGTCATCACGAACAAAGAGCACAGTCAATAAATACAACATATAAATTTTTTCTTCTTGCATACCACTTCATTCAAAAACAGTTTTTATTATCCAAGATTCTTTAATAAAAAGAAATGTTTATCCTTTTTAAACAGAGACATTTAACTGCTAAACTTGTCGAATGGTGTTTAAAATTTTGTAACTTCTTTCAACACTGTTTCAAATTGTTTTATTACTTAAAGATTTTATTTAAATTAAATCCATTTCTTAGCAAGAAATTCAAAATATTAACAACTTATTATTTTTTTTTTTTTTGGTAATAATATTTAAGTATTTAAAAGTAAAGAAATATTAAGGAAATTATAAATAATTTTTTCATTCTCCTTCCACAAAAAAAAACCCACTTGTGTCATCATTTCATATACCTGTCAAAAACTGTACAATAGATACACAACAACCTGCCTCGAAACGCCAACGTAATGACATTAACAATATTGTCCATAGTAATGTAAACACCAGTGGCAACAATAATCATAGCAATACAACCAACAAAAATGTCTTAAATCAAAAACAGGATTCAACATTAATTCAAACAACAACAGCAACGGGAAAACGTTTAGCCACACGACGTCAATCTATAGCCGGTCTTCCGTCAGATATCAATCACAGCAATGCCAAAGCGATTGACAAAGCTGTGGGCAAATTGTCAACTTCGTCGGGATCCACTACCACACATACGTTGCGTACACGTCTGTCGGTGCCTCTAAATAATAAAGCGGAAAAACGTTGATACTTAGTTCTGTTACTACTTAGATTTTTTAGATGAGGTTTTCGTAGTTTTAACTTTTAAATATTTTTTTTTTTAATTTTATTTCTTTTTATATACATATAATAATAAAAGTTCTCTTTAATGCTGTGACTTCTTTGTTGAGTTTTGATATTTTGAGCTTTCTTACTGTTTTCATTTTCTTGTTTGATAAAAATGTGTGTGTTTTTTTTTAATAATTGCTAAATCTTCAAAATTATTTTTCAATTTTACTCTCTGACTGTTACTTAATATCGTTCGGTTGCATAAGAATATTTTATATTTTATTTGCCACACCGAAACTTAGATCGTCCTTTATTCATTTTTTACCTTTTCTTTTTTAAATAATTATTATTTAATTTGCTAAAAATGCTGTAATAATTATTTTACTATATTGATCTTTCATACATATATGTATTTTACAATTGTTTAATGCATCTCAATATTTAATCTCATATTCTTTAACAATTAAAAACATTTGTTAATTTTAACTGAATTTTAAATATTTTTGATTGTTTCGCTTAAAATATATATGACACAAATTTAATACGAAGTTAAATCTTCGCAAAGAAAACAAAATAAAAATAAAAGTAATTTAAGTTAATCGCTTAAATATTTTTGTATAATTCAAAAATAAAATAATTAAATGAATAAACAAAAACGTAGAGTACTATAATATAACCTTAATTATACTATACAATTAGAAATATACCTATAAAAATAATTCTGTGTGTTGAAATAACAAAATAATTGTGTTTCCTTGACTAGTAATACTTTTCGAATTGAATATTAAAGTCTTCGAATTAGTCATAAAAAAGTCTTACCTTTAATTTCCAAGTGCAGTTATTGGTTCAGTCATTGATCTTGCTTAAAATATTTAAGATAATATTTTTTGATTTTTTCCAGCCTAGAATCACTAATTTGGAAGGGTAACAAGAGTAACAATTATTATCTACTGATTTAAAATTGGCAGTGGAATCTTTACGAATTCACATAATTATTCACACTATGCGATGAAATTTTTTTCGATGTTTAAACTATTGTGGTAAGTTTCAAATTTTTGAAATTGTAGTACATAATAACTAAAAAAGTATATCTTAAAAATTTTCTTCATGTTTGTAAAAAAAAATTCACTTAACGAAGTATTTATTATTCATAAAGGTATAATTCTAAAAGGCAGTTAATTGCATACAAAAATAAGCAAGAAAAAATAAAGTATTGATCACATTATTAAGATACAATCGAAAATGAATTAAAGTACTTTATGAATTTTCTTTTAAATTCGCTCCTCCTCGCTCTCCCTCTCTCGCTTAGCCGCTTACCTTTGCTTTCTCTCAGCCGGTATTATGAAAACCGTCTTTATTACTATTCAACAATTTTGAATGCTTTTCAATATGACCATTGGCCTCCGTTTCATAATCTTCCATGGGATCTGTGTTGGTGTTCTCCACTTTGACAGAGCTTAAATTCTTTAACTCTAACGGCTCTAAGGCATCAAAAGTAGGAGGAATTAAGCGTTTTCTGCAAAATAAAAATAAAAAATAAATTACAATCTTAATAGAGTAGTTGTGATTAAATTTTTCAGTATAACTTACCTCTCAACTAACAGCCATATCATGGAAAATGCCATCATTAAGGCAGTTATGCCAAAAGTCCAATAAGTACCCAAACGTGTGTATATAGAACCCACAAAAATGGGACCAAAAACTCGCGACAAACAGCCTGAACCCGTCATTAAGCCCATCCAAACACCTTGAGGTCGGGGACCCAAAACTTTGGAAAATATGGTCTGTATTAGTGTTACACCTAATGGATAGCCGATGGAGGTGAAACCAAAACCAATTATAAATTGTGTTATGGTAAGAGCCGGTGTAGTGGCACACCATTCTTGTGTTTTAGGGCAGCCCAAGAAGATTTCATTATCTGGCATTAAATCAATCGTAGAATTACCCGTTAACTGTATGGTAACATTGTAGACTTCGGCAATTTTCGGCGGTGCATCACCCCAGGGTATATATAGGACGCGTCCCAAAACCATTAAAGAAAAACCACCCCATATTAAGACTTGATTTTCAGGAAATATTTTGCATAAAGGATTAATAGCCACGAATGTTATAAGAGCCACAATGGCACCCACACACATAAGTAAGCCCATATACCATAAAGCTTCATTATTGCTCCAGGCAAATTGGTCCATGGTCAGGGAAGTGCCCAAACTGTAAGAGGAGAAATATGTGAAATTTATAATTTTTGACAAATATTTGTTAAAAAGAAAAAAATCTTACGTTTCCAGTAAAACGAAATTAAACACCAGTACAAAAAATGCCACTATTAAAGTCCAGGCGGATATATAGTCCGGTTTAATAGCCTTCCAAGTTTCTCTTTCTGAGGTTTTGCCCTGCATTATCATTATTTCACGGGCAGCTATTTTACGTTCCTGAATAGTGGAAATATTAAGCGAAAGATTAATTTTCAAATACTTTTGACTACAATTGTATATGGTCTCCGCTAAATTCGTTTAACATTTACCCGTCTATGATCATCTTCAATTCAAACTAACCTCAAATATTGATGGCAAAAACATGATGAAATTGCCTACACTCATGACAACGTTAATCCAACCACATGCCGTGTACATATTAACCACCATACCACCCCAGAGCCATACAAAACCATCACTTCCTAAAGGTGTTACTAGCGCCTGCAAGCCCGGTCCTATAATGAAACCCAATACCTGAGCCAATGAAACCATGGAAACAGCTTTTGTACGTTCACTGAGGCGTGTGGCTGCAGACAAATACGAGCGACATACAGCAATATTAGCAGAACTGACACCAATTAAGAAACGTGAAGCCAACATCCAATATTTAACATGATCTGGCCGAAGTTCCAAAGAAGAATAAATAGCGCTAGCAACCGTAAACAAAGCCAAAGAGATTAGTAGCGGCAAGCGGATAGTACCAATTCTATTGCTCCACCAACCGAAAATTGGGCTGAAAATCATTTGACCCAAAGGATTGGCAGCCACTACAAGGCCCATGAATTCTTTGCCTGCAGCTGGATCTAGCTAAGGAAAATCAGTGAATTATACTCAGGCACTTAAAGGTAATATAGAACTACAAAATTTCACTTGTAAAATAAATTCAAGCTTGAAATTCTTTAAAGCTTGTTACTTCTTCAGATAAACATTTTACCTTATTTAAATATGGCCATATACCGGTTAATATGATACTAAAGCCCAAAGACATTAAAAACATGGTGAAATATATTACACGTATCGAACGCCATCTCATGTGATAGTTATCTACCGTCTCCAGGCCATCATCCAAATCGGAAGGAATTTTTGTGGTTCGAAATTTATTAAAACAGGACATTGTTCTAAAGGTGATGAAAGTCAATTGTGGTTGCTTTTTTTCAAAGCTATTGTTGTTTATGACCTTTACAGGACTTGCAGGATGTTAAGTACCAGCAGCACGGCTAAAAACTTTTAAAGTATGTATTACATTCTGAAAGAAAATTATAAAAAAATGTCTCTTTTATTTATGTTAAATTACATTTTTAAATTTGTTTACTTGTTCATTTGAAAATGAAATAGACGTGTTGAACAGATGTTTACAAGAGTAATAGTAGTAATCATTTTATGAATTGTTTTTAGAAAGCTTTTAAAAGCTTTCATCAATACAAATGTTTTTTTATATATATATAAGTAAACACACACATGTATGTTTTATAACTGTTTAACAGGATACTTATTTATTAGGTACCCATTGAAAAAGTACTTTTAAAAGGTTCTTTTCAGGGTTAAAAAATACTGGATTAAAATTGCTAATACTATTGCTATGAAGCCTGTATTAAAAATACAACAGCAATAATGCTGTATATTAATCTGATATCATCAATAGCACCCATGCACATCCCACAGGTTGCCAATGAGGGCATTGGCTGTCAGGCCCCGATCCCTCCCCTTGCTGAGGAGTTCGGAGCAATCTAATCTCCTGCCGTCAACGAATGACATTGACAGTTTACGTTGCAATGCAATGCCACATCGGTCCTGCAGTGAACCTTTCCACTTTGGGTATAACCACAGCCACCACATGCACCCCCGAAGGAGCCTCACCAACAACCAGTCTGGAACCAAAGTTTTAGGGGCTATTGGTTCCCGTGGTACCAGTTTACTTTTCTCGCTACTGGTCGAACTTAGAAGTCATACCATCTGCCAGATTCCGGCTCCTGACAAGCCCCAGGAACTGGTGCCCCTGTTTTCCCCCAGTGGCAATCGATCAAGGTGATAGGGATCACTAAGATGATATATGCCCCCGGGGGGATACATTAGTGGTGTCAGAAGTACGATAACAAAATGCCGTGGAACGCAGAAGATATGCCCACCAGTTCGAAGATATTCGCAAATGCTAAGTTACCTAACGCCACGTGTTATCTTTGTAACAAAACGAGACGCATTGCGCAAATGTGCAAATTCAAAACTGCTCAAATTTCAGATGAGGAAACAGATGATGAGAGTAATGTTATTCAGCGTTCAAATAAGTTGGGTGCAAGAGCAAGGGGTGTCAGAAAGTGGATTTCACAATTCGTCCATGAAATTGATTTTATCTGATCATTTAATCAAGATGGCACCGCATTTATCGTCGAATAAAGTCGAGATGGTGAAACAGGTACTGGGACAGTTTGAAGACGCTTTTAGTAACACTGCAGGTAAGTTAAATTTGTCTACTTGTTACATACAGCCCAATTGATGTGTTAATCAGTATGTATGTATATATTCGTAGATATAAATTTAATGACGATATAAAACCCTGTTATCAGTATAAACATTTATTTTTTTTTTTTTTGCACTAAACGTTAAAGGTACATATATACAAGTATATGTGTACATATGTATGAATGTTTACGATAATAGGCAGAGCAGTTATCTGGAGGGCTTCGGGTTGATTATTTCTGTAGAGAGACTATAGCAAATTGGGAATGTTATACATGGGTTGTTGAAAAGAAAAGGTGAATTTTGAATTTTCGCAGGCTGTGTACATTCGATTACCGAAATTTTTTTTGTTATGTTGGTAAACATGTGTTAGTCATATGTTGGCATTATCAGCCAATTGTGATTAGTAGTTTGTTGTTGACAACTGAAAAGGTTAGTCACGTTTGCGTGTGTTCTTCGATTTTTGACTTTTGAAGATAAATGGATCGTAGAATATGATTTTTTGGCAAAAACCGGCATCCTAATCATGCCTCAACCACCTTATTCACCAGAATTGGCTCCCTCCGACTGTTTCGTATTCCCAAAATTAAAGAGACCAATGAAAGGAAAGCGGTTTGCCACAATTGATGAGATAAAGTCAGAATCGAAGAAGGAGCTGATGGCAATACTGAAAAGCGCATTTCAGAAGTGCTTCGAGGGGGATTACTTTGAAGGGGGCAAAATGGATATTGATGAATAAATAAATACTTTGCAAAAAATTCAAACTTCACCTCTTGACCACGTTGTAAAGCGATATTGCTGATTTCAAATAGTTTCAAAAGATCCAATATTGTGCTGCAGAAAGTTAATTTCAACATTCGACACTCTGACATCGTAAATTTAACTTCCCTACCTATAACAACAATACAGAATTTATATAGTTTGTTGGGTCGAAAATGAATGTTGTAGAAATTACGAACGGAATGACAAGCCTATATTTCTGAAGGGTATAAAAAGTGAAGTAGGTCGGTCGTATCACATATGTTAGCAAACTCTTAAAAAATAGTTTGAAAGCGAAATTTTTAAAGGCTCTCTAGCTTCGAAACTAATGATATTGTTCTTGTAAAATTGTCAAAATTTTCTATTAATGTGTTGAAAAGGTCACCTTTGATATTTTAACTTCTATATAGTGGCAGAATTTAAACTTACTGCCTTACAGCACCAATAAGTTGAGCACAAATACTTTAAGTACCAGAAGTGCTTTGAATAAACGACATGATTTTCTCTCTCTTCAGAAAACGTTGGTACGTACGTTGTTGTTGTTGTTGCGGTTGATATTCTAAGCTTGTAGGCAGTGGTTTGTTGATATTATTTTAATATTTACTCAGTTGTAGGGACTTGTTTTGTTTTTACATGTGTATGGATGTGTGTATGTGTGTGCTTACGTTGTTTTGCTTTGCGTTTTTTTTTTTTTAATTTCTTGTTCTATGCGATACAATGCATTCATACGTTTTATTATTATGCGTGTCCCCAATGCAATCTCATGTTTACAATTTAGTTTTATTTATTATTATTTTTTTTAATAATAAATGATAATTTACTTTTTTATTAAAACAATAGTGTATAAATAATTAAATGCTTTGTTATTCTGGCTTTGCACGAGATTTAACAGGAAATTGTTACAAAATATTCTTTTATGTACTTTAGACCATTGAATTTTTTACATTTTAAGCACAAACGATTGTAGCAATAAATTTCTGCTATTAATTTTTCAATTAAATATTTGTCATTTGCTTTCTTTTACTTTATTTTAATTTCCTTAGCGTACAATGACCTCACGAATCAAGCGATCAGCAACAAACTGCTCAAATACACTGTAGTATCTTTTACAATGTTCTAATAGTAACTGAGAGCAATCTGTTTTGTTTGTTATCAGGAATTGTTGTTTTGCTTCTTTTTTACTTGTTGTTGGAAATCTACCAAGTGGATCTCTGCCAAGAGTAAGTTGAAAAAATACATTTTATACATTCAACAGGCCTGGAAAATTGAAATTTTAAAATGATTATTGTTACGATATGCATATTTTTAAAAGAATTTTTTTTTAACCGCAAGTATATATAACGTTTCGGGAAAATGTCTTACTAATTTTGCATTTTCATTCAAAAATGCATAATTTTTGTATAGACAATTTTTAGCAATACTGGCTTTATTATTTACCCAATTTATTGTCTATTAAAAAGTGTTTAAATCCCCACATAAAATTTGAATGATGCGCATTATTTACATTTTACCAGAAGACATTCCTGTACTATAAAATTGGGTATATGAGCCCGATGTTGTCGTAAAAATATTATTTTTGTCCAGACCTTCCCTTCGGGTAGCTTGGGACAATCAGCTGTTTTGAAAAGAAAATAAAATAATGTGGCAAAGCAGTTTTGGGTTAAAGAAAAACTTACGCCTCATTGTCATCATCGTGCAGGCCATAAAATTTTCTATTTGTTATACGAAGTTATATAAAAGAAATGAGTTTTTTTTTTTGTGAAATTCAGTATGAAAAACTGAAGACAATTTTATAAACAAAAGAGTTAATATAACAATTGGTCTCCTTATTTCCTATAGTAAATTTGTTTATGGATAAAGTCAACCAATGCACATACATTTGTTATGCTAAGTTGTTGATCTCTATAGATATACGTATTAAAAATTAGAAGAAAAAATATTCTTAACAAAAATAAAATGTTGAAAAACGGCTTTCTTGTATTGAAATATCCAAATATTTTTCGAACTTTATCCCAAAAATACGGAGACGCTCCTAGATGCCGCTAGATGACTCTCAATACTTTTTATGTCATATATAGTGCGGTATTTCCTCTTAAATGAAAACAAAATAAAAGAAAAGCAATAGTGCTGAATTTTCCATCCCTGTAAAAAATCATTTTCATACTCTCTCCTATTTTTTACTGTAATCGCAAAAAGTAACCCAACAGAGGCATTTTCTTCATTTAATATTTATCTAAACGAATCCAAGTTTAATCCAAGTTCAGCTGAATAGCGCCATATACATATATAAAATACCATATATATTTTCAGCGGAAAAATATGTCCATACATATTTGCATACACATGTATGTTCTATGTACATATTTCAAATGGCTACGGGCAAAAAAACGAGGAGGAGGAGGAGTCAATGTATAGCAATAATGCCATATGGACTTTTTTGTAATGGAAACTAGACCTAAATTTATATATCAGCTCACCTGTTATGATCACAACTGTATTTCTTTTATTTTTTGTCTTGTCTACCGTAATCTAAAGCCGATCGGACTCAAACTTGGGCAAGTTGTTGTACACATTCCAGGGAGTGGTTATGGGTGGTAATTTAAAAAAAAGTGCGCGGGGCTACTCCAATCTAGATATACATAAAAACGAAACGCCCATACAATTTCGTAATTAGAAAAGTGGGCAGTGCCACGCCCATAAAAAATAAGTTATCATTTTTAGCTACTTGCACTAGATCGGTTTTTCTGAAACTTTGCACACATATTAAACTGTCATAACTATATAATTTCGTGATTAGAAAAGTGGGCAGTGCCACGCCCATAAAAAATAAGTTATCATTTTTAGCTACTTGCACTAGATCGATTTTTCTGAAACTTTGCACACATATTGAGCTCATTAAGGGGCGTAGCAACGCGCGTGGGACTTGGCTAGTTTTAAATAAAAACTACAAATAAAAAAATGATGTCTATAATCTTGATTTATTTATATTTAGATTAATGTTTATTATGTTTTTATTTTATACAATGCATTATTACTTTTTAATTCATTAATAATAATTGCTGCCACTAAGGGGCTAAAAATTATTACATTCACTGCTATTTTTTAAATATTTGCTTTAGTTTACTTAAATACTAAGTTTTGCTTGTAACAGTTAGCAATTGTATTATTCGTTTCTTTACAATAACTCGTTATAACTTCTGTGTTGTAATAATTTATATATTTAATTATTTAAAGACTAAAATTATAGGTTCAACTTAATAACGATATAAAATGGAGTATGGTTTTTAATTTAATAATAAGAAAAAACTGAAAGGTGACGATAGAAAATATATAAAAAATTTTAAACTAAAAATTTTCGTTTTTTTTTTTTTTTGTTTGCAAGCTTTTCCCACTCATCTTTTTTTGCGTTAATTTTCGTAGAATCGAAACTTAATATTTTAGGCATGTTCTTTTTTTTAATATACTGATTTAAAGTGCTTTCTTTTTTCCATTTTACCATGAAAACACTGAAGTTTCTAATAATTAAACCAACAGAAAAATATTTAAAAAATGAATAAATCTCTTCTAACGTAATAAAGATTAAAATTGATAATGTGTGTATATAAATAAAACTTAAGTTTTGTAGCTCATGGGCTATATGTATGTACATATGTATGTATGTCGAAGAGGCAGTGGCAGCTTTACAACAACAACGAAAACAGCAATTGTAACTGATTTAAAACTACCACCAGCTCTTTAAACGTATTGTTTTTAATCAGTTCTTGACCTACACAACTCCTAAATATTTGCGTTAAACTAAATACACAAGTGATTTAAAATTATACCAAAATTTATTTTCTTCATACAATTAATGCTTGTTTTGTTATGTTATTCTTAATAATTTAGTATTTGCATATGCGGTAAATTTTTGTTTAAGGAAAAGGCAGTTCGGATTTAATTATTATTTTTTTTTTTAAATAACTTAAATACAACAACATATACATAGTTTAATAATTTTATATCTAAAACTTTAATTAGCATGTCCCGTAAATTTAACAAAATAATCTAAATAAAAAAATTAGGTGTTATTCTTAAATTTACGGGACATGCTAAATCGTTTTGTAATGATTATAAATTTGGTTTTCCCTTTAAAAGACATGAGTAATAATTTGCAAGGATATTGCTGTGCATTAACTTGTTATCAAACAATATGTATTTTATATATATATTAGTACTATAATTTATTTCTTGCGCCCTTTCTTGTGTACACACAATAGTTTAAGAGGTTTTAGTTTTTTTATACAACTTCTATTTTTGAAATGATATCTTTGCTATAACTACTTCTTTATAATAAAAGAAGAATTATTTATAGAGATTTGTAATATATAGATTCTTGGAGTCACTATCCAAACCCAATCAAACAACAGAATCTTTACGTATCCTTCAAACAAATTAAAAAAAAAATGCAAAATGTAAATAATCAATTTGCTTACATAAAGCATTGTACTCACCACATATAATTTTCAGTTTGAGGTGCCCTCATTACTCCAACACCACCACCCAAGCGTCTGTAGTTCATACAGCCACAAAGACGCCACTGATTTGTTTCAGTATCATAAACTTCAATGGTTTTCAAATAGGCAGAACCATCAAAACCACCAACTGCATATAACTGGCCATTGACAACAGCCAAGCCGACCTAACAAAAACATATATAAAAGAATAGAAAAATTGCATAAACTTTGATTAGACTCTGTAAGACATTTTTTAATCTTATATTTGCCGAAAACAACTTTATGAAAACTGAATTTACTTGAAAAATATTTACTGCTTTAAAAAAATTCTTTAAAAAAAACCTTGCAAAACATATCTAAAAATGCAACTTTTGTTAAATTTCCTCTTTAAAAACCCTTTAGAAAAGTACCCATACTAAATATTTTTTTTATTAAAATAACTTAAAAAAACACGTTAAAAAAAGCACCTCAAAAACGGGGGTAACATTTTGAAAAATACATTTGCAATAGCCCTCAAAAAATAATAATACATTTCAGTACTTACACCACTGCGTCGTGACGTCATTGCAACAATAGGACTCCAAGTATTCGTATGAGGATTATAACGTTCGGCGGAAGAAAGTTCCATGCAGTCATCACGACCGCCAACCGCATATATATAATTATTAAAAACAGCACAGCCCAAATGTTTGCGGCGTGTGGACATGGGACTAACAGCTACCCATTTGTTTTGTCTGAAAGAATAAAATAATTAATAGATAGAACTACTAAACTAAACGATAATATTTACCTAGGATCATAACGTTCAACAGTATTTAAAGGACATTGACCATCGGAGCCACCAATGGCATAAAGATAACCACCTAAAACAGCTACGGCCACACCCAATCGCCTGGTAGTCATAGGTGCCACCTTAAAATATAATTTGCAACTTTAAACAATTTAAAAATTAAATAAAATCTCTTTACTAACCTTGGACCACTTATTCTCTTTGGGATCATAGCGTTCTACGTGATTTAAACATTGTACACCATCTTGACCGCCTACCGCATATAGAAAGCCATCCAAAACAGCCACACCAACACTGGTACGACATGAGGTAGTTGGTGCCACATCACAAGACCATTGATTTGTCTGTGGATCATACCTTTCAATACTATTTAAATAGCTCTGACCATCATGACCGCCAACTGCATAAAGTAAGTCGTTGAGCACGGCCACACCCACACCACAACGTCTTTTACTCATGGGTGCAACCATTTTCCAATCATTGGTTTGGGGATCAAAACGTTCCACAGAGGCGATTGCATCTCCCGAACACCAACCGCCAACAGCGAATAAAACTTCACCACGGCGGGTGGGTTTACGTGGGCGTGTACGGGGTCCTTGCATAAGCGGACGTTCCTGGGGAAGTAATAAATAGTTTTTGGCTTCGTCAACCAAATCGCGACAGGCTTCGTCAGATCGCACCAATAAATCGGAACCAACGGTGCCAACCAAAAATTTGGGAGATAAAAGTGGAAGACGAACATGTTGTAAAACCTGTAAAACCAAAATGGAGTTAGGTAATTTGAGAATGTGAAATGTTTAAAAATATATTTGGAAATCACCTGAGCTAAATGTTGTCTTCGATCGGCAATATTATATTTCAACCAAGACATGACAGCATTGAACACCTGCTCCTCAGAACGTACGTTTAACTCGTCACTGCATATAATATCGACTAATTGGCCTACGGGCAATAAAAGAAACTCTTCACTTTCCATAACTTCTTGAAAATTATGCTGCGTAAACTTATCCGCAATACGCAACAGTTCACGACATGAATGCGTGTCGGCAAATGCTCGTATACCCAAACAGTTGGTCGGATCTAACTGACGCTTCAAAAATTCACAACATATATCCTGTATCTCGACAAGTTGTAGCAAACAAGCGGCTGGCAATAGGGTTTGAACATTTGATTCTTCCACTACAATATGAGCTGTATAACAAAAATCAATTAATAGTTCCATGGCACTCTCATCAATGTCCCGTATTGTAACTTCAGTTTGACGAGACTCCTCTAGTTCGCCCGTAAACATGGCACGGAAATATGGCGAACATGCTGAGAGTATAACTCGATGAGCGAATATTTTACGACCACCAACATTAAGGACAACGTCGCACAGTTCACGGTGACGTCGTAGCATATTTAATTCAGATAGTGTCACTTTCGGATGTTTGTCGGAGGTATGGGACATACGAGCTGGCGATTGTGGCCTATCAACACCACTGCCGCCAGCTGAAGCTCCCGTGCCGCCATTGGCTCCTGGCAGCAGGGGGTCACCCATTCTATTAGCTGCTAAACGCAGCGGGGCAGATGCCCAACCCCACACCGCCTCTATCTGTAAAAGATTAAAGTGGAAGAAAATATAGAAAATCAATGAGAAAAAATCACGTTTTAATATTTTTTAACGTTCATTAACTATTAAACTCTATATACACAGATATATATGTATGTATTTGAAAGTTATTTGTGCATAATTGACTGGGAAACAAATAACAACATACAATTATACATATGTTTAAATTCTCATGCAAATCTGATCTGACTGTTAAGCAAACCCCCATTGGGTTGTGCTACAACATAGTTTTTAACCAAGGGTGTGTCTTCAACAAAAGACGGAACTTGATAGAAAAGTACCTTTATCTTCTACTAAAAGTAATTTTCACTCAAATAAAATTACTTTTTACAAAGAATACATTTCAAAAAATATATCTTTCCGGTCCCTTTGTGTTGCCTGAATAGAACATGATGTGAGAAAGCAGAATTGAAGAGTTTGTATAAAAGATATGTTAAATGATCACCATGTCTCTCGCGGTGTGAAGTCATTCCTAAACCAGTTGCTGAAGGTAAACATTTCCCGATGTTCCAACTCCAATATATCGGAGGCTGTCGAAGAACCCCGTCCGCGATGAATCTGGAGTTGGTTATTTAGTGATGGATATAGTCGGCTCCTCTTCTCATCTTCAATTTAACAACTTCTACAGAAGTTATTCTGTCTAAATTTAGCCAGATTAGCCTAGTGCTCTTACATGTGGGGTCTTCCCATTATCTAGCCGTGACCATATTCACCAGTGACTAAATATTTCAGCCTTTACGTAAAAAGTAACATTCTTATAACCGGGAAGCTAATGTAATGAATAATTTAAGTGACAAGATATTTGTAAGTCGGAAATACAGGGCATTCCTAAAAAACAATTACATTAGCGATTATTAGAGAAGGGAAGATAAACGATCTGGATTACTGTAGTGAAAAATGTACCACTAGGGACAAGCGAGACAGCACAACCAGAAACAAATTCCAAAATATAGTTATCTGTATTGCATGTATTAAGCCAAATCAATTCAAATGTTTGTATATGCATGTGAGAAAAAATTAAATATTTGGGTTCATTAGAGCTGCAGAAAAAGAATGACAAGTCTATACTGAGATATTTTAACCTTGATAACATCAATTTGTGGTTAAGACAACATCGTCTTACATACCTACATATGTATGTACGTGCCTACAAATATTACTCAAACTCATCCTTTGAAATACCCCCTTCCCTGACCTATATAATAACAATTAACAAATTCCAACAACAACAATGGCATGATAAAGAACGCGAAATTTCAAAATAAATACACTAAAATATCAAATTTGTTAAAGAAAAACTTCTTATATGCAAACGCCTTTGCATTATGCCTACAAAAACTTTACAAATATAGGCATCGAAAGAACAGATAACACTATGAAATAATTTCAAATCCAATTAAAAAAAAAAAGAAGTTTAGAGATTGTAAGTTTCTTATCATTTTGCTTTCACAAATATACCTTTGCGTCTTTTTGTTCCACAGAAAACCCAACAAATCCACAGCACCACCAGCTCGCCCAATAGGCTGAAGCGTTCGAAAATGCAATTTTCGTTGCTTCCTCTGCTAGACTTTAAAGTAACATTTGTCTGTATTGTACAAATGTTAAATATATTTTTAACATTGAATTATTTCTCCGCAATTTTAATTTATTTTTTTTTTTTAATAGAAAACAATGTTTCTAAATATTAAGTACGTTGTTGTAATAGCACAAAATCTATAATTTTCGTTTTTCGTTCTCACTACACCTTAACTTTTATATACACAATTATTCTTTTTTTTCACAATTTTTTTATCTTTATCAATAGAACTCCTGGTCGCCTATGTTTTATACAATTTATGTCATTGCAGCATATTCGGTTTTTACACAAACTTTATTTAAAAATAATAATTACTATTTGATTAGAGAAAATTACAAGAAATATCTAAAAATGTTCTCTTCTTTTTTCGCACATTTTACTTCATTTACCATGGGCAGCGTTGCATATTAAGGTCCTAAATTATGACAAGGTTGTTTTAAAAATAGTATTTGTTATTAAATAGTATTGGTCTCATTTACATTAAACAAGTTCATGCAAATAGTAATTACTTTTAAATTTACATTTACACTCACACATAAGAATTCATTTTGTAATAGGAAAATACAGCGAACTATAAATTCATCAAACATGTACTCATGTCCTAATGTTTAAACTGGTCATCATTGTCGAGATTGAAATCTTTCTTTCAAACTCACTCAATCAGAAAATTACTTTTGGTGATATTTTTTTAGTTAATAAATGAAGTTTAAAATTACCTTTCGGAAGGAATTATTCCTGAAATTTGTAATTTCATAAAATCTAGGCGTTCTATTTAGTATAATTCTGAATGACCCTGTTTTAGTACTATTTCGAGCTTTTTCTACTATTTCCAAACAACTTTGTTATTAAGCACACAAATAAGTAGACAAGAGAAATTAATGAAAAGGCTACAAAAGCAGATAAAAAATTAGAAATCAATTTATATAGTAACTTCTTCTATTAAATACAAAAATTAGAAAAAGTAAAAAATATTTACTAGAAGCAATTAAAATTAGTTTTAACTGAAATTTTAAAACATGCAAAGTGTTTTAAATTCCGTTAAGGGAACAGCCCTGAATGTAGCCGAATACTTGACGCCAGTTTTAAAGGTAAAAAAAAATCGAGGAGAAAAATATAGTGATTTTGTTAGACAAACATTAACGATGGGTGGTTATAGTTTGTTGGTGGCTATAAAAAGTTAGATTAAATTAATTAAATGTAAATTTAATTGAAAATATTTGTTTAAAGGAATCTAAATTTCGGGAAACTGGTGTATTGACACCTGAAGAATTTGTTGCTGCCGGAGATCATTTAGTGCATCACTGTCCAACCTGGCAATGGGCAGCTGGAGATGACAATAAAACAAAGTCATATTTGCCTAAAGGTACTACCATAAATAAAAACGAGACTAAAAAAATTTAATTTTCTGTTAATATGTGTTAAAGTTATTTAAAATTGAACCTTTGATTACGATAAATTCAATAGCCGTTGATTATTGATACAAATTGTAACAAAATAATTGCATGATTAACTAAAATGTCTGTAAATTCGACATTTTATTAAAAAAAAAAAAAATGGCTGTAAAAATTATACATATGTATGTATGTAGTTATCAATGACAACAATTTATTATCATAACCTACGTTACCGTTACACAATATTTTAAAAATTAAGTTATAAATAACAATCTCAAGTTCCTTGATATATATTTTTTCCTTTAGATAAACAATTCCTTATCACCCGAAATGTACCTTGTTACAGAAGGTGCAAGCAAATGGAGTATGTTGGTGAAGAAACTGTAGTCGAAGAGGAATGTGGTGATGGTGGCTGGGTTGAAACCCATCAACTAAATGAAGATGGTACAACGCAGGAATTAGATAAAATATGTGAATTAACTTTGGATGACAGTAAGGTAAGAACAAGTTATTCAATTACAAAATATCTTTTAACATAATTTAATTAAAAGGATGAAATGGACACGCCAGACAGTGATGAACCAGCTAATATGGATGATGCTGCTGCTGGCGATGAGGACGATGATGATGCTTTAGATATGGATGAATTTGAAGAGAGTGGAATGTTAGATTTAGTTGATCCAGCAGTAGCTCTTACCACGAGAAAATCTGAAAAACCACCGACTAATAAAACAGATGCAGCGTCAGCCCTAGATTCAGGTGATTCTGTTCTACATACTCGTACATATGATTTACATATTACCTATGATAAATACTACCAAACACCTCGTCTTTGGGTAGTGGGTTATGATGAGGTTGATTTAATATTTTTATAATTAATTCAAACATATTTGTTTAATTCTTTTTTATTTTTGTTCATTTTAAATTTAGAACCGCAAACCTCTAAAAGTTGAACAAATGTATGAGGATGTCTCACAGGATCATGCAAAAAAGACTGTTACCATGGAATCGCATCCTCATTTGCCCGGCCCCAATATGGCCTCTGTTCATCCCTGTCGTCATGCCGACATTATGAAGAAAATTATACAAACTGTTGAAGAAGGCGGCGGCGAATTAGGTGTGCATTTATATTTGATTATATTTTTGAAATTTGTGCAAACTGTTATACCAACTATAGAATATGATTTTACACAAAATTTCAATTTATCTTAAGATGGGACAGAACAAAAAGAAAACAGGAGCTTAAGGCTCCATCCAACTCTTAAATTATTCTCTTTTTCCTTTTTTTTAAATGCCATTATTTGCTTTAAATTACGAGAGAGAGAAAAACACAGAATCACAGTGATTTTCTTAAATTTTAGTGTATGTAATAAAATATGTGTTTTTGTGATGCTTAATAAATAAGTGCATACTTAAGGAATAAAACAATTATATAGATTAATCATTTAAAAAATATCGATAACTAGAACTGTTATAATTTTATTTTCATAGTACTTCTTGTTACGGTGATAATTGGAATTAATTTGTTATCGATAACTGCCTGCACTTTTTCCATACTCACATAAAAATTTCACCACAAAACGAAATTTCACCAGAAAATCAAAAGTTAACCACACAATATGAAAAGCATTAACCAAACAATCCGAAAATTCACCAAAAAATCAGTAAATTGCCGAACATTTTAAAATTTACTGGAATTTAATAAGAAAATCCATAAAAAAAAACTACATTCCATTTTTCATCCAAAATTTCAAACAAATCGAGAATTCGTCAGTATACCAAACCATTAAACATATCGATGTAATCGTAGAAAAGGTAAAACATGCATATCGCTCTTGAGCAACAATATAATATCTCAAAATTTAAAATTTTTTTTCAGTTGAAGCTAAAAACGGCTTTTAGTAATACATATCGACCTATTCGGAAATACATACCTAAAAATTTTGACGATGTATTTTGTTCCCAAACGCATCTAATATTTTTATCGATGAGCAATCTATGCACATATTCAAAAAAAATTTGTTACAAAGCGTTTACAAAATATAAAAGTACCTATCAACGCCTTATATATTACATTGTAGACATATATTTAGGAACTCAGCCGCAATTTCATTTAAATTGGATAATTTTGGCTACTACTAGGTGTAATTCTGAGTATCTGTTTTGGTAACACTGGTTAAAGGTTTCTCTGTTTAGCATGACGGGCGGTACTTTTTACTGCTCAAACTAAGTGAGAAAGTAAGATTAGAGTAAAAAGCTCAATAATCGAAATTTGGTTTTTAATTATCTTACGCCCTGAATTATTGTGTTGAGGAAACGTGAATCAACTTTGTCTTGTAGTAAAAAAAAGAGCTGGATTTTTACTACTGCAGAGAAATCAGTATGCGATTCCAAAACCGGCCTATGAACATTGTATTGAAGATTTGAGTAACCACTAAGGAATAATTTGTAATCACGAGGTACGTATAGTACAAAGTACCATTTTAATATTTCAGTTTCCCATGCATGCCTGACTAAGGGGCCAAAGTACTGCATTATATTATTAAACAATGGTGTGTTGTTTGTTTGCTTGTCGGTCGGTTTAATGTTTCTAATAATACGAAGATATGTGTTAATACATACATGCGCATAAGTTAATATTAGTAGATTGGTGGCTCCCCAACTAAATAAACTAAAAAAAAAAACGATTGCATTGTTTGTCTATAACGAGATCTATAGTTTAGGTAAATATTCAATTCCCCAAATTAATTATTGTTTAAAAAAATCAAGTACCTACATATATATATGCATATATACATACGAGTATGTACATAATTATTTAGGTAGGTAAGTATGTACATTCAAGGTATTTTCGTTCTATAGGTACCTACCGAAACTATTGAAATTTGAAATGGTTACATTCTTATAGCGGCGTATTAGCGGTTTCCTAACTCAAAAAATTAAATAAACACCTACATACATATACACTGTGGCGCAAAAGTGTTCACTATAAAAGTTAAAATTATAGATTCTAGAAAATTTATAAACTTTTATTTGGATATAAACAATACATTCATACTCATTACAAAGTTCATACGTAATAGTGCGTTTGCATTTACGTAATTTGGACCGAAACACTTGATTTGTTCAAATCAAATGATTTGCTACCTAATTTTCCATACGTTTTTCATAGGAGCAGACCAATTCAAAGGACTTGATTTGCTCAAAAACATATCGAAATTTATCTGTGCAACACCGTGTTTCTTGTACGATTATGAACGAGACTCTGGGTCATCCATTAATTCGAAATAATTTACTTTGGTATGAATATACAAGTAATAGGGCTTATTTTCTCTTCAAAGAAAAAAATCTGTATTGTAGTATTTGAAAATCATTAATGCATTAATGATCAGTTTTCATTCCACATATATTAAATTTATGTTTACTTGATATTGAAAAAAAAAACAAATTGAATTAAAAAATTCTAACACGAAAACACTTATAACGTAATGGAAACGCTTTGAAATGATTTGCTCAAATCAACTCGTTTTGAGCATAAGAATATACACATATACAACAAAGAACAACTTCAGTCTAAACAGTAGATTTTATTTGAAATATCAGTGTTCAGTTTTGTAGTCTTTATTATTTTTAGGTGTGCTATAAAAATTCCAAATAGTAATTAGTGAAGCCTTCTCTGTTTTTTTTTCGAACTACCGTCATACGTTTTGAAATGCTTCTGACTAGATTTCAACATGTCTCGATGTATATCAACCCAAATGTCCTGCACTATTCTCCAATGATCTTAAATGCTTTTCGGGGGCACTTCAAATCTTCCCATACCATATGTTCGTTTACAATTGAAGCTTTGCCCTGCCTCTTTGTGGTGTTTTTACTCTTCCACACATTAGGTATAGTGCCTTATACCTCGATGTAGTATTACCTATCATCTTTGGACGACCATTTTTTCAATGTAATTTTCATTACTTAAGATTGTGAAATGTTTAGGTTTTTTTTTACTTTTCGAGCAGGTTTGGCCATTTAAAGCTTTTATAAATGTACGCAATAATTTTGTTCTTTTACAACTTTATACTATAATTAAAAAAACCCTCTCACCACTGTAGATCAAAGGGATCAGTTCGTAGTTTAGCGACGATCACACAGTAAAATACCGTTATAATGTTTGTTGAAATTAATACAAAATAAAATAACTAGTTTTTGCTGCAGGTGTTTTCGTTTTTGTTCATTATAAGATTTGCGCTCCTATGGACAATGTTTATTGCTAAATTATTTGTAACAAAATTCAATGATTTTAAAACCGAGTAACCAGATTCTTATGTGTTCACTTTTGCTCCACAGTGTAAGTCTTTTTCACTGCCTGCCGTTGTACGTGGTTTTTAAGTCGTGAGCTGCCTACATACATACATATGTATGTACAAATGTGTGTATGTGTATATAAACAATTTCCAACCACTGCACGAAATGCTCAACAGCAAACAAAAATACGAATGAACAAGAATGAGATAGACGGGACGAACAGACAGTCAGCGTTGCCCTCCATTCTCAAAAATGAGGGTTATTTGGTTGTTTTTTACATTTACAGTAAAATTGTGGTCTGCTTTTGAATTGAATACTCGATGTGTTTGTAGTAGCAAACATTCTTATAAGATTTCACTTCTTGAGAGTTGAAAAGTGACTTTCCTCTTAAATTTGTGTTTTTTTCAGACATACATTTATTCTAGTTTTTTCTTGCGTTCGTTGCGAGAAAAAAGTTTAATGTTTTTGTTGTCATTCAACCAGAGCTATGAACCCTCTTTTATACTCCATACGGCTTTTGTTGTTGTCGAGTCTGTTTCTCGAATCTCGTTGAATGTGCTGAGTGTCCGTGTGTGTGTAGGGCTGATTTTTGATTTTGCCTGAAATTATTTAGATTTTATGTTAAAAAAAAATTAAGAGTTTAAAAGGAACTCAAACATTTCCAAGCCATAATAAAATAGAGCGACGTGTGCATTACAAAATTAGTTTGGCTTGTAAATATTTCGAGGAGATTGAGATGCAATAACAACAACGAGAACAACAAAAAGCACCACCTCACAATGAGATTAAAATAATAATAACAAAAATAAACCTCTTACCTCATGCGAGCACTAAAAACTTGTATGTACATTCATTCGCTTTAGAATTTGATGATAAAATAAACATTTATGAGTTTTGGGTGAAATTGCATACACGCAGTTTATTTTTGGTCTTGGCGGGGCATCCATCCAAGAAACAACATCGCAACGGAATTTTCGAATGAAAACGTATTTTTTTAAACCAAATAATTTAAGCGAAATGTTACGTAAAAAATGTTGGAGGGATTTACCTATCGTTTTTTTTTTACATCGCGATAAATTGAAGCTGATAGTAGTTTTTTTTAGAAAACTTAAAAAGCCTAAACAAAAATAGTGAACGATTTCTTTAGAAAATTTAAAGCTAGCGAAAAAATATTTATGTAGAAAATTTCACCTACCCACCTCTTGCCTAGCACAAATGGAACCTGAACATAGCGAGAAAATTTATTAAGGGGACTTCCAAGTACAGAGATACCTATTTCTTTATAGAACTGTCAAGTTATTTTCTTAAACCCGGACCACGTGATAGCTTCTTGCCAGAGTAATTTCCTTTAAATGTGTTTTTGATCTATCGATTGTAGGTATCCCTTAGGTTAATCTTTTTGTACTAGCGCTGAGTTTTTTAAAAATGTAATGTGTTACAATTTAGGAAAAGTAGATTCAGCATCTTCTATAAATATTATGGCGTTTCAATTTGCTTTGGCTGAGTTCATTGGAATAAAATTTAACGATAACATCGCTATTGAATCAAAATCATGGAAACAGAGCTATCGATTGTTTGCCAGCATAATAAAGACTTCAATATTTATCTTAATTAAGCATGTCTATAGAGCAACTTGGGCTTTAGTTATATAGTTATAATGTTCTTTGGCATTAAGTTGGAAGAATTTGTTGCCATTGCGTACAAAGTTTAAATAAATAACCACTTATAGGTTCCTACCTACCCAGCCAGCATTTCTAAGATTGTTTGACGAACACGATCATATCACGACACTTTTTTTTAATCAAAAAAATATTGAACTACAGTTTTTTGACAGTACTTTAATATTGAGAATTTTTGATATGAATGGCTCTATTTCATCGAACACCACTACACATACATATGCATACACACATAGCTATTGCTACTTACATATGTAGAACCTATGCACATAATCCTGGCAAACCTAGCCATAGGTATTGCAAATTAAAATAATTCTCAACATTTTTTAAATTCTCAAAAAATACACAAAAAAATGTAAACAGAGATTCTTTAATGAATTGAGACAAACTTTTCAAATAGACCGGCTTATGAATAATTCTGACAAATTTCTCCAATTACAATTGGATTTTCCCCCGATTTTTATCAAATGTGAAACTGAACGGAATAAATAAATTCTACTCTCTTCGGAAAAGAAACCAAGAAGAGATCTAATTTAATGGCTCTATACAAAAACAATAAGCAGATTTCAAAAAAAAAAAATCTAGAGTCAGCAGCTAGTCAGTCACTTTTAACCTAATAAAAATATTTTCACTCTTCTCATGAATTCAACAACAAAATTTCAACGTGGTTAAAGGCTACAAAAACAACAAACTAGATAGAGTCTGCTTAGAGTTGACATTAAACATAAAATTTCTCTTTGAAAAAGCCATACTGGCAATACTGCAATTTCGTTTAGCTTAAAGAATTATAACAACAACAATAGTGACATAAGAAAAACACGAGTACAAATCTAAATGACTGACTGTACCTCTTTTACATGGCACACACACAACTTTATGGTTTTTATTCAGGCATTGTTGTTGCTATTGCTATTGAAGAGCGTCAGCCATCTTGCTCCCATTAAAAATACAATACTTATGTTAACAAAACAACCAACAACAATGTAGTGGTATATATCTGTATATAAGAAAAAACGAAATATGTACTCACACACAACCACAATATTGTTTGATTAGAATAACGACGTTGAGAATATGAACGAGCATAAAATCGTATGACTTTGCAGGGAATTTTACAAAAACTCAATTTTTAGTAGAAAATTTTCAACGTTGGCGAGTAGTTATATTTATGAGCGCGCGTTTATTAAATCTCCGGTGAGATATTTGTTTTTAGCAGAAGGTACAAAAGGCAAATGCATATGTATGTATATATATACATATATATGTTTTAAGATAATTTAGTGAAGTGATTTCTGAGTACTCATGAGAATAAAAAATAATCCACAATTTGAATTATAATAAAATAAAAACATGAACTTAAACTACTACGGAGGAACGTATTAAAGTGATATACTTTGTAAAAGCGTAACTTATAATTTTTTTAGAAAGGGAAAACTTTGAAATTTGTTCAGCACGTATGCAAGCAGTGTAAATTTTTCATTAAGCCCTGTTTTATATTTTTACATTTTTTTAAAGCTTAAATTTATTAAATTATGTATGTATATTTTCGTCATTCCACATTGTTAATGAGCATGTTTTAAATATAAAATATTTTTCCGCTGCTACACTGCGCAATACTTTTAGGGAAAAAAACTTGCTAAAACATTTACTAAAGAAACAAAAAGTTTCCCCCAACTCGCCCCAAAAAAACAATAAGTTCGTAAACATACTCTCCTTTCTCTTTCTCTCATTAACAATTGTTGTTGTTGTATTTCTGGGCTAAAGCGCTCGCATTATAACGGCATAGAGTATATAAATTCTCCTCGCTAAAATGAGTAAGAGAGGGAAAGCAAGAGTATTATTAAAATTGTTTACCCCTCTCAAGTAAATACTTAAAAGTGTTTTTTGTTATTTCCAGTTTTTTGAAAATGTGTGTGTGAATGCTATAGGAAAAAAACTCCCATATCGTGTGTGAATACAAATACTCATTCTCACAAGAGTATAATTTAAAAATTTACAAGCCTGACTGAAAATAAACCTTAAAGTAGCCACGAACGACGGGCAAAAATTAATTTCAAGAAATAATAAACTTGTTATTAAACAAAACGTTTTTGATTAAAAAAAAAAGGAAATATTTGTTAAAGTAAAAGCTGAAGCCAGCGTGCATCGTTAAAAAAAGTGAAAACCCATAATATAAGTGCTCTTTATACCCACGGTGTTTATTAAATTTCGCCACCATTACCCACTATTACCACCCAATTCAACAACAGCAACAGCCCATTGAGGACGTTTGTGCTGTTGGTGAATCGGTGGACTCAATGATGGCCTTGCCCATGAATTCTTTATATTCCCTTACCTGGGGTGACTACGGCACCTCATTGGTATCGGCCATACAACTGCTGCGATGTCATGGCGATCTAGTGGATTGTACTTTAGCAGCTGGTGGCCGGAGTTTTCCCGCACACAAAATAGTTTTATGTGCGGCTTCACCATTTCTATTGGACTTGCTAAAGGTAAGTGGAGGATAAAAATCCAACATAAAGTTATAACTCTATATAGAAAGGTAGGTACATACATACCTATTGTAATTATGTATGTATGTACCTATAAACAATTATTTTTAAGATGTTAACCTCATCGTCGTAGTTATTTAAAATTATAGTAATTTGATTTATGTGTCGTAATTGCCCACATAAATACAAAAGTGAGTAACATAAACCCCGCAACGTTTTCCACATTTTCCAAATTTGTTAGTTGGGTGGGTTTGCATTTATTTAAGCAAATGATGTATTCAAAATGCTAAAGATATTTGCACTGAAATCTAATTAATGTTTTTTTTTTGTAAAATGAATATTTTGGAAAATTTAACACTATGGCTGTTCACTGTATATTTGGTATTCCTATGCTCGTGATGTGATATCCCAGTTTGCAATGTCTAGAAAACGTTGCCTTGGTATCAAAGTCGACCTAATCTAGGCTAGATTAGCGTCGTATTTATGCATTTGGGTTTATCACACCTTATAGTCTATGCTAGATCATATAAGGCTTTATATTAACTTAATAATAAGTTGAATTTATTAAAAATATCCTTATCATTATTTAAAATAATCTTCCACCGAAAAATTCTCATACTTCATGATATGTATTAAAAATTTTCGATAATAATTTATTTCGTGATATTTTACATTTTTATTAGTTTTTAAAGTTAGGTTCGACTTTATAAGAATAATAAATTTCAGAACGTAGGCCTAAAATTAACATTTTATTTAAGATTGCCGCGCAAGCCCTGATATTAAAATCTTATCAACATTATGTTGAAAAATCATCTTGGCGACAAAGAAGCAAAATTAACATATTTTAGAAAATGCCAACCCACATGGGTTACACCAGGAAGGAGGCAATGTATCCCCCAAGAGATATTTTTTAATGTAAATTTTTAAGTCATGAAAGATATGAGAGTATGGTCTTCTCTCGCGAAGGTAATGCGAATTGACCAAGATCGTGTAATGTCGGCCAGCTCGTATTTCCACGTGAATAAGCCGCCATTAATACAGGCTATCGTTCAATATCTGGTGGAACTTTGAAGCAAAGGTATCAAGATTAGATCCCGCGGATCCGTTACAATCAGGCAAGCAAATAGTTGTAGACAAATTATTGCTTGGTATAACGTCAATTTTTACTAGTTTGTACGTCAAGGAGATATCCTAATTTTCCTCCCCCGGATACGCCCCTTGGCAGTGTGTCAGTGTTAAGCTGCAGCGGAATTATGAGGCAGTAAATTAGATCCTGCGGATTCATTTTAATCAGGCAAATAGTATCGATATGTTTGCTTGACAACGCGATAATTTTTAATAGCTTGTGATACGGGGGGATATGCTATTTTCCCTCCCCCGGTTGCGTCCCTGGGGATATTCCATACATAATGATATACATGGTCCCTTCAAATAAAGAATTTTGTTAGTGCTAGATCATCCTAATTGGAAGCCACCGTTGTTATTAAGTTGTTTTAAATGTACCTATCTTAAAAAATTGAAATTTTGCAGGTATTAAACGTTAAAACCTAACTCTCTAAAATAGGCTCAATAAATAACAAATCCAGATAAAATGTATGTATATAATAGTCGGTTTATTAATTCGTATACTTCATTAATTTGAATTTTACCTTCTGTTTTGATGCAATACCACCATTTGACGCAGAGGCATGTACTTATGTACGTAGCTACTACATAAGTAATTTTTGTATTTTACCAATTTAGGCACCTAAATATGTCGACACGTTCTTTCTATCATAACTTAATTATTGTTTGTAAACAGAGATAAATAACTATCAATTGGTTTTTGCAGAAATATATGTATGTAGATCTCCTTTACTACATCTTACTGCTGAGACAAAAATAAATACCGAGTAGGCAAATTCTCAAAAATGAAACTCTCACTTTTTAACAAAAACAAAAAACTAACACTATCAGCGGTAAACAAAGTAATAAAATTGTTTGAAATGCATGTCCATCTTTTGCAGTTGATGTGATATTAACAGCTCTAAAACAACAATGTACAGAAACTCTCTATATACATATGTATGCACATCCATAAAACTATTATGAGAACGTTTTTTTGTTTTTTAGAGTGTTCACCATGAAAATCTTGTGATATCTACATATGTATATACGTATATGTATCTACATACATTGCATATCTTTACAATAATAAACTAAATCATGTTCATCATATCCATAAATACATACATACATTTGCTTTGCACTAATCATTATTATTATTACTTAAAAACGTTTTTGTTGTTGCAGTTTTTATTATAGAGTTGATTTATATTGAGTGTGAGGGGTTAAGACACTGCCGACGCAGAATTTTAGAGATTTCTTTTAAAGATTTCCGTTGACAATTGAGGCAAATGAGGAAATGTCTCCCTAGTAGAGCACTTTACTAAAACCAAACTCATCTAAATAACGCTCTTATATTTGCTGTAGAGTGTCAGAAAGGAAAGAAGGGAAGAAATGTTTATACTACCAAAAAAAAAAACCTTAAAGAATTATAACTGACCTGATTGTTTACATTTCAAAATTAAGAGTATAAAGAGTACTTTAATAATCCTCCCAAATATGAGTATTTGTTCGAAGAAACTCTTTTAATTGGAAAATTACGTTTCTATTCAAACTTAATTAAAAAACTTTAATTTCACAAATTTTAATTTTTAGTATACATACATTACCTACATACTATCAAATTAATGAAAGATATTTTTCGTTCAAGCATATATAGTATGTATGTAAGTACATACGAGCACATTTTACATATTTTTTTATTTTTTATTTAGTTTGCTACTGCTTAGCCATTAGTGCAACAGAGAACTGCTTATTTTGAAGTAGGCTTTTTGTATATCAAAGGAGCGTAAATACTAATAACATTTGAAAGAGTGAGAGAGAAAAAGCTTTTAGCATGTATCCCCAATAAATAAGAAACCTACGCAAAGCAACAAAATTTCCCCTTAACATAATTATATTTTTAATATTGCTCATGCTCTGTTGATTTTTTTTCTTACACATCCATACTTACACATCTTTATTCATTAAAGAGCTGTACTAGAGCTTAACTATTAGTTGCCAACTCATCTTTTCTATGCATTTAAATTTTTTTCCTACTCTATCTCACTCTATTGGGAAGAGCTATTTGCGTGAGAGTGAGAGACGATAAATATGTACCCATTTGGTTTTTCAAGAAAAAAAAATTTCTGATGACGTTATACTCTGGTTTGTTTTCATAATTATTTAACTCTCTTTCCATCTCTTTCTGTTTGGACTTTAGTATTGAGGGGAAATGTTAATTTTTATTTTTAATACTCCCACATATTTCTTTATGTTACTGTTCAGTGTGCACAACTTGAATTAATCGGAAACAAATCCGACTTATATTTATGTTTTTAATTTAATATTGCTCTGATGTAGTTCTTTTGTTATTTACCTACATACATACATATAGTATGTAGCTATTGACATGACAACTATTTAAAAATTTTTTTTTTTTGAGATTCCACTTTATGCCACTTTGTTAAATAAATATTTTACATATACATATTGTAACTAAGTATATATGTTGAAAAATATAAATAACTATAAAGGTGGAACATTGTTTGTTCATCAGGGACGAAAAATTGCATACCCCAGGTGCCCTGGTATTTTAGTTCGTAGTGTGCTAGTGATATTATTAATCGAACCGAAAAATTATTAATTGCAATTGTTCGAAAGAATATAGTTGAACGTTATTATAGTAAACGTATAAACTTAGATTTAGCATTGCAATAAACATAAATAAGTTTATTAAAATTCTTTGTTTGGTTCAGAGTTTGAGATTTTTTAAATTTATTTCTTTAACCACTTTCGGTACGAGCGTTGACTATAGGCGACGGCTACAGATAGCACCGCACGACCGAGCGTCGCCTATAGTCGACGGTCGTGATATAAACGTGACTATAAGCCACATCCAGGAATTTTCTCTTATCTCTGTGTTTGCGCTGTGTTTACAATTTTAGTTGGGTTTAGACCATCGCCCAAAACGATTTCACATCTTTAAAACGGTAACTGTGAAATAGGAGGCTGTGGGCAACGTTTTGTGTCCAATAGGCCTCGTACCGAAGTGGTTAAAATAAAATTTTAAAAAGAAGCTTTATAGTCAATATATGTACATATTTCCTTTTTGGCATTGAAAAAATACGCGCTGATGGTACATAGGTTCCAATAAAAAAATAATATTTTTAGCTAGCTCATCATGAGGATTCGTTGCAGTTATTGTCCTTTCTTTTTTGCTTGTGAGCCAAAAACTTGTGGTGAGAGACCATAAATCGAATTCAATATCAAAAGAACACGTGACGCTTCCACTTCTAATATTGTCGTCTGAACAAGAATATTCAATAATTTCGATTATTACGTACCTCATAATTGCAGATGGATCTAATAGATCTTGGAAACGTTTGTATCTGGGTTCTAGAAGATTTGATGTTGACAGTGTAAATGATTATTCTATATTCTTAAACGGACCTTCAGACTGGCTGACAGTGGTTATTTTATTTGATTATATTTTCGATTATTTCGGAAATAAAGTCGAAAAGTAACAAAATAATCCATATCATTATAAAGTAATTTTTTATATTAAGGGTATTTTAATAATTTAGAAATTCAACACCTATAAACAATTTTAAATTTTCATACCCACCTACGTATATACATATTATATCAAATTTTTCAATCGTTACAAATTTAATAAGTTTAGAATTACTACATGAACATTTTTAGTTTTGTTCTTGGCAAAAATCCGCTACAGATGTCATCCTTTTCCCAATTACTTTAAAATAAATATAAACAGAGAAAAATTTATTGACAAAAGTTAAAAAGCATTTACCTATTGAACCGCATGTAAAGAGAGAATAAATTAATTTGCCGTAATTTAAACCAAAACAATTTTTGTTGTTGTTGGATTCTCGATACATAATCTAAAGTATATATATGTTGGTATATTGTCTGTAGTCGACCACCACTCACCAAACTACACTCTTCCTCTCTTGGCCTCTGCACTCCTCCTTCTTACTCATCATGCTCTCACAATCTCTTCCTGAGGCTGGCTTCATCCAGAAAATCATCTGTTAAATAATTTCCAATATTAAAAACATTGTATACAAAGCAAGTTATAATTTTTACCCTACTTCTCTCCACGCTCTTTGTGTCGAATGAAATTTATAAACACTCTTGCTCCTGTTTTAAAAATGGAAATAACTCGCTAAATGCTCCTTGGTTAAATGAAATGTGTTCGACTGTAGATGAGAAGAAACACAACATCCAACATTCATATAACCACCAACTCTTGTTGTTGTTTTGTGAAAGTTTTACAAAATATAAGTTACTCGTTGGAAGTGTTGCCAAAGATGTCCCGCTGAGTCACAATCGTAATTTTCTACACAAAAACGCTATATTATCACATCAATAATTAATGTTTTGGTTATCGTGACAAATACGTGATCAAATACTTGTAAAGCATATAAGAATTTTAAATAAAATTTGTGAATTAAAAAAAAAAATAAGATTAAAAAAATTTTTCGTTTGTTTTATTCTTGTATTTCTACACATCAGTTCACACAAATTGGAAAAATGTTAACATTGGGTCGAGTTTGCCCAACACCGAATTAGCTTTTGGTAACACTGGTCGATGAGTAGATAAAATAATTGCAATCAAAACATACATATGCACGTGTGTAGAGTACTGCTTTGTGTTAGTTGGCTTTTTCATTGGCATTTAATGTTTGTTATTATTATAGGTTCTGTAATGTTCTTTTCATTTATTATTCCGTTAAGACTTGTATTAAAATTGTACTTTATTTCTCTTCCTTACTACTACTACTACTCATGTTTTTATGAAGATTTTGTTTGTTTGCCTTAATTTTTTTTGCTGCAGATACACACAAGTGAAGCAGAGATGGAAAATCCATTACCATTCATTTTATTTTCTGAAATACGAAAGTGTTACAAGTTATCGAATATTAGATTACAATAGCACTGAAATGTGCATAGTCAGTAAAATAAGTAGCTAAAGTTTTTCACTTTAGAAAAACACAGAGTTTCGTTGTTTTTATAAATAAAAACAAGTATTTTATTATCGATTTTAATTACAAATTATATTCTAACTTAAATTATCGAACATATTAACCGAAAACCGTGATTTGTTGTAGTGTTTCCTAAGTGAATCTTATTCACGACTATCAGACTGATGGAATACTACCACACTACTACTGACTAGACCACCAAGGCACCTTTTTAGGTTGAAACAAATTTATTCTTTACACTGGGCTTTTTTCCTTCTTTTTAAGATTTTGGAGAACAGTAATAATATGTTGTAGTAGGAAATTTTACTAAGACCAAAGTGTGCAGCTATGTATGTTGACAAAAATCCTAGCAAGTCAAAATTTGTATGTATGTTATCGATAAAAAGTCAGAAGTAGTTAAAACCAAAAATCCTTAGAGCATCCTATCGTTTACAAAGGAAAGTAATTGCAAGACAGTCGCAATACACTCACATATTTTCACTAACACACTCAAACTTTTTTTACTTTCCACTCAGCTTTCAACAAAATTTAGATGAAAGCGTATTTTTGACGTTTTCTGGAAAGTAAAATGACAAGGGTTTAACACTGTTGCCTACTAAGAGAGATATACAAATTTGCAGGATTGTGGTAAAATAATAATTGCAAAATTTAATTATTTTGTACACATACGAAAATATATTCATCAAATATGCTTAAAGAACACAACTGTTGATTGTCTATAATGATATTACAAAAAAAAATTAACTATAATAATCATTTAAAAGTATTGCCCTGTAAATTTGTGTGTACGAATGGTTTGGCAACGCTACTTCAGTAATAAACAAAAAATCACTCTTGTTTTGTTATCATTTTCCAATTCTAGTCTTTTAATTTGTAGAATTATTGCAACAACTTTTCTCTTCGAAAACATTTTACAAACGAATTTTCACTTTCCTCTGAAAGTGAACAAGAAAGTTTCATGAAAGTTGAAGATTTCTTTGAAATTTTTATGAAAGTACTTTCCTTTGTAAATGCAGGGTAAGATTAACATTTCCTGCTTGAAATGTTACAGTGTTGTTAATTCATTGATTTTATACTCCAATACAGCGATCATACCTTATATATGTAATTTTTTAAATTTTGCGTTCTTGCAGAACTAAAAAGAAGCAGCAATGTTGCCTGTTTAATCTACCCTGCTTATTGCTTAAAGAAAAATGTCAAGCAGACGTTTCTTTGAACGATATATGTAACTGTCACTGTACAACCCGGTGCATTAATCTTATGAGCTAACATCAACACATTTTGCTTATTATTTTTTTTGCCAATGTTTTACCTTTAATGTACAAAACGATGATCTACTTTCGAATCAAATGTTACTAAAACCTAAAAAAATGTTTATTTGATTGAATTGTTGCACGTCTGGTTTTGTTTATTTACTTTCAAGTTCATTCAACTCTCCCTGTCATTGTTTTTATGGTCATATTTATTTATGATGTTTTACTCTTCCTCAATTAACAGCTCTTCTATTTTTTCATTTAAAAATCTAAACTCAACTTTTGATTTTCGAAACTGAGCGGCACTAATGACTGAGTGCGGGAGTAACACAATTTTTTGCAAGAGCCCTCTTTCTTTCTGTTTGGGAGTACAATAAAAACTACAATCATGCCTAAATCTCTTGTTAATAACATGAAGAAAATAACGCAGTAAAAGGAAAAGAGCATCTTTACGCTTTTATTCAATCGTATTATCATCTTATCATTCATAATATTTATTGTAATTGTTTCTGTGTGTGCCATTTCCATTGATAAATTTGTTTTACGCTAAAAAGTGAGTCTTTAATTTTATTGTAATTTTGTTGTTATTTTTTTTATCAACTCAGAGCAGAGCGTACAACAAACACTGCTTAATTATGTTTGGATTTTATAGTTTGCACCTTATTTTCCCTTGTAAATTGCGTATGTGTGTCGTTTCGTTTATTTCTTGCTGGTTTTCATATGTATGTATGTGATTCTCTAAAAGTTAGTGAGTGTGTGCGCTATAGCTTTTATTATCTTTTTTAGAGTAAATCTCAGTTTGGATTTGAAATGCTCTTGTTTTCGTTTGCTAGAGCGGCAAATATTGGGGATACTTATGGTTTTTATTTTTATAAAAAAGAAAATTTGAGTTCAGAGAGATGAAGAGTAGAAATTAATTGGGCCTATTCCGTAAGCTTTCGAATGCCGCACTAGTATTTATTTTTTTTACTTAAATTATGTGTCTCTGATAAAAATGAATGTCACCACTTTGGCTACTCGGTTAAAAAAAGTTTTATTTACAAACATTTTTTTTTTTGGCCATATTTATTTAAGGCCTCATGGCCTTCAGTATCAGATTCAAAGTGAATGTGTGTGACAAAGTTTTTGCGAGGTCTGTTCCGAGTTGCTAATGTTTTTAACAATTTCATGAAATAATGTTTTTATGCGAACTTTTATGGAAACTTTAATGGATTTTATTGAAACAAAGTAAACATAAAAATGGTTGTCCCTCGCAAGTGCCACCAAATGTTATAACCTGTTTGGTCAAATTTCGTGCTATTTTTCAGCCACTCTGTGCCGCATTTTCTTCATAGCACGATTTACAATATTTTCGCTCTGCTGAAACTCGCGCGACCTGACGGGGAAGTCAGCTATAAAACCGCGTGGCACTCAACGTGTTAATAAACTGACATCTCTAGCTAAGAATCCAGGGCGAATTGACTACAGGGTGGTGGTCTTACTTCAATAAAAAAATAAAACATTACAACAATCACAGGGATTTTTGTATGTGTAACTGCGAACCAAATGCCAGAGTTTTTAAAGAAAAAAATATCTCGTTTATTAAAAATTGTGAAATTAGTTTTAAAAAGTTTTCACAATAAATTTTTGGAGCTTTTGCCTTTAAAAAAGTGTTTTAGCCAATATATCAATAAGTAATCACCGATTAACAAACCAAACCAGGGTAGACTAAATAGGTAAACTCGTCAGCGCAGCTGAGTTCTTTTTTGGATGCCAAATTCTATACTAAAAAAAGGTTTCGCCATAATTTCCGACATATTTTCTGTATAAGGAGTTTGATATCCGCAAAGAAGCCGAAATATACTTTGAATTCGCCCGTGAGTGTAACTGTTATCGATTTGCCTTTTACAAAACAATCGGGTGGTCTATATTTTAAATTTTCTAAGCTTAAGTTTATTAAAGGAAAGTTACAAAATTTGCATTACCATTTCTTGTATACCTTTTTTAGTAAATAAAACCGCAGCAACGACGGAATCACACCATAATTTATTTGTTCCTTACATAAGTTTTACAATTCTTAAGGCCACTAAATATTCTCTTTATTACAAGAAGAGTTTTTGGGATCGTTTTGTTTTTATTAAAAAAAAAAAAACTCGTCTTGTAATAAATATGCTATAGCTTGTGGCAAACATTGGCAACTCTTGCTATTTTTTGCTTTTCTACCTAATGCAAATTATAGCCTGTGTTGTTTTAATTTTTTACGGCTTACAGCTACATTTAGAGTTGGTAAACAACCAACCAAACGTAGTATTATTTATTTATTATTATTAATGTATGGGGGGGATATCGAAGCAGACCACTTACTTTCTGGGTCCCTTTTCGACCCCCATTTCGCTCCTCAAATTGATTTCAGGGAACCGATCCGTAATCACAACCATCTTGCTTTCAATTGAGTCTAGTGCTAGCCCTAGCCTTTACTCTTGACTAAAGTGATTTCAGACTGTCGACTGGTAACTGCCGACACTCTTCCTCATCACGGAATCTTTTGTAATTGCAAAGTGTCTGCCCGTGGTCTTAAGCCTTATGCTAGCCAGTGCTGGACATTCACACACAATGTGCGCTACCGTCTCAGCATCTTCTAGGCATAGTCTGCAAGTATTATCTTCTACGACTTTCATCTTAGCCAGATGGTACTTGAAGTTTCCATGTCCTGTCACTAACGCAGTGATCCAGCTTAAAGTAGCCCTATTATATCCGAGCACCTTGCTGGCCTTCCTGCCGAACGTAGTAAGGCAAGTAAGAAAAATTAAAAAAAAAAACAATTTTTGTTAAAACTTTAATGTTTTTGTTTTGATTTTCTTTGGATTTCTCAGTACTTACGTGCAAGTTCGTCTTGCAATTCACCAAAAAGGTGAAACTAGCAATTCTTGTACGTTAAAATTTCTTTAAACATATTTCTTTTTTATAGTTATAAAATACCACTGTATATTAAGTTTTTTGTTTTATTTTTCATTTTTGTTTTGCTTTCAGAATACTCCCTGCAAACATCCAGTAGTTATGTTGGCCGGTGTCAATGCAAACGACTTGGAAGCTCTGCTTGAGTTTGTCTATCGTGGTGAGGTGAGCGTTGATCACGCTCAGTTACCGTCGCTATTGCAGGCAGCTCAATGTTTGAACATACAAGGTTTGGCTCCTCAAACAGTGACCAAAGATGACTACACCACGCACTCGATACAATTACAGCATATGATACCGCAACATCATCACGTAGGTTTAATATATTTTCGTAGTTACACATGTATTTGTAATCAATTTAATAAATTTCGGATTTTATCAGGAACAAGACCAACTGATTGCTACTATTGCCACCGCTCCCCAACAAACTGTACATGCTCAAGTTGTCGATGATATACACCAGGCTGGACAAATCCTACAGACCACTACGCAAACGAACGCGGCTACCGGACAACAGCAAACGATTTTGACCACAGATGCTACCAAGGATGTTATACAACAATATTTACCGGCGCGTAAACGTAAACCCAGAGTAAAGAAAATGTCACGTAAGTTTTTTTTTCTTTATTTTTTTGTGGACCTTAAAACATTTATGGGTCTTTGTTTTGTTTGCAGCCACGGCTCCCAAAATCAGCAAAATTGAAGGCATGGAAACGATTATTAGCACACCCACATCCTCGCACACGGCTAATACTATTCAAACTACACAACAGCAACAACAACAGGTGCAGCAGCAACAACAGATCCAGCAACAGGTACAACAACAGCAACAAGTACAACAGCAGCAGCAACAACAACAACAACAGCAGCAGCAACAAATTGAAAATGGCAATGAAACTCAAATAATCACCTCTACACCGATCATAAAGAGTGAAGTAACAAAGGTGGAGACCATTGTCACTATGGATCCGAATTCCAGCGGCGAAATTACCATGGTAACGACACCTAGTAAACCCGGCAAACGTGCTAAGAATACCAGCGGTGAAAGTAAGCGTGAAATGGAAATGTTGCTTTTTAGAGTTTGATTTTTTTTTTTATAATTTTCAGAACCGCGCTCTCGTTCACAATCGGAACAACCGGCCACATGCCCTATTTGTTATGCTGTCATACGTCAATCACGTAACTTGCGTCGCCACTTGGAACTAAGACATTTTGCCAAACCTGGCGTTAAAAAAGAAAAGAAAAGTAAGTCCGCCGCTAATGCCGCCAATTCAAGTATAAACAGTTCCAATAATGGCACAATACTATTGGCCTCCTCAACACTAAACAGTGACACAAGTGACCTCTTAAACGATAGGCAACATGGCGGTGTGGTGGTCACAGCATCGGCAGCACCCTTAACAACCACCAATACGGTAGCTACACCCATATTAGTTAGTGGCGCTGCCATGAATGTGGGAGGCACAATAACACAAATACCCTTAAAACAAGAACCAGGTGGTGGTGGTTGTATAGTGGGGACTGCCAATGGTCAACAAGTGACAATGACACAAAATCAAATGCAAAATGTTATACATATAGTTAGTGAAGAAGTTTACCAACAACAACAGCACCAGCAGCAACAACAACAACAACAGCAACAACAACAATAATAATAATCGTAACAAACACACAAAGAACACAATTTCCCGCTTTCTGTTATAAAGACTTGCTTTTTTTACAATTTAGTTTATTAAACTCATTAATTTTGTTTAACGTTGTTTAAAAAAAAAAAATTATTTCTTAATTTTTTTTTTATTTATTTGTTTATTTATTTAATTAATTTTACTTAAAAAAAGTAAAATCAGCATTTGAAGAAAGAATCTCTTTAATTTTATACATACAACTCATATACATACACACATAACTCTACATGCATTAACTTTCTTATTTTTAATTATAATTATCGCTTTCTGCCTTAAATCGTCGTAACAATTTTAAATTAATTTGGTAAATTTTATAAAACATACATATGTTGTTTTATGTTACATACATACATACATACATACATAGCTGAAGCTAAAAAATTATAAAAAAACACAAACAATATTCACTTTAGACTAGACATTTTTTTTAACAAGTACGAGGGCGATCCCAGAATTTTGCGATCTAGCAAAGCTTACGTTTGGCTTAATATGGTTTTTATAAAGTGGTTTTCAACAGCTTCCTACCACTTTATTATTGAGAAAATCTTGTGTAGTTGTCGGGCCATTATGTTCAATTCGATAAAAAGAAAACCCGCTGTAATAAGTTCGTAATAATGTCACTGTTTGATATTGTTCAAGACAACCTACAACTCTGATGTGTCATAACCGTTCCAGTTTAGGCTTTTCTCGAATCGGTGCAAAAATCGTCATGACGCTGCTTTTGTTTCATTGTAATCAAAGGCTAGTACAGTACCTTTTTAAACCCCCTATGCCCCCCGGTCATTTTAGTTAGCGGTCATCTAACATTTTGTTATAAACCTGCTCATAACGATAATCCAAAGTGGCACTATCTGTTCGATACATCGGCGGATTACTGCAGTTTGATAAGAAAACCGAAATCATTTAAATTTTTACGCCCAAAATACACTATTTCGAAAATAAGTTCTAACAGAATAGTTCTTGTGATCGCCCTCTTACTAATCTTCAATCTTAAACTAACTATTTCAAATTCTTAAAAATACTTCTACAAATTCACTTTTCTTATACATAAAATTCTACGCTTTCCTGTTATAATTTTATTAAAAATTTATTATTATTTTTTTTACAAATAAAGTGGACATATTAAAACAAAAAAGCCAAACTTTTGTTATGAGTTTATTTTCTTATAAGTTTTTTTTTAATACAAATTTGCTTTGATGGAAAAATTCAAAATTTTTTAAATTTATTTTTCTGTAGTTAGTTGTTTTCAGTTATTGTTTGATGTAATTTTATTAACACCAAGTTTATTTTAAACTACAAATTCATCCGCAATTGTTTGGTTTTTTTTTATAACAATATTCCATTTATTTTTTTTTCAACTAACTTTTTTGTTGATTCTTTTATGTTTTTAGTTTATTAAAATTAAAATAAAATTTTTACAATTTTAAATATGGTAAATATTAAACTTTACATACACATTCTTTTCTATGCTATTAATTTACACACACACACATTTAATATTACGGTTTTGTTGAAGTTACTGTTGTTGAAAATTTCGATGAATTTGTAGTTTTAAATCATTTTCGAATTCGTAAAACGTGACACTGTACGCGAAGAAAAAATATTCATGAATTGTAATTGTAAATCAAAAGAACAAGGGGTAATCTGATCCGGAAAAAATCTGGGAATACGCTGGGATTGGGGAGTAAAAATAATGTTCTAAAATTTCTAGCTGATAGCAAAGAAAACTTATGAGGGCTGTTAGTGATCAACCATGCTGGAATACTAATGTGGCACAAATTTTCATTGGCACTTGCTATTTTGCGCAGTCACTTGGAGAAAGATTCCATTCACAATGGAGTTGTGTCAGTAACGAACTAGTTCGTTCAAGATTTAGGCATCTAGAAAAGTGGTGAAATTGAAATTTTCGAAAAGTAAATTTTTCAAACTGAGAGTTATAAATACATTACACAATTAATTTTGGTGTTATCATGCTCATGGACTTATAAAACCTTTCTGACATAATCTCTCGATTGAACTAGTTCGTGTCTGTTACAACTGTAGATCGCAAACGACCTTAAGTGTATTTCTACACATGTGTAGGTGGCAATTTTTAAGGCAATGTGTGCTACCTAATCTCTTGTGCTATTAACGGATCTTTTAATTTGTAAAATTTTAAACCACAGTCACTACGTTACTTCCCTGAAGGGTGCTCAGCAACAACCAGTTCGGGACTTGCTGCCGATGGCAAGAGATTTCCATCACACCAGCCGTTTAGTTACTGCTCACACCCCGCCATGGTCCTTGCAGTTTTAGGCCCTAGAAAAGCGTGGGGGGTTTGGACGCCTCCATATTCCCAGGATCACAGAGAATCCATGCCCTCGGGAAACACAAAGTCGCTTTTGTTCATTGATATACTGCAAAGAACACAGCTTCGTTACGGTGTTAATATGTAACTGAAGGCACAAGCAAACTGTCACAGACGGAATCGGAAGCAATCACATCGCTAAAAATTGTTCTGGCACAGTTGGGCGTGAATGAAGAAAAAAATACCTAACACGATTTCTGTGCCACATAAATTCGTTACTACCAACATATACCCAGCATATGCCAATGAAACCCTTTTCAATATTCGAAGCTCCTAATAACTCAATAACATATTTTTAGGTTAACAAAAAAACAAAGTCAAGGTTTTGCCCCGAAAAAATTTTTTAATAGAGTTTCTAGTGCTTTGATTTTTGAGAAATCACTCTACAATACAAATGTTATTAAACATCTTCTTTATTTTTAGCACCTGGAAAGAAAACCGCCATGGCAATACCGCCCGGCAGCACAAACGTTGCTGGAACATCGACCGTGACAACGACAACGGTTAGTACTGTGCCGCAAGTACAATCCGTACAATCATTGCACACATTACAGGCCGTACAAGTCAAGAAGGATCCTGATGCACAAAATCAACAACAACAAACCATGACAGTGACAACGACCAACAATGGACAGCAGCAACATCAACAACAACAGCAGCAGCAACAAGTACAGCAGCTGCAAGTGCAACAACCGCAACACGTACAGCAGCATCATATAATAGATCAATCGGGTAATATAACGACAGCTACTACTGCAGCTAATACGCAGCAACAACAAAATCAACAGCAACAACAACCGCAACAAATCGTAACACAAACAGAGAATACCGATGGCACAACATCACTGTCGATTGCTCAAGTCCAAACCTTGCAGGGCCATCAAATTTTGGGCAATATCAATCAGGTGAATATGACTGATTATCAAACACATTCAACATTGTGATGAAGAAAATTATGATAAGATATAATTAAAAAAAAAAAAAGCAATTGGAGACAAAAAAAAAACCCCTTTTTTATCCTTAACATAAAATATTTCTCTATTTTAATCTGGGCTATTTCATTTAAATACTTATACACTGACTTTTTCTTTTACACACGGAAGCTTGTTTTAGTTTAAACATTAATTGTGTATTTTTATAATCCTTTTAACATTTTTTATATCCTGGACATTTTTTTTTAAATATTAAACAACCGATCTGTACTAACTTTGTTAAAAAAAAAACAAGAATTTATAAATCTTATTTGGAGAAACTCTTGTTAAGAATTAGAGGAAATTTTATTGACTTTTGTGTCTGTGCCTTGATTATGCGAGGGTTGTTTGATAAGTTTACAAGTACAATTAATTGACAAAGAAAGTTTTATCCTGCTAAAAGGAAGTTTTATACAATTTTTGTTGTCTATAAAATTGTTTTTCGAAAAAGTGTTTTCTTTTTTAATTTCTCAAACAACCTTCTCAGTTAGTAAATAGTTCTTAGTTGCTTCAAAGCTTTGTTCCAAAACTTTATTAGTTATATGCCACTTTCTTGTATTTTTCTAATTTTAATCATAAAAATATTATTTTCCTATTGTTTTATATTTATCCTATAATTTTGAGCTTAATCCAACAGCTGTTTAGTTTAGAGCTTAATCCAACAGCTGTTTAATTTTGAGTCACACATATTTAAAGAATAATGGTTGAGACGAATATGGAATATTTCGAAAATTTTAAGCGAAAAGTACGGTATAAATTACGGGTATATAGTGCAGTGTTAAAGAATGTGTAAAAGAAGAAACGTGGTCCACGTATGTTCTGGAAATCACCTTGTCCGAGTGGTTTGAAAGTACAAAAAAAGGTGTTGTTCTGTGCACAAAAATGTTTGTGTCACCTAACACATTGGCGGCTTCAAATTACTTGTTTGTTTTTGTCGATTTTCTAATAAATTGTTCAAATAAATAGAAAATAATTTATTTAATATAAAAAAGCACGTAAAAGTAAATAATTTTTTAAGACACTTAGTCTTGTGTGAAAACATTGTGTTGGTTTTATTTGTGATTTTCCTTTTGCCAAAGTCAGCTGTTTTAATGTGATTTTTTAAAGTAAAAATCTCAGCGAAAAATACAAAAACCGTTTGATTTAAAGATTAGGAAAATATCACACGTGTGATTTTAAAATCACGTGATTTTCAGAACAGGCCTGATAGATACATTTTTCGTTGCTTCTGTTGGATTAAAGTACAACCTGTTTACAGAACGTGTTAAAATTAAACCCAACGAACCGGTCAGTACATGGGCAATTTGGATTTGTGTAAAGCGTTTCCGGTTTTTCTTTCGACTTACCTTTTGTGTTGTATATACATCGACGTAGTCTCAAATCGTTTAACAAATACTTTTTGCCCTAATGTAGGGAGCATAGCGAAACAGACCGCTTAATTTATGGATCCCTTTTTGATATTTTTACCTTAACTTACCTATACCCTCCCTTAAAAATAGCAAAAATAAAGTTGTCAAACAAGCAAAGAGAAAATCACTTGATTTCAGATTAGGGCCCGCTTTAAAATCACACGGATGGGTTAATTTCTGATCTACAAATCACTCGATTTGATATTTTTCTTCACGAAATTTTAAATTTGCCAAACAACGGAAAAGTATATTTCAAGTTATTTATATAAAAAATTGGTTTAAAATTCTCAAAAAAAAAGTATTCGCACGCCAATACCTCTTAAGTGATTTGAAATCACTTTGATCGAAATTCTAAAAGCATTGCTGGTTTTTTTAAATTGCATTTTAACTTGTACTTTTGAGAAATTGTCCCCAAGCCTGATCATTTTTTTTTCTATTCGGCTTTCGGGTTTTATCTAACGAAACTTATATTACATTTTTCACCTCGGCCCCAGATTAGCGAATTGTGTTTTGTAATCAGGCTGTTATTTAAAACTTTTCAATAAATACGATGAGAATCATTAGAGTACGTACTTTTTGATATAGTGTGTGTATTTAGTACTTTAAAAACAAGTTTTGCAAAAAATCATCGTAAAAAGTAGTAGTTTAAAAATATTATGTAGTTGATTTATAACCTTTTTGTTATAAAAGCTGCAAAAAGACTATTTTTTAAATTATTCTAATACTCCGAATACACTAATAGTTAAAAGTGAAAAATTTAATTCTAAAGTTGAAATTAATTTAGGTAAATATTCAATTTTAAATTAATTGTTTTTTGTTAAATAAATTAAAGTCTGGTTATTAGAAAAATTAAAATATTTAAAATGGCATAAAAGCAATAGTAGTAGATATAGATTTTTGAAACGAATTTCCGTCATCCCTTGTCTCAAGTTTGGTTTGGAGACAAACCGGTTTCGGCTATGTGCCATCTTCAGTGTCATTTTTCGTTCTGGAAGAATATCAAAACACCCTGTCGGTATATCAAATCAAGAATCAGTAGTAGATGTAGTAAAAAAAAAAAAAAGAATCCTAGCAAATTAACAAAATTTTTACGTTTTTGCAAAAATAATAAGAATTTATTATTCACGAGGAGACATTTTTAATTTTTCTGTGAAAGGATAGTAGCAAATTTAGTACTATTAAAAAAAAAAGTAGTAAGGAAATATGTTAAAGGTTCGTTGCAAATAATTTGCTAACTGATTTTTATAAATTCGAATAAAAGTAGTGGATTAAATACCTATTCAAAAATAATGATAGTAATAAAATTTAATAAACACAGGTGATTTGCGTAAAAGTATTGAGAGCAGACTATTCGACAGATATCGTCAGAGCTTTGAAAATGTTATACGTTTCAGCCTTTTTCACAATTATTCTTTAAATATTATGTAAAAGAAAATTGTCGCATTTTTAAACATTTATTATTTTGTTATGGTGTAATAATTAGAATAAACATTTATAATATTAATTTCAATTTATTTTTAACTATTTTTAATTTATTTTAAATTATAACTTATTTGGTTGTACTATAGATGTTTAAGGCGGTTATGTGTACTTTTCCTTTAGAGTTTTGTTTATATATATTTCATTATAACAGACTCAATCTAAAAATGTATAAAGATAACATTATTTAAACCGAAAAATATATTTTATGTGGGTGGACGGAGAACTGTCACAATTACCAAAGAAAACAAAAAAACATATTTATATTTTTTAACTCTGCCTCGATACATTTCTTCCGGAAGTATCCAATAGTTTACGTAAGAAAATTTAGCTCCTCAAAATAGCTGTCAACTGGAGATATTTCAAAATTTCATTAATGCCACATATTTTTCCAACAGGCGGTCCTGTTTTGTGGGTCCAATTTCAGTTGCGTTGTTTATTGGCAACCAAAAATGTTCGCTTGTCAGTTGCAATCCATACTCGTCGAGCTATTACGTCGTTAAGAAGTAAATAAGCCGAAACGACTAGCCAGGAAATTCCCAATTATTAATTTCTAATCATTGCCATAAATAATGCGTCTTAAAAAGACAACGCCAAACATGACTTTAACTATCTAACTTTAGCTACTTAAAGGCTGTCATAAATTTTTAAAATATTGTTGACAGTTACAGTTAATTCTCCTGCCTTTTAAAAGTTGTTTCTTAAAGATTATTTTACTTGTGCTCTTCAAGCAGTCCTTACCTTCTTTGAAAACGATTCACCCAGTAAGTCATATATTTTTATTCTACCTTCATCTCAGGTCTGTAGAGTGGGGTTCTCTTTTTCATCCCAACATCTCACCTTTAGTTGACGTTCAGCCAATACTTTTTTTTTAACAAAATAGAATTTTAAAAAAATAGAATTTTTAATAATCTGTTATAAACGACAATAAGAAACCCCCATTACTATTATCTCTCGGAATGCTGTGTCATTTTTCACTATTGTGTCAGTGTTTTCTTTTTATAACTTTAAGCGTAGTTTTGAAACCTCCCTCTTAAGTTAATATCGCTTTAAGGAAAATTACCTTATAAAACCTTTAAATACAAATAAATATTTTATTAAGTGCCTTTTGACCTAAAGTAAACTTAAATTTAATTTAGTTTTAAACCTGAAACTTAAATATTCAAGTTTTTTTTTAAATGTTGAAACATTTGATCTTTTGTTTTTTAATTGTTGATAAAATAAAATAATTTTTTTTTATTATTATTTTTCTTAGTTTAAACTTGATTAACAAAATCCCAAAGTTTAATTAAAATTTATTTTAATGCAATTTTTGTAAATTTTATTTACTCTCTTTATTTTTTAATATTTAAAGTTAAAACCAATTTAGTAATTGTATAAAATATATTTTTTATTGTTGTCTATCTTTATAATTTAATGTAATTTCAAATTAGTATAATATATTTTTTTTCTTAATTAATTTCTTTTTTATATAATTTGTAATTTTGTGCTTAAATTTAGTTAATTGCAATTTTAAGGTAGACAAATATAAAACAACAAAAACAATTTAATAAAACATACAATTTATTTAAATACAAACATTTGTACTAACCTCTTTTCTTTTACTTTTACTTTTTTTAAATCCCAACTATTTCTAATACATTTTTGGTAATTTGTTTATTTACTTGTTTTTAAGTCCTTTGCTTTGTATTTTTATGTAAATGCCTTTATATTTTAATTTTACATTTAAATAGAAAATTTGTAAATTTTAAGACTGAAATTTAAAAGATTTTAACGTTTCTTTTGGTGGGCATGATGTTGTAAATTGCATGTTTTCCTAGCTGGTGGCTTAGTGTTCCTTATTCTTCCTTCATTTCTGATTTCAAGTGTGTGGTGGAAACCAAATTTATAAACGGAACGATTTAAAATCGAAACAAATTTGTAATATCTTCATTATGATCTCGTTTTTAAAAATTTATAATTATAATTTTATTATTTAAATTCTTTTTTATTTTCTGGTCTTCATTTTAAGCACAAACATTTTTGAAGATCGATCCAAATGTATCACAGCAATTTAAACCCATTGTTCTGAAACCGCTTGAACACTTACTTGTAAACATATAAAACATTTTGTAGTTACAAATTGAATCATTATATTTATTTAATCGGGTTAAAATTTAAAGTTATTACTTTTTTCACGCCCTAATTAGTGCTTAATTTTAAACCATTGTATTAAAGACAGACCAAGTTTTCACAGCATCACTGCAAGGCCGGTTAATCTAAATCTATAATATATCGGTCATGTTCCGACACTCGCATCTCGCACAAAATTTGCGATTGTGATTTCAACTCGCATGTTCAAGTCGCAAGAGTATACTGAAGTGAACTGCTGTATTTAAACTAAACTAGTTTTTAAAGAAACTATAAAGTTATGAATAAATTAAATTAATAGTGTTTTCTTTTTATTTTAGTCAAAACTAATGACATTTTGTAAAAAGAAATTTTCTAAAAACATGAAATTTAAAAACGTTCTTTGCTTCTTCAACTTTTGCCTCTGTATTTCTTCTTTTGTACTGGCGATTTCAATAAACAGCTGATACGAGTCATCTTCGAAAAATATACGCAGCTAGTGCTGTAATGAAATGCCCGGATTCTAGGTTCAGGTATTACAAATATTAAAAATACAGAGTTTTCTTTTAAAACTTTTCAAAAGCAAATCGCAAGTAAAACGCGTGAGTTGCAGAACATGCGGAAATAAGTTTGGCGATTGCTACTCGCATGCGATTTGCACTCTTGCGAGTGTCAGAACATGCCCGTATAATTAAGAAAGCACAACCAAAGTTTTCGTGTAACTATCCTGGGATAAATCAAAAATATCCCAAGACACAGCCTTCGATATAGATGGAAAATTGCCGATCTTCATTATTGTAAGGCTTGTAACCGAATATGTATCGATAACAAGTCAGAATGTTTTATAGATACACCAATATGTTTGGAATCTTAAGTGTATAGTAATACACTTTTCATTCTGCAAAAATTTGCTTAGATCGTAGGAGATCCCGTGATCAACTGAGAGATGCTTCACTGACCCCAATATCAGTTCAGGGTATAGGCAAAATTCTACTTCGTACTTTTGTGGTAGAGGGGAAGAGGATATACGTTTAATTTGAATCATATAAACAGTTTAGATTAGTGTAAGCATTTTCAAAGTAGGAATATTTAAAATGTTAACATATATTTTGAATGCCGTAAGTCTGGTTTGCCGTCTGTGTCGCCGCAGCAAGTTAGATATAATCTGAGTGTCCGAAAAAGTATAAGTCCCTTCTATAATTTCGCAAAATCTCTGACCTGCTTGCACCAATTTGGTTTGGCTGTCGAAGGAGGAATGACTGGAATATCGTTAATTTCTAATTCATTGTTCATAAGCAACTGTCTCGACATCGTTGAGGGTCTTTAGGTTTCAAAGCACATGGCATTCAATTTCCACACTTCTGATGAATTTTGAGAATTTATATAAATGTATAACATTCTACATCTTCGAAGAATTTTTATTCCAATGCTTTTCCTGACGACGCTTCCGAGCGGTTAAACACGTTACCGACAAGTTGTTTTCCTCATAAATAATGAAAAAATAACGGATAAAATTTAAAAAATGATTTCGGGCATATGACCACTGCGGCATTGTTGACCGTATGTCACAAATAACACAAACAATATTGGCCTCCAAGGTGACTGGTTTATCCGCATAAACCTGCAAATTTCACGTGGCCCACAGGAAATAATTAGAGTCCAATTGACAGATGCATTTCTCGAAATCAACTTATCGCCAAATTTTGATTTCAATAAGTCGATGGTGGCGGTTGCCGTATGGCACGTAGCGCCATCCTGTTGAAACTACATCTCGCTCGGGTAAATATCAGCCATATTTTCAAGCAAAAAAATTGACCCGTGACTCATTAAACGTGACGGAAGCACCGGCTTCATAAGAAATAAGATTCAATGATGCCGCCAGCGCATAAACCGCATCAAAGAATGCATGTAATGAGGTTTGTAGGGCCTGTTGTGCATTGGTTTTGATCCATTTATGGCAATTTTGTTTTTTTTTAACGAATTCGTGAAGCCAAACGCGACCCTCACCATTGGCTTAAATACATTACGCATTCGTAGGACCCTAATAAATATCATTTATCTAATTCTAATCTTAATTCGTATTAACTTGTTTGTTTTTAAAAAAACAAATCATCAAACACTAATATAATAAATGTTGTTCTTTTTTATCTTCTTTCTCTTTCTATATAATATATGAATGTTATATGAAATTAACCGAAAACAAACAAAAATCGCTGGCGAAATGACTAACCTTAAATCACAAAAAAAAAAAACAACCATCAATATAACCCCACCAATCATATCATTGCTTAAAAACAAAATAAAATCATCCAAATAGGGCAACAATAAGAACATTTTGGTAAAGAAGGTTTTCATTTTAAAAGGCAGTAATAATACGTAATGATGATCCAACGATATGATCTGCGGCTCCGACGGCAGTACGGTGGACAATGGAGTCGAGGTCGTAGCGGCAACAACATCAGGAACAACGTCAACAGCCAATGAAACCCATAATAACAACAGCAGCAACAACAACAACCACCACCACCACCTCAACAGTAGTAGTGGCAACATCAACAACAACAGCAACAACCAAAATTCTACCACAGTTATCAGTGGCAATGAGGTATTGAGTGTCAGTACAGCAGATTTAGCACAAATGGTTAGTGGTAGTCATGGTGGGAATGTACAAATAAGAACAGCACAACCAATGAACAGGGCCACAAGGCGCATGCTGAGAGGCCATACAACACAGAATGCGGCCGGTGAGAGGGTGTTACTGATCAATTACATTTCACCCAATTCCACGAACAATAATACACAAGTGAATACCACTAATGCCACTATAATGCAGCCTTCTACGCCAGCAAATACTACCACACGTAGGGTTATACAAGCCAGAGGAGCACTGCATCATAGTGGTAGCAATAATAATGTTAATACCTCAAATACCACTACTGCAACTGCTACACCGGTTTCGTTGGCAGGACTCGGCTCTGAAGTAACAGTCACTTTAAAACGATCAAACAAGTCATCACACAACGCAGGTCATATTATAAGGCAGCAGCACCAACAGCAACAGCAGCAGCATCATCGTCAAACAATTGCCCCAGTTAATACCATACAAACAACAACCACCGGCTCTACAACACACATACACTCACAATCGCCCCCGCCTTTGGTATTTACAACGCACACAACAGCAGACCTAGAACATCATCAGCTGCACGAAGTAGAAGAAATAGAAGATCATACAGACCAACAAAGCCATCACCAACAGCAGCAACATCATCAACAACAGCATCAAGTTATCATACATCATCATGGCAACCAGGGGGAACAGCAGCAAGAAATTCAATATCATCATCATCATCCACAGCAACATCATCAAACCACTGTGCCCCATCTTATGTCTATACAAACCCAAACGCAGGCCACCTCCGCCGATATGGACGACGACGAGTTATTAGAATATAGCACTAGCAATGTTGATCAGGTGGTGGAAGCCGCCATGGCTGTGGATGATGCTGAAGATGTTGAAGAGGTGGTGGAAACTCATCATATACAACAGTTGCATACGGTGCAATTGCAGACGCATCAACAAACCGAATGCCTGGAAGATGATGAGGGAGAAGTCGAAGAGGTTTATTTGCAATAAGAAAGAACTTAAAAGAAAAAAGTTGGATTTGAAAGAGATCGTATTTTTGTAAAAGGTATTTATTACACTTTCATAAGTAACTTTTGTTCAATGTTCTTTTTACAAAAGATTCATTTTTACAAAAGGTAGTTTTTTTTTGCAATATTTTATGTATTTTTTTGAAAAACATATTTTTCTTTTAAGAAAGGTACCTTTTTAAAATTGTACTTTATGAACGGTTACCTTTCTGAAAAAGTAAATATGTATTTTTTTTTAATAAAAGTTATTTGGAATTATGTATAAATAAGTGTAAAAAGTTAATAGGGTAAGTTTATAAAGATTCGTAAGTTAATTTCGAAACAAAGTTTTCAAATGACCCCAGTTTATTATTTATTATTATAATTTGAATTGATTCATAGAATCTCATTATGTTTTGTAACTTTAATATTAAAAAAGAAAAAATATTTTCAAATCAAAATTTAAAAGCCGCTTTACAAATATACAAATATTCAGATTTTATACAAATTCTGAATGAATCCTGTAGTTATAATTAATCTTCGCAGCGGGCTTTCTATCATTTTGATTTAAGTTTCACCGACAGCCAACTAACACCTTAAAACTTTTTTTTTTCAAATGTACATATAAATATTCTTTCGAGTAACATTGATAAGAATTCGCAAGAAATAGTTTGTTTTTGACTGCAAAAAGAATAGCAATAATATACGTCCCTGTACACTGTATTCCGAGTGGAATGAAAACGTGTGGAATAATTCGAAAATAAGTTGTTTTCTGCATTTCGCATATTTTGCGTATATAATCATTTTAAAATTTATTGAGAAAAAAAACGAAAATTTAAAGAAAACCTTTCATATTTTCATACAAAATTATCGTTTTAACATTTAAATAAAATTTTTAATTGAAGAAAACCTGATTCCAATTCATTCCACCAAACTTTTTTATTCTAAATAAAACAAAAGAAATTATTCGGAAGTGTAATACAGAACAGCTCAAAACATTCGGAAATTTCTACTATCGAATAAAATATTGTGGATTTGGAATACAGAGCAGCACTGATATATTTTCGAAAAACTGTTCCATACTTGTTTATAGAACGAACACACGCAAAGATTCTATAGGCGCTGCAATATGGCGACCAATGATTTTATTGTTATTTTCGGAACTACTGCTACGGGGAAGTGTTATGCCCAAATACTCGTATTTTATAACTGTTCTAGAACCACAAATAATACAGTTTGTAGCAATCCGTATTTTGAAACGGTTCTGGAACGACTACTTTAAGTTTGAATAGATTTTTGTAAGCAGCAAAATCTAAGACGACTTGGCTTTATTTGAATCAAATATTTTGTTTCGTCGGTTTTGACTTCAAATTTGTCGATGTCAAAAACCTTGTTTGGCTACCCTTCATTCAATTTTATTAACGCCCTTTTATTTCGCTTACTATTGGCGAATGAAGCGTAGCTGGTGCATAATTTCATCCATTTAAACCTCTCGTTCTGCAGCATTTTTTTATGTGGGAACCAGTCTCCGAGGTTTATATGCGACCTGCTTAGGGCAAAAGACAACCGTGTTTCGTACAGTAACTAAAATTCTGATACATGGGCAACCATGACAATAAGTCCCGGAATGGTTGTCGGTGATGCCGGGAGTGCAAAAAATACTTTGATTGTTTTCGAAATTTCTGCTAATTGAAATAAAACAAAAGACGTTGTGCTAGTGCTGCAGATTTCAACTCTGAACAACTAGAATCTAAAATGCGCTTCTTTGTGTACGTTCTTAAACTTTTTTCCCTGAGGTTATATTAAAAATTATTGCAATTAATATTAAAATTAAAAATTAAGCCAATACATACTTACATGTGCACTGCAGATCACTTACATAAGGAACCGAATGTTTCGATATTAAAAGGAAAATATGTAAAAATTCGATTAATTTCCTAGAAACTATAAACGGGTTTTCATTTATTTTTATATACTACCTATGTTTAATTTGACGACCCTGGCGGCGGCTCTTAATACTTATTTAAATTTGTCGAAAAACTTAGGCATTTTCTTCTCTGACAGAAATGTTGCATATATTTTACACTTTATACGTTTTTGTGTTATTGTCAAAAAAAAAAAAAAACGCAAGTGCGTGAATAAATGCCATGTTCTTTTCCAAATATGCCGCAGGAAAAAGTTTAAAATAAGTTATGTTTTACCCTAAACTGGGATTTTATTGTTAACATTACATATTGAAGGCGTTTTTTCCTAATTTATAACGAACTCTAAGTGGACATGAGGCACCTTATAAACAGCTAACTCTGCTATCGTTGGGAATGTTACATACTTACATGGCCGAGTTCGAAAGAGGTCTGCAATTTTATCGCATTTTAAACATTTTCCGCACATTTTAAATTTGTTTCACACTTCTCGATTTTATTCAAGTATTTGTAATACAACTGTCTTTGTTTTTTAATTTTCCGCTTTTTTGATGGACAATATTACTATGTGTTCTTTTTTTGATCGGTTTTTTCTAAATTAAATTAAAAAGAAATATGGAAAAACGGTCCTTATTGAAGTGATGCGCAGTGTATTATTAGAAAACAAAAGGAAGGATATATTTAATAAATAATAATAAAAAAAAACACAAATCAAAACGGACATTTATATAAAAAAGTTAAATTGTAATATAATTAATACAACAATGTATTTAAACGAATTTTATTAAAGTACATATATCTGTAATAAATAAAGTAATCAATAGCTATAGAAATATAAAGCAACAAAATTATATAAAAAATAATATAAAGCGACAAAAGAACCCCTATTAATTTTTGACCATCATTTTAATGTAAACAAATATGTATCATTAAATAAAACTAAAATACACATTTTTATTGCTATTAAAATAAAAAAATATATATATTTTAATTACAACAATTTAAGGTACTTATTAAGTAATTAACCGGAAAGTTTTTATGCTTTTGTAAATGAATTAAGATTTAATTTATTGTTTTTAAAACCTTAAAACACTTATAAATAATAATGTATAATTAAAATTTATTTTAAAATAAATATTTTACAAAAAAAAAAAAATGCTTTTTTTCATGTTCTGTAAAATTTTGAAATATATCTTTTTGTACAAAACAAATTAAAATCGAATCCATGCATACGTACAGACATTGCATATCGAGCCCTAACCTCTAACACGTCGTTTGATTAAATATTGTATCGGAAATAATAATAATTTTAACGTCAACGACAGCCATCTTTTTGTGTGACGTAAAAAATAACGTAATTGACAAAAGAAATGTGGGGATACGTGAAGTCTCTGGTGTACAGGGACAAGCCAGCCACAATTCTAGCACTGGAGGACAACATTACAACTGCCATTAGAGAGATACCGTCCGAAATGATGGAAAAAGTATACCAAAATAATATTTAAAAAGTAAATTGCTAGGCATTATTTTATCGGCCCAAATAAGTATTTCATTTACTTTTCCAAATTTTCTGTGTTTTTTTTTTCAATTTTCGAAATCCAAACGGTTTATAAAATCATCTTATACATAGAACTACATTTAAATCATACAAATAAACAGAGTATAATTTTTGCAACAACTATTTATGTACAAAAATAAGTATGTTGTATACATAAAATTGACGTTCAATAAAAGAATAGATTTTATTTAACATCTTTACAATTTTAACCTTATATACATACGATTTTTTGCACTCTATGATGTGTAAATATATATGTATTTCGTAAAAGTATGAAAACATGACTAAAAATAACTTTTGCATACATACGCCAAAAGTATAGAATACATTATTCAAATAAATAAATGCAAGCACATAGATGACAACAAATACATATGTATACACATGCATATATTATTTCAGTGCAAACACATTTCATTAGTCGGCCCCATGTATACTGGCAAAAACGTACTGCATGAATTTAGTAAAAGTTACCGCATAATAACAGTACCTTTACTACACCTACGTACATACATAAATATGTATGTATGGATGTATGTTCCTGTGAAGAAAATAAACTTGTACAAATGCATGTGTGTACCTTGCAGTTAGTAAATAGTACTAGGTATGTAGATGTAAATTAACTGGAGTAAAAAATACCTATCACTTGTAAAAAATGGTACCGTAAAGGTTTAAAAAGTACATTTTGTATTAAAAGTTGGAATTCATCTCATCCCTGTCTGGGATATTTCAATACATAACCTAAAACTTCTAAAGAATATTTGACTTTTATTCACGCATCACGTTTTTTTTTTCTTAAAATTGTTTCTATTGCACTCCGTTACTTGACCACCAAGTATTTTCGTGAAAAATCAAAAATATCAGCTTTACAGTGAATATTTCAAGTGTAATTGTGAAAAGAGAAAAAATTGTTTATATATGGTGCGTTATAATCATCGGGGGCATGGCTTCCACAGCCTTGCTTGCCTAGGGCCCGAAACTAAAAGGTAAGGAGCTTCAAGATTTGGACATTACACGACTGGTGCTATTGGACCCAGCAGCCCGCTGGGCGGTATGTCTCGTTTCGAGCACTGGTGAGGTTGGGGCTATGGTCTAGATCTGAATCGCGTTACGACTGCTATGCATGGTCTACATATGTATGTACTGACATACATACATACATACATATGTGTCGCAATATAACGGCAGCTGTCAATATGTAGTACGGCAGTATACAATGGGTAGCTGCAAATCGATTAACTATGGCTAAATTAAACGTCATATGTCGCCATAGTTGTAAAATTACCAAATTTATGATGGATTTCATATAGAGGTGGCTGACGCACTGAGATCACCTGGTGTATGGTGATAAGACTGGCGTCGAATTAGCTGTAAGACAGGTGGTGCCGGTGAACTCTGGCAGTATAGTGAGCAATTCTGTATTTTGCTACGCAGTAAATATGGAATAAATTTTACAACTACGCATAGGATAAACATCGGTTAAAGGTACTGGAGCTTCAAGATTCAATAAGTATTTTAAAACGTTTTACTTATCACTATTAACTGAAAATTTGTAAAACATAAGACGAATATCGTTATTGCTGTTGCTTTAAACCGAATTGTTAGCGAAAGACATTGAAAAGCACTTAAGTCAAGATTGAATACAAGTTCATTACTATGCACGAATCATCAGTAGATCACTTCACACCTAATACTGAGGAACACTAAAAACAGAAGGAAAAATCCGCAGTGAGTATTTAAAAAATTTTATAATTCTATTAGCAAATTTTTAAAAGATCGGGAAGCAAGCACAGAATATATATTCTGTCTTCTCTCCTAAAAAAATATGTGGGTGTGAATAAACAACATTTTAATAAATATTGAATTAAAGGGTTGAATGTCCAACACTTAACATCTGACTTAACTATATCACGTATAAAGAATTGTTTTTGTAATTCTTCATAGACGAAAAGATAAATATTTTGTTCTATCGTGATCATAAAAAACGTATGTTATTACATATGTATATTATAGAAATCTGGGTAACATTTAGAAAGCTGATTCGAATTCAAATTTATATCTCTACAACATTTCAATCATGACAATAAATCTACTTCAAAAACAATGTAGATTTATTCATACTTCATTTGATATACCGACAGGGTGTTTTGATGTAGATTTTTGGAACGAATTTCGTTCTCGTTCGAAAAATGACACAGAAGATGGCACATAGCCGAAACCGGTTTGTTTCCAACACAAACTTATCAAGGGATGACGGAAATTCGTTCCACAAATCTACATAGATTTATTCAGTTATCGTCTACTCATCTTAAAGCAACATGTACAGTAATAATTAGCGAAAAGTTTATTCCTTTTATATCAAAACTTATTATGAAGTTCATCAAGATTTGTACAGTTTATTACTTTTTGATTTTTTTTGCTTTTAATTGTTTGTTAAGAAAGGATGTGTTTAATGTCATTTAAGATGGCAACGCTATTCCAATTACAAATTTTTTAATTTTGAAAATTTTATTGTGTTTTTCAACATAAAAACATAAAACACTCGTAGACTACCTTCGATATAAAATAAAAGACGACCATATTTCCTCTGAATGGTAAAATTTTTAAGATAGTTATATTTTTGCTAGATAACAAAGATCGTTGTTCTTCAGATTTTTTGATGCACAGAAGAGAAATTCCGTATTTCCAATTCGGTGCCGTCTAAATTCGTAAGATTACTAGATATGGTATTAACTACTTACTGTCTTTATACTTTTATGTACAATACACTACTATAAACACTACTATAAAATATCCAGCCATTCCTAAGTCCATTTCTTCTTTCGCAGTATCTTATTAGTCAATGTTCTTTTTGCACTTCGTTCGTGTCCCTGTCATTTTAGGTATTGGCTGTTTAGCCGATCTCTCCCTTCCTTTTAACGTCTGAAAAATTCATAAATTGTCAGTTGTAAATGAAGCAAATATGCAGATGAACAAAAACATCAGCGTAATCCACACCGGCAAACGTTTTTCAAATTATACAGCAAAGGCTCACATATACATACATACATGTACGTATATTCTCCTAGACTTTTAAGGAAAAAACAAATAGCGATTAAAATTTCAAATGCTATTTGCTCAATAAATCTTTCAAAAGAAGTTTGAAAATAAATTACAAAAAGGATTCTACAATAAACTTCTTAAATTTATTCAGAAAAACTCATAAATTTAAAACACTTTTGAAAATCAAATCACATTTTTTATTTTTCAATACGAGAGAGAACTTGTTCTAAATGCAGATTGTCCCAAGAAAATATGTGTTGTATATTTTATGGTCGCTTTACACTCTAATCGAAGGCGACCGACCGATAAAAAAAATAAAAAAAAATCATTTTCAAACACTCCATCCAGGGTCAAAGTGTGGGTGGTGTTGGGGGTAATGGCGTTTACTGGTCTCTGTAAAGTTACCGGAAGAAAATCCGATTTAATGATGTTGTAATTTTTTTCTACAATGTCAAAAAGGGTGCACAAAATTGTAATAAATATTTATTATCCTTTTTTACTTTTTATTTTGGTTATTTGACTTTTACTAACTTCTTTTACTGTGACTACAAATTGACTATAAACAGCGAATGTCACCAACAGAGATTTGTTCATTTTATCGAATTCTAATAGAGTTTAATGGGCATTCATGGGCAATGAAGGGAAATAATTGAAAGCAAATGAGCGTTAGTGAATAGGCGAAGACGAAATGTTTAGGAATTTGTTTAAAACTAATTAAAAGGAGACAAAAAAGCCAAAAAAGGAAACGAAGACAAAAATAACAGAAGGAAAAGAAAAAAAAAGGAAAGTAGGGAAGAATAATTGAAAAAAAAGGTTCGGTAGAGGGGAAATAAATAAATAAAGGGGGGAAACAAATAAAGGAAAGTAAATAAAAAAAGGAAAGAAGAAATGTAATAAAATAAACTCAGCGAAATGAAGAAACAAAAAATAAAAGGAATGGAAATTGAAAACTAGAAGGTAATTAAACAATTAAGAAAGGCAGTATATCAAAATGAGAAAAGAAAATGAAATAAAAATGGATAGTAAAGCAGAACAGCTCAAAAAAAGATAATGAACAAGCAAAACTCTAAGAATACAAAGAAGCGCAAGGGTAGAAGTATGGGCAAAGTCGCTGCAAAAAAAAAGAAAGGCATAGAAGGAAATCAGGATAACAAAGATACGAAGGGAATGCAAGGCAAGGTAATAAAACAAGAAGAAGAATAAACTTAGGCAAGTAAATAGGAGAAGCGGCAGCTGGTAGGCACAAAGCTTGCCGTAAATGAGTGTCAGAAGTACTGACTTATACCTCCTCGTGCTGGCGGCAGGTAACAGGTTCTTGTCTGCTAGGGATGCGTTGCCAAGAGGGTGCTTGGTATGTAGTATACACTGGCTACCAGTCGATCTACAGTTTTAATACGCTTACGCCTGCATATGAGGCTCTGTGTGGGTGTACATATTTTTCACCATTACAGGGATGAATCAGAAAGTCTCGCAAGAGGCGTAAAGGTTAATATCCGAAGAAACTATGGTTATAATTGGCCAAGGGAGGAAGCCGGAAGAGATGGACAAGAATGCCTCGCGAGTGGTAGACGGGTCAATCATTGAAGGTACTTCCAAGGTGTTGGACCGCGGGGTGCAGATAAGGATGGGAAATGATGCATCGTTTATTGGCCGATGGGGGAATTCTTAAGAGAGAGACAAGGAATTCTCGCAAGCCGTGGACGGATCCATCTCCAAAGATACTTCTGTGAAAGAGGCTGAGATGGTTGTGCATAATGTGTGTGAAACTCCAGCACTGGCCAGCATAAGGTTTAGCACCACGGGCACACTTGATAAATGTGAACGCTAGCAATTACAAAAGACTCCGTGATGAAGAAGAAGGTGGACAGTCTGAAATGAATACAGTCAAGAGTAAAGGCTGGTGTTAGCCCGCAACTCCATAAAAGTAAGGTAGACGTATATTACAAATCGGTTCTCTGAAATCAATTCGAAGAAAGGAGGGGGTCGAAAAGGGACCCATAAAGTAAGCGGTCTGCTTTGATATCCCCCCTACATTAATAAAAAAATAAAAAAAGTAATTAAACAAAACAAAAAAAGGCAAAAAAACTGAATAGAAACAATTGGTTAAAAAAAAAGAAAGAAGGGGAAGTATGCATTGTGGAAAATAAAAGATATAGAAAAAGCAAACAACAAAATTATAAGATTTCCATGTATTCAAATTTACGATAGTGACAATTATTTAAAACTTTTACATTTTTAATCTCCAGTCATTTTAAAAACTCTAAATTATAACGACTAGTTTTTTATTTGAAAACAAATTAAAAACTTGGTAAACTTTTTTTGATTTTTAGTCAAAGTACAATATGAATAAATATTTGCAACAATCTGCTAAATGTAGCGCAATAGAAAAACGTTCCTTTAAACTTTTACTTTTTTTTGCGCACGACCTACAGACGTAACTGATTTAAAGTTGTTGACAGCAAACAAATGGGGAACAGCAATACGAGAGGGATGAAGTTGACAACAAAATAAATAATAATAGACTGTTGCAACATTCACATAACTTTGCCACATGTTGTAGTCACATGTAAAGGGTAGCCTAAAAAATCGTGCAAGATTTGCATTTTCCGTTAAATTCATAAAAATATTAACAGTTAGTATTTAAATCTTATCTCCAGTGTTATTTATTCATTTCGTAATATACTATCTACGATTGGGTTGGGAGAGTCGCCTGCCTAGGCTTAATGTATCACTTGTTTTTGGTCTCTGGTGTCCGTAAAATTACAATAACTAGTATTTCGACGAGTATGTTTTCGATTCTTCTGAATTTGATATTGATTGCTCTAAAACGTGGGATTAATTACTCGCACAACTGGCCTCCCAAATTATCATAGTATAGCGTGACGTGTGGCATGTGACACCGTATTGTTAGAACCACTTATCAACCAAGTCCAATTCTTCCATGTTGTGCAAAAAAAGTTAGTTGTACGGTACCATGCTCCATTTGAGTATTTTAATCGTTCTTGACGAAGACCCGGCCCAATGATGCCGCCGGCCCATGATCCGCACCAAACAGTGCAACTGACAGGGTGCATGGGCACCTCTTGAACTGTCTCTGGCTGCTACTCACTACAAATATAACTTTTGGGTTTATTTGAGGTCTGCCCAAAACTGCACTTTATAATTTTCATCCTTGTTTGCACTAAAGAACTTTTTTATTTATTAAAATCATAATTCTTTTCGCTACTCTCTTCACATCTGATATATTCTATCAATTTTTTACACCATTTTCACATTTGTATTTCACATCAAAAGTTTATGTGTTAAACGAACAATTTTTAACTCAAAAGTTCATGAAAGTGTAACAGATTTTTATGACACAGTCCTATGGCGCCCCAGGCTAATGCACTTTTATACATTTATGTGTGCTTTTGTTGTTTGTTTTGTATATTCTTTTCTGATCCATGATATTTTTATTACAAAAAAGTAAAAAAAAAATACGAGTGGAGAGAACAACATCAACAATATGAGAATAAAATTGTTTGCAAGCTGGTGATGGAGTAAATAAAAGTCTCATTCGTTTTAATTTAATTTTTTTCCCATTTTGCCATTAAGCAACAGAAATCGTTGCTTTTATTACTGCCAGTATTTTTTCTTTAATTTTTTTTTTATAACGTCCAAAGTTGGGGTTTTGTGTGCCTGCCATTGAATAGCCTAAGCACAGGAGGTGGCAAGGAGGTATGTGGAAAATGTTTGCATTAGAGTCATTTAAAAGTGGCCGCATATTTATGAACACAAATATGTAGTTGGTGCCCTTCCAAGAAGACTTAGCAAACGTATGAAGTTGTTTCAGTTATTAAATTTGTAATTAAAAATACTTAAATGCTAAATGCTTGACTTGAAAGGACATGTAATTAAAAGGAAAATGTTTACTGCTCCGTTTATATCGAGAACGGGGTTTATAAAACAAGCCTTTTATAAATGTTTGCAGTAGATATCGGATATAAGAAATTTAAGAAACGTATGCCGTAAAATTAAGAAAATTAATATAGAGTGGTTTTTAGGCCCGAAAGGGTTAACTTTCAAACGAACTCTCATGCTGAGCTCTTTTTTCGACATTTATGATCAGTATCGAAGCAGACTGTTAACTTTCGGAGTCTCTTTTTGACTAACTTCTTGCCTTGAATTAATTTCAGGCAACTGATTTGTAATTTACTTACGTACCTTACTTTCATTGAGTTTCGTGCTAACACTAGTCTTTACTCTTGACTGTATCGATTTCAGACTGGCGACTGTTGCATGTCGGCCTGCTTCCTCATGATGGAGTCTCTTGTAATTGCTAGCATTTGTTTAAGCCTTAGGTCCACCATTGCTAGACATTCACACTCAATGTGTGCTACCGTCTCAGTCACATCCGCAGGAGTATCTTTGGAAACTGACCCGCCTTCCCCTTTCGAGGTTGTCTTCTCCATCTGTTCAGCATTCCTCCATTGCCCAATAATCACCGGAGTTCATACAGAGAGTAACCTCCACACCTCTTGCGAGGCTTAATTGACCATCTCTATCGGATTCTCGTGGTCCAACGCCTTAGAAGTATCTTTGAAGATTCACCCGTAAACCCCTTGCGAGGCATTCTTGTCCATCTCTTCCGGATTCGTCACTTGGCCAATTAAAACCGGAGTTTCCTCAGATTAACCTCTCCGCCTCTTGCGAGGCTTCCTGATTCATTCTGTAATGGAGAAAAAGATGTCCACCTATACAGAGTTCGCATACTAGATACCGAGCACCCTCTTGCCCACGCATCCCTGGCGTATGCTGTTCCACAGGGGTTAGGGATTTTGTATAAGAGTGTTAACTTCTCTCCGCTCGACCTATTTAGCCAGACTGATTGCAGAGACAGAAACCTGTTACCGGCCGCCACCACGAGGAGGTAGGTGAGTCACAACATCTGACAGTGCACTCAGGTACGGCCAGCCATAACTTTGTGCCTACCAGCTGCCGGCCAATGTGCTTAGTTACTTAAAGGCATACCTTTGAGCCTGCCAGCTGACGGCCTGTCTTATTATGATTTTATTAATCTGGAAAATCAGTTAATAAATTAAGCAGAGTAATAAAATCTACCAAAAATGACGAGAGCTTGGCTCGTCAATTGACATTTAAGGCTATAAGGTTATGTTAATCGATTTTCGAATTTATAAAATGTTTTCTCTCCCAACAATTTCTTTCGATGTGATAATAGTTGTGAATAGTTATTGTTAAAAAAAAAATTATTTATAAAAATAATATTTATAATAATTATAGTTTTGCTTTTCTTGTTGTTGTTGTTGTTGTTATTTTTACATTTAGAAAGGTAATGCAATGGGAATAATATAAGAAGAAACATCTAAACTCAGGGTAAACATAAGCAATCTTTCAAGTGTGTGTAGCCATGAATGTGTGCTGAAGGAGGCCTAGAAAATTCTATTGTTACGAAAAAATCAATTTTGTTTTCAATGCAAAGATTTAAGGAATGCAAAATTTATTCATAGGGGAACAAGTTTAAAATAATCTAAACTAAACCTAAATTGGCAAAAAGATTTTAGCGATTTTTTTTGTTCGTTAAATTAGCCACTACAAAATAAAACCCATTTAGAAATAAATCTGCGAATGCGTTATTTCAATTAAATCGTTGTTAATGCAATTAAATACTTATGGTGAGATCGCTATTTGTCAAGGAACGCAGGTTAAACGTTTATGGAGTGATGGAAGGGAGAAGGCTTTATCAAAAAAGTTGTCTATGTTTGATAAGATGTGGTTTCCGTTGGGATAAGTATATTTTTAGCGATGACGCAATTTTCTTCTTCATCGGACAGTTTAGACAGCTGTCAACAATATTCAGTACATAGTGAGTGCACCCAAAATATTATTCTTTTTTCGGTGGAATTTTGCTTTTTATTTATTTTTGCAGAAAGTCATCGCATTCTTGCTCTCTTATAAACTACTTGTAGATAATGGTTTCGTTACTTCAAAGTAGATAATTTTCATATTGAAGAGAAAGAGTGAATAAAGGTACCTTGACTGTTAAGCATTCCTATTGCTTTAGGCACCTGGGTTCGCATCCCAGCCGCTGTAATGAACATCAATTTTTCAGATATATAGTAATAGCTTCTAAAAAATACACGGTTACATTAAAATTCTAACATTCTCTGGTCACAGTTCCTTGTGAATTTCTATTGCTTCGGTCTAATAGTGAAGTGGTTTGAAGCTTGGATAATAATATTCAAAACGTGACCAGGTTTTCAGCACAGGACTTTTATGCCGAACAAAAGATTTTGTAGTTGACAACACATGTCTCTTTCGATGTCAAACCAGCTTTTAAATAATAAAGGATCTTTAATTATAAAAGAAACAATCACCGAAACCCAATTTAAATATATTTTTTTCCATTTTTAAACACAAAAGTTAATGGTAAATCCAAAACCTAAAGCAAATCAACTCATCAAATAAGAATTATTAAAAAAAATTAATTTTACATTTTTCTTTCTACTTTGCCCACATTTAAACAAAATTTCCTTTTAATGGCAAATATGTGTTTCATGTAATTCAAAGAGCCTTTTCTCTTTCTCTCTTCTTCCAACGCACACAACTCCTTTTTAAATACAAAACTGTCGGCATTATGCCAATTTTTTGCTTTGATGTCTCTGGTTATGCACGTTTTGCTAAAAAGTTGTTTGTTGACAACACAGTACTACTGAAGATATGTATGCGAATACAAATTATTATTTGTCTATAAGTTTTCTATTACTATTTAGCAATCAACGAAGTGTGTTTGAAAAATAAGAGGAATTTTTTATTTTCTTAAATGGCACGAAAAGAGCTTACCTTATTCACTTATCTACGTCAAAGTAGTGTCCATTGCAAGCTATATACATATTTTAACACTTAGTTCGAGTCCATCGTTGCCAAACTATTTCCGCATATTGTGACTCAGGCGAAGAAGCTTTGATTTTTTCGGCTAGCGGTAATAAAAACGTTTAGTCGATATTTTTACTGTCAGCCCTAGACTCAAATGAACTCAATTATTTGAAATTACTAAACCATTGAATGACGCTTTTACAAAAGCCGTCACGCAGAGACTCCTCACAGATGACGTGATTTCTTTTTGAACACATCTCGTATCTAAATTTATCTTAATTTATTTCTAATGTGTGCATAAAAAAGCAAATTATTTGCCTTTGTGACTGAGACATGGTGCAATGAACAGGGGAAAACTATATATGCCAGCAAATCTGACGCTATGCTCTTCACTTGTAAGAGAAATGGTATACAAGTTGAATCCTTAATGCTTTTCGGATCGGAAATGAATGTGTCCAGGGAGCTGAATTATCTAGGCGCTATTCCGGATAAGGAACTTTCCTGGAAATGAACACATCGAAATGAAGGTACCGAAAGCAAAAAAGATCTTTTGTCAATGTAAACGAGTGTAGCCGTAGTGTGAAATCTCTTCAAAGGCTGCATTGTGGAGGGTCCTTCTCGAAAAATGACACTGAAGATGGAACATAGTCCAAATCAGTTTGTCTCCAAACCAAACTTGACAAGAGATGACGGAAATTCGTTCAAAAAATCTACATTTAATCGCGTAATTCAGGGCATACGGTACTGAAGCTATCACCGAAACACTACGCATGCTCGTAGTGGTCACAGCCAGACAAACAGCAAAGTGTTGATACTGAGCCTGGTACATCAACGGGTGGAAGTTCGCAACAATTAGGCATCACCAGAGACACTTTATCTTAACTGTTGAAAAATTTGTTGTAAAGAAAAACGTTGATGTTTAATCGTTTAACGGGGGAAGAGTGCAAGTTCGTATTCCCTCGCCCAGAATCCGCTTCTGTTTTAAAGCCTTTCCCTTGCGCCATAATAATACCTAATTCCAGGATTATTTTGAGTTTAAGGTCGTCCGTCATTGTCTAAAACAGCTGGTTTAATTTGCAATCGAATGTAGAGGCCAAAATTGTTATTTTCTTTCTGTTTTATTTGCCCACATTGACCTTCACTTTGTAGATTATTTAGTTTTTTTTTTTTGCTTATTTTAATCTTGCATTCCTTTTGTTAGTCTTGGTTTTTTAATTAAGATTTTTCTTACGCCGTACAATATGAGCATCCGATTGGAAAGTTTTATTTTAGTACTTTAACGCATTATATACGTTTTCTTTTTTATTTGTATTTTTTTATATAAATTTTTTGGTTTTGTTCATAATTTTTTAAGTTCAACGTGGCGGCTACTGTGAAGTGACTAAAAAATATTTGAACAAAAGAATTATTAATACGAAGGACTTCAAACAATTAGTGTTTTTTTTTTAAATTAATTTTAAACATAAATTTTTATTTGTGGCAATAAATAAAAAATATTTTTATTATATGAAGTGCAGTTGGTCATTGGTTGAGTACTTTGTTAGTTTTTCATACTCCAATCTCAAGTTCAAATTCAACACTACATTTACTTTTACTTATGCCTGCACCCTCATTTACTTACCCATACACACACACACACACAAGCACTAGAGGAAAACCTGTTAGAACGTTAAGCTGAAAGTTTTTTTTTCAATAATTTTATAGACTTTAACTTTTTAAGGAGGCCTTGGGGAAATTGCATGGTTGGTTTTTAATTAATTTTTGTTTTTCATATGAATTTTTAAAATATGATTTAACCTTTGGACACTTTATTTCAAATTGAATCTCAAATCGTAAAGTTAAAGTGTAAAATGTTCAATTAAGGGATATTTATTATCAGAAAGCTTTTATTATAAAGCTTGCCATAAAGCTTTCCGCTTTTTTCATAAATACAGCAGCTTTAAGCTTTAGGGCAACATTTAAGCTTCTTGTAAATAAAAAAAACTTTTTTAGTTCACACAATCGATTTGTTACAATTCCATAATTAAAAAAAAAAAAAAAAACACTTAAGGTGGGGTTTGGGCTATCAGCTGGCAGGCACAAAGCTATGGCTTCCCGTAAGGGAATGCAGTGTCTGAAGTGCTGACTTATATTTACTCGTGGTGGCGGCCGATAACAGGTTCCAGTCTGCTGGTGGTCTGGCTGAATAAGTCGAATGGAAAGAAGTTAATACTCTCTTATAAGAAATCTCTAATCCACAATGGAACAGCACACACCAGGGTTGTGTGGCCAAAATAGAGCTTGACGTCTAGTATGCGAACTCGGTATACCAGTCGATTTCCAGTTTTAATACAGAATTATCCTTTTATATTAAACTCTGTGTGGGTGGATATCTTTTTTACATTACTTGTGGAAATTATATGAATTCTCTGAAGGAACTTCGGCTTTAATTAACCAAGGCATGAATCCGAAAAAGATTAACAAGAATGCCTCGCGAGAGGTAGATTGGTCAATCTTTAAAGGTACTCCTAAGGCGTTAGACAGTGAGATCCCGATAATAATGGACAGTGAAGTCCCGCAAGAGGTTAATCTGTGTAGAAACTCCTCCTGCGGAAAAGGCTGAGACAGTATCGCACGGGCAGATACCAGTTAATGGTGAATGTTATATGGGAATCTAAGCCTTAGACAAATGCTAGCACTTACAAGAGACGGATGGGGAAGAAGCCCGACAGTCGACATTCTGAAAGCACTACAGTCAAGAGTAAAGGCTAGTGTTGGTCGTAAATTACAGATCGGTTACCTGAAATCAATTAAGTGGTAAGGGGGTCGAAATAATAAAAAGTAAGAGGGGGTTTCAGTTATTAAAATAAAGGCTTTGAATATGAGGAGTAAAGTAAATAATCTTAAATCACATTCTTATAAAGTAAACAACAAACACGAGTTTTAAGCTTGCAAGTAAAAAAAATTTTAATATTTCGAAATGATGAAACAGAATACGGCATCAAGTTCAAATAAATTTCGCTGTGTGAGAGAGAGTGAAAGATCATAATAAAAGCTGCAACCGTAGCGCTCTTTTTATTTTTCGTTGCGCATTCACGTATGTTATCTGTTATCTTAGAAAAAACACGTTATATTCAAGAAAATTATTGCGACGCTCTTGCGAGAATGAATCTTACAAAATGCCTTCAAATAGCTTAGCTTTACAGTAATGTCCGCTCGTATCGTAAAACTCGCTCTGATTCATCATTAATATTTAAAGCTTCCCATAATTAAAAAAAAAACTTCTCGACCTGATTTTTAAAAGTAAAAAACCTTAAAAAGTGTGCTTATTCAAATATATTTTAACTTTTTGTAAGATATTGCAAATAAAAAGCTATTAAAATAGACGTTTGAAAGTTTCCATCAAGATTTTATAACAATTAGGTTTTAATATATCTCGTACGAAAAGCATTATTAATTGTTTTCATAAAAAAAGCTTTTAAAACATTTAAGTAGAAATTATAGCCTTTCATTCCTTTTCATATCTTTGTAAATAATTACTGACACGGTACTGCAGGACTTTTGCCCTAAAGTTATACTTCAGTAAGGATTTTCATATGCAAATTACTTAAACGAATAACTAACTGAAAAAAAGTTTGCACGTCTGACTCGTTCGTATTGTCCTTCTGTATGTCTATCTATAGATGCATGTTTGTAACTAACTATAGCTTTTGAACAAATACTGCGATGGACTGTTGTTGACAAAAGTAGACGCCGGTGATGCATCATGACTTTGATGATACTTCACTTCATTTAAAATTAAGTAAAAGTACGTCAATAGAATAACTAAAGAGAGTAGAAAGAGGGTGAAAGAAAACAAATATTTAGAGATGATGAAAAGCATTCAAAAGACAAAAAAAGTATTTATATAAATAAATATTTGAATATTTTTAGTTGATATATGAGGAAAAAGGATTTTTTTACAGTTGAAAGTTGAATGCACCTTAGTAGTGCTGCTTCAATATTGTGGAATTGAAATAATTTTTTGGGAATGTAAACTGCATTTTCTACTAAGTTCATATTTTCGCCAAAGTAAAATACTTTCCTATTATTAATTTATGTAGGGGGGGAATATAGAAACAGACCGCAAACTTTAGGGGTTCCTTTTCGACCCCTCCTTCTTTCCTCGAATTGATTACCGGCAACCGATTTGTAATTTTACTTTCATTCGAGTCTTGTGCTACCCCTAGCCTTTACTCTTAGCTGTAGGGATTTCAGGCTTTCGAGTGACGACTTTCGGCCATTTTCCTCATCACGGAGTCTCTTGTAATTGCTAGTGTTCACATTTACCAAGTGTCTGCCGGGTTTCTAACAGCCATACCTAAATAAGAGTGTTGAGAGTTGCGTTAGCAGCAGGGTACGAAGTCACAGTACATTTGAAGTAAAATGTATGTCTTTGAAAGAACTGTAGCTACGTAACCTGTTGCTAACGCAACGCTCAACGCTCTTATTTAAATATGGCTGTAAGCCTTATGCTACCCAGTGCTGGATATTCACACAATGAGCGCTAACGTCTCATTCTCTTCCTTAGGAGTATCTTTGGAGACTGACCCGTACACCACTTGCGAGGTTTTCTTATCTATTTCTTCATAATTCATCCCTATGATGTTCAAATAAAGTTTAAATTGTGGAAAACCTGGTTCTAATTCATTCCACCAAAGTTTTTGATTCTAAATAAAACAAAAAAAAAACAAAAAAAATTATTCGAAAGTGGAATACAGAACAGCTCAAAACATTCGGAAATTTCTACTTTCGACTAAAATATTAAGGATTCGGTATTATTCAATTTTGTGAAATTAAAAAAAGAAATAGTTCCTTTGCTTATTTTTACCCCCTCCTTTCTCTCATTCTTTCCTTAAATAAAAGAAAAGTTTATTTTTATTTACTACAATAGTTTTTCATTTTATTTTATTGTATTTTTGATTTCGTTTAATTTATAAATTATTTTATAGTATTAAATTCTTCCTTTTGACTTTCTTTTACAATATACTATACATACATACATAAAAGTTAATAGGATAAAATTATAACAATTTCATTTTTTTTTTTGGTAAATCTTTTCGATTTTCTGCCAAAGTATAAAAAACAACAACAAAAAATATTTACAAAGAAAAAATGGGATCATTGTTCAAAAAAATTAGTTTTGTAATATTTTTTTAACTACGTAATAAAAACCCTTTACTTAAATAATTGCAAGTAATTAAAATTAAAATTATTTTATTTTTATTTTAATATTTGCTTATTGCTCTTTGGAGTTTCAGTGAACAAGGTGCTGATTTGTGTCATATATCCATGCTCGACGTACATTTTAAGTTGGTTCTCAATTCAGCTAAAGGTAGGCCCAGAGTGGGTACAGAGGAAAATTTGTTAGCTTTCGCAACTCTTAGGTTTGCTGTATTTAACAGCACCCCTTCAAAAACTAAAAATTGCTGACAAAGTAAATAGGCCAAGTTATAGATTTTTGGAACGAATTTCTGTCATCACTTGTCAAGTTTGGTTAGCAGACAAACCGCTTTCAGCTAAGTGGCATTTTCACTAAAGAAATCTATATCAAATTACCCTATCGGAATATCAAATCAGGAATATATACATAGGTCGAGTTCTTATATTTAAATTATATTCAGTTACTCTACTTATTTCTGGATGTGTTATGAGCCTCTTGAGAGCATATAGCTCTATTCACACAGATTGGTCATCTCATTGCTGTGTCAGTGAAAAATAAAACATCTTTGCTTCAGTCCCAAATAGACGTGTTCAGACACGTCCGACACTGCCATTTGTTACCAGCAGTGCTGCTTCAGTGTCAGTTTCATGAATTTTACTTACGTCGGCAACGATATTTTTATGTATTTGACTGAGACTCCGTGATTAGGAAGATAGTTGACAGTTATCAGTCGACAGTCTGAAATCACTGCAGTAAAGAGTAGAGGCTAGTGGTAGCACGAAACTCGAATAAGAGTAAGTTAGTCGTAAATTACCAATCGGTTGCCTGAAATCAATTCGGTGAAAGAAAGGGTTCGAAAAGGGCACATAAAGTTAGCGGCCTTTTATATAAAAACTTTATATCATTCCATTCGAAATTCAGGCCTAAAATATTGTGTCTCGAAAAGATGTTCTTTTCCATCGACTAGAATTGATCCAGACATCTGTGGTGTCAGTAGCTAAAGTTTTTTCATAGTTTTCTGTAGCATACTTTTAGGGGGTTTAGCATTTACTTAATTCGCACAAATGCAAATTACCAAGCAAGTTTATAGCTATTTCTGCGTGGATATTTAAATTACGGATTTGTATTTGTTTGGAAAATATTTTTAATTAATTAAAGTACATATTGTGCAATAAAAAAAATAAAATTAATGAATTTATTTTTATTAAACTTCAAATAGCAGAGTTGTAATAAAAAGGCTTATTTTTCTATATTCAAAAATTTCAATCTTTTACATAATCCAGTTTATATTTTCGTCGTTTTGTTTATAAAGGTATTAAAAGAGGGTTTGATATATTACTTAAAAAAAATCACGAGGGTGGTCCCAGAAATGCACGATCTAAAGCCGAAATAAAGTTCCGAATGCCATAAGAGGGCCCTTCAAAGGCAGCAAAAATTACATTTCTTATAAAATAAACAAAAGCGGCGCTAGATTACACTCTAGAAAAAAATAGATCTGGCGTCAAAGATCTGTTATTCGTTTTAAGACGCCAGGGATTAGCGGGGAATCGTTATTTTTTTTTAATAAAATTTCTTTACCATGTTATTATTGTTGCTTTTGCAAGGTTGCACAATTTTGGGACCGCCTTCGCATTTTTACAAAAGTTTTTACAAAAACGTTTAATTTTACTACTAGAAAATATTTAATTGCTTTTGTTTGAACATTGCTTTTGCTTTAATTGTTGTAAATAAATAAGAATGTTAACGAAATTACTTCATTTGCTTTCTTTTTGTATTTATTTTTACAAAATGGTTTCCTTCTAATAAACTCTAATGTTTTTACTACATGATTTTAATGCAAAAATATGTTTGATTATATTTTATTAAAATCTAAATTATTGTTTTCTTAAGTATTAAAAACTAAATTTTCTTTAGGCACCCAACTACTATGAGGAGTTTATTTTTTTGTTTAATAATTAATTATTGTTTCAAGCTTGATTTCCAGAGTAGTGACGTTTAAGAGCTACATAAGACATTTGAAAGATCCTGATAAAAAGCTGGCAGCAGCAGGAAACTTTTTACTCGCATGACACAAACAATTAAAGTGTTTTTTAGTTGTCATTAAACTGAGGAAAACTCTCAAATAAACTTTGAAGCTCTTGAACTACACAACTCGGAATATGTTTGTTAACATTTTTTCTAATAAAAAACTACAAATGCCTGCGTTAATTTATAAAATGTTTAACAAGGTAAATGCTTTTTAATTGTTTTTTTTTGTTTGTTAATAATTAAATATTATCGTATTGTATGTATAAGTACAATATTTCTAAATATTTTGTTAATATTTTCCAAAGCGGTTTTTGTTGCATGATTAATATATTTGTTGTGGGAATTTTTGGCGGCTTTATCACTCCTCTTATAATTGATGAATAATAAAATGGCATGTTTAAATTTTGTCAATGATTAATACTTATTTCTATTGGCTATGGGCCATGCGTGACTTTGCAAAACAATCACCAAAGAATCTATCGAGAGAATGATATAAATGGGGTCTAACGCCAGCTAAAGCATGATCCTCGTCGGGATAACTCTAAAAAGAAAATTTTATATTCTATTATTAAAATTCAAAAATAATTGAATTAAAATTAAACATATTTTTGAAAATACTTGTCCACAAAATTTGGATGGATTTTTTAAGTGAAATTTTATTTGAGTTCTTCAATCACTGCGTGCTATTTATAACATATGTAGCTGATTTATCACTCGACAGAGCACTGTTAATAACACGAAAAAGGAATCAGGACCACAAAAAACTCCAACCGTAAAAATTGCTCCAAGGGGTCAATAATTGACCCATAACTCTATGAAACCTAAAATATTTTTGGAACTTAAAGAAATTGAATTTTAAAACAGCCCTTTTGGTGACACTGTTAATCATTAACTAAACTTCTAGTAGTCCTACTACATAGAAATGATGCTCCAGAGGGCACTTAATGGCACTGTAATAGTGGGATATCTGAAATAATTTTAGAAAAAAATGGAATATGAAAAAAAGGACTTTTAAGGAAAATTTGTGTGTGAGCACTTATGACCAGAGAGAGCAATTTAGGAAAATGGTGATCGGTACCAATATCCCACTACATATAAATACTGCTCCTGATAAAGGCCTATCTGGAGGACCTTTTCTATATAGTTGGATATTGGTACCTATCACCATTTTCCCAAATTGGACACTGGTCATAGGTGTTCACACAAAAAATTTTACTCAAAAATCCCTTTTTTCAAATTCGGTTTATTTTTCTTCCAAAATTATTTCAGGTATCCCACTATTACAGTTCCATTAAGGACCCTCTGAAGCATCATTTCTATGTAGTGAGATATAGGTACCCATACACCCTTCATTTTTTCCATAATGGTCATTCATCCTCTCAAGCAGTGTTCCTCTTCAGAGTATTAATGGTCATTATGCCAAAACCGGGGGATAGGTATCAATATCCCACTAGATAGAAATGATGCCCCAGAGGGCACTTAATGGAATGTGTGTGAAGATAAATTTATAACCCTAGACACCAACCATACCTATGAAAAGAGCTCTAGTAGCGTACTAACATAACTATGTTAGACATTGATAATTTGGTGTACGCCTTCAAAATGGAATAGAAGACCCATTTTTTGACGAAATGGACCAGAAAAAATATACTAGCTTGCCTAGGTCATACTATTTCCAAATCTAAAGTCATAATAAAAAATTTTATATACATAGACTTTCATAGGCTTGGAAAAAACACTAATTTTCAAATGGACATGTGTCGTTTACTAAAAAACAAGGCAACGTAGGCGAAGAAAAAAAGATTAGGATTTACAATCAGAACCTTTACCGCAGCGATTTGAAGCGAGATTTTGGTAATTTTCCAAATTTTCAAATTCTCTGAGGGATGATCCCATGGAACCAAGGTAACGTGGGCGGACAAAGATGAATGCGATTTGTGGACAAGGTGCTCCTTCATTGTTATCCATAATCAGAACCTTTAACAGAGCGAGTTGAAGCGAGATTTTGGATATTTTCCAAATTTTAAAATTCTCTGAGGGATGATCCTATGGAACCATGGCACCGTGGGCGGACAAAAATTAATGCGATTTGTGGACAAGGTGCTCCTTCATTATTATCCACAATCAGAACCTTTAACAGAGCGAGTTGAAGCGAGATTTTGGTAATTTTCCAAATTCTAAAATTAAAAATTCTCTGAGGGATGATCCCATGGAACCATGGCAACGTGGGCGGACAAAAATTAATGCGATTTGTGGACAAGGTGCTCCTTCATTGTTATCCACAATCAGAACCTTTAACAGAGCGAGTTGAAGCGAGATTTTGGATATTTTCCAAATTTTAAAATTCTCTGAGGGATGATCCTATGGAACCAATGCAACGTGGGCGGACAAAAATGAATGGGATTTGTGGACAAGGTGCTCCTTCATTATTATCCACAATCAGAACCTTTAACAGAGCCAGTTGAAGCGAGATTTTGGATATTTTCCAAATTCTAAAATTAAAAATTCTCTGAGGGATGATCCCATGGAACCATGGCAACGTGGGCGGACAAAAATTAATGCGATTTGTGGACAAGGTGCTCCTTCATTATTATCCACAATCAGAACCTTTAACAGAGTGAGTTGAAGCGAGATTTTGGATATTTTCCAAATTCTAAAATTAAAAATTCTCTGAGGGATGATCCCATGGAACCATGGCAACGTGGGCGGACAAAAATTAATGCGATTTGTGGACAAGGTGCTCCTTCATTGTTATCCAGAATCAGAACCTTTAACAGAGCGAGTTGAAGCGAGATTTTGGTAATTTTCCAAATTTTAAAATTTAAAATTCTCTGAGGGATGATCCTATGGAACCATGGCAACGTGGGCGGACAAAAATTAATGCGATTTGTGGACAAGGTGCTCCTTCATTGTTATCCAGAATCAGAACCTTTAACAGAGCGAGTTGAAGCGAGATTTTGGTAATTTTCCAAATTTTAAAATTTAAAATTCTCTGAGGGATGATCCTATGGAACCATGGCAACGTGGGCGGACAAAAATGAATGGGATTTGTGGACAAGGTGCTCCTTCATTATTATCCACAATCAGAACCTTTAACAGAGCGAGTTGAAGCGAGATTTTGGATATTTTCCAAATTTTAAAATTTAAAATTCTCTGAGGGATGATCCTATGGAACCATGGCAACGTGGGCGGACAAAAATTAATGCGATTTGTGGACAAGGTGCTCCTTCATTATTATCCACAATCAGAACCTTTAACAGAGCGAGTTGAAGCGAGATTTTGGTAATTTTCCAAATTCTAAAATTAAAAATTCTCTGAGGGAGGATCCCATGGAACCATGGCAACGTGGGCGGACAAAAATTAATGCGATTTGTGGACAAGGTGCTCCTTCATTGTTATCCACAATCAGAACCTTTAACAGAGCGAGTTGAAGCGGGATTTTCGATATTTTCAAAATTTTAAAATTTAAAATTCTCTGAGGGATGATCCTATGGAACCAATGCAACGTGGGCGGACAAAAATGAATGGGATTTGTGGACAAGGTGCTCCTTCATTATTATCCACAATCAGAACCTTTAACAGAGCCAGTTGAAGCGAGATTTTGGATATTTTCCAAATTCTAAAATTAAAAATTCTCTGAGGGATGATCCCATGGAACCAAAGCAACGTGGGCGGACAAAAATGAATGGGATTTGTGGACAAGTTGCTCCTTCATTATTATCCACAATCAGAACCTTCAACAGAGCGAGTTGAAGCGAGATTTTGGTAATTTTCAAAATTTTAAAATTCTCTGAGGGATGATCCCATGGAACCATGGCAACGTCGGCGGACAAAAATGAATGCGATTTGTGGACAAGGTGCTCCTTCATTGTTATCCACAATCAGAACCTTTAACAGAGTGAGTTGAAGCGAGATTTTGGTAATTTTCCAAATTCTAAAATTAAAAATTCTCTGAGGGATGATCCCATGGAACCATAGCAACGTGGGCGGACAAAAATTAATGCGATTTGTGGACAAGGTGCTCCTTCATTGTTATCCACAATCAGAACCTTTAACAGAGCGAGTTGAAGCGGGATTTTGGATATTTTCAAAATTTTAAAATTCTCTGAGGGATGATCCCATGGAACCAAGGCAACGTGGGCGGACAAAAATTAATGCGATTTGTGGACAAGGTGCTCCTTCATTGTTATCCACAATAAGAACCTTTAACAGAGCGAGTTGAAGCGGGATTTTGGATATTTTCAAAATTTTAAAATTCTCTGAGGGATGATCCCATGGAACCAAGGCAACGTGGGCGGACCAAAATGAATGGGATTTGTGGACAAGGTGCTCCTTCATTATTATCCACAATCAGAACCTTCAACAGAGCGAGTTCCAGCGAGATTTTGGTAATTTTCCAAATTTTCAAATTTAAAATTCTCTGAGGGATGATCCCATGGAACCAAGGCAACGTGGGCGGACAAAAATGAATGGGATTTGTGGACAAGGTGCTCCTTCATTATTATCCACAATCAGAACCTTTAACAGAGCGAGTTGAAGCGGGATTTTGGATATTTTCCAAATTCTAAAATTAAAAATTCTCTGAGGGATGATCCCATGGAACCATGGCAACGTGGGCGGACAAAAGTGAATGGGATTTGTGGACAAGGTGCTCCTTCATTATTATCCACAATCAGAACCTTCAACAGAGCGAGTTCCAGCGAGATTTTGGTAATTTTCCAAATTTTCAAATTTTAAAATTCTCTGAGGGATGATCCCATGGAACCATGGCACCGTGGGCGGACAAAAATGAATGGGATTTGTGGACAAGGTGCTCCTTCATTATTATCCACAATCAGAACCTTTAACAGAGCGAGTTGAAGCGGGATTTTGGATATTTTCCAAATTCTAAAATTAAAAATTCTCTGAGGGATGATCCCATGGAATCATGGCAACGTGGGCGGACAAAATTGAATGGGATTTGTGGACAAGGTGCTCCTTCATTATTATCCATAATCAGAACCTTCAACAGAGCGAGTTCAAGCGAGATTTTGGTAATTTTCCAAATTTTAAAATTCTCTGAGGGATGATCCCATGGAACCATGGCACCGTGGGCGGACAAAAATGAATGGGATTTGTGGACAAGGTGCTCCTTCATTATTATCCACAATCAGAACCTTTAACAGAGCGAGTTGAAGCGGGATTTTGGATATTTTCCAAATTCTAAAATTAAAAATTCTCTGAGGGATGATCCCATGGAATCATGGCAACGTGGGCGGACAAAATTGAATGGGATTTGTGGACAAGGTGCTCCTTCATTGTTATCCACAATCAGAACCTTTAACAGAGCGAGTTGAAGCGGGATTTTGGATATTTTCCAAATTCTAAAATTAAAAATTCTCTGAGCGATGATCCCATGGAACCATTGCAACGTGGGCGGACAAAAATGAATGGGATTTGTGCACAAGGTGCTCCTTCATTATTATCCACAATCAGAACCTTCAACAGAGCGAGTTCCAGCGAGATTTTGGTAATTTTCCAAATTTTAAAATTTAAAATTCTCTGAGGGATGATCCCATGGAACCATGGCAACGTGGACGGACAAAGATGAATGGGATTTGTGGACAAGGTTTCATTATAATCCATAATCAGAACCTTCAACAGAGCGAGTTCAAGCGAGATTTTGGTAATTTTCCAAATTTTAAAATTTAAAATTCTCTGAGGGATGATCCCATGGAACCATGGCAACGTGGGCGCACAAAAATGAATGGGATTTGTGGACAAGGTGCTCCTTCATTATTATCCATAATCAGAACCTTCAACACAGCGAGTTCAAGCGAGATTTTGGTAATTTTCCAAATTTTAAAATTCTCTGAGGGATGATCCCATGGAACCATGGCAACGTGGGCGGACAAAATTGAATGGGATTTGTGGACAAGGTGCTCCTTCATTGTTATCCACAATCAGAACCTTTAACAGAGCGAGTTGAAGCGGGATTTTGGATATGTTCCAAATTCTAAAATTAAAAATTCTCTGAGCGATGATCCCATGGAACCATTGCAACGTGGGCGGACAAAAATGAATGGGATTTGTGGACAAGGTGCTCCTTCATTATTATCCACAATCAGAACCTTCAACAGAGCGAGTTCCAGCGAGATTTTGGTAATTTTCCAAATTTTAAAATTTAAAATTCTCTGAGGGATGATCCCATGGAACCATGGCAACGTGGACGGACAAAGATGAATGGGATTTGTGGACAAGGTTTCATTATAATCCATAATCAGAACCTTCAACAGAGCGAGTTCAAGCGAGATTTTGGTAATTTTCCAAATTTTAAAATTTAAAATTCTCTGAGGGATGATCCCATGGAACCATGGCAACGTGGGCGCACAAAAATGAATGGGATTTGTGGACAAGGTGCTCCTTCATTATTATCCATAATCAGAACCTTCAACAGAGCGAGTTCAAGAGAGATTTTGGTAATTTTCCAAATTTTAAAATTTAAAATTCTCTGAGGGATGATCCCATGGAATCATGGCAACGTGGACGGACAAAGATGAATGGGATTTGTGGACAAGGTGCTCCTTCAGTATTATCCATAATCAGAACCTTCAACAGAGCGAGTTCAAGCGAGATTTTGGTAATTCTCAGAGAATTTTAAATTTTAAAATTTGGAAAATTACCAAAATCTCGCTTGAACTCGCTCTGCAGAAGGTTCTGATTATGGATAATAATGAAGGAGCACCTTGTCCACAAATCCCATTCATTTTTGTCCGCCCACGTTGCCATGGTTCCATGGGATCATCCCAGAGAATTTTAAATTTGAAAATTACCAAAATCTCGCTTCAACTCGCTCTGTTGAAGGTTCTGATTGTGGATAACAATGAAGGAGCAACTTGTCCAGTTCCCTCAGAGAATTTTTAATTTTAGAATTTGGAAAATATCCAAAATCTCGCTCTGTTAAAGGTTCTGATTATGGATAATAATGAAGGAGCACCTTGTCCACAAATCCCATTCATTTTTGTCCGCCCACGTTGCCATGGTTCCATGGGATCATCCCAGAGAATTTTAAATTTGAAAATTACCAAAATCTCGCTTCAACTCGCTCTGTTGAAGGTTCTGATTGTGGATAACAATGAAGGAGCAACTTGTCCACAAATCCCATTCATTTTTGTCCGCCCACGTTGCTTTGGTTCCATGGGATCATCCCTCAGAGAATTTTTAATTTTAGAATTTGGAGAATATCCAAAATCTCGCTCTGTTAAAGGTTCTGATTATGGATAATAATGAAGGAGCACCTTGTCCACAAATCCCATTCATTTTTGTCCGCCCACGTTGCCATGGTTCCATGGGATCATCCCAGAGAATTTTAAATTTGAAAATTACCAAAATCTCGCTTCAACTCGCTCTGTTGAAGGTTCTGATTGTGGATAACAATGAAGGAGCACCTTGTCCACAAATCCCATTCAATTTTGTCCGCCCACGTTGCCATGGTTCCATGGGATCATCCCTCAGAGAATTTTTAATTTTAGAATTTGGAAAATATCCAAAATCTCCCTTCAACTCGCTCTGTTAAAGGTTCTGATTGTGGATAATAATGAAGGAGCACCTTGTCCACAAATCCCATTCATTTTTGTCCGCCCACGGTGCCATGGGATCATCCCTCAGAGAATTTTAAAATTTGGAAAGTTACCAAAATCTCGCTGGAACTCGCTCTGTTGAAGGTTCTGATTGTGGATAATAATGAAGGAGCACCTTGTCCACAAATCCCATTCAATTTTGTCCGCCCACGTTGCCATGGTTCCATGGGATCATCCCTCAGAGAATTTTTAATTTTAGAATTTGGAAAATATCCAAAATCTCCCTTCAACTCGCTCTGTTAAAGGTTCTGATTGTGGATAATAATGAAGGAGCACCTTGTCCACAAATCCCATTCATTTTTGTCCGCCCACGGTGCCATGGTTCCATGGGATCATCCCTCAGAGAATTTTAAAATTTGGAAAGTTACCAAAATCCCGCTTCAACTCGCTCTGTTAAAGGTTCTGATTGTGGATAATAATGAAGGAGCACCTTGTCCACAAATCCAGATACCGAGCGAGTTGAAGCGAGATTTTGGATATTTTCCAAATTCTAAAATTAAAAATTCTCTGAGGGATGATCCCATGGAACCATGGCAACGTGGGCGGACAAAAATTAATGCGATTTGTGGACAAGGTGCTCCTTCATTGTTATCCACAATCAGAACCTTTAACAGAGCGAGTTGAAGCGGGATTTTGGATATTTTCAAAATTTTAAAATTCTCTGAGGGATGATCCCATGGAACCAAGGCAACGTGGGTGGACCAAAATGAATGGGATTTGTGGACAAGGTGCTCCTTCATTATTATCCATAATCAGAACCTTCAACAGAGCGAGTTCAAGCGAGATTTTGGTAATTTTCCAAATTTTAAAATTTAAAATTCTCTGAGGGATGATCCCATGGAACCATGGCAACGTGGGCGGACAAAATTGAATGGGATTTGTGGACAAGGTGCTCCTTCATTATTATCCACAATCAGAACCTTCAACAGAGCGAGTTCCAGCGAGATTTTGGTAATTTTCCAAATTTTAAAATTTAAAATTCTCTGAGGGATGATCCCATGGAACCATGGCAACGTGGGTGGACAAAATTAAATGGGATTTGTGGACAAGGTGCTCCTTCTTTATTATCCATAATCAGAACCTTCAACAGAGCGAGTTCAAGCGAGATTTTGGTAATTTTCCAAATTTTAAAATTCTCTGAGGGATTATCCCATGGAACCATGGAAACGTGGGCGGACAAAATTGAATGGGATTTGTGGACAAGGTGCTCCTTCATTGTTATCCACAATCAGAACCTTTAACAGAGCGAGTTGAAGCGGGATTTTGGATATTTTCCAAATTCTAAAATTAAAAATTCTCTGAGGGATGATCCCATGGAACCATGGCAACGTGGACGGACAAAGATGAATGGGATTTGTGGACAAGGTTTCATTATAATCCATAATCAGAACCTTCAACAGAGCGAGTTCAAGCGAGATTTTGGTAATTTTCCAAATTTTAAAATTCTCTGAGGGATGATCCCATGGAACCATGGCAACGTGGGTGGACAAAATTAAATGGGATTTGTGGACAAGGTGCTCCTTCTTTATTATCCATAATCAGAACCTTCAACAGAGCGAGTTCAAGCGAGATTTTGGTAATTTTCCAAATTTTAAAATTCTCTGAGGGATTATCCCATGGAACCATGGAAACGTGGGCGGACAAAATTGAATGGGATTTGTGGACAAGGTGCTCCTTCATTGTTATCCACAATCAGAACCTTTAACAGAGCGAGTTGAAGCGGGATTTTGGATATTTTCCAAATTCTAAAATTAAAAATTCTCTGAGGGATGATCCCATGGAACCATGGCAACGTGGACGGACAAAGATGAATGGGATTTGTGGACAAGGTTTCATTATAATCCATAATCAGAACCTTCAACAGAGCGAGTTCAAGCGAGATTTTGGTAATTTTCCAAATTTTAAAATTCTCTGAGGGATGATCCCATGGAACCAAGCTAACGTGGGCGCACAAAAATGAATGGGATTTGTGGACAAGGTGCTCCTTCATTATTATCCACAATCAGAACCTTCAACAGAGCGAGTTCCAGCGAGATTTTGGTAATTTTCCAAATTTTAAAATTTAAAATTCTCTGAGGGATGATCCCATGGAACCATGGCAACGTGGACGGACAAAGATGAATGGGATTTGTGGACAAGGTGCTCCTTCAGTATTATCCACAATCAGAACCTTCAACAGAGCGAGTTCAAGCGAGATTTTGGTAATTCTCAGAGAATTTTAAATTTTAAAATTTGGAAAATTACCAAAATCTCGCTTGAACTCGCTCTGCGGAAGGTTCTGATTATGGATAATAATGAAGGAGCACCTTGTCCACAAATCCCATTCATTTTTGTCCGCCCACGTTGCCATGGTTCCATGGGATCATCCCAGAGAATTTTAAATTTGAAAATTACCAAAATCTCGCTTCAACTCGCTCTGTTGAAGGTTCTGATTGTGGATAATACTGAAGGAGCACCTTGTCCACAAATCCCATTCATCTTTGTCCGTCCACGTTGCCATGGTTCCATGGGATCATCCCTCAGAGAATTTTAAATTTTAAAATTTGGAAAATTACCAAAATCTCTCTTGAACTCGCTCTGTTGAAGGTTCTGATTATGGATAATAATGAAGGGGCACCTTGTCCACAAATCCCATTCATTTTTGTGCGCCCACGTTACCTTGGTTCCATGGGATCATCCCTCAGAGAATTTTAAATTTTAAAATTTGGAAAATTACCAAAATCTCGCTTGAACTCGCTCTGTTGAAGGTTCTGATTATGGATTATAATGAAACCTTGTCCACAAATCCCATTCATCTTTGTCCGTCCACGTTGCCATGGTTCCATGGGATCATCCCTCAGAGAATTTTAAATTTTAAAATTTGGAAAATTACCAAAATCTCGCTGGAACTCGCTCTGTTGAAGGTTCTGATTGTGGATAATAATGAAGGAGCACCTTGTCCACAAATCCCATTCATTTTTGTGCGCCCACGTTAGCTTGGTTCCATGGGATCATCCCTCAGAGAATTTTAAAATTTGGAAAATTACCAAAATCTCGCTTGAACTCGCTCTGTTGAAGGTTCTGATTATGGATTATAATGAAACCTTGTCCACAAATCCCATTCATCTTTGTCCGTCCACGTTGCCATGGTTCCATGGGATCATCCCTCAGAGAATTTTTAATTTTAGAATTTGGAAAATATCCAAAATCCCGCTTCAACTCGCTCTGTTAAAGGTTCTGATTGTGGATAACAATGAAGGAGCACCTTGTCCACAAATCCCATTCAATTTTGTCCGCCCACGTTTCCATGGTTCCATGGGATAATCCCTCAGAGAATTTTAAAATTTGGAAAATTACCAAAATCTCGCTTGAACTCGCTCTGTTGAAGGTTCTGATTATGGATAATAAAGAAGGAGCACCTTGTCCACAAATCCCATTTAATTTTGTCCACCCACGTTGCCATGGTTCCATGGGATCATCCCTCAGAGAATTTTAAAATTTGGAAAATTACCAAAATCTCGCTTGAACTCGCTCTGTTGAAGGTTCTGATTATGGATTATAATGAAACCTTGTCCACAAATCCCATTCATCTTTGTCCGTCCACGTTGCCATGGTTCCATGGGATCATCCCTCAGAGAATTTTTAATTTTAGAATTTGGAAAATATCCAAAATCCCGCTTCAACTCGCTCTGTTAAAGGTTCTGATTGTGGATAACAATGAAGGAGCACCTTGTCCACAAATCCCATTCAATTTTGTCCGCCCACGTTTCCATGGTTCCATGGGATAATCCCTCAGAGAATTTTAAAATTTGGAAAATTACCAAAATCTCGCTTGAACTCGCTCTGTTGAAGGTTCTGATTATGGATAATAAAGAAGGAGCACCTTGTCCACAAATCCCATTTAATTTTGTCCACCCACGTTGCCATGGTTCCATGGGATCATCCCTCAGAGAATTTTAAATTTTAAAATTTGGAAAATTACCAAAATCTCGCTGGAACTCGCTCTGTTGAAGGTTCTGATTGTGGATAATAATGAAGGAGCACCTTGTCCACAAATCCCATTCAATTTTGTCCGCCCACGTTGCCATGGTTCCATGGGATCATCCCTCAGAGAATTTTAAATTTTAAAATTTGGAAAATTACCAAAATCTCGCTTGAACTCGCTCTGTTGAAGGTTCTGATTATGGATAATAATGAAGGAGCACCTTGTCCACAAATCCCATTCATTTTGGTCCACCCACGTTGCCTTGGTTCCATGGGATCATCCCTCAGAGAATTTTAAAATTTTGAAAATATCCAAAATCCCGCTTCAACTCGCTCTGTTAAAGGTTCTGATTGTGGATAACAATGAAGGAGCACCTTGTCCACAAATCGCATTAATTTTTGTCCGCCCACGTTGCCATGGTTCCATGGGATCATCCCTCAGAGAATTTTTAATTTTAGAATTTGGAAAATATCCAAAATCTCGCTTCAACTCGCTCGGTATCTGGATTTGTGGACAAGGTGCTCCTTCATTATTATCCACAATCAGAACCTTTAACAGAGCGAGTTGAAGCGGGATTTTGGTAACTTTCCAAATTTTAAAATTCTCTGAGGGATGATCCCATGGAACCATGGCACCGTGGGCGGACAAAAATGAATGGGATTTGTGGACAAGGTGCTCCTTCATTATTATCCACAATCAGAACCTTTAACAGAGCGAGTTGAAGGGAGATTTTGGATATTTTCCAAATTCTAAAATTAAAAATTCTCTGAGGGATGATCCCATGGAACCATGGCAACGTGGGCGGACAAAATTGAATGGGATTTGTGGACAAGGTGCTCCTTCATTATTATCCACAATCAGAACCTTCAACAGAGCGAGTTCCAGCGAGATTTTGGTAACTTTCCAAATTTTAAAATTCTCTGAGGGATGATCCCATGGCACCGTGGGCGGACAAAAATGAATGGGATTTGTGGACAAGGTGCTCCTTCATTATTATCCACAATCAGAACCTTTAACAGAGCGAGTTGAAGGGAGATTTTGGATATTTTCCAAATTCTAAAATTAAAAATTCTCTGAGGGATGATCCCATGGAACCATGGCAACGTGGGCGGACAAAATTGAATGGGATTTGTGGACAAGGTGCTCCTTCATTGTTATCCACAATCAGAACCTTCAACAGAGCGAGTTGAAGCGAGATTTTGGTAATTTTCAAATTTAAAATTCTCTGGGATGATCCCATGGAACCATGGCAACGTGGGCGGACAAAAATGAATGGGATTTGTGGACAAGGTGCTCCTTCATTATTATCCATAATCAGAACCTTTAACAGAGCGAGATTTTGGATATTCTCCAAATTCTAAAATTAAAAATTCTCTGAGGGATGATCCCATGGAACCAAAGCAACGTGGGCGGACAAAAATGAATGGGATTTGTGGACAAGTTGCTCCTTCATTGTTATCCACAATCAGAACCTTCAACAGAGCGAGTTGAAGCGAGATTTTGGTAATTTTCAAATTTAAAATTCTCTGGGATGATCCCATGGAACCATGGCAACGTGGGCGGACAAAAATGAATGGGATTTGTGGACAAGGTGCTCCTTCATTATTATCCATAATCAGAACCTTTAACAGAGCGAGATTTTGGATATTTTCCAAATTCTAAAATTAAAAATTCTCTGAGGGAACTGGACAAGTTGCTCCTTCATTGTTATCCACAATCAGAACCTTCAACAGAGCGAGTTGAAGCGGGATTTTGGATATTTTCAAAATTTTAAAATTCTCTGAGGGATGATCCCATGGAACCAAGGCAACGTGGGCGGACAAAAATTAATGCGATTTGTGGACAAGGTGCTCCTTCATTGTTATCCACAATAAGAACCTTTAACAGAGCGAGTTGAAGCGGGATTTTGGATATTTTCAAAATTTTAAAATTCTCTGAGGGATGATCCCATGGAACCAAGGCAACGTGGGCGGACCAAAATGAATGGGATTTGTGGACAAGGTGCTCCTTCATTATTATCCACAATCAGAACCTTCAACAGAGCGAGTTCCAGCGAGATTTTGGTAATTTTCCAAATTTTCAAATTTAAAATTCTCTGAGGGATGATCCCATGGAACCAAGGCAACGTGGGCGGACAAAAATGAATGGGATTTGTGGACAAGGTGCTCCTTCATTATTATCCACAATCAGAACCTTTAACAGAGCGAGTTGAAGCGGGATTTTGGATATTTTCCAAATTCTAAAATTAAAAATTCTCTGAGGGATGATCCCATGGAACCATGGCAACGTGGGCGGACAAAAGTGAATGGGATTTGTGGACAAGGTGCTCCTTCATTATTATCCACAATCAGAACCTTCAACAGAGCGAGTTCCAGCGAGATTTTGGTAATTTTCCAAATTTTCAAATTTTAAAATTCTCTGAGGGATGATCCCATGGAACCATGGCACCGTGGGCGGACAAAAATGAATGGGATTTGTGGACAAGGTGCTCCTTCATTATTATCCACAATCAGAACCTTTAACAGAGCGAGTTGAAGCGGGATTTTGGATATTTTCCAAATTCTAAAATTAAAAATTCTCTGAGCGATGATCCCATGGAACCATTGCAACGTGGGCGGACAAAAATGAATGGGATTTGTGCACAAGGTGCTCCTTCATTATTATCCACAATCAGAACCTTCAACAGAGCGAGTTCCAGCGAGATTTTGGTAATTTTCCAAATTTTAAAATTTAAAATTCTCTGAGGGATGATCCCATGGAACCATGGCAACGTGGACGGACAAAGATGAATGGGATTTGTGGACAAGGTTTCATTATAATCCATAATCAGAACCTTCAACAGAGCGAGTTCAAGCGAGATTTTGGTAATTTTCCAAATTTTAAAATTTAAAATTCTCTGAGGGATGATCCCATGGAACCATGGCAACGTGGGCGCACAAAAATGAATGGGATTTGTGGACAAGGTGCTCCTTCATTATTATCCATAATCAGAACCTTCAACACAGCGAGTTCAAGCGAGATTTTGGTAATTTTCCAAATTTTAAAATTCTCTGAGGGATGATCCCATGGAACCATGGCAACGTGGGCGGACAAAATTGAATGGGATTTGTGGACAAGGTGCTCCTTCATTGTTATCCACAATCAGAACCTTTAACAGAGCGAGTTGAAGCGGGATTTTGGATATGTTCCAAATTCTAAAATTAAAAATTCTCTGAGCGATGATCCCATGGAACCATTGCAACGTGGGCGGACAAAAATGAATGGGATTTGTGGACAAGGTGCTCCTTCATTATTATCCACAATCAGAACCTTCAACAGAGCGAGTTCCAGCGAGATTTTGGTAATTTTCCAAATTTTAAAATTTAAAATTCTCTGAGGGATGATCCCATGGAACCATGGCAACGTGGACGGACAAAGATGAATGGGATTTGTGGACAAGGTTTCATTATAATCCATAATCAGAACCTTCAACAGAGCGAGTTCAAGCGAGATTTTGGTAATTTTCCAAATTTTAAAATTTAAAATTCTCTGAGGGATGATCCCATGGAACCATGGCAACGTGGGCGCACAAAAATGAATGGGATTTGTGGACAAGGTGCTCCTTCATTATTATCCATAATCAGAACCTTCAACAGAGCGAGTTCAAGAGAGATTTTGGTAATTTTCCAAATTTTAAAATTTAAAATTCTCTGAGGGATGATCCCATGGAATCATGGCAACGTGGACGGACAAAGATGAATGGGATTTGTGGACAAGGTGCTCCTTCAGTATTATCCATAATCAGAACCTTCAACAGAGCGAGTTCAAGCGAGATTTTGGTAATTCTCAGAGAATTTTAAATTTTAAAATTTGGAAAATTACCAAAATCTCGCTTGAACTCGCTCTGCAGAAGGTTCTGATTATGGATAATAATGAAGGAGCACCTTGTCCACAAATCCCATTCATTTTTGTCCGCCCACGTTGCCATGGTTCCATGGGATCATCCCAGAGAATTTTAAATTTGAAAATTACCAAAATCTCGCTTCAACTCGCTCTGTTGAAGGTTCTGATTGTGGATAACAATGAAGGAGCAACTTGTCCAGTTCCCTCAGAGAATTTTTAATTTTAGAATTTGGAAAATATCCAAAATCTCGCTCTGTTAAAGGTTCTGATTATGGATAATAATGAAGGAGCACCTTGTCCACAAATCCCATTCATTTTTGTCCGCCCACGTTGCCATGGTTCCATGGGATCATCCCAGAGAATTTTAAATTTGAAAATTACCAAAATCTCGCTTCAACTCGCTCTGTTGAAGGTTCTGATTGTGGATAACAATGAAGGAGCAACTTGTCCACAAATCCCATTCATTTTTGTCCGCCCACGTTGCTTTGGTTCCATGGGATCATCCCTCAGAGAATTTTTAATTTTAGAATTTGGAGAATATCCAAAATCTCGCTCTGTTAAAGGTTCTGATTATGGATAATAATGAAGGAGCACCTTGTCCACAAATCCCATTCATTTTTGTCCGCCCACGTTGCCATGGTTCCATGGGATCATCCCAGAGAATTTTAAATTTGAAAATTACCAAAATCTCGCTTCAACTCGCTCTGTTGAAGGTTCTGATTGTGGATAACAATGAAGGAGCACCTTGTCCACAAATCCCATTCAATTTTGTCCGCCCACGTTGCCATGGTTCCATGGGATCATCCCTCAGAGAATTTTTAATTTTAGAATTTGGAAAATATCCAAAATCTCCCTTCAACTCGCTCTGTTAAAGGTTCTGATTGTGGATAATAATGAAGGAGCACCTTGTCCACAAATCCCATTCATTTTTGTCCGCCCACGGTGCCATGGGATCATCCCTCAGAGAATTTTAAAATTTGGAAAGTTACCAAAATCTCGCTGGAACTCGCTCTGTTGAAGGTTCTGATTGTGGATAATAATGAAGGAGCACCTTGTCCACAAATCCCATTCAATTTTGTCCGCCCACGTTGCCATGGTTCCATGGGATCATCCCTCAGAGAATTTTTAATTTTAGAATTTGGAAAATATCCAAAATCTCCCTTCAACTCGCTCTGTTAAAGGTTCTGATTGTGGATAATAATGAAGGAGCACCTTGTCCACAAATCCCATTCATTTTTGTCCGCCCACGGTGCCATGGTTCCATGGGATGATCCCTCAGAGAATTTTAAAATTTGGAAAGTTACCAAAATCCCGCTTCAACTCGCTCTGTTAAAGGTTCTGATTGTGGATAATAATGAAGGAGCACCTTGTCCACAAATCCAGATACCGAGCGAGTTGAAGCGAGATTTTGGATATTTTCCAAATTCTAAAATTAAAAATTCTCTGAGGGATGATCCCATGGAACCATGGCAACGTGGGCGGACAAAAATTAATGCGATTTGTGGACAAGGTGCTCCTTCATTGTTATCCACAATCAGAACCTTTAACAGAGCGAGTTGAAGCGGGATTTTGGATATTTTCAAAATTTTAAAATTCTCTGAGGGATGATCCCATGGAACCAAGGCAACGTGGGTGGACCAAAATGAATGGGATTTGTGGACAAGGTGCTCCTTCATTATTATCCATAATCAGAACCTTCAACAGAGCGAGTTCAAGCGAGATTTTGGTAATTTTCCAAATTTTAAAATTTAAAATTCTCTGAGGGATGATCCCATGGAACCATGGCAACGTGGGCGGACAAAATTGAATGGGATTTGTGGACAAGGTGCTCCTTCATTATTATCCACAATCAGAACCTTCAACAGAGCGAGTTCCAGCGAGATTTTGGTAATTTTCCAAATTTTAAAATTTAAAATTCTCTGAGGGATGATCCCATGGAACCATGGCAACGTGGGTGGACAAAATTAAATGGGATTTGTGGACAAGGTGCTCCTTCTTTATTATCCATAATCAGAACCTTCAACAGAGCGAGTTCAAGCGAGATTTTGGTAATTTTCCAAATTTTAAAATTCTCTGAGGGATTATCCCATGGAACCATGGAAACGTGGGCGGACAAAATTGAATGGGATTTGTGGACAAGGTGCTCCTTCATTGTTATCCACAATCAGAACCTTTAACAGAGCGAGTTGAAGCGGGATTTTGGATATTTTCCAAATTCTAAAATTAAAAATTCTCTGAGGGATGATCCCATGGAACCATGGCAACGTGGACGGACAAAGATGAATGGGATTTGTGGACAAGGTTTCATTATAATCCATAATCAGAACCTTCAACAGAGCGAGTTCAAGCGAGATTTTGGTAATTTTCCAAATTTTAAAATTCTCTGAGGGATGATCCCATGGAACCATGGCAACGTGGGTGGACAAAATTAAATGGGATTTGTGGACAAGGTGCTCCTTCTTTATTATCCATAATCAGAACCTTCAACAGAGCGAGTTCAAGCGAGATTTTGGTAATTTTCCAAATTTTAAAATTCTCTGAGGGATTATCCCATGGAACCATGGAAACGTGGGCGGACAAAATTGAATGGGATTTGTGGACAAGGTGCTCCTTCATTGTTATCCACAATCAGAACCTTTAACAGAGCGAGTTGAAGCGGGATTTTGGATATTTTCCAAATTCTAAAATTAAAAATTCTCTGAGGGATGATCCCATGGAACCATGGCAACGTGGACGGACAAAGATGAATGGGATTTGTGGACAAGGTTTCATTATAATCCATAATCAGAACCTTCAACAGAGCGAGTTCAAGCGAGATTTTGGTAATTTTCCAAATTTTAAAATTCTCTGAGGGATGATCCCATGGAACCAAGCTAACGTGGGCGCACAAAAATGAATGGGATTTGTGGACAAGGTGCTCCTTCATTATTATCCACAATCAGAACCTTCAACAGAGCGAGTTCCAGCGAGATTTTGGTAATTTTCCAAATTTTAAAATTTAAAATTCTCTGAGGGATGATCCCATGGAACCATGGCAACGTGGACGGACAAAGATGAATGGGATTTGTGGACAAGGTTTCATTATAATCCATAATCAGAACCTTCAACAGAGCGAGTTCAAGCGAGATTTTGGTAATTTTCCAAATTTTAAAATTTAAAATTCTCTGAGGGATGATCCCATGGAACCATGGCAACGTGGACGGACAAAGATGAATGGGATTTGTGGACAAGGTGCTCCTTCAGTATTATCCACAATCAGAACCTTCAACAGAGCGAGTTGAAGCGAGATTTTGGTAATTTTCAAATTTAAAATTCTCTGGGATGATCCCATGGAACCATGGCAACGTGGGCGGACAAAAATGAATGGGATTTGTGGACAAGGTGCTCCTTCATTATTATCCATAATCAGAACCTTCCGCAGAGCGAGTTCAAGCGAGATTTTGGTAATTTTCCAAATTTTAAAATTTAAAATTCTCTGAGAATTACCAAAATCTCGCTTGAACTCGCTCTGTTGAAGGTTCTGATTATGGATAATAATGAAGGAGCACCTTGTCCACAAATCCCATTCATTTTTGTCTGCCCACGTTGCCATGGTTCCATGGGATCATCCCAGAGAATTTTAAATTTGAAAATTACCAAAATCTCTCTTGAACTCGCTCTGTTGAAGGTTCTGATTATGGATAATAATGAAGGAGCACCTTGTCCACAAATCCCATTCATTTTTGTGCGCCCACGTTACCTTGGTTCCATGGGATCATCCCTCAGAGAATTTTAAATTTTAAAATTTGGAAAATTACCAAAATCTCGCTTGAACTCGCTCTGCAGAAGGTTCTGATTATGGATAATAATGAAGGAGCACCTTGTCCACAAATCCCATTCATTTTTGTCCGCCCACGTTGCCATGGTTCCATGGGATCATCCCAGAGAATTTTAAATTTGAAAATTACCAAAATCTCGCTTCAACTCGCTCTGTTGAAGGTTCTGATTGTGGATAACAATGAAGGAGCAACTTGTCCAGTTCCCTCAGAGAATTTTTAATTTTAGAATTTGGAAAATATCCAAAATCTCGCTTGAACTCGCTCTGTTGAAGGTTCTGATTATGGATTATAATGAAACCTTGTCCACAAATCCCATTCATCTTTGTCCGTCCACGTTGCCATGGTTCCATGGGATCATCCCTCAGAGAATTTTAAAATTTGGAAAGTTACCAAAATCTCGCTGGAACTCGCTCTGTTGAAGGTTCTGATTGTGGATAATAATGAAGGAGCACCTTGTCCACAAATCCAGATACCGAGCGAGTTGAAGCGAGATTTTGGATATTTTCCAAATTCTAAAATTAAAAATTCTCTGAGGGATGATCCCATGGAACCATGGCAACGTGGGCGGACAAAAATTAATGCGATTTGTGGACAAGGTGCTCCTTCATTGTTATCCACAATCAGAACCTTTAACAGAGCGAGTTGAAGCGGGATTTTGGATATTTTCAAAATTTTAAAATTCTCTGAGGGATGATCCCATGGAACCAAGGCAACGTGGGCGGACAAAATTGAATGGGATTTGTGGACAAGGTGCTCCTTCATTATTATCCATAATCAGAACCTTCAACAGAGCGAGTTCAAGCGAGATTTTGGTAATTTTCCAAATTTTAAAATTTAAAATTCTCTGAGGGATGATCCCATGGAACCATGGCAACGTGGGCGGACAAAATTGAATGGGATTTGTGGACAAGGTGCTCCTTCATTATTATCCATAATCAGAACCTTCAACAGAGCGAGTTCAAGCGAGATTTTGGTAATTTTCCAAATTTTAAAATTTAAAATTCTCTGAGGGATGATCCCATGGAACCATGGCAACGTGGGCGGACAAAATTGAATGGGATTTGTGGACAAGGTGCTCCTTCATTATTACCCACAATCAGAACCTTCAACAGAGCGAGTTCCAGCGAGATTTTGGTAATTTTCCAAATTTTAAAATTTAAAATTCTCTGAGGGATGATCCCATGGAACCATGGCAACGTGGACGGACAAAGATGAATGGGATTTGTGGACAAGGTTTCATTATAATCCATAATCAGAACCTTCAACAGAGCGAGTTCCAGCGAGATTTTGGTAATTTTCCAAATTCTAAAATTAAAAATTCTCTGAGGGATGATCCCATGGAACCATGGCAACGTGGGCGGACAAAAATTAATGCGATTTGTGGACAAGGTGCTCCTTCATTGTTATCCACAATCAGAACCTTTAACAGAGCGAGTTGAAGCGGGATTTTGGATATTTTCAAAATTTTAAAATTCTCTGAGGGATGATCCCATGGAACCAAGGCAACGTGGGCGGACCAAAATGAATGGGATTTGTGGACAAGGTGCTCCTTCATTATTATCCATAATCAGAACCTTCAACAGAGCGAGTTCAAGCGAGATTTTGGTAATTTTCCAAACTTTAAAATTTAAAATTCTCTGAGGGATGATCCCATGGAACCATGGCAACGTGGGCGGACAAAATTGAATGGGATTTGTGGACAAGGTGCTCCTTCATTATTATCCATAATCAGAACCTTCAACAGAGCGAGATTTTGGATATTTTCCTAATTCTAAAATTAAAAATTCTCTGAGGGATGATCCCATGGAACCATTGCAACGTGGGCGGACAAAAATGAATGGGATTTGTGGACAAGGTGCTCCTTCATTATTATCCATAATCAGAACCTTCAACAGAGCGAGTTCAAGCGAGATTTTGGTAATTTTCCAAACTTTAAAATTTAAAATTCTCTGAGGGATGATCCCATGGAACCATGGCAACGTGGGCGGACAAAAATGAATGGGATTTGTGGACAAGGTGCTCCTTCATTGTTATCCACAATCAGAACCTTTAACAGAGCGAGTTCAAGCGAGATTTTGGTAATTTTCCAAACTTTAAAATTTAAAATTCTCTGAGGGATGATCCCATGGAACCATGGCAACGTGGGCGGACAAAAATGAATGGGATTTGTGGACAAGGTGCTCCTTCATTGTTATCCACAATCAGAACCTTTAACAGAGCGAGTTGAAGCGAGATTTTGGTAATTTTCCAAATTTTAAAATTTAAAATTCTCTGAGGGATGATCCCATGGAACCATGGCAACGTGGGCGGACAAAAATGAATGGGATTTGTGGACAAGTTGCTCCTTCATTATTATCCACAATCAGAACCTTCAACAGAGCGAGTTGAAGCGAGATTTTGGTAATTTTCAAATTTAAAATTCTCTGGGATGATCCCATGGAACCATGGCAACGTGGGCAGACAAAAATGAATGGGATTTGTGGACAAGGTGCCCCTTCATTATTATCCATAATCAGAACCTTCAACAGAGCGAGTTCAAGCGAGATTTTGGTAATTCTCAGAGAATTTTAAATTTTAAAATTTGGAAAATTACCAAAATCTCGCTTGAACTCGCTCTGTTGAAGGTTCTGATTATGGATAATAATGAAGGAGCACCTTGTCCACAAATCCCATTCATTTTCGTCCGCCCACGTTGCCTTGGTTCCATCGGATCATCCCGCAGAGAATTTTAAATTTTAAAATTTGGAAAATTACCAAAATCTCGCTTCAACTCGCTCTGTTGAAGGTTATGCTTGTGGATAATAATGAAGGAGCACCTTGTCCACAAAACCCATTCATTTTTGTCCGCCCACGTTGCCTTGGCTCCATGGGATCATCAATCTGAGAATTTTAAAATTTTGAAAATATCCAAAATCCCGCTTCAACTCGCTCTGTTAAAGGTTCTGATTGTGGATAACAATGAAGGAGCACCTTGTCCACAAATCCCATTCATTTTTGTCCGCCCACGTTGCCATGGTTCCATGGGATCATCCCAGAGAATTTTAAATTTGAAAATTACCAAAATCTCGCTTCAACTCGCTCTGTTGAAGGTTCTGATTATGGATAATAATGAAGGAGCACCTTGTCCACAAATCCCATTCATCTTTGTCCGTCCACGTTGCCATGGTTCCATGGGATCATCCCTCAGAGAATTTTAAATTTTAAAATTTGGAAAATTACCCAAATCTCGCTTCAACTCGCTCTGTTAATGGTTCTGATTGTGGATAACAATGAAGGATCACCTTGTCCACAAATCCCATTCATTTTTGTCCGCCCACGTTGCATTGGTTCCATGGGATCATCCCTCAGAGAATTTTAAATTTGAAAATATCCAAAATCTCGCTTGAACTCGCTCTGTTAAAGGTTCTGATTATGGATAATAATGAAGGAGCACCTTGTCCACAAATCCCATTCATCTTTGTCCGTTCACGTTGCCATGGTTCCATGGGATCATCCCCCAGAGAATTTTTATATATTAGAATTTGGAAAATTACCAAAATCTTGCTGGAACTCGCTCTGTTGAAGGTTCTAATTATGGATAATAATGAAGGAGCACCTTGTCCACAAATCCCATTCATTTTTGTCCGCCCACGTTGCCTTGGTTCCATGGGATCATCCCTCAGAGAATTTTAAAATTTGGAAAATTACCAAAATCTCGCTTGAACTCGCTCTGTTGAAGGTTCTGATTATGGATTATAATGCAGGAGCACCTTGTCCACAAATCCCATTCATCTTTGTCCGTCCACGTTGCCATGGGATCATCCCTCAGAGAATGTTAAATTTGAAAATTACCAAAATCTCGCTTCAACTCGCTCTGTTGAAGGTTATGCTTGTGGATAATAATGAAGGAGCAACTTGTCCACAAATCCCATTCATTTTGGTCCGCCCACGTTGCTTTGGTTCCATGGGATCATCCCTCAGAGAATTTTAAATTTGAAAATATCCAAAATCTCGCTTGAACTCGCTCTGTTGAAGGTTCTGATTATGGATAATAATGAAGGAGCACCTTGTCCACAAATCCCATTCATCTTTGTCCGTCCACGTTGCCATGGTTCCATGGGATCATCCCTCAGAGAATTTTAAAATTTGGAAAATTACCAAAATCTCGCTTGAACTCGCTCTGTTGAAGGTTCTGATTATGGATTATAATGCAGGAGCACCTTGTCCACAAATCCCATTCATCTTTGTCCGTCCACGTTGCCATGGGATCATCCCTCAGAGAATGTTAAATTTGAAAATTACCAAAATCTCGCTTCAACTCGCTCTGTTGAAGGTTATGCTTGTGGATAATAATGAAGGAGCAACTTGTCCACAAATCCCATTCATTTTGGTCCGCCCACGTTGCTTTGGTTCCATGGGATCATCCCTCAGAGAATTTTAAATTTGAAAATATCCAAAATCTCGCTTGAACTCGCTCTGTTGAAGGTTCTGATTATGGATAATAATGAAGGAGCATCTTGTCCACAAATCCCATTCATCTTTGTCCGTTCACGTTGCCATGGTTCCATGGGATCATCCCTCAGAGAATTTTTATATATTAAAATTTGGAAAATTACCATAATCTCTCTTGAACTCGCTCTGTTAAAGGTTCTGATTATGGATAATAATGAAGGAGCACCTTGTCCACAAATCCCATTCATCTTTGTCCGTTCACGTTGCCATGGTTCCATGGGATCATCCCTCAGAGAATTTTTATATATTAGAATTTGGAAAATTACCAAAATCTCTCTTGAACTCGCTCTGTTGAAGGTTCTGATTATGGATAATAATGAAGGAGCATCTTGTCCACAAATCCCATTCATTTTTGTGCGCCCACGTTGCCATGGTTCCATGGGTCATCCCTCAGAGAATTTTTAATTTTAGAATTTGGAAAATATCCAAAATCTCGCTTCAACTCGCTCTGTGGAAGGTTCTGATCACGGATAATAATGAAGGAGCACCTTGTCCACAAATCCCATTCATTTTTGTCCGCCCACGTTGCCATGGTTCCATGGGATCATCCCTCAGAGAATTTTAAAATTTTGAAAATATCCAAAATCCCGCTTCAACTCGCTCTGTTAAAGGTTCTGATTGTGGATAATAATGAAGGAGCATCTTGTCCACAAATCCCATTAATTTTTGTCCGCCCACGTTGCCTTGGTTCCATGGGATCATCCCTCAGAGAATTTTAAAATATCCAAAATCCCGCTTCAACTCGATCTGTTAAAAGTTCTGATTGTGGATAACAATGAAGGAGCGCCTTGTCCACTAATCCCATTCATTTTTGTCCGCCCACGTTGCATTGGTTCCATGGGATCATCCCTCAGAGAATTTTTAATTTTAGAATTTGGAAAATATCCAAAATCTCGCTTCAACTCGCTCTGTTAAAGGTTCTGATTGTGGATAACAATGAAGGAGCACCTTGTCCACAAATCCCATTCATTTTTGTCCGCCCACGTTGCCATGGTTCCATGGGATCATCCCTCAGAGAATTTTAAAATTTTGAAAATATCCAAAATCTCGCTTCAACTCGCTCTTTTAAAGGTTCTGATTGTGGATAATAATGAAGGAGCACCTTGTCCACAAATCCCATTCATTTTTGTGCGCCCACGTTGCCATGGTTCCATGGGATCATCCCTCAGAGAATTTTAAAATTTTGAAAATATCCAAAATCCCGCTTCAACTCGCTCTGTTAAAGGTTCTGATTGTGGATAATAATGAAGGAGCATCTTGTCCACAAATCCCATTAATTTTTGTCCGCCCACGTTGCCTTGGTTCCATGGGATCATCCCTCAGAGAATTTTAAAATATCCAAAATCCCGCTTCAACTCGATCTGTTAAAAGTTCTGATTGTGGATAACAATGAAGGAGCGCCTTGTCCACTAATCCCATTCATTTTTGTCCGCCCACGTTGCATTGGTTCCATGGGATCATCCCTCAGAGAATTTTTAATTTTAGAATTTGGAAAATATCCAAAATCTCGCTTCAACTCGCTCTGTTAAAGGTTCTGATTGTGGATAACAATGAAGGAGCACCTTGTCCACAAATCCCATTCATTTTTGTCCGCCCACGTTGCCATGGTTCCATGGGATCATCCCTCAGAGAATTTTAAAATTTTGAAAATATCCAAAATCTCGCTTCAACTCGCTCTTTTAAAGGTTCTGATTATGGATAATAATGAAGGAGCATCTTGTCCACAAATCCCATTCATTTTTGTGCGCCCACGTTGCCATGGTTCCATGGGTCATCCCTCAGAGAATTTTTAATTTTAGAATTTGGAAAATATCCAAAATCTCGCTTCAACTCGCTCTGTGGAAGGTTCTGATCACGGATAATAATGAAGGAGCACCTTGTCCACAAATCCCATTCATTTTTGTCCGCCCACGTTGCCATGGTTCCATGGGATCATCCCTCAGAGAATTTTAAAATTTTGAAAATATCCAAAATCCCGCTTCAACTCGCTCTGTTAAAGGTTCTGATTGTGGATAATAATGAAGGAGCATCTTGTCCACAAATCCCATTAATTTTTGTCCGCCCACGTTGCCTTGGTTCCATGGGATCATCCCTCAGAGAATTTTAAAATATCCAAAATCCCGCTTCAACTCGATCTGTTAAAAGTTCTGATTGTGGATAACAATGAAGGAGCGCCTTGTCCACTAATCCCATTCATTTTTGTCCGCCCACGTTGCATTGGTTCCATGGGATCATCCCTCAGAGAATTTTTAATTTTAGAATTTGGAAAATATCCAAAATCTCGCTTCAACTCGCTCTGTTAAAGGTTCTGATTGTGGATAACAATGAAGGAGCACCTTGTCCACAAATCCCATTCATTTTTGTCCGCCCACGTTGCCATGGTTCCATGGGATCATCCCTCAGAGAATTTTAAAATTTTGAAAATATCCAAAATCTCGCTTCAACTCGCTCTTTTAAAGGTTCTGATTGTGGATAATAATGAAGGAGCACCTTGTCCACAAATCCTATTCATTTTTGTCCGCCCACGTTGCCTTGATTCCATGGGATCATCCCTCAGAGAATTTTAAAATTTTGAAAATATCCAAAATCTCGCTTCAACTCGCTCTGTTGAAGGTTCTGATTATGGATAATAATGAAGGACCACCTTGTCCACAAATCCCATTCATTTTTGTCCGCCCACGTTACCTTGGTTCCATGGGATCATCCCTCAGAGAATTTGAAAATTTGGAAAATTACCAAAATCTCGCTTCAAATCGCTCCGGTAAAGGTTCTGATTGTAAATCCTAATCTTTTTTTCTTCGCCTACGTTGCCTTGTTTTTTAGTAAACGACACATGTCCATTTGGAAATTAGTGTTTTTTCCAAGCCTATGAAAGTCTATGTATATAAATTTTTTTATTATGACTTTAGATTTGGAAACAGTATGACCTAGGCAAGCTAGTATATTTTTTCTGGTCCATTTCGTCAAAAAATGGGTCTTCTATTCCATTTTGAAGGCATACACCAAATTATCAATGTCTAACATAGTTATGTTAGTACGCAACTAGAGCTCTTTTCATTATGGAAATATGATGAAATCCCACAATTACAGTTCCATTAAGTACCCTCTGGAGCATCATTTCTATGTATACGATATTAGTATCCATCCCCATTTTTCCATAATGACCACTGGACGTATGTTAACGATTAACGGTGTCACCAAAAGGGCTGCTTTAAAATTCAATTTATTTATGTTCCGAAAATATTTTAGATTTCATTGAGTTATGGGTCAATTATTGACCCCTTGGAACAATTTTTGTGGACCTGATTTCTGCTTCATATTATCGGCTTTTGAAAAGAAGGTAAATTGCTCCCGCTGTTAAATCACTAACAGTGATCTGTGGAGTGCTAAATCAGCTATTTAATTTTGGTTTGCGTCTCTGCTAAATTCAAATTTATTTTCACACATATTTCTCTTTTAAAAAAAGGTTTTCTTTTCCAAGGCTGCATGAGAATAATACTTTTCACGCAGCATCACTTTTTTAAATAAATATTAATCAATTTAAACGTTGTTCTTTAAGACTTTGCCTGAGGAAATAACTGAAATACTTGGCAAAATTTAATTTTAGATGCAGAATTGTTCTACAACAGCGTTCCACACGTTTGAGTGGTGAAATATGGAATCGATTACTGAAATACAAGCATTTCAATCTTAGCGTAAACCACAGCTATCATTTACGTGTGACCGCAAAAATAACGTAACTGGAAAATAAATGTGAGCTACGCCGAAGAATTATCGAAATAAACAAAGAATTAATTATAAAGGGCAACCAACATTTACATATGAAACAGTTGTCGATCAGTTATTTTGAGATGAAAACGTGAGTGAATTTTAGCTCACGATAAAAATATTATTAATGCATGGCCTTGTTTTATTCAAATATTTTATACAAACTTGCTGCCAATAATTCATCAATTTTATTTAAATGTATTTCCTAATTTTATTGTTTTTCAGGAATTTGAAATGAACGAACAATCACAACATTGGAATCACGATATAATTACGATGTGGACATCACGCATGCGGACTTTTATAATCACTTTCATGCACAATATTGTGATTCGAGCAGGAAATTATTTACTATCTGACGTAACCATCACGATTCTTGAAAATCACATGGCCGCTGCCCATTGCTACTTTGATCTTTTTAGTCGTTATAAAATGTACGGTTGGTTGGTTAAACGTGTAAATTGTAGTTAAGCCACGGAGAATTTTAATTGCTACAATTTTGTTAAACAATTTTGAAGAAATTAAAAAAAAAATTAAAAGGGAAACTTTTGTAAAGCTTGTTTTTTTTCGGGTTACATTATTCTTGCGATCACATTTCATATACAGTAATTTCCGCTTGATTGATTTTCTCAAAATGCAGAGATTTGAATGCAATTAACCGAGAAATCATTTATCCGATACTCTGTTAATTGAGTCGTTGAATCAACAAAGCAATTTCGTTTTATTGCTCAGCATGATCAATTAAACAGAACAGAACATCGTGTTTGACTAAGTTCTAAGTTTTCTAAGTTTCTTAAGTTTTATATATTGGGTCAATAATAATTTAATGTTTGCTTAATATTTAAAATTTCTACTTACAATTTGTTTAAAAAGGATATCGTGTTTTTCCAAATTCTTGGCCAATATCATGGCCTGTTGATAATGTACATTATCGTCTAAAGTACCGTGAACCAAAAGGAATTTTTTGCCTCTCAACTGTGTGGCTTTAGTACTTAAGCGTGAGGCCGCATAACCCAATTCATTGATTGTGGGTAGACCCATATAACGTTCAGTGTAAATGGAATCTAAAAAATAAATAAAATAAGATCATTTTTTTTGAGTACCGGGCATTTTTATATTTACGATAAAAACATTAGCGAAATAAGTTTTTCAAAGTACTTACCATAATAGGCCCAATCAGTAACAGGTGCTATGGAAGCGGCACAGCGAAATACATGGTCTTTGTCATTGGCCAAGGCCATGGCGGCGGCATAACCGCCATAACTCCAACCCCAAATACCAGTATGATTGGCATCTATGAATTTGTATTTCTTTTGAAGTTTTCTAAACACAAGACACAAATTAAAAAAAAGAAAACGAAAAAAAAAAACAACAGGTCACAATTGTTGGAATGTATTTTTAAAAATGTTTTAAGGTGTAATTTTTGATAGTTGTGTCTTTTTTTTCCTTACTTGGTCACATCAATTTGATCAGCAATTTCGACGGTACCCAATTTTAAATAAACAGAATGTAATAGTTTTTCACCCCTTAAGCCCGAACCACGGCCATCGATTTTGGCATAGATCACAGATTGATTTGATGAGAGATAGGTACCCCAGTCAATTATCCATTTGTCAACCACCTGTTTTTGAAGGAAAAATTTAAGTAAAAATGTTACAACTGAAAAAATTTTAAAAATTACTTTTTTTTTTTAGTAGAAATAATAGCTTTTAGAAAATGTTTGTTTAGTACCCTTTTGGAAAACGTAATTTTTTGTACAAATTGATTAAAAGAATTATTATGTTATGTTTAGAAAAATCTTTTCACAAAAAGTACCTTTTACAAATTATTGTTTCTAAAAAATTTTTGTTAGGTACTTTTTAGAATAATAAATTTTTTTGCTAAAAATTAATAAAAAAAAATTTTTTTGTACGTGTATGTTAAATTTTTTTAATAGTACCTTTTACAAATAGTACTTTTTGCAAAAAACCGCTTAGAAGTACAAACTTAAATTTTTGAGAGAATTATTTTTAACATTATCAAAGGTACCTTTTTTTAAAAATATTAAATTTTTTCAAAATATATTTTCAATAAAAATCCGTTTTTTTTCTAAACGTGCAATTTTAAAAAAATCAGGCTTTTTAGAGAAAATATATTTTTGAGGAAAGTATTTTTTCAAGGACCTGTTTTTGAAAAAGAACACTTTTAGAACGAGATGTTTTATAAATGTACCTATTTTGAAAAAGTACTTTTTTTTTTAGACAATATCAATAAGTTTTGAATTATTTCTTACTTACCGAGTACGAATCGGGGCCACCATATACATCAACCAATAAGGGATATTTTGTCTTACCGGAACGATCCATATTGGGCGGAAATTGTAATAAAACTTTAGCCTTGAAACCATCAGCTATCGGTATTGTTTCAATTTCAATCGTTGGCATTGCCACATTATCCAATTTCTTTTTTAAACTTTCATTGTCCTCCCACGTTAGAATTTTATTCAAAGTGACTTGATCTTGAAGTGAGATAATAATAAATTTAAAGAAGCTTTGAAGAAATTTTAAGGAGAAAATACCTACTGTGCGCATAAGACCACTCATAAATGACCGACTGAGGTAAACTTGGTCCCAAAGAAGTTATTATAACTTGACTCTTGGTATTAAAATTAGCGGAGTAATAAGTTTGGTAGATACCTGAAAAAAAAAAAAAAATAAACAATTGTTCAATTCACAGCCCCTTTGGATTGTTGGATCAGGCATTGAAATACACTCTGTCGTTTATTTGCTAGTGAACCGCCCGGCCGTTTTATAGCGCTTGTATTTTCGTAATAGAATAGAATGCTGTATCCAATGCAACTTACCAACAACAATATAAGGGGGCTTTGAATTGAACAAATAAATTTTCAATCTTTTATTATTGTTTCATCTTTTACAAAATTCTAAATTCGTACGCTGAAAGCTTTCTTCGGTTTCGCCCGTAATTGAGTGCACTGTCAGAAGTTATGACTTATACCTCCTCGAGGTGGCGGCCGCTAACAGGTCCCTGTGCCTGCTAGGAGTCTGACTAAATAAATCGAGTAGAGAGAAGTTAACAGACAGTCTATTATATGCCAGGGATGCGTGGCCAAGAGGGTGATTGGTCGCTAGTATGCGAACTTTGAATACCAGACGATCTCCAGTTTTAATACAGTCTTATCCGGGCATATGGAGCTCTCAGTGTAGGTGGACATCTTTCTCTCCTTAAATCGTGTAAATTATAAGAATTCGCTGAAGGCACTTCGGTTTTAATTTGCCAAGGGAGGAAACCGGGTCTATCTCTAAAGGTACTCCTAAGGCGTTGGACCGTAGGATCTAGATTGGGATGGGCAATAAAGACTGGCAAGAGGTGGAGAGATTAATCTATGTAGGAACTCATATGGAGGAATGGAGAATGGAGGAATTCTGACGAGATGGAAAAGAAAACCCCGGGGTGGACGGGTCAGTGTCCAAAGATACTCCTGAGCAAGAGGCTCAGACGGTAGCGCACATTGTGTGAGCATGTCCAAAACTAGCTGGCTGGCTTAAAGCTTAGGTCCAAGGCTAATGTTAGTACGAAACTTAATGCTAGAAAGGTAGTCCTAAATTACAAATTGGTTGCCTGAAATCAATTCAAGGTAAGCAGGGGGTCGAAAAGGGACCGATACAGTCGGTATATTTCGATATTCCCTACTTTAAATATATAGGTTTAGTGGGGTGGGGTCAGTCGAATGTTTAAAAAAAACTCTTCTTTATCCTGCTGCCCTAGTCGAACTATAAAATATATTTTTGCTTGAAGTCTTTTACTTACCATTCGATTTGTGCAGATTACAAGTTAAACATTTGGCAGTTTGTCCAGTAGCCGCTTTAATTGCATACACGTGCAAATGTTCGGGCTTATCTTCGGTGTTCGCGGTATAGAAGATTATATCGTGCGTTGTGTCCCAGTGTAAAATAGAGGTGACGACGTATTTGCCTTTCGTTAAGGCCTCAGGTTTTCCAGTACTGGAGGCAGTGGACAACACCACTAAATGACGATATTCTCCGCTAGCTTCCTGAGGCTGGGGCATTATGAAAGCAATGCGAGAACCATCTCGATTCTTAAATGGGGCCGAAAAGAAATCTACCCATCCGGTTTTTGATTCCAAACTGTAGGCCTGCCGTAAATGGTGTGAGGAGAAATTTTTAAAAGAAATTAAATTAAAAAAAATATATATATTTTTTAATTTTGCTTTAATTTTGTTGCTGACATCGCTGTTTCTTGAAGGAAAATCTACGTTACCTTTACCTATTGATAGCCAGCCTGCACTTAGTAGGTTATGGATTTGACTGACGAATGCGAATTGTTCAGTCGTTGGTTTTAATTTTAATTTGACAGAGAAAGTCGCCTTGAGCTTGTTTAAAGTGAGAGATAGAGGTAAGGGAAATGAACGCAAACTAAGTGTGGCACCAGGCAATGAAGCTAAAGCAATATATACTATTACGGGGCAGGGACATGATTACTATAACAAAGGTAATGCTACAGGAGCAGAAGTAAAGCTATGAAAGCATTATAAGGAGTATGATTAAGGATTCAATGTTAAATGATCAGAAAAAATCAGAACTTCATATAAAACTAATAATTGAGCCCTGGTTCCCCAAGTCTGAGTTAATATAAGTTTTACGAGCCTGATATTCATGTTGGTGCATGCTTTTGTGAGGGAAATCAAATGTTTATTTATCTAATATCTTGGGAAAGAAAAAACTTACCTTTTGTCTCCTCAAACCATTAAAGATCTGCACATGAGCTTGATTCTGTATGCGATTCATCCACACCGACAAAACATTCGTATTATTCAACCAATCCACAACCGTTATGATATAGTCACCTTCGGTATTTAGAGCACTTGGTACTGGAACATTTGTCAAATGCTCCGCACCCGCTGCTGCCCTATCCAAATCTGAAGTAAATAATTTTACTCGTGGATTTGGAGAACCGGCTTTGGGATAGGCCACCAAACGATTAAAGGGATACTGAAAACGCAGATCACCAGCCTCACCGTAGACAGGAAAATTAATAGCATTCGTTGGACTATCATCGAATTGTATGAAGGCCAGTTTTTTGCCATCGGGACTAAACCAAACAGCTGAATTCGAAGCAAACACCTCCTCCTCATAAACCCAATCGGGTATACCGTTTAAAATGGCGGCATTGGTGTCATCAGTTAAGGCGATTTCATCAGCAAAAGCTGTAGGTTTGTAATATAAATTGCGCTCGTAATTAATAATCAAAGCATTGCCCACGGGAGCCCACTCTACCATTATTAAGGGTTTGGCTTGTTTCTGGATTTCCAACGGCTTGACAACACCACTTTCAACGTCGTAAATATCATACTCGGCCACAAAACTATGGCGGAAATTCTTTTTATAGTTTTTAGCCAACAACAGTAGAGTACCATCGGCGGACTTTTCATATAAAATATATTGTTGCTAAATTGATATAAACAAAAGAAAATGATTAAAAGTTATTTTGTAGAATTAGAGTATTACAAGCAAAGCTCTTGGATTAATTTATTAAACTACTTACAGAGGTGTCCAACAGCAGTCTTGTGGCCTGTTTCGTCAACACATTATATTCCATTATGGCCTGAAAATTTTGAAAATTCTTTGAGTAGCATTTTGCAAATATGTTCGCTTTTCTTTTATACTTGTTTAAAACTCACATTATTCTCTTTGTAGATTATACTACTGCCGGTTGACCAACTGCCATTGAAGGGCCGCGCTAGCAATTTACCTTGTAGTATATCCTCTAAATGTATGCCATTCGTAGGGCCTACATTTGTTGCGTCGTTGCTAGAGTCCTCTGAACTACTTACGATAAAGTAAACTGCTGTAGCCAATAAAGCCAAGAGTACAACAGCACCGACTGTGGCGAGTATTAAGCGAATACGTCTTAACTTCTCAGACGAATAGACTAAATTCTGTGCAAAGGAGAGAAGGGAAAAAGGGGAAGCAAAATATGGACTATTAGTACAAAAAAAAAATTACATCTTTGTGTTTTATATTCACTAAATTAGATAGATACCTTATTAAATACATATAATCTGAAAATACGTGTGAAAGCGCTTAGAAACTGTTCGTCTCTCCTCTCTAGAGAGCAGCTTTTATGAAGAAAAATTGTTTGTATAAATTTCTTACATCATTGTAATTAAGTATAAAAATTATAGTTTCTCTTAGTCACGAATTAGTTCGTTCAATTTAGAGATTATTTCGGAAAGGTGGTAAGAACTTGTTTTTTTTTGTTTTTTTTTGTAACAATTGCCGGTCATTGTAGATACGATAATCACGCCGAAGAGAATGACTACTATAGAAGTTGTCACACAAAGAGGTGGAAGAGGAGACAGTAGTTCATCACTAGGGCCTACGCCAAACTTATACCGGTCGGAGGACCTTTGCTATCCTCTACCGGATATCGGAGATTGGAATACAGCGATTAGATTTCTTCATAAGAAGCACCAACTGGTTTGATAATGACTCCCCGGCGGCGCATATGGAGTGACGACTCATGCTCTACTCTGAATGCTAACTATAGCCTTAGAACCTACACTCGCATTTTTTTTTTTTTTAGTTTTTTTTATCTTCTTTACTTTCCTTTCTTCTTCTTATACTCATCAGGTAACACAGAGGGATCGATTTAACGAACGCACGTGGGCCAGCGTTGCAGGCCGCGTAATCTAACCTAAGCTACGGTACGAAAGGCATCAAATGGAATCAGTAGCTTCAGGGATTGATTGTTGATGAGGGTCCTCTGGAGGGGAGAAGCGGTATCTATGATTTGAAATCCGATCCTAGGGAAGATTGTAGAATATGTCCATGATCGACACAGCAATTCTTCGTCGTTATCACTCTATAACATTTAATCGTCGGCGAATTTACTTCTAATAATACTAGCTTTAAGGTAATGCGCTTATATAACACCAGAGGCGCTGCGACCCTGTTCTAAAAATAAACATAACGCACAATTGCAGAGTTGGAAACACTAAAGATTTTCTTATCTATCCCTTTCTAAAGAAAGTAGCATAATTATTCATATGACTGACTACTTTCCTTCACAAAAAGGGTGTAATATCAAAATTCCTGCGTAGGCTTGCGCGAATTTATTTATTAGGACACCTGATTTTAATTTTTTTTTAATTTTTATTTATTTGTCTCAGAATAAATTATTAATTTTATTATTTTTCCCTTTTTTTTCATTAAAGCACCTAAACTCATATTTATGTAAAATAGTTTTATGTATTTTTGTTTCTTTTTTAAAATAAATGAATTTTTAAGTTTATTTTTTAATAAAAAAATGTGTTTCATAAAAAGTACCAAAATGAGAAAAATGTGTTTCATAAAAAGTACCAAAATGAGAAAAGTACTCTTTTGGTTGGTGGTCAGTAAGTAGTATTTCAATTTTTAGATTTACCATCACTGACTTCATTTACTAATAAAATTACACCAGAAGATTGCATAACAAACTGTTCCCACTTTTAAGATTTTGCATTTAAAATTTTATGCATTTAATTTCATTTATTTTTACTCACTCTCAAACTGGTTTTTAAACAATAAAATTACAACAATGACAAATATTGGAATTTTCTTGCAAACTTAAAAGAAAATAATGCAAAAAGCCACAAACTACAGCTCAACAGGTTTAAGTTGAGCTTAAAGTTTTTATTTTGTTTTCTGTTGAAAAGATTTGTTTCAGTTGCCTGCCATGAATACAAATGATTAACTTCAGCTTGGTTTTATTTAGTTTTTTTTTTTTTCATTTAACTTTAAAACTGAAAAAAAAGAAAGAAAATATTTGCACATGCGCAATATCACCAGCCAACCAAGCGTTGAATTCAGCAGACCCAGCAGGTAAAAACGAAAAAACAAGCACAACTCAAACGTCATAGTATTTGTTTTTTTTTTTTTTTTTGTAATAATTTTAATGTCTTACGTGTTTTGGGTATTGAACAGAAATTTAAACACACTTGTCAAATACGTTTAATTCCAAATTCGCTGGAGTATGTTTAAGTTAAGTAGAAAGTACCTTTCCCTCTCCCTTAAGTAGAAAGTACCTTTCCCTCTCCCTAAAAAAACGTTTCAAAACAAAAACACCTTTAGCTAAATTAATTGCATAACTTTCATTTGTACTCGCATGCTTATGTTATAAAAGAGATGGCGGGCGGGGGTTTACGATGCGGTAACAAATGAATCGCTCTTATGAAATATCGCATGTACAAGTACGCGTATTTATTGCAAGCATTTATCTTGAATGCATTCGTATGATTACAAACTTGCAGTACGAGTCTTATATATTTGCAGATATTAAATGGTTGCTATGGCCATTAGCGAACGCTTGAGAGACTGGCTGGCCGGCTGGCTGTAAAAGGTTTAATACTAAGCCTCTTATGTAGTTTTAAGAACAATAAAGACTTTTTGAATTTTATTAAAAGACAAGTATTTAAATTGTTATATAAAGAATAAAATTTAATTAAATAATTTTGTGCAAGTGAGAACACAAACCAACGGCTTAAACATAGAATAAACTGAAGACTAGATATAAAGCCTAGGCTAACGTAGAAGAATGTAACTAGACCTTAAAGTAGGACATTAAAAGCCCATATTTAGAACAGAATCAAAACCCCACCTTTGGCTACACAAGTGACTATACTTAGCAAAGGTCACAACCCAAACCAATGGCTTAGACAGAGACTAAACTAAAAACTAGATCTTAACTCTAGATCACCACGGACTAACGTTTAACGTAACTACACCTTAAAGAGTAGACCATGGACTAGACCTTCGATCAGAATTCAAACCACATTCTTGGCTACACATAGGCATAGGTCACAACCTAAGCCAATGGCTAAGGCATAGTCTAAACTCAAGACTAGATATAAAACCTCAATCTAACGTAGAAGAACGTAAATAGCCCTTGAAGTTGAGTCGCACGTAGTCTGGTTAATGTTGTTAGTTCTTCCAACATATATTGAGCAATGGAAGCGATAATGGTGGCAAAGCAAGCAGTTCGAGATCTCCCACTGTGTAATGGTTATCTTTGTTGATCCTGTCTCTTCAAGTGGAGTGTGGCGAACCGCCGGAACGTTGGCTGGACTATACACTATTTGCAGACATTATGTTTAATAAAGTTGGATCAAATGAGTCCTCTGGAGGACTGATAAACAGTGTAACCCGTTCTCAAAGTTGCTTAAATGGAGGTGGGCCGCCCGAATTATGCAAAACAAAGAGACTAGAGCCATTCTTGCCGTTATCCAGGCATTAACTTGACATCGGCAGGCAGGGCATGGTACTCCAGATTACGAGCGCATCTCCTTCGAATAGGAAGAGCTGACAAATAGCGTGTGCTGGAAATACAATGAGGACATCGAAACGATGAAACATTGTCTACGATACTGTTCAACTTTCACACGAAAAGATCTAAGTATTTTAAGCTTGACACCTTACCAGGCATAAATCACCTAAGAGGAGTTTGCTGGAGAATTCTAAGGAATTTCGCTCAGGCCACTGAGTTTCTGTAGTATGCAAAGTCTTGTCTATGGGCATATGGCCAATGATTGGCTTCCTTTCTATTCTCTTATCTTCTCTGCTCTTCTTTTCTGTTCTCTTCTTTGCTCTTCTCTTCGCAACCTAACCTAAGCTAACCTAGTGGCAACATACATGAGTTTGACGAAGGCTAGAGAGCTAGGCCGTGGACTAGACCATAAACTCGGTTGAACAATATAAATAGGGAGCCATTTTCCTAATTCGTATTCTCAATGGCTACTCCTGCATACCTTTTATTTTAAGAATAGAATAATCCAATAATTCTAATAGGTCTTCTAACGCCTTCTTGCCAGCCATCATTATGCTGTCTTTTATTTTATTTCATTTTAATTAATTTAATTTATTACATTTGATAAATTCTATCAATTTTCAATATCATAATACTTGTTGTAAGCCCAAGCTTTAAACAATTAAAAATTGCTGGGGGCATGAATTAGAAAACTTTAGAATAAATTTATCAATTGATGGATTAATAACAAAATCATTGTGCAACACAAATGCTCTTAACAAAAATATGTTGAAGGCAAATATTGTTTTAAACTTTAGTAGTTATTTTCTAATTGAAACAAATTGTGGATTTCAAACGAGGGTCGGACTAAGAAGTTTGTTGATTGAGATCTTGAACTCGGGACTCGGGTTTGGTAGAAAATAAAAAGTTCTTTTGTCTCTTCATACAAACCAGCAACAAATTTTAAATCAAATTTAAGCTTGTTGCTTCCGATAATAATTTTTCATTACTTTTCACACCACCCTCGCATGCAATCAGTGTTAAGCTTCATTAAACTGGCCATGAGCGTTAGAGAGAATGAGTGCAAGAAAAGCACTCTAGCAGATTAGTGCATATGAAACGAAACGAAATAATAAAAAAAAAAAACTGATGGCAGGTAGAGAAGGGCGCAACAGGGGAACAGCGGCAGGAAAACCAATATCGGCTTACCTTCATATAATTTTTATCAGCGATACTATTAAATGTGGGAGCCATACGGCGTTGTGATAATGTTAATGAATTGTTGTTGCTATTAATGCTGAGTAGTTGTGGCAGTTGAGGCAAATAGTGTTGAGCAGCGTAGGCCTCATATGAAGGTAATTGTTGTTGCTGTTGCTGCTGCTGCTGCTGGCATTGAGACGCTGCTGCAGTTGGCTGCTGATGTTGTTGTTGTTGTTGTTGTTGATGATTGCTAAAGTGTTGTAGTTTTAAATTCTTTTGCTGGCACAAATGATGATGTTGCAGGGATGGTGCATGTGTGTGTGTGGGTTGTTGGTCAGTTGCAATTGAATTAAGACCACTGCAACCATAACTACCACCACTAAGTGTAGTGCTACTGGAGCTGCTGCCTTTATTGTGCATATGTGTTAAATTTTCTTTTTTTGTGCGAGGTATTGGGGTGGCGTGCTGGTTTTGGTTTGCACCACATTGTGCTGCTGCTGCTGTTGTTGTTGTTGTTGTTTGTATAAAACTGATATGATCCAGCTGGTCTCTCATATTATTATTCGCACTGTGCTGTGGCATAAAATTCGTTTGTTTATCACATTGGCAAGAGGTATGCAGATGATTGTGACCGCTTAAGAGTCGTTTACTTAAATTACAGCTAAGAGGCAATGGAGGCGTTGGTATATCCAAAGGTAATACAAATTTTCTATATGCCTTATTAGAGGCCAATGCCGTTTCATTCATATTAGCATGGCTAGCTTCCATAACGCTATGCTCAATATTTTTTAATGGCTTAAGATATGTCGCTTGGGTCTCTTTATTAAAAATGATATGTGGAAATGTTGCTGTGTGTTGGCCCTTTAACCCATTCATTCTTTGATGGCCAAGGCCATCTTTGCTGCCACCACAACAAAGCTTGTGTATATTATTGCTAGAATTATATTTGATTTGTTGTTGCTGCTGCTGCTGAGGCCAACTATTTAATTCTGCCTCATAAAAAGAATGATAGCTTTCTAAACTTAAATCCTTGTTAAGACTGCCATTCTTATTGTGATTATACAGCTTATAATCTTCATTTCCATTCAAGGTCTTGTACAATGAGCCATTACGTTGGAAATGTTGTTTGTGCTGCTCCTGCAGCTGTTTATTTTGCAAATGTGTACAATTTCTTACCAACAATCTGCTGTTGGACTCATATTGATGGGAATTTAACTATTTATAAAAATATTTACCAAAAATCTCAATTATGTTTAACCAAGCAGAATTGTGTTTGTTCAGGTTTTCTTAGTCTTTGTTTTTATTTACTTCTCCATTCTGAAGTTTATTTACCAACTAATTGTAACAAAACGTGCAAACGAACGAAATAATTTTGATTAAATGACCAGCAAAACTGCTTTTAACAGGGTGAAAATTATTTAAAGCAAAAAAAAAAAAAAGGAAAACAACATAAAAAAAATTAAATAAAAATTAAACAACAAAACAATCAAGACTGCGACCCATTTCTCAAAGGTACAACTTGCAAATTAACAACGAAATGAATTAAAAAAAAAACTCGCAATGCTTGAATTTAAATACAAATCGCAAGTTTCTTAAGTTAAAAGTGTAAAGTTTTGTCGTAGATCTTCTAAAGGTGTGCGTGAAAATAAAATGTAATAAAAATGCCTCCTTCACTCTAAAGCCAAACCGGCAAGAAAAGTCCAAACTGCAAAGGAACCAAAGGATTATTGGAACCGACTTGGTTAATTTTGGCCCACCGTAGCACCGTCTGTGCAATATTATTCTGAAAGCCTACCTCCTCTTCTTCTAAAGTTTAAAAGTTTCAATAAAATCTGTTAAATTAAATTCTTTCACCTTTTGATTTTTTTTATCGGCCCTACAACAGTGTTTATTCTTAGTTGGAGCCTAAGGCATGTCATATACACGTTGCCACCTTTCGGGTGGCTTGTCCACAAATAATGCAAGTTCGTGTACAATCCCAATTTGCAAAGAAGTCATTTAAAGCAGAGGCGGCAAATATAGCTCGCTTACAATATTTGTTGCTTGCCCCACGAAAATTAGCTCAATACAAAATAACGTTGTGCAACGTTGTGCCCATTGACGTGGAGTTGTAGAACATGCAAAAAAAAAAAGAATTCACATTTTTAGATTTTTTGTACAACCAAGACATACACTAGAGTTGCAGCAACGGTTGCAACGTCTAAGGCTTGTATAATTCTGAGCACCTACAAGTTACTGGTTAAAGCAATTGCAGGCATGTTGTTTTGACTGCTGTTTCGTGAATAGTGTTGTTGCTCTTAAAAAATCGTATGGCCCCAACTAGCGACTGATATATGAAAATATATTGGTATTATCTGTTGCTCAGTGTTATGGTTGCCTCATGTGTATCCTTTGTACTAAACCGAGTTCGTTTGGCACAAGCCAGCTGTGAAGGGGATTTTTTTTGCTGTTCCTAGAGTAAAGCCAAAAACAAGATTCTCTTTCAAACGCTGCAAAGTCCGCGTTTTTAACGGTTTGCTAGACCTTGACAAATTAATATGGCTGCCACAGAGACTGTCAGCATCGTTCGATTGCCATAGAAGAACCCTTTACTACGACATTTTCTCAAAGGTGATATTTTTTTGTTTGTATATGTGTATGGCCCGTTTCTATTTTATAAACGAATTTTTTTGTAAAATAAATCTCCTTTTTAAACTTAATTACCATCATATTTTGTTATGTAAATTAGTTGAGCGTAATATTTCCGAAAAAAAAAGATAATTGTAACTAGAACACTTTGTCGACCGTTGCCAACAATCTCAAAGGAATTGGGCATGCAAAGAACATGCATCATCAAGCCACTGCATGCTTTAATAATGACGAGACCAAATTACTATAGAAGACCATTTCGCTAATGGGTTACAAAACAAATGAAATTTAGTGTTTGTAAGAACTAAACTACAATTTGGTAATAAACTAGAACAAATGAATATATAAATGAAAAAAGGTGGCAATGATTTCTTTTTTTTTTTTGGCAATAAACCAACATTAAGTTTCAATCAAAAAATTATTAAAAAATTCAAATAAAAACTCTTGCAATATAAAAAAGAGAAAGTAATTGAATAAATGCCTAAAATACAATTCAATTAAAACAAATGTATTATTAAACTTTTAAGCCGCTGTAGAAAAAAGGGATTAAAACCAACATTTTATGGAAAAAAAGGCTTACGAAATTGAATAGATAAACTAAATTAAAATCTCTGTACAATTCAGTTTATTATTTATTTCTTCATAATATTTTGTTTACTTTAATTCCACACCACATGTTGGCCAAGCAAATTAAACAAATAAAAAAAATTAAACTTAAAAAAGAAATGTTATTGCATGTATGTTCAGACATGCACCTTAATTGCGCAATTAGGATTAGGAGGACGCAATTAAGGCCTTACTAGAACTCATTCAATAAATTGAGCCCTCAGTACTTAATTGCACCATAAATTGCGCCAAACTGCCCATGCTATCCTGGTTGGAGTGGGTTTAGTGAGCGGAATATTTTTTTTTTAAATGAGCACATTAAATCTAATAGACCATTAATTAGACTCGACAACTTACAACAACATTACCACGATTATAGAAAAAGTACAACAAATCTTCTTGTTTTTTTTTAGTTATCAATCTAAAATTTTATAACTCAATTTAAAATTTAATTGCCTCAATTAAGGTGCATGTCTGAACCTACACCTATTAGAGTATTTGGTCTAAGAAACGCAAGCTCGTTTCGCACAGCCCAATTACAATTGAAACCACTGTCTACAGCGAAATCAAAAGAAAGAGCCACGAATTATATTTAACTAAACGACTGTCGACAGTCTTTTATAATCATTTAACCATTTAATTTTAAAAATATGGCAACACCACTTCTCGGAGGTATGCCTCAAACGGCAGAGATAGCAGAAGAGAATTTAGTAGATTCTATGCTGCCGGCACAATGGCCAGTGTATGTAAACTCAATGTCGACACTGGTTGTTAAAGACCCTTTCACACTATTCTACATGTGTTAAGATTTTTGTTGGATTTTTGCGGACAAAAATTTATTGATAATCATGCTACAATTTTAACTACACTATCCTACTTGTGTAAACATGCAACCCTGCTCGAATAGTATTTTGTAATAAAAATTATTTACAAACAGGTTCTTTGCGAGAGGTTCTCTCCTCGTAAAAAATCGGCGGTGAACAGATTTTTCACCAAAATAATGTCTGTGTTTCTTGCTGGATTCGGCAAGTCTGGCAGCGTTGTCGTATGCAACGTTGCAATCGAACATGAACAATAATAAACTATATTATTTCTATATCCTTCGTCACAAGTGGAAGGAAATATTTAAAGGGTGTTTTATGGACATACAAATGCCAATTAGGTTCATTAGCAGACTTGCGACTCTTGGCACAAATACTCTGAGGTTTCTCGATTTAAAAATGGTTGTCCTTCAATGTTGCTGTGTGTGTGTGTGTAACTTATTAAGTATTTTGTACTCGAAAATGAAATGCAATCTGACTAAAAAACACTTATAGAACATAAAAACAAAAACTTTTAATTAAAAAAATTACAACAATAATTGAAAAAAATACACAGCAATTAACAACAAAAAAGAAAAGAAAAAAAAAATTCGAAAACAAAACATTTACCATTACACCGAAAGGAAAATTAACAACTTACCTCGCCATTGGGGGGTGGAGCTGCTTCAGTATTTGCAGTGTCTGGGTTAGACATTTTTGGTTTGTTTAAAGCTTAGGGCAGGGGGTCCAAAAGATCGGATCGGGTTGCTTAAGTTGCGGACAGTGTTTACTTGTTGATTTTTTTTTTTTTTTTTGTAAAGTTTGATTATGTTAATTCTCTTTAAATTGTTGTTATATTTTTATTATAAATATGAGTGAGTATATTTGCTAAGATTGTGGTTGGTATTTATGGTCTAGATTAAAAACGTTTATTATTAAAAATGTTTCAACAGTTTATTGTTTTGTAGCCGTTAATATTTGCCAACATTTCGAATTATTCAACAGTAAAGTCATGACAATGTTTAAAAAAAAGTTACCGACCGATTAATCGTCTTTGGCTTCGAATTCGTCCGAAAATTGGCGGCTAATAATCAGTACTTGGCAATATTTTTGCTGAATATGAAATCCAGTAACGAGGTTAAATTGTCACTGGTTATCAACCAGCTAAAAATGTCACTTCAGATAATGCTTCTAAAAAAAAAAAATAATGCGAAGGGATTTTTTTTTGAAGACTGAGTCATTTTGCTCACACGATACAGCTACAACAGATGTGGCGTGTTTAACGTTGACACCTGTCTTTCGACATTATCCTGCGGTGTTCTTAGCACCACCAACACTTCTTCCAATACATTGTATAGGTAGAAATTTTTGTGCCATGGCTGACTGGACCTTGTGCTCATCTTCCGCATACGGAGCTATATAATCTCCTGCTTTCAAAATAGGAGTCTACTCATTATCACAATCTTTCCGCGATTTAATTCATGAAGGAAACATTCAAAAACTTTTTAGGGGTCTTGAATTTTAAATGAAACGATTACTTTTAATCGAATATTTTTAATCGATTAATTTTAATCGATTATTTTTAATCGCTTATTGTTACTCGTTTTTATCCCCTCTCCTGATCTGCTCTCAATTCAATGAGAATCATTCATTATCCATTGACTTGACATGATTGAATTTGACGAGAAACCCTCCTGGGAGGATTTGCTTGAATAAAAAATGCTAATTATTCATTTTACCTTTGGCCTTCATCCTGATTAATTTTTTTTAATTTGTTTCTATTTTTGAAAAAAAATATTTGCTGCTTAATTTCCTTTTTGTTTGGCGCAGTTAACAATTATGTTTTCCAATCAGCATTTTTCTAATACTTGCTAATATTCTTTTAATTTGTTTAATTGCTCTGGTATTAACTTGACATTATTTTCCTCTTTTCGCCATATTCATAATATTTTTGCGGTCTTTGGTCCCTGGACAATTCTTTTTGGAATTTCTTTCATTAGCATTCTGTCGTTGGTGGTTTGAAATTTCAATGCTTTCATTATCATTATCAGTGTCATTGAAGCATTCAAATGCGTTCAATATTTGATGAGATGCATTTTATTTTTAAATTAAAAGACAAACAGTTTTACAACAATTTAGAAAATTATTTTTTACAGAAATACTATTAACAAATTGCCACAGAGATTAGAATATTATTTAAAAAGACTATAAAGGATTTCAACTAAAAGAAAAAAATATATATTAACAATTAAAAAAATCAATTAAGATAAAATTAATTTTTTTAACATGTTTTCCACACTATAGATATATCTAAAGACATATATTTTGTCACAAAACACTTTTGATAGAAAATTTGTTGTCACAAAATGATTTTTATAGTAAATCTTGTCAGAAATTACTTTCAATAGCAACTTTTTTTGTCACAAAACATTTCTACAATAAATTTATTGTCACAAAACACTTCCAATAGGTAATTTTTATTACCAAAATACTTCGCATAGAAAATTTTGTGACACACAACACTTTCTATAGTAAATTTGTTGTCACAAAACATTAGAATAAATTCTTTGGTCCAAAACAGTTTCATTATAAATTTTTTAGTCCCAAGGCAATTTATGTGAGATATATAGATGTCACGAAATACTTCTTATGGAAAACGCAAAACCATGGATTTTTTTTCATAAAAGATTTTCGGTAGAAAATTTGTTGTCACAAAACACTTTTTATAGGAAATTTTTGGCACGAAACACTTTTAGCGGAAAATCGCTTGTCCCAAAGCACATTCTACAAGAAATTGTTTGTTACAAAACACTCGTCTATAGAAATTTTAGTCACAAAAAACTTGTCCAAGAAAATTGTTTGTCACAAAACACTTTCTATGAAAAATGCATTGTCACAAAACACCTTCTATCAAAATGTTTTTTTGTCACAAAACACGCTCTATAGCATTTTTTTTGTGTCACAAAACACTTTTCATAGAAAAATTTTTGTCACAAAAAAAATTCTTTGTTACATAACGCATTCTATAGCGAATATTTTCTTACAAAACAGTTCTGGAGAAAGTGTTTTCTTGCAAAACAGTTTCTGTGGAAAGTAGTTTATGCCAAATTATTTTTCAGTCTACAACAAATTTCTTTTAAAAAAGTGTTTCGAGTATTTGTCTTTCTTTAGGTTCCCTAAACACGTTTTTAACATTGAACAACAATTCAATTTATAACTCATTTCTCTATATTTTTGTGACACATTTGTCAGCTGTTGGTTGGCTACAAAATCCCCGTCATATTTTGATAGACATCCTTCAACCTTCCTTTAATAATTCACCAAAAAGAGTACTAATACTTATAATATCTCCGATACAGCCTCTTGAAATAGTAAATTATAACTTAAAAAATTGTTTGTGCTAGATTATTTTGCTTGCTCTTGAGTTCCTAAATCAAATATTAATAATTGTGGTCTAAAGTATTTTTCTTAAAGAGAAAATCCATACAAAACCTATAAGAAACCTTGACATAAAGGCCCATAACAATTTTAGCAAACTTGACATTTTTAGTTCTTACATACAAACGTTTATGTAGACGACAATAATGTTAGAGATTTTCTAAAAAAGAGAGAAAAAAGTGAAATTCTAAACGAATTGACTTAAGTAGAAAAACTGCTGAAGAATGCATAAACTTGTTTTTAACCGCCAAAGCAAAACAACAAATAACTAAAATATGAATTGGCTTGTTTTTGTGAAACCTACTTTTAAGCAGTTCAAACAGCACGTATGATTTGTTTTTGGCTGCAAAAACAACAACTAGAGTAATAACTGCGGCCTCAGCTTCTTAGAAAACAAGAGGAGGATACTTAAGATGAAAAAACTTTTTCATATTGAAACTTTTCATCGTACCATAGACATTTGGGTTGCTTAGACATTTAGTGCGTCAAGTTAAAATAGACTTGTCAATTTTTTCGATGATGCTCAAAGTTGAACTGTAACGGGCTGAGGAAGTTATGCCAGTTAATCATTTGAATATGAAGAAATGTTTGGTAGCCGATTTTAGTATAAGAGAACTTTTGTATAGAAAATTTTTATAATAAAATTTGCAATAAAGTATAAGAGAAGTTTTCATAAGAATATTAATAAAGTTTCTAAAGAAAAATGTAGTTAGCAGTATAAATTTGTAACATGCATAAGTTTTTGAATAACAATTTTTGGAATAGTATGAAATAAAAGAAAATGCTCATAGAAATCATTTGTATAAGAGAATTTTTTTTAGGCACAACAAAAATTTTTGATAGAAAATTTTATACATTTTCTTTTTTTTTTTGCAACGAGAAACATAAACAAAGCGAAAGTTTTAGTTCCATAAAATACAAAAAAATTAATCTGAACATAAGAGATAGTTTCTATAGAAAATTTAAATATGTATAAGAGAAATTGAGAAGAAATTGTCTACACCATAACATAATTTTTTAGAAGGGATAATATCTTAGAATGTGTTCAGAAAACCTTTTTCTAAATACAATTTTTAGTATAAGAGAATTTTTTGTAGAATTTTGTATAAGGCAGCTTTTCTTCGGGACTTTAAGAAGAGAATTTGTCTATAGACAATTTTTATAAAAGACCCCATTTTTTAAATCGAGTATCAAACACATATCTTAAATCTTAGTATCAAAGATACATCCTATAAATTAAACAAAAAAAATTACTATAAAAAATTTAAATATATAAAAAGTTTCACAAAAAATTACTTTTGTGAAAGATTTTAGAAACGCTATTATTTAAAAATGGATTCTGAAAAGCTTTTCACAAACGATTTTTGATTAGTATAAGAGAATTTTTGAGTAGTATAAGAGAATTTTTGATTAGTATAAGAGAACTTTTGATTATTATAAGAGAACTTTTGATTAGTATAAGAGAATTTTTGATGAGTATAAGTGAATTTTTGAGTAGTATAAAATAATTTTTGATTAGTATAAGAGAACTTTTGATTAGTGCAAGAGAATTTTTGATATCAAAAGTTAGTATAAGAGAGCTTTGCCGCAGAACATTTTAGAACAAGAGAAATTTCATAGATATTTTTTTCTAAAAGATATATTCGTTAGATTCTTTAGGGAATGGAAGAAGGAATTTCATATACAAATTTTGTACACAAGTAAACTTTACCATCTACAGGGTATACTTTCATTTTTACTAGCAGCACTTTGAAAAACTACTCGGCTTAAATTACTTCTAGTGTGTACGTATGTGTGTGGATCTGTCGAAACTTGAGTCTGCCGCTGGATGAAAAGCCGCAGACCAAAATTTGGCACAAAACGAAAAAGTTAAAACACAAACATACTCATCACAAATGTGTTGCTTAAAACTTTTACAGTTACGGAGAAAAAAATTTTTTTTTGGTATTTCTAAACACCACAAACACTTTAGGTATTGCAACACTCTGAGCCGTTGGCGTACTGTACAACAAAGTTCATAGCAGTAGGGGTCATACAGCAGAAAAAGCAGCGAAAAATTAGGAGGGAGAGAGAGAGATACAGATTGAGTAAAATTAAAATTTGTTTATGTGGCACGTTCTGGGGTCAATTTAATACTTGTAATTGTGTGTTTTAAATTGCTGCCAAAGAAAAAAAAAAAGAACGAACATCAGCATTGTGCGTATGTATGAGGCAAAGAAAATGAAAATGTTTTCTAGTCATTTATTTGCACTTGAATGTCATTGGCACAATATCGCATATTTGATTTGGCGGTTGTCTTTTAAACAGTATTTTTTTGCTTGAGTCAGCTCTAAAACTCTATTGCGCCAAAAAAAAAAAAAAAACACAACCCTAAATGAATCATTAGAGCTTAGAAAGAGTGTATGAGTCCATGTTGCAAATTTTCCTTATAAGAAATTTTAAGTGAGACACAGCTGGAAAGTCGTAATTACTATAATTATCTTTTAAAATGCTAAATGCTATTTATATATTATTGCTCTTAATGTTGTCGCTTAAAAAGATTCCTAAATAAAAAAGTATATGTATCTTCTGCACAAGTATTTATTGGCAAATTTAGTGTATTTGTCCATGCCTTAGTGTTACATACGTGTGTGTGCGTGTGTGTGTGTCTTATTTTTATTCGCTTTTCATTGCTGCCATCAAGACAATTTACTTCTTGAAAGCTGTGACATTTGGTAAATCAATTTAGTCTTGCATTGACAATTTAAATGCTTGTTTACCAGTTGAATGCATGCTACAAACTGAAGTATGTATATGTATGTACTTGTATAAGAGTTTCTAAAATCACAAATAAAGTAGATCAGACGCACTGCAATAGAGTAAAAAATTGAACAAATAAACCAAAACCCAACTCATCGAAACAGGGATTTAAACTGGCTAAAAAAATAAAAAACCTCGGACTACAGATAAATAAGAAGCGATGGAAAGTGGGAGCGCGTAATCCAGTAAATTAAGGAACACACATCTCGAGAGTCTGTGGCGTCCATCTTAGTTTGGTGGCGTTTTATAAATTCGTTGTATATTGTACGGTTACTAATGCCAAATCACCATTGTAAGTTTAAGGATTGCGCAGCACGTTAACAAAAATTATATTATCCAATTAAGCTGTGTTTTGAACAAACGTTGTCCGCGTTGCGCTCAAGTTCAAACGAATCTATGCTGCAGAGTCAAAGGAAATTGGACTTATCGTATCCATGCTCTCATGCGTACCTGTGACATAAATTTACATACTCCAAACTTAATGGTAAACATGGGCCTTTCAAATAAAAAAAAAAGCACAGCTTGTTTTATTATATTTTGATCTCTTATTGGAAATTATACAAAGATATTAGAAACGTTATTATTAAATGCAAATTTCATATCAAAAGAAAAAAAGAATGAACAAACAAAGAAAATTTAATAATCCGTCGTGTAGTTGTATGCTGCTGACATTACAAAGTACAACTAATTTTACACGAATTTTTTGTGTTTAAAACCCCTGGAAAATTGTATAAATTTCGAGCAAAATGTTCTTTTCTTCCTGACATAAAACAACAGACTTTTGCTGCAAGAACAATGTGGGGGGCAACCCCTGAAATAGACTTAAAATATCAAACATAAAATTTAAAATTATGATAATGTAACAAAGCTAATAAAGTTTAAGTTCGTATGAAATGTTTCAAACATATTAACTTTTGTTATATTAGACAGCCTGGGTGGGGAGTGTCATAATACTCGTACACCCCGACGTATAAGTAATTTTCTTTTGTACGAAAAATTCTCAACCTAACACTCATACGCATCAGAGAGAGCCCAAAAAAAAAGTGTTTTATGATGGTTGTTTTATTTGCAAAAAGTTTTAAAACGAACATTTCTTTTTAAATAGAGAACAAACAAAAACACAGTAATTGTTATATTTGTTCTGTGTTTTGACTTTCACTTTTATTTAAAATTTCTAGCGGCAGCAGGATAGAAAATTAAAAACTATTCTACGTTTGTTTTCTGCGCTCATGAGCAGGGATGCAAAGCGGCAGAAGACTGTTGTCAACTTGTAATCGTATTTATTGCTACAGGCTTTAGTGAACTTTTGACAGTTATTGTTTTTAGTAATGTTTAATTAAAGCTGTCAATTCAATATGAAAAGTCTTGAGCCAAATTAGGCTTACAAAATATTCTAAATTAAAACTTCAGCGATAGATTTTTATTAAAAAAAAAAAAACATTCTTTGTGAGAAGTGAATCTTATTAAAAGAAAAATTATTTATTGCGTAAAAAGTGAGTTGTTGTGAAAATTTTGATTTTTTTTAAAGTGAGATTTTTTGTAAAAAAAAGTAGTTTATTGTGAAAATATGTAGTGAATTTTAGTGAAATTTCGACTTATTGGAAAAGCCAAGCTTTGCGAATTCATTCAACGAGAATATGTAGTGGTAGAGTTATTGTTTTAAGAAAAATTGATGCAAGATTTAAGGACACAATTTGGTTTGTGCTCAAAAAGCAAGTAAATAACACAGACAGCATTGAAATAATTTGACCTAACGACGTGTTTTCACAGTTAGCTGGAGTAGAGCTCGCGGCTCCCAGGGTTAGTTACAAAAAATATTTATTTGTTTCCAAGAGAGAGAGACGAGACAGTTAATATAAATGTTTTCAACAACGTTATAAACTTTATTCATCAACTTAATTAATAAATATAGCGCGACAAGAAATACGATGGACCTTCGATGGCCATTGACACATTCGCTGGTACTCTCCTCGGCTTCTCACACCATCCGACGCTTACAGAAGATATCGCCACTATTTGTTGCGAGTGCACATAAGACGATTCTCTTTTCGGGGCGAATAAAATTTTGGCACGATGGTAAGAGAGTATTGCTTTTTCTGGCCTCTCTTGTCAGGGCGAATAATAATTTGGCCTGACTTGACAATACCAGAAGCTCTGTGCCTCTCAATCAGATGGGCTCTCTTCGTCTGGCTACTGGTCTAGGTGACGGGACAAGGATTGACTCTCTTGTCGGGGCGAATATAATTCTGGCCCAAAGCTAAGAGATGTCTCCTCTGCGCACTCAACTCTGACCGCACTCGGTTGGGGCGAATAAAATTGTAGCCCAACCTTTTACCGCCTGGGGAGTGGCTATCCACTACTCGCATATACCAATTGGGGCGAATAATATTCTGGCCCAGGTGGTATAGCGTCACTTTACTGATTTCTCGTGTCAGAGCGAATAAAATTCTGGCCTGACACGAAAAACCAGTACTTTCGCTACCAGTTGGTGCCGCGAGAGACTAGCTTAATTAAATTAAATAAAACTCGAGTGGAAGGAATTTTGGTCGTAACAAAATGTTATCAAAACTTTTGGAAAGTTTGCAAAGGAGTTTAATAATAAAACACAATTTACATACATATGTGATGGATGATACGAGTACTTGATTTAAATAAAAATTTAATTTAAATTTCAATTATAGTTTAATTTTCTTACCGAAGCCAATTGTCTTTATAAAGAAAAATCTAACAAAATCTACATTCTTCCATGAATGACATGAAGATGCAGAAAGAGAGAAAAAAAAACACGTTTTATTTATGCCTGCAAACACACACAAACACTCACTCTCACTCTTCATCTTCATCTTCCACTTGAGAGTTGAAGGTACAACTACTTAACAACCACTGTAAGTATCTGCAAGTAGATGCGTTACGTTTTTGTTGTCATTGCAGTAGTTGTTGTTATTCAAACTGAAGCATCATTTACATGCAATTGACATAGAATTTCTTATAACGTTTATTCTACAGCTGTGTTACTATCCATTTGTTTTAATTTATTGTTTTTGTTTTTTTTTTGTTTGTTGGCAAGACTTTAACAAAGGCTTAAATAAAAAACAAACACTACAGTTTTGGTTGTTTTGCCTTTAAAACTCACATGGTTAAAGATTTGAATACCGTTACTAAGCCCACCAAACAAAACATGCTGCTATACACACATACACAACACACCAAATGCAATTGAGAAGAAAAGAATAAAATTTTCATTTTTTTCGCACGCATACAAACACATACACTTCCATTCATACTGAAAACAAAACAAAACAAAGCGAAATAAAACAAGAAATGTCTGCAGTCACGATTGTTACAGTCTATCAGTCAATGTTTTCGGTATAAGCGCACGTTTATCTGGGTGTATATGTGTGTGTGTGTGTGTAGGAGTGAGTAAGAGTTAAGTGACAATGAAATAGTGCATGTATGTGTAACATAAATTCTTGTAGAAATTTATGTTTATGTATGGGTAAATGCAAGCTTTTCACATACTACTGCTGATGTTATAAATAAATAAATTTTAAACAGAAACATACACACACACACACACACACACAAGCACTCCAACACACGTGCTAACCCTCTGTTTATTACAGTGAGTGAGCAAATAGAAAAGACTTACGAGATAAATGACATTTTTCATAACAAACTTTTGGTAAACAAAACAATTTTTTAAGACTTTGTTGAAAACAAAAGATATAGAAAAATTATTTGCAACATTTTTCTTTTTGTATAAAAAATATACGATTTTTTCGAGTGCGTATAAGAGAAATAAAATGAAATACTTATTTTGCTTTCCATAATTTAAGGATATGACAAAATTTCTAAAGACATGTCTTGTAAGATAAGTTTTGTTTACAATATCATAAATTATTAAGTAAAAGAAATCATTCATGTACATGAATAAATGTTGCTTCAGAGAATTTTACTATATTTAAATTCGCTGAGAATTTTTTTCGCAAAAGATCTTATTAAAAACGACATTTGCTAAGAAAAAAAAACTGCGTAAAACATTTTGAGTAGGTAATTTTAGTACAATATAAGTGACATTTGATGTAAACAGTTGTAATGTAATGTTTTCTTAGAATATGTACTGTATAAGAGAAAATATAAAAAATACGTTTTTTATAGAAAATTTTATGCACAGGAGTAGATTTTGCTAGCCAATGTAGCGTCTAACAGAAATTATAGTACAACATTAGAAAAAATGTGTGCGGACGTTTAGCGTATAAGAGAAGTTTTTTACACAATATTAATTGTATAAGAGAAATTTAAGGTAAGAACACGTAGCGTATAAGAGGAAATTTAATACACTATAAAAGTTACGCGGACAGTTTAGTGTATAAAAAAAGGTTTTCATATTAAATTTAATGCACGGAAGTAAGTTTAGCTAGCACATGTGGCGTATAAGAAATATTCTAGTGCAATATAAGAGGATAATTATGCGGACAATTTAGTTTAAAAGAGAAGTTTTCTACGAATTATTAAGTCAATAAGAAAAATCAGTAAGTGTTGACAGAACAGGTCGCGTATAAGACAATTTTGAATATCATAGTTATGTGGACAGTTTAGTGTATAGAAGATCTTCTCGAAATAAAATTAATGTACAAGAGTAAGGTTAGCTAGCAGATGTAGCGTATAAGAGGAATTGTAGCATAGGCGAACATTTATGTGGACAGTTTAGTGTTGTATAAGAGTAGTTTTCTAGAGAATAAAACGAAAAATGACACTGAAGATGGCACATAGCAACGACAAGGGATGACGGAAATCTACATATTAAATAATGTTTATTTTTAAAATAAATAAAAAATAATTTTATTATCAAATATTTGACATAAAGCTTCTGTGTGTTTACAAAAAAATTCGCTATATTCAATTTTGGTATAAGAGAGTTTTTTAAAGCAACATTTTTATGTGAAATTCTACAAGGAAATTTTTTATAGAATCTTCAAGTGCAATTTTGCTTTTTAATTTTAAACAAATATAAAGTTTTTTAAAATTTGTTAAAACACTCACTGTTGTTGGCTGAGATCTACCAACTGTGTCTCTTATACGTTTATTTAAAATCGGAGTACGAAACATGTAAGAATTAAGACCGGCGGCGACTAATAGTCGACAAAAAAGCTGATTATTTTTCGGCGCCGGCGGTACTACTAAATTTGTTAGCTTACGTTCGGTCGTCTGTAGCAGAAATTAAAAGGAGGGTTACAACACGAACGTTGCCATATTTCTTAACTAAACAAAATCTTTACTAATATCAAGACTCCAAATAAAAAAAGACGGCAAAAAAATCGCTTTAGCTGATGAAGTCGCCGGCTAAGAATTTTAGCCGTATTAAGCCACACACATCGGCGGCGGTTAATTGATCCCAATATGTGTCGGCGGCTAACGACTTTTAACCCGAACGGCTTCGCGTTCTGTATAGAATTCTTCTAATGATTTTGTAACTAAATAACATTCGTTTTCGCTGCCATCATATTAGATGATTGCTTGGATGTGAAAGTTTATTTCACACAAACGTTCATATTTATGTAGGTTAAAGGTGAATATTTATATGGGGGTATATTTGTGTTTACTTTGTATCTTTGTTAAGGTCTGAGTGTGGGTGTATTGTTTAGATGTTAGATGTCACATTTAGATGGTTTAGCAAAATTTGCTTACATGTTAAATAATTTTTTTTTTGTTTGTATACCACACTACACTTACTGCTTAACCGCCTAAAGCTAGCTAACCTTTCTTTTCTTGTTTATATCAAAAATGACACTGCATACAAGTATATACACCAGCCTTAGTTAGTGTACTTGTGTGAGTATGTGTTAAAGTCTGTATGTGGTTTGGAGGCAGACTTTTCTGCCTCAAACCTGCAAAGGTTGCTGCCTGGCTCTGCTGGTGTCAGTGTCAATGTCGCATATTTTATTCTATCTGTTATTATTTTTTTTTTTTGCATCTTCTAGTGCACATTATTCTAATCGAGCTGCTGTACAATAGAATTGTATAATAAAATGCAACTTTAGAAATATGACAAATATTCCGGCTATAGGTTTATCATTTTATTTGGTTTTACATTTCGAAAAACTTGTTATTTTCAATTTTTTTTCTTCTTCTCATGGCTGCTTGTTTGTATGTAATTGAATTTATTTGTCATTGATACTGCTGTGGTATGTGTTGTATATGCATACACGTATGTACATATGAGTAGGTACGAGTATGTAAATTATATTTCTCGAGTTTTGAATAAAAATGTTCATTTAAGAAACCAAACGTTCGGAAAATAAAAAATGAGAAAAAACATGACATGATTTATTTATCGTACAAGCAAAATTATTATAATAAAAATGAAAGTGATTTGCAAAAGAAGAAAATTGAAAATGTATTCTGCAGTCATTTGTCGCAAACCACATTATGAAACATTTTTGTTTGTTTTCTTATTTAAAAAGGGTTTTAATTTTAAGGTGATGAAGATTGTCGTGTTGAAATTTATAATTATTTTTTTAAATAATTTATTGAAAATATTTTTCAATGAAAACAACATTTCAAATATATTGGCGTAATTTAATACTAAAATTGTATTAAAACACTTTGTAAGGAAATTTTTGTATGACAGAAATATTCATAGAATGCAGCAAAATTACTAGTTTGCTGAAATTTTCATTATACATTTTCTCTTATATAAATCTTTTCTGAAACTAAAATACAGGATGTTTGGTAGCAGATTTATATTTTCAAACCTAAATAAAAAACATAATGATTGACACAAAGTTTTATTAAGAGCATTGAACGATAGAATGGAAATGCGGATATTATTTTTTAAAGAGTATGTCATCCAAATATCTTCCGTCGAACGGGACCTTGTGTTCTGCGCCACACGCTGCAGTAAACTTGGTTCAATTAAGCTGATTTCTCGACGAATATTTTCCTTTAAAGCCACAACAGATGGGGGATTGTCATTATAAACCCTCTCCTTGAAGTAGCCCCATAAAAAAAATCCATGGCAGTTAGATCGGGCGATCTCGGTGACCATGGGATGTCCCCAAAGCGACGGATCAGTTTTTGAAGGAAATTTTCCCGAAGCAAATTCATCGAAGTTCTGACTTTGTGTGCAGTCGCCCCATCCTGTTGAAACCATGTGTGTAAAGAGTACGATGGATGAGCTCGCATGTTGGGTAAAAAGAATTCCGTAATCATGCGTCAATAATTTTCACCGTTGACATTCGTCGCCTGTCCTAGAGAATTTTCGAAAAAAAAAATGGTCCAATTATCTCATGCGTCCAAAGCACGCCAAACAGTTACCCTGAGGCAATGCAATGGGTTTTTGCGAGGGTTGCGGGTGCTTGTTGACGAGGCCATTTAGGTGAAAATGAGTCTCGTCACTCCGACATCGTTTCACAAAAATTTTTGCGTTAATTAAAGTCACTTTCTTTTAGTTCGTAAAGGATTTGAATTTTAAAAGGATGGAACTTCAGATCCTTTTTTTTAAATTTCAAGAATAATCGTTCCTTGGAAGTCCCAGTGCGGCGGTTCTTTTCCGTATTGAAAGTCGTGGATTTTCACGTAAACTGCTTTCCACCAGTTCAATTTTTTCGGGAGTCCTTGAAGATCGACTGGTCCCTGGCCGTGGGACATTCATAGCCGGAGCAGTTGCGCGGAATCTCTGCACCCACGAACGAATTAAATTTACACTCGGTCTATCACGTATTCTCCGAATACCGAACTTTGAACAAAATTGTCGACGAGCAATAACGTAAGAATCATTACTCTTGAAAAATGTCTCCACAGCGAACGCGCGATGTTCACTCGACCACTGCGACAACGTGACGGACAAATCCGCACAATCGATAATTCCAACGGCACCACCCACCCTCCGCGCACCGTTTAATACTTTTTGAAATAATCGTATTTAAAAATTTGCCACCAGACACCCTGTATTGTAATTTTTTTATTAGAAATTTTTTTTTTTACATTTTCTATATTTTTATTAAGACTTTTTCATCAACATATTTTAAATATTTTTTCTATTCAAAATTTTCTACAGAAAATTTCTCTTATATAATTTTTTTAAAAAATAATTTCTCTTATACAAAATTTTTCCCTATAACTTCCGTAAAAAAACGAATTAGTTATACTGGTATTTTGCATTTTGGTCTCTCTAAAAATAAGATCTGGTATATCGGGTCTTTTTATTTGATACCACACTGTCATCCAAGAAGCATTCTGTTAAAAGCAACTTAGGGGTTTTATAAAAAAATGTTTCAATTTTAAGAATTTTTCTTTTTTAGCATTTATTCGCTTTCATATTTTAGTTTTTATAAAAGTATTTCGTACTTATCAGCCGATAGTGGTGCTAATCTTATTAAATGTATGTCAATTATCTCGAATACTAAAAACAATTTAATTGTACTAAAACTAATCTAAACTTCTTTAATTTCAACTCATTAAACGATTTTATGGCAAAAATGTGCAAGAAATAATAGAACAACCAGATTAGATAATTAGCCGAAATTCGAATATATAATGAACTTGTAAAGAGCTTGTTTAAAACTTGTGGGCACAAAAGCAAAACAGAAACAAAGTAAAAAAAAAATCAAATGAATAAGATTCTTTTATAAATTTCACACAAGGATACTTGGTTGGCTCTTGGCAATAATATGTGTTTTCAATATAAATTTACACATAGCCAGCCTTAGAAAATAGTTATAATGAGAAAGAAGACTATTTACAATTGAAAAGTTGGAGAAAAGTAGCTGAGTAAAAGAGAAACGGGTGGGTCTAAAAAAAAAAAAAAAAAAAAAAAAAAAAAAAAAAACATATTGCAGCTTTACTTCTGCTCCATTTATTTTGTTTTGTATTTCATTTAAGCACAAATACAAGTTGTAGTTCTATGAAGATGATTTGATGGCAACGGAAACTACAGTGGGCTAAGAGTTAGGAAAATCAAAGAAATTCATTGAAACAAAAAAGAGGGGCTTAAAACAAACAAACCTGAGGGTTTTTTTTTAATACTTCTGCAATATATTTAACCCCTTCCTTTTTTTTCTTTGAAAATAATTCCTCTTAGCGCAGGTTCCACTGTAAGCAGAACTTTTTGTATAAAAAAACATCTTATTTCAATTGATAAGACTTTTCTTTGAATGAGTAGTATTTTGAAATAACAAAGTGTAAGTAGTTTAATAGTGTGTGGATGTGTGTGTGTGTTGTTTTTGAACATTTGTCATTTTATACTAAATGCAAAATCTTTATAAACACTTCAATATATTTGTGTTTCTACAAATACTATTATATATTTTAAAAGGTACATATGTATTTATTTCCACATATTGATTTCAATGTATTGATGCGTAAATTAACGAGGCTGTCATGTCAGACAAATCATATGAAATTTATTTGCATGCAAATTATTTGGTTCGGATTATGAATTTTTGGAGAAAATGGACCGAAAAAAGAGCTTTAGTTCTTTTTTTTTTTAAATTAAAAATTTGCTTTATAAACAGATTTTTAAAAAATTCCTTATACTTAAATTAAGTGAGGAAAATATTAGTTAAAAAAATTTTCTCTCATACAAAAATTCACTTATACAAAATCTTATCTTATACTTAAGTACTCTATAGAAAGTCTCGCCAGCAAAAACTTCTGTTATACAAAAAAAAAAAACTTTCAACGATTTGTCGTATACAACGATTTTATTTTAAAAATCAGTATTTTCTTTATGATAAGATTTTTCAAAAATGTGCAAAAAGTTTTAGTTTTAAAAAATATTTTTGTGAACCATATTCTCTTGTACAAAAAATTTTCTTTATAAGACTTTTCAAAGAAAGTTTTAGTTATAAAAAACTTTTAAAAAATTTCCCAAATACTTAAATTTACTGCAAACAAATTTTTCACAAAATTTTTTATACAAACAATTCTCTTATAAAATATGTCTTTTATACTTGCATTTTCTTTAGATAATTTTCCTGTAGAATGTTTCGTTAACAAAAATTTCTTCCCCCCAAAGATTTTCTTTACAGAATTTCTTTTAGACAAAATTTTTCGTATACAACAATTTTTTAAAAAAAATTAGTTTTATAACAAAGTTTTCTTGAAAATGTCTATAAAAAAATTCTCTTATACACAAATTTTATGCTCAAAAAATTTCTATAATGCAAACAATTTGTTATAGAAAATTATTCTTATACCAAAAGTTTTCTATGGAAGAAATTTGTCATACTAAAAAATTCTCACGCTTTTTTACAAAATTTTTATTAGAAAAAGTTGATTTGCTTTCAACACGTTACTGAAATATTTTCTATTGAAACTTTCTCGTATTATTTTGAATAAAAAGTTTCTCGTATATTAAATTTTCTATTTACTCGTATAAAAACATAATGCTCTTATATTAAGATTTTCTATAGAAAAGGAATTTATTGAAAACTCATTTTGCACAATCAATTATTATTGAAGATAATGTTTTAGTAAGACTTTGGAAAGAATATTTGTTATATATTTTAACTTGCTTAAACGAACATTTTCTTATTCTTAAATTGTCCATGTTCTTAAATTTTTCAATAATGGCTTCGTTCTCTTTTAGAAAATTGCTCCTGTCTGCTTTGAAATTTCTCTTATATAAAAATTTTGTATAGCAAACTCACTCTTGTACTAAAATTTCTTTAATAAAACAAATTTTGGCATCCTACCCTCGTTATTGTTTGAAGAACTTTAAATATGTTTTAAATGTATTTACCAATTTATTTTCTACATATTTTTTTCCAAATTTTATTATTCATACTTGCATACATATGAGTATTGGATATATATGTATGTATGTATTCATATGCATGAATAGATGTGAATAAATGAGCAAGTACAAGTAGGTATTTGCAGAAACATATGCCTGTGTGTTGCTCACACACACACACACACACACACACACACACACTTTCTTGTATTTGGAGAATATTAAAATAAGATTAAATACTAACAAAATATAAAAGAATACATTTTTTAAATTATATTTTGACTCATGTTTTATTATATAAATTGTTATAAGTGTGCGTGTTTGAGTGTGTAGAGTTTTATAATTTTTTATGTATTTTATGCCACATGACATTGAATAAACAAATTAAATTAAATCATGCTTAACAAAAACACTAAAACTAGAAAAAAAAGAAACAGAATCGAAACAACATGTTCATGTTCTTTTATATAATTGTCAGTGGACAAGGTTGATCCTAGAAAAGGACATGAATAGCAAGATATTAATACAATGCAGAGTTAAAATGCTGATTGTTAAAGACAACAACAACTATAACAACATTCATAGCTATAAGAAACATCAACAACAAAAGTCATGTTTTTCGTCTCAAAACGGCAAACAACAAAAACAAAAAACACAGAAAAATGGCATTTCGACCAAATAGTTTATGCCTAAAATGAAAATTGAAGGCAAAAAATATTTTGGGCCAGATCAAGTAATAAAATAATTAACAAGTTTATTTTTAAAATTTTTAAATTCAGTTTTCTTCGTTACAAAATGTTATTTGTGGAAGTTTGTAATAGAAAATTGCCTTTTGCTGAGTGTGTGTTTAATTTGGGAGGCCAAATAAGACTTGATCGGCCCCTTATACGAATGCCTTTGGCTCTTCCATTTCCAATGTATTTACTACAAGTAGTATTGGGTGTCTCAATAATATTGAACTATTTGAATAGTTTGACACTTTTTTCGTACAAGTGGCAACTCTGGCAACAGCTGTCATCTACGATTGTTTCGATTATTAAAAATGTAGTGCATACACAAAAGAGGAACGTGTGAAAACCTATTACTTTGCGGTCACTTGCAAACTTTGCGGAATTTTGATCGATTTGTCCACAATTTGAAGAGTTGTCAAGGAATTTGAAGAAAAACTTGGCTGATTATGGATACTAACTACCGGCGCCTTTCTGGAAAACATTGCTGTCCTGACTGGGTAACGCATTCGTTAGTTACAGCAACATGATAACGGAATTCGTGTGACTGGATGACATATGGTTTTAGCAGGTCAATGGCACCTGCCACATCACCCTTGAAACAATAGATTTATTTTAGCCATTATTTTCATTGCAGCATAGGCACCACATTTACTTTCCGCTAATGCCCACTGTGCACATAGCTGTTGGAAATCTTAGCTTGGGTACGTTTGGAGATAAGACGAGATTGCCATGCAGAATGAACTTGCACATAAGATGGTGCATAATATTCTCTTTCCACCACTTAATTTTTTTGTTGCTGCTTAAAAATAACTGCAGGTCTTCGATCTGGCAATGCTCTAGTGTGAATTGTAGTTAGCAAAAGTGCTGGCGCAAATGTATTAGATCTAAGGGGTATACCCTCAAGGGGAGCAAGTTGCTTTCAATGAATAAGTAAATAGTCTTGAAAAAAATCCCGCTTATTCAGTCCTGTTCTGTATTCTGATTCCGCAATATTTCATTAGAAAGTGAAAATTTCCGAATGTTTTCGTTGTTCTGGATTCATTCTTGATTTTAGATTTGATATTACGACAGGGTGTTAGGATGTAGATTTTTGGAACAAATTTCCGTCATCCCTTGTCAAGTTTGGTTTGGAGACAAACCGGTAGCGGCTATCTTCAGTGTCATTTTTCGTTCTGCTTGCATCAATTGGTTATTGTCATTTAGGTTTATATTTGTCATGTGACCTAGTCCACTTCCGAATAATTTCTTTCGTTTTATTTAGAATAAAAATGGTTAGTGGAATTATTAAGAATTGTAAAATACATACAGGACGTCTAAACAAGTTTGAGAACTCTTATTCATTAACGTAAAACGTAACCGGCGACATATTATGGACGAGTGCTGTCGCGGAATGCAGAACAAACTCTTAAGATTTTTTTTAAGATCTCGCAGCGATGAAAAGTCAATTACCGTTAACATTTGTTAATGGTGAAATACGTGCGCGAGCAAATTTTAGGAATAACTACCCCAATTTTAAATCGGTGGACACAACTTTTTAATTTGATTCTCGCTAATGAAATTTAACTCTACTGGATTTTTTTTTCTTTGTGGTTTGACTTAAAGTAAAGAATGTATGAGTTGGTATTTCTTCAAAAGCTTGGGCTGAACCATCGACATCTACACGAATATAATAGATCGTTTGTTTTTTGTAACATGTGTTGCCAAGTGTTTGCAATGTTAATTTGTTAATATCTCGACATATCCAAAGGTTTTTTTTTTCTTTTATATATTTTTTTTTACGTTAAGATAAGTTCTATTTAAAATACTCATCACGTTGGCCTGACGTGTTTGACATTATGGAACAGTTTTACACAAACGAAGAAACCAGACTTGACTACTCGTACTCCATTAGAAAAAAGGTAACAAAGACATAAAATAGCAAAAATAGACAGAATGTTGAAACACACACATACATGTTCTCAAACCCACGCTTTTTGAACTTGTGTCAAGAATTTAAATCAACATAAGTAGACTTAAGTTTATCATATTTTTTTAAAAGTCATAGATTTCAATTGCTTTCCTTGTAGCACTGGGATCTTTTATTTTTTTTTTTGTATATAGCATGACGAAATAATAGAAAGAGAGAGGAAGAGGAAACAATTTTTTATAAAATCCACGAAATTATTAAATTGTTAACATACATTTTTTAGTTTTTCTTTTTCTCTTCTTGTCCGTAATTAATGTTGACCATTAAAATTGTGCAACTTTTTATCAAGTTTTAGCTGTTTAACACACAAAAAATAAAGAGGGTGAAAAGTTTAATATATTATTGTTTACAAGTTGCAAAAAAAAAACTCAAAATGGATTAATCCTTAAGAGCAAACAGAAAAACAGGAAACAGAAAATTTCTTTAATAGAAAAAATTAATATTTCGTAAAATGTGTCTCCTGGAAAAAAGTACCATTTTAGTACTTTGTACAATTTTCTAAAATAAGCCAACTGCAGACGTTTTAAAGCATATATTTTTTTTTAATTTCGTATCGTGATAAGCCGGGGAATATTCTCTTATATCCGTGTATCGTTTCTGGCTTATCGGTATTTAATTTCACCATGAACATTGAACAAAGAAGTGGTTTGGTTTTGTTGTTTTTACTAGATTATAAATTAAGAAAAACTTGTATAATTATATTTAACATTTTTACTGAATAAATAATTTTAGTTGCAAATGTTTTGAAGACCACTGTACTTTTTTTTTAATGTTAACGTTTTCTTTTTCAAAAATATTTGTAGAAATCGTAGCTCTTAAACAATATCGCTTGAAAAAATACCTTAAAAAGTATCCTTAAAAAAAGTACCTTATGTAAAAGACATGTTCATGAAAAAGTACTTTTTAAAATTTACTTTTTGTAAAAAGTAAAGTCCATGAAATTTTGACCTCTCAAGTATTTAAAAAAATAGACCTTTAAACAAGTTTTTTTTTATTTCATAAGTAATTTTTAAAAACGTCCTCTTAAAAAAAGTACCTTCAAGTACTTTCTTTATCATATGTATATCTTTTAAAAACAGCCTTGATCAACAGTAACATCAACATTTTACCTTTTAAAAAGAAATTCCTTTTTTTTCAAAAATCACAACAAAAAATACTTTTAAAAAAAGTACCTTCAACGAAAAGTACCTCTGAAAAACTATTTTTAAAAAGAGACCATTTAGAATTGGCACTACAACCGATGCCCACAATGACTTTACATACATTTCGTATGTAACGCAAAATACCCCCAGACGGCCGAACACAATGCCGCCAGAATAGAATCTATTTAATTTTTCTTGCTTTCTCTGGCTATTCTCTTATTTACAAAGGAAGTAGTGTCACTTATTTTTAAAATAACAAGGTCAAATATTTTTAAAATAACCTCGACAGTCGTTTTATTATTAACTGTCGCCCCCTCTCTTTTGATGTAATTGTACACAGTGGGTCCAATTGTAATTGTAGAAAAGTAGATTAAAAAAATATCCTTAAAAACTTTAATGCCTTGCTGAGGCTCCTTCGGGAGTGCAAATTTTTAACTTGTAAAAAATAATTTTTTAACTTGTTTTAAAGAATTAGAAAAAAAATTAAAAACACTTTTTAAAAAGTACTTTTAAAAAGTACTTTATGAGAGAAAATCACTTATAAAAACAAAATTTTTTGAAAAGTAAAAAAAAAAATATAAAAAAATGAAGAATGTGTAAAAAAGACTTTTCACAAAAAGTACTTTAACATAAAGTAAAAAAGTACTTGTTATAAGAATTAAATTCAAAAAAATGTATTTTTTTTTGTAATGGACTTTAAGGTAACTATTTCACATTTCCTTCAATCCCTAAAGTCGAAAATTTTTAAACACACACATACACACATGTATATATACATGTTATAAGAAGCATGAAAAAGTATGAAGAGAATAAGTAGAATAAAATTTGCATCGCTATGTCGCAGATCTTCTCGCACACAAACTTACGCACACATATACACGAAAATCACATTTTATAACTGCGTTTTTTGTTACCACTTTTTTCTTTTTTTAAATTAAAATGTTTATATTTATTCTCTTAGTTGGTAGCTTCTGTAAATTGTTGTGTTCACGAATTGCAAGTTTTTCTATCTTGATTTTTTTTTTATTTTTGGGAGCCAGCAGTAATAATAAAATGCATTTTCATGAGCTAAACAAGAAAAAAGAATATGAAATAAAATTGTTTGGCGCCGCTTCGTTTTTATGCGAAAACATTACTTTAGATTTAAGCTGCGCGTTAAAATGATAAGGTAAGAATTAGCTTGCAAAGCTAAAATAATTTTTTTTGAACGAATTTCCGTCATCCCTTGTCAAGTTTGGTGTGGAGACAAACCGGTGTCATTTTTCAGTCGAGCACAACGACTTTTAGATAAATTGGAGATCATTTATGGAGTAAAATAAAGAGGGGGGGAGAGAGAGAGAGAGAAAGAGACAGATTTGATTAGATTCCCGTGAGTACCTGCCAGCGATAGCTCAACCTCACGGTGGTCCAACCACGGGTGTGACATTAAGCGGCCAGACCAGCGCCCCTATGCAATCCGCATAAGCAGTACCGGAATAGCACTCATGTACATCCCATAGGTAGCAAATTAGACAGAGGATGTCAGGTCCCCGATCCCACACCTTGCTGAGGGGTTCGGAACTATCTAATATCCTCCCGTCATTGCATGACAATTGACAGCTTGCAATAACAGCCACCACGTGCACTCCCGAAGGAGCCTCACCAACAACCAGTCTGGAACCGAAGTACCAGGGGCTACTGGTTCCCATGGTACCAGTTATTTTTCGTTACTGGTCGAACCTAGAAGTCCTACCTTCTTCCAGTTTCAGGCTCCTGACATGCCTGAGGAACTGATGCCCCTGTTTCCCCTAGTGGCAAATCGAGGCGTGGATATCAGCAAGATTTCCACCCCCCAAACCACCCAATATTTTCGGCCAGTTACATACAGATGTGTTGTCTGTTATTTGCTGACTAGTCAGTTTTCCAGAACTTAATGGTTACTGCCGGTATAATTTGCTTAGAAAAGTGAAGGTGACAAAGCCGACGTTAAACAAAGGCGAGCAAATGATCGTTGTAAGAACAATATTTTCCCTGAAACAGAACAAATCGTAAGGGGACCCGCCCTATCATTTTGACGCACTCTTTCATGGAGTAAAATGAGAGTAATTTAAAAAAAAAAAATTCTTTAATAATTAACGTACATACTGCTATGAAAATAATAAGAAAAAATTATAAAAAGAACCTGTCTTTTGTTTACACATCGCTGGGAAAATGCTATACCCAAGTGATGACTGTCGTTTTCGGTTAAAGTCGAATTATATCGCAAGGAGTTATATTGTATTGTTGTGAAACAAATTGTAGAACATTTCAACATGCTTTCTTATCGTCCTAGGAATTTGCCAACAATATATTTGTGTTGGTATTTATTTTTAATGTGTGTGTGTGTGGTTAGAAAGTCTTAGATAATTCAATTACAAAAAAACTATCATACGAGGAGCGTCTGTCAGGTTTACTACCAAGCCGTGTTGAAAAAAAATACATTCATTAGAAGTGGAAACACCGTTTGAGAGTGCCACATTGTTTGTTAGTCACTATAAAACAGTTCACGCTTTCATTGCTTTTTAAATAGACTAAAATTTAGCCGCAACCTAAAGTACACAAAAGCCAACTTCGATACGCTTCTAGAATTGTTGACTATTCTTGAACCAACTGGATTTTTTAGCATTCAAAATGAATGGCAAAGACTTGCGAATGGATAATTTTTGGATTTTAACACATCGAAGCTCTTACTTGTTCACCTTTAACCGACCGCGGGTAAACGATGAACGCTACCTAAATATTTACGGCGCAGCAGTTAAGATGAATTTTTGCTTTAAATTATAATGAATGAAACATGAGTGAGTCCACCTCTACACAACTGAAACAGGAGATCAAAATCAAAAGAGAGAATCGCATCCAAAAGGGTTGTGAAGACAAGGCCATAGTGTCAGGATGTGGTTGGTTTAATTGTTTTTAATTTTGTGACGAAGAAAGTGAGGGACCACAGTCAACACGAAATATCAAGCGAAGTTCCTAAAGCGTTAAAATGATGTAATCAAAATTAAAAGACCACATTTTGGCGTAAGCTGCATCCGCTTGTGTCCTGCATACTTTCTCTTGACCAAGTTTGGCTTAAATTTTCTTGCAGCAGTGTTAACATTGTTTTCAGTACTGACCAGGGAATATGGGAATACATATGTAGAGTTTGGCGATTTATATTCTAGTACAAAAAAGCTACTGAAACTTTTAACTCTTGCAATAGGAAGTATAGCTAGCAACAAGGAGGCTACATTGAAAAAAGGAAGGGTTTATTTTTATAATGTTATGTGATTAGGAGACCATCCTCGTATACAGAGATATACATTTCATTTCATGTCGGGATGAAAATAAAAAGTTGAATTTTCATTTTTCCTCTCAGCATGCTGCTGCATGTCTCGTTTTGTTGCTGTTGTTGTTTAACCGCAAAAAAGAACGAAAAACAAATTTATATTAGTTTTATTTACTGTGGTTTTTGTTGTATTTGTAGTTAAATTTAGCAAGAGTAACATGTGTAAATTATTAAATTATTGTGTGTTGTTGCTGCCCTCCAGACAAAATAGCTTCTACGTTCACAGTAAAATTTGCATTCCCAGGTTTCTGGCAAAATATTAAGGCAGAGAGAATATTAATTTAATTTTTTGTTCTCGTTTACGTTTTGATTACGACTTTATGGTTTCTTTTTTTAAATCTACTTTAGGTTTCTATGTATATTTCTTGTAATGTAATTTATGTATTTTTCTAGATTAAAAAATACTTTTCAAAATAGTACCAAAGTCATAATTTTTGTCTTGCTCTTGCGAGAATTACGGCGGCTCATTTGGGCAGTTTAGTTATTGCGAGGCTTGGCAGACGTATCCTTATGAATTTAGTTTATGTTAAGGCCTGAACCTAAGGCTTTAGTAACACTGTGGTACTTTTTATGCCATAGTTCTAAATTTTTACAACGAATGGTACTTTTCTTAATACAACAAAATTGTACTTTTTTGTAAGAAATAGCTGGAGAATTATATAATTGATACTATATATTAAAATAGTACCATATTGGTACTTGTTTTAATGTTGTCACAATTTAGTACTTTTTTTGAGAATATTAGATTTTGTTATTATTTTTGCAAGCCCAGCTCGAGAAGTAGCAGGAAAATTATAAAATTATACCAAATATTAAAAATGTACCGTACTGGTACTCTTTTAAGGTTTTACCAATTTAGTACTTTTTTGACAAAATTACCATTAGTTATTATTTTAGCTAATCTAGCTCAGTACTTTGGTTAAGTACCTTTCCCTTACGACTTGAATTTGCCACCATTTGTGTGGTTGCGTTGCCAGTGTAAAAAATAAATAAGTTTTAACAGCTGGGAAACTGAAGGATTAGTAAACTGGAGCGCTTAACGAAAGAAGTTATTTAGAATTTTAAGATAGTGAAAGAACTGTCTGGTTTCGAGGATAGAAATCGACATTCTACAGCAAGTGACTTACAGTCATTAATTTTATTTCGATGGCCTTATTTGGATTTTTGTTTAAAGTACCTCCTTTTACATTTGTTTAAATGTTATAATCAATTCATGCGGCTTAAAATTATTTCGTGTGCAGCTGATATTAAATTGTATCATTTGTTGGTTACTTGATACTTTTTTTATTGGCTTTTGTGGTGTTTCGAGGTTAAAACTGTAGATTAGATTGAAAGCCATAAATTTTTTATTTATTACAATTATTGATATCGTTTTATTTTAGAAACAAAAACGATAAAATCAGACGTTACTGGGAAACATTTACTTGTTTGTCTCCAGAACTTAAAGAAGCCAGGTTTTAGTGGGGTTTTTTCATATTTAAATGTCTATTTAACAAACACTTCCCTGAATTATGCGCTCCGCTATTAAGTCAACATTTAATTTAACAGCAAAGCTGTTTCCCTCTAAGTGTCCTTCCTCCTTTAAGGATTCTTGTTAAAATTGCAGTGGCAACAATAACAATTATGACTAGTCAACTTAATAAACTTTCACACAAAAAGGAAATCTTAGACGACAACAACAATGACAAAGGTATTTCAAACAACCAGTCATTGAATGAATTTCAAGAATTCAATTGACAAATATGTATGTGTGTGAATAGAAATAGGAATTCTTTAACTAAAAACAGTTTTTCAATTTGAGATTTTGTGTAAAAGGACAAAGTTACCAAGACTATTGTTGTTGTTGTTGCTTTTGCCAGAATAAATGGGCAACTAAATGAACGTAAAAAAGTTCTTTCTAAGTGAAATGATTTGTCTTTAAGTTGCCTTAAACAATTGAATTTTAAATTTGAAATGTTTATTGTTGTTTAAACAGCAATGAAGTGGGAGAGAGAGAGAGAGAGAGGGAAAAATGGTAATTAATGCCCTTAGCAGAGTTATTTAAAAAGGAAAACTTAAGAATTAATATCAGACAGAAACTAAGTGACAGCATTAGGTGCCCATTTAGTATTAAATATTTGGCTTAAGACGAAAGAGAACTAGCCGACCAAGCCAGAAGAAATTTATTAAATTTTAACAAACGTCTTTCTTTTTGAATTGCTCTCATCAGCAGCTCTTGTTTTCTTAGTTTGGATAAAGAAATTAGCGAGAGGATCTAATCCGCTGAATCTAGAATTTAATAATTGATTTTGCCCACTGGCATTGGAGAAGAGGTGCGAACTGGAGTCATTGATGATGAGCTACTTAATTTTTTAAAAGGCAGACAATTATAGCGGGAATGTATTGATTTTACGAAGTTAATCAATAAAGAATATCAGATGCGGTTTAGGAGTAAGAACGTTCGAACAATAACTCCCCAAACGGTTCAAAACAAATATTTTACTCAACAAAAATTTCCAAAATAATTTGTTGTTTTATTCAAAACTTCTCTGGTAGTTTATTGGAAACAATATTTGGGCTTTTGTTGTACATGTACTCTATTTGGGACCATTTTGGTACTTTTTTGAAATATTGCACGTTTTGTTAATAACATTTTTTTTTACAAAACTAAAAGCAAAACTTCATTTATGTGTAACAGAAAATACTATAAGCTAAAAAATATATTTTCATTTTAAAGTAAGTACCTTACAGCCAAATAACTAACTTAGTACCATCTTGATAGTTTTGATAAAAATGTAGCAAGACTTTCCAACAGTTTTGCAAATAATTAACAAAATGTACTAAAACGCATTTTTTTCTTACATTGCTGGCGCTTTAAAATCATTTATAAAAATAGTACATTTTCAAAATAGTACTTTTGAAAAATTGTACTTTTGGTAAATGGTACTTTTAAAAAATGGGACTTTAAAAAATAAATATAAATACTTTTAAAGAAGTACAATTTTGTTACTTAAAGCTTTATGGTAAACTACTTTTCAGAGCATTTAAAAGAATACATATAAAAAGTACTTTAAAAAAAGAAAAAACTCCATTTCTATATTTTTTTATACCTTTTAACCTTCATACTTTTAAAATGGTACTTTTCGAAAATAAATTATACTTAAATACTTTTAAAAGAGTAATATTTTGTTACTAAATTTTTTTATTAATTAATTGTTTCTTTCTGGCATCAAAAATTATTGATAACAATTTCGATTTGCCTTCTTAATAGCGAATTAATTTTAAATATTCAAAACAAAACTTTAACTATTTTTGTGTATGTGAATGAAAATTTTTACAAAACCTATAATTTGTCTTAACAAAAACACCTTTTGCTAAAAAATAAACTTTAATAAATATTCGTATTCTTTTCAGCTAACAAAATGTATAAAACAATTTAAATTATCTGAATGTTTGGTTTTGTTCCTATTGTCTTCTTGCCACACATAATTTACACACTTTTTAATGCTACGAAACAAATATTACCAGCTCAAGAATTTGCTAGTACAAAACGAAAAAAAAAACAAAAATGAAACAAAAGCAATGACAAATATATTGCAATTCTCCAAAGAAAACAAGATGAATGAAGAAGAAGGCAAAAAACGTGCTTAACCCTTTGGGAGGTGCATTTAAATAACACACATACGTACAAACTCCACACAAACACACACACACACCCAACAAGGGCGAACTTGACACACATTTGAATACACTCGAAAAAAATGTACACACATGTATGTACGCACACACTCACATAAGAAGGATGAGCAAATGTACTTAGTACTTTCTATTGTTAAATAGAGATAAAATTTGAAAAGCTAACTGATTTGTCAAAACACTGATTTTCTTTGTTTTCTAACCTCAACACTTTAAACCAAAGCTGACTGTAGGGTAGATGCTAACAAGTCCCTGCTGAACTTTTAAGATATTAACAAAAAATTATAGAAAATAAGGAATGAAATAATTTTAAAGTTTTCAAAATTTAAGAGCCAGTGAAGAATTTTAGCTGAATTTGGTCGGAAAATTTGGTGATTTCGTAAGTCTTGCCGGCAAGATAATGAACCGCAGGCAATACGGATGATTTTGTTGTCTGAGAAGATGCGAAAAATATTTTAGATTTGTTGAACGTATTTCTGTAAGAATTTTGATGTAGTTTCTTTCAATATGTCTGAACGATGTCGGAAAATTTGCTGTCAAAACATCAATATCTCCTCGTGGTGGTAACAGGTTCCCGTCGCTGCTAAAAGTCTGGCAAAGGCTAAGTCAATACTCCTATATAAAAATCCCTAATCCACGGTGGAACAGCACACGCCAGGAATGCGTGGCCAAGAGGGTGCTTGTTCTCTAGTATGTGTACTCTAGCTACCAGTCGATCTCTACTTTTAATAAAGACTTATCCGTGCACATGGAGTTCTGTGTGGCTGGACACGTTTTCCTTCATTACTCGTGGGAATTATATGAATTCTCTGAAGGAACTTCGGTTGTAATTGACCAAGGGAGGAATCCGAAAGAGATGCACAAGAACGACTGGCGAGGGCCGGATGGGTACTCCTAAGGCGTTGGACCATGGGATTTAGATAGCGATGAATTATGAAGCATATTAAGAGGTAGAGAGGTTAGTCTATGTAGGAACTCCGGTGTTTCTTGGCCAATGAAGCGATTCTGAAGAGATGGATACGAAAACCTCGCAAGGGGTGGACGGGTTCGTTTGCAAAGATACTCCTGAGAAATAGGCTGAGACGGTAGGGCACATTGTGTGTGAATGTCAAGCACTGGCTAGCGTAAGGCTTAGTACCACGGGTACACTCTTGTTAAGTATGAATGTCATGGAGGACTTGAGCTTCAGACTAATGCTGGCAATTACAAGAGACTCCGTGATGATGAAGAATGGCGATAGTTATCAGTCCACAGTCTGATATCACTACAGTCAAGACGAAAGGCAAGTATTAGCACGGGACTAAATGAAACTACGGTATCCGTAAATTAAAAATGGTTTGCGAAAAGAAGAGAGATCGAAAAGGGACCCATAAAGTAAGCGGTCTGCTTCGATACCCACACTACATTAAATAAATAATATGTATAAAAAAGATCACTTCTGCATAAGTTAGCTTTAAATAGAAATTTTCTAAAGTACATATTTTTTTCTCCATTTTTATTGTTCCCAATTGAAATAAGACAAATATTTATAATATTTAGCTAAAAAAGGCCAGATGCTACTAACAGTCAAATTGGCACACTGCTGGTCCACTGTAATTTTTACCGTAATCAGATGTTTATCAGGGATGGAAAATTCATAGTTATTTTAATTATTAGAGAGACTCAATTCATTAAGTGGAGTTAGCTTTATTACTGAAAAAATAGCATGCGGAAAATGTTTTATTTGATTATTATTATTTAATCACTTAAGAGGCTAAAGAATGTGGAGCTTTAGTTCTGTGCAATTGAAGCGTTACTCAAATAGATGAATAATAATCGAAAATTTTCTTTAAGCACTTCTAAAGCCATAAACAGCCTGCATTGCTGTAAAAATGTGATGGAAATTTTAAGCTACCGACTTTTTAAAATGTTTTATTTTTAGACAAAAACTTACAGTTTCAAAACAATTTGATCGATTCAAAAAATAAATGAAAAACTATCTAACGAATAAGTTATGTTACGTAACGTAAGCATTTCAAAATGTCTTCCGAGCGAGATTCTTCAATGGTTCTAAAAAAAATTCCACTATTAAAACTAGCTTAGAAGGTGACAGTTTTGGGGAACAAATCATTGATCCCCATGTCCAACGTTCCTGCTCGGTGAATAAAGTTTTAAAAGTATTAACTTGCTTAAGAAATAAAAATATGAAATGTTGGCAAAATTAATCAAAAGCTACAAATTTTCTAAACTCATTGTAATTAACATAATTTAATACGTTTTTATTATCCATATTTATTTACACTTTTCTTTGGTTTTGTAAACTACAGTTGAAGGTTCCAACGTGTTTGTTCTTGTTTGATTTTGTACAACGGTTAATCAACTTTGCATTTTTTTCTTCGTATGCACACCAGTGCTTATATTACACAACAACACTAACAATCATAATATTCACTTTAATTTTTAGTACAGTAATTAAAACTTTGCTTTACCCCGATTTCTTTAAAATTATTTATTAGAAAAACGTATTAAGTTAAATAAGGTAAACAACGAATAGACGACCAATTGAAACGAAGAAAGTTAAATTGTTAACGTAAAGAAAACTATCTAATCACAACCGCTCGGCACGAGTACCAATTGGCAACTGAAAACCATTAAAATGTTTTGTTAAAATAAAACACAAACACTAAAGCGAGCCCCACACAAAAGCAAACACAAGCAAACAAACAGCCACAGAGCGCCAATAACAAAAACAACGGCGAATTAACTGGAGTGCATTTCACTTACAAAAGCAACTAAAGAAATAATAAAAAAAAACTACAAAATAAAAAAAGTGTGCAACAGGGTTGGGGTTATGGTAATACTACAAAAGGTAAATTTTATTAAAAAAGCGAATACCTAATTTTAAAAACTAAGTAATAAATATTCTACAGTGGTTTTTGTAAAATACAACATTTTAGAATATTGGAAGTGCGCAAAAATTGAAGGGTCTTAAGATCGTCTACGGAAAAAAAGCAACTGAGTAAGCGTGAAATTGTTGGAAAACTAGCTAAATCAGAAAAAAATGATTCTGGCTACCCATAGTTCGCAAAAAATATTTTTTTAAAGATAAAAAATAATTTGGCTAAGTTATAGTTCACATAAAGTCATTTAAATTCTTAGAATTTAAACTTTTTATTTTTTTTTAAGTTAAAAAGCGGAAAAATTGTGTTTTCTAAAACAATTATTGTAGGAATTCGTACAGAAATTAACCTTTTGAATGTGTAGGGTGTTTTTTAAGCCCAATAAAACTTACGAAAGAGCTTGCTGTCAACACACTTTTTGTCATTTATGCTTGAACAACGCTACCAAAGTATCTAAATTTACTTTGAAAATAATTTTTAAATGCTAACTCCATGTATTGGTCTTCAGAATATTTTTTTTTGTTTGATAATTATTAATTTTTTTTTTACTTTTTACAATTTAAAGTTCTATCGGGCTTAAAACCCCCCTTTTGATTGCTTAAATTAAAAAAGTTTTGTACTATTTATTAATTTTCAGTGGTTCATAATCGAAAATCTTTGGCCTCATAAGAGCAAAGGTTAACTTGTAAAATATATTACAAAAATTTACCCCGATAGGAAAAATAAAGTTGACGGGCCCATTAGATGAGATGCATATAAGATACGCTGCACTCGAAACCAGCCAATTTTACTCGTTTATTTAAATCAAATCATTCTCAGACGGAATTGTTTCTATGTGATTTACAAATCTAAAATAAAACATATATTTTCAAGTAATATAACTTTTAAGCTTGCAAATATTTTAAAACTACTTCTTGTTCTTTTTTTCGGCAGTTGTGGTCAAAAGATGAAATTAATAAAAAATTAATACAACTTATTTTTTTTTTAATTTTATGAAAATTGTTTTCTAAGAATTAGGAAAATTACATACTGGACCAGGACTTAAAGCTCTAAATTCTTTAGTTATAAAACATTATAAATTTTTTTTATATTTACATAAGTTGTAAAGAATTGGAGTGTCCTAACCTTTGAAACCTGTGCGACAGGACAGTAACACCGGGACAAAATCGGGCAAAAACTATCAAATTTAACAACGTTAGAGTGAAAGCTTAACTTTAATCCTTAATTTTGTTTAGTCGAAAAATATTAAAAAATTCCCAGTTTCAAAATATGCATGTACAAGAAAATAAGGGATTATAAGAAATTTTCTTTTAACTTTTTATGTTTTTGTGTCAGTTCGATGCAGTTATTTTATAAATTATGTGCTCATTTAAGCACATAAAATAAATTGGGAGTTTTAATTTTTCTAAACACTGAATAAAAGTACTCAAGAGCATTTATTTGATAATTATATCTCACGGTATTTAATTAAATATCCATGTGATAATGTTTCATAAATTGAATTGTTTATATATATATATTTTTTTTTTAAAGAACACTACTATGTTTACAAATACATATCCTTTCAATAATATTTCAAAATCTCAGTTTTCCACACCTGCCATAATTAACAAACACAGTTATTTAATAAAAAAAAAAAAAAACAGAAAAACAACTTTGCTTATTCTCTCCTTTACATTATTTGTCTTGGCAAGTTTCTCTTTCAATAAAAGCGCCAACATTTTTTCAAATGAGCAAACGCAGTTATTGTGTCACGCGAACATCTGTAGCAAAACAAATAGGCAGTGATAAATAGAGCGAATTGGTAAGTTACGTATGTATGTATGGTAACAATGGCAGCGAATTGAAGAAAACGTGTTAATCGGCAATTATTTATGCTGCTGAGTTTATGTTTTGTTAGGTGTGTTTTTCTTTTTACTGAAGGATGTGTAAAAAAGGAGAATTCACTAAGAGATTGAAGAGAGTGTGAACAAGCCACAGGTTGTAACGCCAAAAATCACAACGTTCGGTTTCTGCCTCCACCAGGAATTAATGTAATTCGTTCTAATTATCGCCCACTTTGTCTTCTAGATAATTATACTATTTAATATCTCTGGTTATAGTGGGCGTGGCATCTTGATTTCTATTTTCTATGAAATCCTGAAGCTTCATCTATATATGGACCAAATGATTTCGCTATAACAAAGTTATTCGGTATTTATAAAAAGCATTACATCCCCCAGCAGCAAGAAAATGTTATTAAAATTATCTTCAATTGCCAACTCTCGTCGTCACTAGAGTCCCCCCTTTATGATTTTTTGTCCTATGAGAATCGAGAGCAGAAGCTAAATTGGTTCCTGTTATTTTAGAATTCACTCTGAGTCAGCATAAGAAACGGCCTGTGCGCCTGTATAGGGATCTACAATGGCTAGAAAACACCAGGAACGAGTTGTCTATCGAGAAGTCGTCAGCTGGCAGGTAAGGTGCAAAGGGAAGGCTTGCCGTAACTGACTGCAATCTCAATTCTGATTTATACCTCTTCGTAGTGGTGGCCGGTACCAGGTTCCTGTCTCAGCAAGGAGTCTGACTAAAATCCAGGGACGCATTGCGAAGAAGGTGCCTGGTGTCAAGTATGTGAACTCAGGATGCCAGTTGATCGACGGTTTTAATACAATCTTAACCATTAATGGGAAGTCGCGCAACAGGCGGAGAGGTTAATACCTGAAGAAACTCCGGTTTTAATTCGCAAAGTGAAATCCGGAAGAGATGGACAATAATGCCACACAAGGGGTGAAGAGGTTAATCTCTGTAGAAGCTCCGGTGTTTATTAGCCAATGGAGGAACTCTGAAGAGATGGACAAGAAAATTTTGCAAACGGTGCACGGATCAGTGTCCAAATATGCTCCCGGGGAAGAGGCTGAAGCGTAGCGTACATTATGTTCGAATATCCAGCACAGGCTAGCATAAGGCAGATATTTGTGAAATGTGAATGCCATGGTGGACCTAAGCCTTGGACAAGTAAGTGCTACCAATTACAAGAGATGCCGTGATGAGGATGAAGAGTATGAATTGCTTTTCGGCAGTCTAAAAGCACGAGACTCGAATAAAAGTAAGGTCGTCGTAAATTACAAATCGTTTGCCTGAAATCAACTCGAGGCAAGAAGAGGTTCAAAAAGGGACGCCTAATGTTAGCGGTCTGCTTCGATAGCTCCTACAATAATACGTTTTGCTAAAAAAAACTAATTGATACAACTTGAGAAATGCAAGAAAATTTTAATTGTCCTCAGAACATTTGGCAAAAAAGTTTTTTTTAATTCACGTAAACTATATCGTTTTATACAATGTAACAGTTTCTAAGTTTTATACACGACTGTATTAGAACAAAATTAACTAAAATGAAGAATAAAAACAACTACTTACATTTTACAACAACTATTGTATGGAGTACTTAACTTCTATGAAACATACCTGCAAAGAAATGAAGAGGAAAAAGGAATGAGAAAATAATATTGACAGTAAAATCATTAGCAAGATATTTTATTTTAATGTAAAATATCAACATTTATAAATGTTGACATTTTTGAGCTTTTTGTGAGCTGACCTGCCTTCTGTAGACTGCAAGGCAGATAAGTAGTAAAGATGTGATAAGAAATTCAATGACATAATGTCAACAAATTTACACTCTATTTAACATGAGAATATAACAAAAAAAAATTCATAAAATTTTTCTTAAGGAGCCATAATATTTTTGGTCAAACACTCAAAGAAATTTGACAGTCAAGGTTCGTTTAAAGGAATAATTGTGCAAACAAATTTGTATTAAATATAAAATAAAAAATATTAGAAATACAATTTTGTTTTCTTGAGTTTTTCGGGACTACCAGGATTTAATGTTAAAATAATTGATTATATAAATGCCCAAGGCGCCGGCCACCAATTCTAACCAATTTTTCAAGTAGGATATGAATTTTTTAAGTTATCGATTAATAAATCGAATTTTATACTTTTTAAGAGATTGGAAGTTTTAGGCCAGACCGTGTGCTATATCCACCTTCAGAACATAAAGGGTCTTAATAAGACTACACTATTGAATTTGAAAATAAAAAGGGTACTTTTTGACCGAGTTGTGATACATTTATTGCATTGTAAAGTGGACACGTTCCGATCAGCAAAATTGTGTTCAGCAATGTGGTTCGATTTTGGATACACGGAAAACTGAACGTTAAGAACAGCTGCGTTTTTTTTATTAAAATTTAATTTTTTTTTTATTATTTTTTCAATTTAAAGTTCTATTGGGCTTAAAAAACAGCCTGTGTTAGCAAAGTTTTGAAGAGACCGCTGGGTGCGTCTACCCAGCTTCTTAACATTTGTTGACCTTGCTTCGAATCATCGATACAATACATCAGGCGAACTTTCTCGAACGAAAGTTCCGCGAAGTTTTTAAACACTATGGGGTTTTACAGTGATAATCGAAAATATCATAGGTGACAACTGTACAAATATCAGAGTTGTCACTTGCACGAAATATATACCACAAAATTTAAATAGTGCCTTCTTATTGAGACACCCTATACATGATGTTAGAAAAAATATTTTGAAATTGTAAACCAATTAATTAAAATTCGTAAGATTGCGGGCATCAAATCATACTTTGCACCGGGAAAAAAATTTATAAAAAAAAGTGTACTTTTTTATTTTTTCGAGTGTAAATAGGAAAATGCCTACCTGCCGTTTTTTCTTGTAAAAATTTAAATTTTGTCTCCTTTTTTGTTGTTGTTGCATGTTGATTTCTGCCACGAAAAATAAGTACAGCAAAAGTAAAAGAGCAAAGAATTCAAAATAATCAAAATGTAGATGTTTTTAAAAACTGCAAGCAGACTACAAAAGATCCCAGTAGGAAAATGTGGTTAGAGCAAAGTACAGAGCCCAGTGGAAATGCAAAACGTAATGAGAAAAGCTATAAAACATGTAGTCTGACTCTTTTGAGTATTGAAAACTGACCTATGTGGAAGGGTTAGCTGTCTGGATAAGCAGGAGGAAGAATTCGTTCAACCCCTTCTCTGTGACTGCTCGGCTGTGCAAGAACGCAGGCTCAAATATGTCAGCCAAATTTGCTTTTAGGACCTTGACTGCCTTAGGGATGAGACACTGACAAGCCGGACAAGTTTTGCGAGATGGTGGTTCTTACGGACTGGAGATCCTGGAGGTCTATAGGAAACTGAGGGGGTAGATAAATGGACACCCGGGCCGAATGGCATGCGAATGAACTCGATATATGTAAGCTGCCAACCTAACCTAACCTAGACCCATATCGAACCGCAAATTAAACCGGGTTGACGTTCTGGCAACGCCAAACTCAGCTGATTATCACGGAATCGATACTTCTGGACGTTTTTTGATATGTACCAATCTCACACCAATCTCGCACCAATCTTTGACTCTGATTGGTTGGCTTAAGGTCCTCGAGGCTGTAGTCACCTTTAGAATTTTCCAAGGTACGAAGAACTGCGCACTAAAGTCATGAACATCACCGACCTCACGACCAAGTTAACGTTACGTATTTATGATTGAACAGGAATTTAGGTAATATTTTTAATAATTTCCTTAGATCCACGGCAGGCGTGAAGCGATGTATAATGAAATGGCAAGCCCATCTGGTTGGCATAGCTAACTTTAACAGCTCCTAAAATATTAACATCACTATCTGTCCACCCTAGAAGGGTTGATTATCTAACCAAATTGTTTAAGTCTTTTTCGGCTTGATGAGCTCCCCTTTAGTTTGATTTATTTTGCCGTCTTTTGGCATGACATTTGTTAGTTATTTTTGAGTTGAATTTTAAGAAATAAATTTTTATTATTATTTTCTTTATTTGTTTTATTTTTCTTGCAGACAATTGAAATGAGAAAAGTTGCAAACTCCAAAAAAAAAAAGAAAGAGATAAAGAAAAACTAATCAACATAATTTTTACAATTTAGATTTTTTTGTTTTGCAATGTTGGTTGTTCAAGCGACTCTTTTTTTGTTTTTTGTTTTGTTTTACCTTTATGCTGGGGCTTGTCTCATTGTCGTCATCATCTAAACTGGATGTAGCAAAAACATCAACTTTGCGATAATGTTGTTGAGACGACGAAAACGGATGCTGCTGCTGCTGTTGCTGTTGATTATGATAATGCTGAGAGGACTTTAATGCTGATGAAGCTTTTGGCAAAATTAAAGTTTCTTCGTTGTTTAGCGGCTGATGCTGATTCTGATGAGAATGATGATACTGCTGATGCAAACTATTGTGATGATGAGTTGGCGTTGTTGTGGTAGTATGCTGCTGTTGTTGTTGTTGCTGTTGCTGTGACTGAGTGGCTTGTTGCTGGTGATGTATATGACAGTGATTGTTATTGTTGGGATATTGTGCTACAGGTGTATGATTTGAATTTTGTAAACGTCCCTCACATTGACAGCAGGTCTTATTGATTAGAGTATTGCTGGCTGTTGCCGAAACTGTGGCCCTACCTAAAGCTTGGGCCACATGAAATCTTTTGTTATCACTCAATATTGGCTGGGGAGGTGGTGGGGGTATATCGGGTGGTGTTATAAATGTTTTGCCAACCAGAAAAGCAGATTCTATATCCTCAATATGATAAGAATTTCGTTCATTAGCTGTATGGGTTTCTAGAAGTTTAGCACAATAATTGGAAGGCTGCTGATGGAGTTGATGTTGCTGCTCATGATGTCGAAAATGCTTTATATCATCAATTGTTCCGTTCATTTGTGTGTTCGTTGCTGCTGCTGTTGTTGTTGTTGTAAGAGTATTTTTATTTTGTGGTAGCCATGTACCAATGTTTTCATATTGTTGATGCTGCTGCAGCTGTTGCTGTTGTTGCGATTGTTTTGGAAATTCTGGCCTCATTTGAGGCTGATGTTGGTATTGGCAAAACTGCTGTTCTTGTTGTTGCTGCTGCTGTTTTTGAAAATGATGCTGTTGTTTACCTACAACTCCTTTATGTAGATTACAATGTTGTTGTTGCACAACAGTCTGTTCATGTTGTTGCTGCTGCTGATTATTATAATGTTGATGCATGTGTTGATGTGTGGCAGGATAATACTGTTGAGACACGTACATGAAATTTTCATTTTTTCGTTTCGATATTGTTGTTTGTTTATGGAATTTATGTGTGTTTTTTTCCATTTAATCAGTTTTAGTTTTCATCCATTAGAGAAGCCGCATTTTCACACAATTAAAAAAAAAATGTAGAAAGAAAAGAGAGACAGACACAGATACATTTAGAATAATTCAATATTATTCCAACATAAAACGAGTAAGTCAAACTTATTACAAGGCAAACAGAAATACAAACACAAAGTGAAATCGAAAACTTTGTCAAATGTGTGTTTAATGTGACGGAAATCAAAACAACAAAAAAATTTAAAAAAAAAATCAAAACAAAACTTAAAAAAAAACTTTAAATTAGAAACCTCATTTCGATGAGGTGAAAATATAAAAAAAAAAAAACAAATTGCGGTAATAAAGGTTAAAAAAAAATAATCGTGCAAGGGCCATAGTGCAAGAAGGCTCCTCTTTTTTGTACTCATTTTAAACCTGTTCTCCTGTCTAATCTAGTAGGCAGTAAGTAACCTATTCTACTAGAATCCCACGACAATTGAACCTTTGCAACTGAATGACCCGAAGCACTCTCGACCAAAGACTGTCAACTCAGCAACAGCTGTATGAAACGGAAGTTTTTTTCCCAGGGAAGAACTTTTGACAGCAGCAGCGCTGTTACAACAACTAGAACACTATTAGAAAAAAAAAATGGGCGTGCCACACGGAGCAGTTTTATCACCAATGTTCTTTTACCTTGCTAAACTTGCTGTATCCCCCACAAGAAAACTCATTGGTGTCTCATCAGGTATCAACATCAGTGACACAAGTGCGCCAAAATCTCTCAACACCTTAACACCATCTCAGAGTTCCTGCGGGAACCTTAGCTTATCAGCCTCAAAGTCGTTGGTGTCTGTTTTCAATGCTTGGACCATGGAATTAGGGATAGAACTAAAGATCTTAGCCGAAGGCAGGCGGATATCTACGGTGTGAAATCCGAAAATCCTAGGAATAGCCTTCAACAACCTCCTTCACTTCTCCTCGCAAGCCAAATACGTAAACCAAATAAAAAGAGAAATCCTGAAAGTTCTCGCTGGCACTTTTTGGGGAATGTAAAAAAAGCGATCGATATGGGCTCCTTTTCTCAGCGAACCTCTAAGGAGAGCACTGCAATCGATTCAGAATAATGCAATCCGAATCGCAAACGGATGTTACAAGGAGTCGCAGGTACGCACGCATAATGTACTGTCAACCAAGTAGTACCTGTTGATTTGTCACTTGCCTAACCAGCCAAACTATCAGACAGATATGATTAGATTTGCGTGAGCACCTGCTAGCGATAGCTCAAGCTCACGGTGGTCTAACCACGGGTGTGACATTAAGCGGCCAAACCAGCGCCCCTATGCGATCGCATAAGCACCACCGGAATAGCACTTATGCACATCCCATAGGTTGCAAATTAAGACAGAGGCTACCAGGCCCCCGGTCCCACCCCTTGGTGAGGGGTTCGGAACTATCTAATCGCCTGCTGTCAACGAATGACATTGTAATGCAATGCAACGCCACATCAGTCCTGCAGTGAACCTCCCCGCTTTGCGTATAAACCACAGCCGACACGTGCATCCCCGAAGGAGCCTCACCAACAACCAGTCTGGAACCGGGATACTGGTTGCCGTGGTACCAGTTTACACTCTCAATATTGGTCGAACATAGAAGTCATACCTGCTGCCAGTTTCAGGCTCCTGACCAGCCGCAGGAACTGGTGCCCCTCTTTTCCCCCAGTGGCAATCCATCAAGGTGGCAGGGTTCACCAAGATGATATATTCCCCGGGGGGAGACAGTGAGGCAGGATCCTCACGGAGACATCAGGGACGTTATGCCCATCGTCAGGATGTTAGCGAGTGCAATTAAAACCTTGGATCAGTAGGCGGTCAGGGAAGCCATCAAGGGGTTTAAATGCAACAAAGCTCTTAACGCCCATTCCCCAGCTATATGGGAAAGTAAGGGGCAACTACCAAGTCAAGATTGTTCAACACTAGTTCCATTAAGATCAGGTTGGTGCAGCAGGCTCAATTGCTAACGAGAGCGTATTATTCCCGGCATTATTTCCACTGTCTTATAGGCCAACTCATTTCTGTGTCATATACCTACGGCTGCACCCGACTGTGGCACAATTTTTCTAGCTCCAACCTCCACCTAATGACACTAACACCAGTAATTAATTTTTTAAATTTCTTTCAAAGAAGAACTTTCAACAACAGCAGAGTTGTTATCACTACAACTAGAATATTTTGCTTGAGGCAAAACACGACACATCCGTGATCTCTCCAAAATTCAATTTCTTGGTAGACTTTTTCGTGCAAGATGCTTCTCACCAAAACTCAATTTCAAATGCATTTTTCCCGTTAACTAGCGGCGCGAGAGATAAAAACCTGTGATCTCTCCGAAAACTTACTTCTTCGTCAATTTTGCATTGAAAACTTAAATGCATTTTCAATGTGTAGGACTATTGAAGTCAAAGCATGTGGGTATGTGTGGGTATGTGTGTGTGTGTGTGTGTGTGAATATCTTTCTCATATTATTGGATTCTTTGTTTCTTGGTCGTTTGCCAAGTAGGGTAAAGATTTTTATTTACTTGATTTTATTTCTTTAGTTTTTACAAATTGCTTTTACATGAGAAATCTACTAACAAATCCACACACACACACACTTACACTTCAATACATAAAAAAAAATAAATTTACCCAAATGCATAAAGATAAAATTATATGCAGAAAAATGTATGAAATGAAATGCATGTTTGTGTAGAAATATGTGTGAATATTTTCCTGCACGCCGGCAGGCAACCAAAATAACTAACTAGTGATTTTGAAAGTCTTAAAGGAGGAGTTCCTCCTTATACTTGTACTACAGATATACGAGGGTACTAACAAAGGATTGAGGGTATTAGAAGAACTGAATACAATTTAACTTCTTAAAATTTATGTCCAGTTTTATAGGTTTTTGAAGGTGACAACATCGACATTACCTGCATTAATTATCTGCTTATGTGGAAGACCTTTCCTCTTATATATTTCTTTGTATTGTAAACAACCAGATTGTGAGCAAAACAGTGCTGCCAGAGAGTGGATATTTCTTTCTCCAATTAGAGGAACGCATCAGGAAGCCTCGCAAGAGGTAGAGAGGTAAATATCTGAAAAAATGCCATTATTTGGCTAAGAGAGGTATCTGGAAGAGATGGAAGAGAAAACCTCGCAAGGGGTGGAGGTGTCAATATTTAAGGTACTTCGAAGACGAGGAGTTCTAAAGATATGGGCAAGAAAACCTCGTAAGGGGTGGACGGGGCCAGTCTCCAAAGACAGTCCTGAGGAAGAGGGGGTAAGCGCACATTCTGTGTAAATGTCCAGCACTGGCTAGGATAAAGCTTAGCACCACGGACAGACACTTGTTAAATGTGAAAGAGACTCCGCGATAAGGAAGATAGCCGACATTTGCCAGTGAGCAGTTTGGAAGCACTACAATTAAGAGTAAAGGCTAGTGTTAGCACGAGACTTAATGAAAGTAAGGTGGACGTAAATTATAAAATGGTTGCCTGAAATCAATTCGAGGAAAGAAGGAGGTCTAGAAAAGGGACCCATAAAGTTAACGGCCTGCTTCGATATCCTTTCGACATTAAATAATAAATATCTTAAAATTTTGCCTTTTGAAGGCCTTAACTCAGACTCGGCAAAACGTAACTCTTTCTCTAAAAGCACAACTATCAGCTTCTTCTCAGTAGCTTTGCGCTTCCTAATCTGTAGTGATAGTAAAACTTGCACCAAAATCAGCTAATATTCGTCTAATTTGTAAAAGCGAACTTTTATTAGATCCCTCGCAAATGGATTTCCAAAAAACTCTGTGTTGTACAGGCTGAGTGTGTAATCTAGTTATAAAGAGATATAAATACACAAAAGTTTATATCATCATCACTGTCGTCGTACTCATCAACATGCTCATCATCGTCCTCCTCATGTTTGCATAAGAGACATTCTAACGTAAAGAGTTTGTTTTTGTAGAGAAGAATAAAAAAACATGTCTGCAATTTCCTTAGGAACATAATAATCTTGTCTGTGCATGCCTGTGTGTGGTGGTAGGATTTATTTTTTCGGTAAATGATCTTGTGATTTGGCTTTGTTTATGCTCAAATGTCAGTTTATGGCAAATAAAAGTTAATAAGTTTTGTTTAAATATTTGAGGGGGTGCAAAAAAGAAAAACAATAATCAAATGAGAAAAATAAAGGAAAACCAAATGAAATGTACAGAATTAGGAGCGTAATAAAAATGGAAGTATTTTTTATTAAAAAAAAACTGTCAGTGGAAAATAATAGACAGCGTAAATTAAATAAAAATTCAACGATTTGAGTTGCATTAACCCATTAAAGCCATGAAGAAAGAGGGGTTGTTGTTTGAGTTGCATTAACCCATTAAAGCCATGAAGAAAAAGCGGTTGTTGTTTGTACTATCTTTTTTAGCGTTTTTTACTTAAGTAGTTTGAGAAAACTTCTTCGGGTCTAAGAGTCGGGTTTGCATAAGGAATTTTTTTCATAATTTTCCTTGCATTCTTCGCTACTGAAATTTTCTCTATCGTAGTCAACTCTACACTAACCTACTCTGCTCTTATCTTTTCTATGACAGCCATATTGCTGGGATAGTCTGTCGAACCTATTTTTTTTTTTTTATCCAGTTACTGATGCCAAATCAATATGGCAAGTTATAGGATAGAGCGGCCGTTAGTTGGCAGGCACAGGTATGGATTGCCATAACTGATCATAACTGTCAGAAGTTCGGACTTACATCACTTAGTGGTGGCGACCGGTATCAGGTTTGTGTCTCTGCTAGAAGTCTGGCTAAATAAAACGAGCGGACAGAAGTTAACACTGTCTTATAAAATCCCTAGTCCACGGTATAACAGCATATGCCAGGGATGCGTGGTCAAGAAGGTGTTTGGTTTCTAGTATGCGAACTCTGGACACCAGTCGACTTTACGTTTTAAAACAGACTTACCCGTGCATATGGAGCTCTGAGTGGTTGAACATATCTTTCTCCATTACTCGTGAAAATGATATGCATTCTTTGTGGGAACTTCGGTTTTAAGTTGGCAAGGGAGGAAGCCGAAAGAGATGGGCAGGAATACCTCTTGCGAGAGGTGGACGAGTCAATCTTTTAAGGTACCCCTAAGGCGTTGGACCGTGAGATTCCGATAAGATGGACAATGAAGCCTCTCAAGCGGTGGAGAGGTTAATCCCTGCAAGAACTCCGATGTTTATAGGCCAATGGAGGAATTCTGAAAAGAAGCACCTTGCGAGGGGTGGAAGAGTCAATCTTTTAAGGTACCCCTAAGGCGTTGGACCGTGAGATTGCGATAAGAAGGACAATGAAGCCTCTCAAGCGGTGGAGAGCTTAATCTCTGCAAGAACTCCGATGTTTATTGGCCAATGGAGAAATTCTAAAAAGATACACCTTGTATGGGGGTCGACGGGTCAATCTCCGAAAATACACCTGAGAAAGAGACTGAGAGGGTAGTGCCTAAGACAAATGCTAGCAATCAAGAGACGCCGAGGTGAGGAGGAAGGCCAACAATTAACAATCGACAGTGTGAAATCACTACAGTTAAAGTAATAGGCAAGTGTTAGCACGAGACTCAATGAAGGTGAGGTAACCGTAAATTACGAATCGTTTGCTTTAAATCAATTCGTGGAACAAAGGGGGTGAAAAAGGGACCCATTAAGTATGCGGTCTGCCTTAGTATTCCACCTGTATTATATAATATAGAATGAGAAATATCGAAAGCATGTCACATAATGGCATAGCCCACCCTCGACTCATCCTTATTGGAAACCCTTTTCTAATCAAGCCTCAATTTTTCAGTTATCTTGACTCTTTCCTCTGGCTTTTTTTGGGTTAAATGAACAAAAATAAAAGAAATTAAGGCACTTTATACATGAAAGTCATATCCATCAACTGACTTACCTGTTCATTGTCAACATTTTTATTTAAATACGATGTCAAACTGCGCGCCATGTTCGAGTTATGTTTCAGTGGAACAGAATTTATTTCTGCAAGAAGCTCTAAAAGTTACTTTTAATTGCTTTCGTTGATTGCTTTTTGATGAAAATCATTTTATATTTCACTTATTTGCTATTTTATGTTGGTTCTTGTTTAATGTTGTTGCTTTTGTTGACTTTGAGAAATATTTTCTATAAAAAATAAAAATATTTCTACAGTGCAAATATTAGTGGAGCCACTGAAACTGTTCACTTTGACTGGGGCGAAGATTTTATTAAAGCTTTATACGAGTATTTCTCGAGGGATTTATTAGTCTTTTAAAAATTATAAATTGGATGATTTTTGGGGAGAATTTTTTGAAGCTACAAAAAATTGAACTAACGCGATTCACTAAGAATACTGCTGGAAGTCGCAGGGAAAACATTAACTTTGAATAGAACGCTTAACTTGGCAACATGGTCGGCCATTAGCTTGATAAATTTCCTGTTCCTAAAAAGAACCATGAGGCCTCCCCCAAATATCAAGCGGCCGCAGACTACAGCTTTCTCTTGCGAGAAAGTCTTTTGCCACCCGTCTGTGTAAGAAGGTTTATTCTCAAGCAATTTCAACTTTAAATGATAATTTTGCCATGGCCGAATATGGGACCCCCTGGTTAAACAATACTTTCCTTTTTTTCACCAAATGCGACCGTTTTATAGAAAAAGTCTCTAAACTTCATAGGATCCCTGCTCCTTGAACACAACTCCTGATTAGTTGCCAGTCATAGCCACTCCAATGAGACACGTCCGCTAGAGAGTCGGCCGGAAGAAATCGGAACCTTTGCTGTGCGAAAGCCGGGCAGTGGCATAGGTTCTCCCTGTACTCTTACTATCCGCACATGCTATGCGGTGTAGATGTCCCTTTGAATTCGCGTGGCCGGTTAGTACACTTACCATCCTATTAATTTGCCTATGGCGCTTTCAGTTCTCAAGTAAAGTGCTACCTTATTGAAGGGTATATGCTGAAACACTCTTTTAATTTTCTATTTTATATACATAAATCATAAAGAGCAAGGATTTCGCCATTAAAAAGACACCCCTTTTAATGGGCGTAAACCAATTTGGGGTATAACAAAAGGGCAAAAAATTTTACATTTTTTTTTTTTTAGAAAAGAAAACACAACTAATTTTAGCAACCTCTTTGTTTTAGCCTTATTAGAGCCTCGCCATATAATGACATACCAATGACCAGAAAGACTAGGAGCAGGTAGTAGGTTTGATGGAATTCTTTCAAACTTTAAAAGAGAGAATAAAAGGATTTTAGACAGCCGTAACTAGCTGGCCTTCATGCCTTTGTGCCCTGTCGCAATTTCCTTAAACATTTTGTTTCCACAAATTCCTCATGATCTTTAAATTCTTGAATTTTTCTGGTCTTTCTTTTTTTTTTGTTCGTCTGTTACATTTGAATTTTAAATTTCCGTTTCCTTGTTTTCACTCACTCACTCTCCTTTCGCTCTGATACAGCAGCACAAATATTTTCATATGGATATTTTACATTTAAATGAAAAGAAACGCAAAACAAAAATACTTTTTTTTCCATTTTTCCATGTATTTCCATTTATATTGCCGTCAAGTGGCAAACGGCTGCAGAGAGAGGTGGAGAGAAGGGGTGAAGGGAGAAATCAAACAATTCAATTATTTGCAGACGATATTAAAATAAATTTAATATTTTTGCCGTTAAATATGCTGGGCGCTCTGTTATCGATAGAAATTGTTGCAGTTTTATATTCTTTTGAAGCGATTCGATTTTTTTCTTTCTATTTATTCGTGCGTTTGAATTTTTCTTCATTCATCTTTTAATTTGTAAAATATTTTTTGATTGAAATTCTATGAATTTCATTGGAAACATTTGCAGCACTTTGAATTATTGTGCCTGGCAGTTTTGTGTGTCAGTTTAGCTGGGAAGTGCTTTAACTTAAATTTTAGTTTTGCTGCCATTCTTTGCTCCATCGATCGATCTTACTCCCTTCCTCTCCCTTTTACTAATAATGCCAATCAAAAGCAGACCAGTTGTAGTTGTGATGCTGAATATAACCATGTGTATGAGTGTGTATGAGTATGTATGAGTGTCTGGCAAACTCTGTATATTCTTTTGACTCTTTTGATGATTTTATTATTGAATCCTTTAAATAAGATTTAGATTTGAAACGTACAAAAGCTGGAAATATGTTGCTCAAGCACTTGTTATTTTCGGCACCAGTATTTATTTTTACAATTCAATGTTGAACTTCAAACTGTTTTCTTTAACAATTTTATGTTGCAGCATTTATTTAATTGGGCAATCGTACAAACGATTTGTCCCTCTTCATTGCTCGTGTCATTTAATTCGTAGCAAATTCATTTTTGATGCATTTTATACTTTCATTCGCTTTGTGATTGAATTTAATTTTAATTCCTTTTAAGGTCAATATGAGTTTAACAATTTACCAAAAAAAAAAAAACAACAACAACAAAACGACAATTAAAGCAGATGTTGCAAAGGTCGCATACATCACACCATTATAGGCAAGAGGTGGAAAGCTGTTTCTCCAGCTTTATGTGAACCGGAAATGCAGTTTGAAAATTTGTAGCATGAAAAGGCAGAAACTGAGCAGCAGTTGTATTGAAATACGAAATCGCCGTTGAACTTGTAGTATTCCAAAATTGTTCAAGAAAGAAACCAAGTCACCATGTCTTCAAAATTTGTCGAATAGACTTCTTAAAATGAACTTTAAAAATACTTTTTTTTTTAAATTAAAAAAAAAGCAACTATGAACCCTTCTGAAAGGATGACTTGATAAGTCACCCTATACATTACTTTTCGAGCAAGTGGCAACTCTGACATTTAACAGCTGACACCAGCTGCTACACCAGAAAAGCATTCGTTCAATGTGTACTGCAGCAAAGTGAAGTGAACAAAGGGAACGATAAATTACACTGAAGATGGCACATAACCGAAACCGGTTTGTCTCCAAACCAAACTTGACAAGGGATAACGGAAATTCGTTCCAAAAATCTACATCAAAACACCCTGTCGAAATATTAAAACAAGAATGAAGTGAATAGCGCTTTTTCGAAAAAGAAAAATCATCTTCACCGTTAAATTTTCCATCTGAATGACTTGTATAATAATCAACATTCCCGAATTTGGGGCCAAGAAAATCCGCATGCGATTCATGGGAAACATTTACATCCATAACGAGCAATTATCTGGGGCAGATTGATAGCTCCTGGCTTTTTGAAAAAAAATAAGCCTGGAATTCTAGTGCAGTGGTATCGGAATTCTTGTGGCCTCAACTGAACGACGGAACGGCGCCACCTGTTATACCCTGCATGAAACAAGCGCTTTATTGCAGCTACTACGTTTTCAGACCAAATCTCACGAACTCCCAATATCATCTGACCACCAAAATCAAGTGATTTAACGCTGTGCCCTTTATTGTCTACTTTAAAATGAAATATTGCACTGCTAATGAGACACCCTTTGAAAGTGAGTATTTATTACTACAACATATGGTCATCTCATTCAATATTTAATAATGTAAAACTTTTGTTAATTTCGCTTTGGTTGGCTGTTTGTTTAACTGTTTGTTTGCTGGGTTGGGTTGGGATGGATTGGGTTATTATTGTTTTCCCTTCTTTTAGTTACTGATAATAAAGACGATGATGAGCATATGTTGCCATCAATATAAATGATTTTCCACTGATGTTACCATTGAATTGTCTTGTTGTTATTGATTCTTCTGTTCATTAGTGGGGACGTCATATTGGTTGAGTGGGTCAGTTTGGTGGAATAGTAGCTTGAGACCATTTCAGTGTTTGTTTGAATTATATGTGGAGTAGTAGAGGGTGTTTTTTATAACGCAGAAAATTTCAAAATGAATTAAATTACGAATGAATTCTTTAATTGCTGCAGCCCCAGGTTGGCTGATATTTCTTAAACAGTATTTTACTGGCCAGCAAAGTGTAACAAACATATTTTTGCAGCTCAACTGTTTTATTTTACACTACAATTTTCATTTGTTGTGGATTTTCATGGTTTTCACTTCATTATTATGTTGTTGTCTTGGTCGCAAAAATAAAAAAAAAATTCTCAATAGATTCGAAATTATTATTGACTTTTATATATTTTCATTTTTACTAAACTTGATGTATTGGCATTTGCGGTTATTCTTAAGTTTCCTTTAATTGAGAGTTATTTTAAAAAAAATCCTTTAATAAATCAAGGATATAATTATGTTAGAAAATATTAAATTGTATAAGATTTGCAAACATTTTTCAAATGAAATAAACTGAATATTAACCGATGATTTCTCAAGGCTCTCAAAGGTGCTAGTGCCGATAACTTCAAGTAAATATAAAGAAGGAAAGGACTGGTTTTAAATTATCCACTTTCAAAGACGAAATCTGTGAACGAAAATATTGTATGGTGGCAACGCCAAACTGCAGAGTACTTAATTGCGGAAGTAGTAAATTTATTCCTGGAATTTAAATTTACTATTGCTTCAAAAACAATTTTTTTAATAAAGCATTAGTGGAATTTATTTTCTTAGGAGGCAAAAAAGCTACTTAAAAAAAGGGAGCAAAAAATACTACTTTTCACAAAATTATACAAGATGTCTTCTTTTTCAAAGGAGTAATTAAAATATAGATTTAATACCGTTTTAAATATGTTATGAAGAACCACATTGCTTCCGTTAAAAAGAAGTAGTAAAAAGGACACTTATCAAAAAGGAGTGACAAATTTTGGTTTTTTAAAAGTAGTAAAATATTTTTAAAACAAATATTTTCAATCAACACTAATTTTAAGAAGAAATACAATTTAATAAAAAAACTTTTTATACAAAAGTAGTAAAACTACTACCATTTGAAAGTAGTAAAGTAAGATTTTTTAATTTTGTATCTTTTGTTTAGGAATTTAACATATTTATAAACAACAAAAAAGAATATTTTCAATCCTTTTAAAAAGTAGTGAAAATACTACTGAAATAATTTTTAGCTTTTACTTTTTTTAAAACTTTACTAAATAAAAGCTTTGTAATGAAAACTCTTCAGCCTATATTATAATTTGTTAAATGGTAGTAAAAAAGCTACTAAATTGAAAAACCTGATTTAAAAATTCTTTGCGAGAACTACTACCTCTTTTTAACATTTTATTCGAGCAAGAAATATGTATTTAAAAACCACATCAAAAGGTAGTAAATTATACTTTTTTATATGATACTTAAGGCACATTAAACGTTGCATTTCATTAAATTTTAAGGAGACAAAAATTACTTAAGAATTACTTAAAAGTACAAAAAATAAAAGCTTTGAATTATGTTGAAAAGGGTAGTAAAAAATACTACAATTTTTTTTTTAAGAAAACTTCTGATAAAAAATTTTAGAAGGGCTAAAATGATGGGGAAAAATGTTATTATTCATTAAAATGAACAACTATTTGAGAACAGTAGTAAAGTAGTACTTTTTTTTAATTCTTAAAAAATAATATAATATTTTAAGGTTATAAAATAGAACTTTTCAATTTTTGTAACAAAACTAAGATTTTTATTAAATAAGTTTTTGTTTTGTTATTTAAAATAGAGGCTGTTATTATTTTTAACTGATTTAAAAAGCAGTCAAAAAAATTGGTAATGAAAGTAGTAGTCGAATTTTGGAACGAAAATAGTAGTAGAATTTTCGAACGAAAAATGACACTGAAGATGGCACATAGCCGAAACCGGTTTGTCTCCAAACCAAACTTGACAAGGGATGACGGAAATTCGTTCCAAAATTCTACATCAAAACATCAAATCAAGAATCAGAAAATAGTAGTATTTTCTTGCGTCCACTTATTTAGTACTTTATATTTCTGTTTATGCACAATTAATAACGCAAATGACAAAATTAAGCTTGACTTGCAAATTTTATATATTTTTTCTCTTTTGCTACTTTTTTCACAAAAGTACTTTTTAATTAGTACCTCCCGTATATTTTTCTATTTTTTTTCTTATGTCAACAAATATTTAACCATTCCGATTTGTACGCGATCAAATTATTATTTAGCGAATAAACTCATTGTATACGTCATTTGGCGTCCTCTTTTAATGGCTGTTTCTATAAAAAATCTGTTATCCTCAAACTTCTGACAAACAAAGTACTTATAAGATTTTGATTCAGTTTACATGAGAGTCTGTATGGATTGTAGTAGTAACACAAAAAATAGATTTGTCCATGTGGCTTAAAACACTAACGTATGAGTAAATATGCTTGTAAACTTTCCGGCATTTACAAATAAATCTTTTCAACTTTTTGCTCTCTGTGTGTGTGTGTAAATGAGTGTGTGAGTGAGTTCATGTGTCTGTTTAGCAAAACTTCTACAAAAGTGTTGTCGTAAATCTTTCTTTAGTGGTTTCATATGTTTTATTTGTATATTTTTACAATGCTCTTATCAAAAGCTGCTCATATTTTCATGCTTTTTTTCCTATTTATTTGGATATAACTTGTTTGTTATTGTTTTTCTTTTGGGGATACTTAGAGAAACTTCATGTTCAGCAGCATTTTTTTTTCGTTTTGGTAATAAAAAGTCGTAGGATGGTATAATCTTCGCTTTGGTAACTTTAAGCAATGAAGTTTAAGTATTTTACTATAAATTGCCGCAAATTTTAAGGTATAAAAAGGATAACTTCTACAATATTTAAAAAAATAGGTGTTAATGTGGCTTATTTATTTAATCCTTATCACGCTTTATGTGCATATACTTAAAGAATTTTTTTGTTTAAGGAATTTAAGAATTTAAAATTGCAAAAACAAAAATTCATTTTAATAGAACAAAAGAACTAGTCAAAATATTTTGTATAAATTATAAATTAAAAACAAAACAAATTCTAAAATAGTAGTAGAAATACTACTTTTTTTATTAAACATTAATCAACAAAAATTCATTTGAATACAACAAAAGAACTAGTCAAAATATTTTGCATAAATTATGAATTGAAAAAAAAAACAACTTCCAAAATAGTAGTAGAAATACTACCTTTTTAACAAACATTAAGAATTGAATTTTTTATATTTTACTGGCAAGTTTTACTGCTTCTTTGTCAAATTTTATTATTTTTAAAATAGTAGTGATAATTTCTGCTATATTATACTACACGAATAAGCATGGAATGCCAGCATTTTCTTAGATATTGCTTATTTTACATATTATCAATGGCAATAGTATTTAAAGGTAGCAAAAACTATGAAAAATTATAAGATCATTTTCATTTTTATTGAAAACTTAGTAGAATTACATACATTATTACTTTTTTGTATAGCATGAATATTACAAAAAAAAAATATAATGAATATTATATTTTTTGAAATCTAGCAGTAGAATTAGTACTTATTTTAACTAGACAAAAACTTTCATTTTAAGAGTTCTAAGTTTTAAAAGCTTTTAAATAGTAGTAGAAATAGTACTTTTGTGAAAAAGGCAGACAACTTGTTTCTTTAGACACTTTTTAGGTCTATAGTTAAAATACTACTTTTAAGGTTTCCTTAAAAGCAAAGCAAAGGAATTTGATTTTTTTTAAATTCAATATTTTAATAAAATTTTATTTTATTATTTTAAAATTTAATACGTCTTTTCGCCATAATTTGTATTTCAAGTAATATAGCATACCAAAAGGCTTATTAAATTTGTATTACTGGTGCATATCTTTTAGGCGTTATCCGTATAAATGGTCTACTTTACTTTAAAAAAAAAAATTTAAATAAATTTTTCCTTTTTCTAAAATGCAAAGTATTTTTTTTTTCACTTTATACTTAAAAGGATTTTTCATCCTTTTTCATTAATCAACTGATTAAAACTCTTTTGTAAGGAACTTTTGCCATTTTCTCATAAAAATATTTTAATAGAAAATAATGCTTAAACAGTCATCTTGGAGCAGCGTTTTTAACTTCTATATTTATAGGTTACGCGGTTCTTGTTTGTAAATTTAAATGTTCCAACGTTATCCGGTCTTTTTGACTTGCTTGTTTTAAGCTTCACTAAACACGCTTAAAATTAATTTAATGAAATTAGTAAATATTTATAGTTATCATATAAACACTCGATTAAACAGGCAATGGTTATAAAGGACGATGTAACATAAGCGTTAGGGGTGGAGTAAGTAAAAGTATTATGTTGAGAAAACAACATAAACCCTTAACCGTTTGTCTCAGCAGACACTGATAATATATATTAAAAATATTTTATGTAAATCCCTTTAAAATAAACAATATCAAGCAAAGAGATAACAGCAGACGGACTTATAAAGAATTCATTTTAAAATAAATTACGTAAAGCTTTATCATACAATTAGGCGTTCAAGACAGATTGTTTGTAAAAACTAATCAAAACTAGACATCACTAAAATAATTCAATATTCCATAATCGGCTTACCATCAGTATACCAGTTCTTGTAGGCATTGTTTTTATAATAACTTATAGAGAGGATATCTATTTAATTACTTGTTTAAAATATAAACATATAGAATTTCTTAAATTAAAAAAAAGGCAGTATAACAGTTTTTCGCGAAAATATCACATTTTATTTTAAATTTTATTGAAACTATACTCGTGGCTACTTTAAAAGAGTTTCTTTTAGCAATAAAAGTAAAGACAGGTCTGACCATTTTTTTTAATCGGTTTGTGATATTTATATTAAACATGAATATAATTTATAGGACGGATAATTGTTTAGTTCCTCTTTTTTTTAGCAGTATAACAGTTTTAACGATATATATTGAAAACATAGCTATTATAAACGAGTTTTTGCTAGAACGCAGGCTTATGTTTCCTGTCCTTCAAACGAACAAAAATTTGGTATGTCTGGCCGTCTTAATTAATTTTGGCAGCCACTAATTAACATCTTTACACACAGAAATGCGCCCGGTAATGACAACCCTAATGTCGGTACATAAACTGACTTAATAACTCTATGTCATGTAGTACCTCAGCCATTACTATGAACAAAACGAGAGCTGACTTTTTTTGCAAACATTAAATATTTCGATGACAGTTCGCATTTCAGAACTTTGTTTTCAAATTTTAACTAATTGGCAACTGTAACATAAATAATAAATATTTTTAGAAATCATGTTGATATTAAACAAAAAAAATTTTTTTTGGTACAACGCAGAAGTAATTTGTATAAAATACCTTTGCAATTGATTTATATTCAAAAAACTTTTTTTGTAGCTTTATTACGCGTATTCTATGGAGAGATACAAATTAAAGCTTTTCATATATTTTCCATTTTGACAAATCAACCAACGAACCAACCAGCAAAAGACATATAAAAAAAAAATCTTAAAATTTTTCTATTAAACACAATGTGTTTTCATGTTGTAATATTTTCATGTCCTTTTGTGTTTTTGTTTGTATTTTGCGGGCAGGTTGTGTTATATAATTATGAACAAAAATGTATGTGTGGATATATTTTCCACTATTATGCAAAAAAAAAAAACAAATAAACAAAAAATGAAATAAGAACAACCAAAAATAATAATCAAAAAAAATTTTATTTCAAAAATACAAACAAAACAATTGTTTATTTAAATGCACAAAACCATTAACGCCTTACGTACAACCAAACAAACACTTACATTAATACTCTTGCTTGCACACATTTATTTAGTGTATGAATGCAATAGGGTTGTGTTGTAATGTGTATGTATGTACGTGTGTAAGTAAGCATGTTGTTTAAAATAAAAATAAAAAATCACTAGATAGTGATAGTGTATGCATGTATGAAAAGTGTTCGTAATGAATGTTGGAATACAAAGAAAGTAACAGCACTGCTCTAGAACGCTCTCTCTCTCTGTCTGTATCGCTCACTCTCTTTCCCTCTTTCTCTACTCTATCAACATGTCGTCATTATCTCGTTTTCACTTATTAACGGTATCAACGTGCTTGTAACTAACGAGCAAGAAATGAGCATTTAAATTGGACAAACCATAATAGCAACAACAACAACAACAACAAACACAACAACAACAATAACAGCCACTAACTACAACTAACCAGAATACCACAAAAAAAAGGCAAAACACCTACCTATAAATGTGAGTGCCTGTGTATGCGTGTGTGTGTGTGTGTTTTAGAATTACAAAACGTACACTAATGGTATTAAATAGATTTTAGTTTTTTAGGCAAATGAGCATTTAAGAAAGAGAAATTTAATTACGTACTCATAAAAACACACTTATTACATACTTAAGCACATTTTTTTGGCGCTTTCTCCTTATTAGGAGTATTATATTGGTACAGACTATTTTGTGCAAGTGTTAACATGATGTTTTTCAATGTATTACTCAAGTTTTTATATTTTTTTTTCGCTACGCCTATGTGTATGTAGCGTCATCAGAAAATAAAAGGTTTTCTTTAAGACCTTAAAACTTAAGTACTTAATTGATAAATATAAAAAAAAAAGGTTTGAAAATAAGTCTTTAATAAAAAAAGTAGCTTCTTAAATTTATGCTACTGAATTTTTTAAAAATATTTTGCAATACGATATTGGCCAGCAAGAGATCCAAGTTTGTTTTCAGAGACTTTCATTACAAATATAAAAGAAAAAACTTTGTGGTTTGCTTCTCTCGCCGTAGGTGTGATTGTGATTGCCCCATATACCTTAAACGACAAAATTTGACTTTTACATGGTGTTAGGTGGTTCCAACAAGCTGGTGCCATATGCCACACACTGCTAACACCTTTTTCTTGGTTGGCAGGGAAATTAGGGCGACCCTACTATCTCGAGAAATAGAGCAATATAGTCGTACCTCGCCCATGCAGTTTAAATCCCTTGATCTTGTTTTTATCACTTTACCTAAAGTCGTTAGTTTATGCCAGCGTTAGAGAAGCTCCGGGACAATTGCTATTGCCACATATCGTATACTTGATATTATTTCAAATTCGTTTGTTAATCATACGTTCCCTATAGAATTTGAAATTTTTTTCAATTAATTCAATGTCCTCATGTCAGTTTCAATACACACTTTCTGGCTTTTTAAATTTTTCGAGTACTTTTCTTAAGCAAACTACAAGTCCATAGTAAAGACAACGACATATATTTTCTTTTACAAATTTATAACAAAGAGCCAACCAGTCTATTGTTGAAGTTGAACCACAGTTGGCTAGAACGAAATTTGTTTACCAGCTGAGCCAGATTAATTTCGATTTGTTCGCTTTTCTTTGCAATGAAAAAGAACAAATGTTTTCTATTTAAAATTTTTGTAACAAATAAGAATGAGGAAATGTTTTGCCAATGCTTGTTTGTTATTTAGTTATATTTTGTTTTCTTTCACTTTTCAATTACTTTATAAAATTGCAATCTGAAATGCAAATTTAGGTATTTCTTATTGCACCAAATATGGGGGAGAAGAGAAGTAGCGATATATTGAAACCAAAGAGAAGTTTCTTTTAAAAAGTCTCTAATTAAAATTTCTGTTTTAAAACCAAATTAAAAATTTCATTAATGGATTTAAAAATAAAATTTCCTAGAAAGGGAATTTTTTTTTTAAATCAGGGAAATTTTTTCATATCAGGGAAATTTAAAAACTTTTCATAAAATTTGCATTTGCAATAAAATTGTATCGCAAATAAGTGCAAAAAGTTGCCAAATATTATTTAAAAAATATTTGTTTATGAATTAGAATAATTACTTAAAATTTTCCTCAAATCTAACATGAACCGTATGGTTCAAACTAACGACACATCCGTGGTGTGGTGGCCGAAAGCCTCTCAGGGCACAATTAAGCGTAAGTTCGATGGGATTTAGAGGGTTGCCTGCATGGGTATAAGTGGTGCAATGCGCACGGCGCCAACGCAGGCAATCGAGGCAATGTTGGGATTGCTGCCATTAGACTTATTCATTAGGTCAACGGCCGCATTGTCAGCTTTGCGAATGAGGAGCGATGCGGTTTGGCATAGCTTGGATCCGAACATCGGGCATAAGAGAATCCTGGACCTCGTTGGGAAAGAGGTTAGGGCTGCTATGATGCCGATGGAACGCATGAGTAGAAGAAAGGTAGTCGAGAGGCTGCATCGGACACTCATTGCGGAAGGCATTATACACAATGAGTGTATGGAAAACTGCTTGGGTTGCTGCATGCGTTGGATCAGTTGCAAAAAAGCCGAGTGCATGGGAAAAGGGTTCTCATTGCACTTGACAATCAGTCAGTTATAAAACGCATGAGGCAAGTGAACGTATATTCCAAACTGGTGCTGGAATGTGTTCCGAAACTAAACAGATGTGCCTCGTTGAATGAGGTGACGTTGATGTGGATAAAGGGACACATAGGCACAGCTGGGAATGAAGCAGCAGACGAACTAGCAAAAAGGGGATCTGATGTGGATTTCTGTGGACCAGAACCCAGGGTTGCCCTGGGGAATGGCCTAGTGCGAGCTAAAGTTCTTCAATGGGTAAACTCATTACGGTGCTCAAAGAGCATACATTTCCGTTTAAGGGAATTTTTTATTATCTGTGAATTCTAGGCCTTTTTAAATTTGTACATGTTGGATAGATGAGAAATATAAAATAAAATTAAAAAATTAATTGCAAAAAGAAAATTTATTTAATCTGGAAAACTTTCCATATAAATCACAAAATTGAATTTAAGTAATATAGGCATGCAAAATGTTCAAAAATTGGTTCTAAAATAAAATTTCCTATAAAGGAACATTTTTTTCAAATCGGGAAAATTTACATTTGCAAAAAAAAATATCAAATAATAAAGATTTTTTTTTGCGAAACCAAGGTAATTCTTATATATATATTTTCCGCAAATCGTATAATTTGAAATAAAATTTAAAAAAAAAAAAAAAATTTTAAAAAAATTATTTCAAACAATAATATACCAAGGGAAATTTTTTTAATAATCTCATTTTCTTAAGTATTCATCCTCCTTTTAAAGTTTACTTTTAAATCTCACGTTCTTCATTCCTTTTTGCAGGGTTTTAATATTATCCTTTATTACTGCTTGACTTGGTTCAAAGGTTTAATTAAGTTGGTACGATAACAAAAAAAATTCCGTCTCCTTTTTTATCGCAGCAATTATTATCTTGTCGGGAAAAGGTTGAGTAAAAGTAATAACAAAAATAATTGAAATACTGTGACCATAAGCAAAAAAAAAAAAAGAACTAAGTGATAGTGCTTAAATGAAGTAAAAGTCAATTTTGTACAAGACAGGTTTTTCCATGGCAATATTTCCACAAGTAAATCGAAATTTTAATCAAGTTTTTCGTCTTAAATTAAAATAAATTCTAAACTGCAAACTGATGACATTCACTTCCGCTACAATGAGGTGACTTGTAAATTGAATAAATATGTATATTGAAACTGTTATATATAGTTGACTAGCTGTTATAATAAATAATCACACAAACAAAGGCACAGTGGCGGTAAAAGCAATAGGGACAGCAACAAAAAAATAAACTATACATGAAGTTAAAACAATAACAAGTGAACTTTTTATAAAATAAGTTAAAATTCAAGCATTCAAAAACTTTGCAACTCTTAATGGCACGGAGGCAATGATTCTTCAATGCAAGCAACTAAAGCGGAAATTCCACAAATATTTTGTCAGCATTTGGGATTAATTTTAAGCTCTTAAAGCGCCGTCCTATGTTTGAAATTATTGTCAAGGTGGAACATCTGAGTAACTGGGTTAGGTCCTTCAGCCATTGCGAAAAAATAACTGAGATTCCTTATTGTAGGAAAATCAAGCTAGTGGAATTAATTCTATGACCCCTCCAAATCATCTCGGCTTTACTGCAGTGATTTTGTTAAAACGATTGAATTTTTCACCGTGTTGTGGATCCAAGATCTATTGACTTATCGGATCATAAGTAATATTTCCATTGCTTTTCAAGCTCAATATTTAGGAATTTTTTTTTTGCATAGTCAGGTAAATTATTTTTTACTTCTCTTGAAGCACAAAACGTAAAACGTTTTCAATGTCAGCTGGCTGCTGGATTTGTATTTCACCATTTCTTGAATTTGTTCAAATATTCTCAATTGAGTAGACATTGGCAAATTGTAAAGGCCAATTGGCTTTCCAAAAACGAAATCGCTATAGTGTTGGTACATTCAAAAATCTAGACATTCCCATTTGGCATATGGAAGCATAAATAAACTTAGGATTCCGCAATAGAAAGCAAAAATGCATGGCCTTAGGGAAGATAGCAAAGATAGAGAAAGAAAGAGAAAGAGAGAGAGCGAGATATTCTTATGACCACGACTGTAAATATTCAAAGCCAAAAACCATTTGAATTAAAAATATCCTGAAGCCTAAAAAACTCTAAATTTAATCCATATTTCAAGGTCTTTGTTGTAAAATTCATCAAACCATCAACAGTATAACCCAGCTAAGAGATTCATTTCATTTTAAATCAAGAATACACATACATATGCAGGTATATATGTATGTGTACATATATTTGTGCAAGCAATATTTATTAAAATTCCATTTAAATAAATAACAGTCTACAATACAATATAAATATTTTCACAAATTTATATATTTTTTTTTTGTGTTCAAATATACTCGTGGAAAAAAACACGATCAAAAATATTTATTAAATTTTTAAACTTTTCCATGAACACGGGTAATTAAACAAACACCAAGGAGAGTAAGAGATTGAAAGAGGAAAGAAACAGTAATCAAGTTAAATTAATAGTTTTATGTCAACTGACAGATGAGTAGAGTGATGCGATGTTTTCACAACATCAAGAGTTCAATTGAAACATCGAGATGAAAAAAAGGCGCAAAAAAGAGGGAAAAAAGACAAAATCATCAGCTAGAAAAAAGCACTCACTTCCGTTTCCCTCAAAAGTTAACAGATATAAAAAAGATAAAATACAATTTATGGCAAGTGCTGAATAAAATGCGAGAAAACTATTTGAACAAACGGGAAGTTGCACAAATTCTTAGTTGAATAAGATTTTAAGTGAAAAATTATGAAAAAAAAACGCTCGCTATCAGTACGTAGCGGCTGGACTGTGCAATACATGTTAAATAAATAAGTGTATGACTAACTTCGTTAGTTTTTTGTCTCCAAAAAGGAGCAGTTTTATAAGGAAAATAAGAGTAAAATAGATAGCTATATATGACTTTCAGTCCTAACATCTGCAGCATATTTTTTACGATTGCTTTAGTTTCCTTTTGTTATGAAATTGATTGGATGAAGGTGGTGAAGGATATAATAAGACACCAGTAAAAAATAGCAGCAGGTAGGAAATAGAGCAGCAAAAAAAAAAAAAACAAATAAAAAGTATTTTTTTGCTTAATTGTCTTAAATTGATTAATAAACAAATTAATGGACTGCCAATTCACGAACTAAAAAAATACATTACGTACTTTTAATCATTCTTTACCGTTCTTGTTTACTTGAATATGAATAATTTTGCTAAGAAAATTAGCTGGAATTGCTTGATAAGAGATGATTAAAACTGAAGCATACTTTTAGGGAACAATTGCGTATCGAACAAATCTTCGTATTATATTTTAAGTAATATTTTTGTGTAGATTTGGTTAATAAATTTTAAAATTGTATTCGCCCTGTAGAAGTTCTAGCTATGTATCCATTCCACATTTGTTAACACGTCTTTATAAAGACCGAATATTTCGTATCTTTAAAAAAAATTCAAATATAAAGTTTCAAATAAAATTTATGTTTGTTTTTACCAACAATTATTTTGAATAAAACAAATACGTGCATACCAGCACTTGTACTTGCTCTACATATTCAAATCTAAATTTCTTTGGATAATTTCAATTAAAATTAAAACTCAGCCTATTCCCCTTGCCACTCAACAATGCCTTGAACAAATCCGACAATGTCTTCAAATAAATTTGGAGACGATAGAAAGAATGTGTTCTTGGGGAGTACAACGTCTATGCACAAGTAGGTATTTTAGTGTGTGTAAATTGTCATAGCCTTAAACTTGTATGGATATGTGTATAAACATTTGTCGGCTTGTGACAAAAAAAAAAGAAAGAGAAAATCATTATTACTAAATCTTCAGTAACGCTTCCACATAAATATTGCACAGTGGAATTATACGAAAGTTTTTAAATACTACACCTAATCAGATTCCAAGCGAGACTAAAATCAGAGAAACATTTTACTAGAATATTTGAACAGAAACTTAGGATTTTTTTACTCGGAAAGTTGACTAAATTCTCAACGACTTTTGGGAGAAAAGTTGACTAGATTCTTAGCAACATTTTACTAGAAAAGTTAACCAGGTTCTAAGTAGCTTTTTAACCAGATTTTGAGCAACTTTATATTAGAAAAATTCTCCAGATTCTGAGAAATTACTTCCTAAAATTTCACTAGAAAAGTTGGTCAGATTCTGAGCAACTTTTTACTAGAAAAGTTCTCCAGATTCTGAGAAACTTCTTACTAAAAAAGTTACCAGACCGTGCGTAACATTTTACTAGAAAAGGTTATCAGATTTTGAGCAACATTTTACCTAGAAAAGTTTACCAGATTTTGAGCAACTTTTTACGAGAAAAGTTCCCCAGATTCTGAGAAACTTTTTACTAAAAAAAAGTTACGAGACCCTGAGCAACTTTTTGCTCGAAAAGTACATCAGATTCTAATCAAGTTTTTACCAGAAATGTTTACTGGGTTCTAAGCAATATTTTACTAAATAATATCACCTGATTCTAAACAACTTTATACTAGATAAGTTGTCCATATTCTAAGCAACTTTTTACTAGAAAAGTTTACCAAATTCCAAGCAAAATTTTACTTAAAAAGTTTACTAGATTCTGAGCAACATTTTACCAGAAAAGTTGAACAGATTCTAAGCAACATTTTACCTAGAAAAGTTTACCAGATTTTGAGCAACTTTATACTAGAAAAGTTGACGACATCATGAGTTGCATTATACTAGAAAAGTAAACAAAATTCTATGCAACTTTTTACAAGAAAAAATTACCAGATGATAAGCAACATTTTAGTAGAAAAGTTAACCAGGTTCTAAGCAACATTTTGCCAGAAAAGTTAAACGGATCCTAAGCAACATTTTACTAGAAAAGTTGTTCAGAATTAGAGCAACTTTTTACTAAGAAATTTCATTCCACTGTGCCTGCCTACACTTTTACATCAAGTTAAGCAGACACAACTCACGCATATGCCTGCTATGATTATTCTCATAGCAAATCAGCAAACAGACACTCGCACAGCAATACATAAATTCAAACACAACCAAAAGCTCTACACACTTATTTATAACTGTGTCTAACAATAAAACTGTTTGTAGTTTTTTTTTTTTATTATTCAACAGAAACAAATGTGTAAAGGAAAAAAAGACTTAAAAGAAATTAATGCAGAAGTAGAGAAAGCAAGCAAAAAGAGAAGCTGTTCTATTCAAATAATATGACAAGGGCTTGTTAGAAATTCACATGGGGGAGGGAACCTTAACAGACATAAAAGATCTAGCAATGGCAGACAGGAATAAAAATCAAAGAGTGTTTTACACTTTGATTGTTTTCTAGCACTTTGCGTGGGGACATTTTTGTTTTTTACATTCGCGTTTTTATGTGTGAATGTTAATAATTGATGTTGCAGCCAGTAATTATGGCTAAGAGCCAGGGAGTCTTAAATAGAAGCTTTAAGAAGGCATTATGAAGGCTTTAGTAAAACAATATAATAATAAAACATAAATTCAAAGTTAAAGAAATTAACAACAAAATTCAAAAAGAACTACGAGTTGTTAATTTGTTAATTACAAAAAAGTGCCACTAGCAGTAAAAACTGGGTTTTAAGAAGACCCACGATTGGGGGTTAAAGTAGCAACACCGCGGTTGCTATACATATAATGAGGAATGGGAGAAATCTCGATTATCATAATGATTTGTTGGTACTTTTTATATGTTTAAAGTACTTTAGAAGAAAGAATATAACATTTTTTTTATAAAATCTTCATTAATCACCACGAATATTTTGTTCGAGTTGCTCCGGCGTTTCGGGTTTGTTTGCATAAACTTTGCTTTTCAGATATCCCCACAAAAAGAAGTCCGGAGCAGTCAAATCAGGCGACCCAACCGTGGTGGCCAATCAACATCACCATTCCTTGAAATAACTTGTTGTGGAAAGAGGTCTCGCAGTAATTCCATTGTAATCCTGGCTGTATGCGATGTGGCACCGTCTTGTTGAAACCACATGTTAGTCAAGCCCAAAGCATACAGTTGAGGCGTTAAAAAGTTTTCAATCATATCACGATATCGCTCTCCATCGACAGTTACCGTTAGTTACGCCGTTTTCAGTTTCAAAGAAATAAGGTCCAATGATTCCTCCTGACCAAATTGCGCACCAGACTGTCACTTTTAATGGATGCAAAAGTGACTCAGGATTAATTTTATGGTTTTCCATTGCCCAGAACCGACCATTCTGTTTATTCACATATCCATTCAAATCAAAATGTGCCTCGTCACTCATTATGATTTTTTCATAAAAATCGGGTTTGTCATGGGCGAGCTGTAGCATCCTATTGGCATATGTACGGCGGCGTAAATGGTCGGTACTGGAAGAACCTCTTGTGTCAACTGAATCTTCAATGGAAGCAAATGCAAATCTTTGTGCAAAATTGTGGCCAAAGTTGTTCTTCGAAGACCAAGCTCCTGAGCACGGTGTCGAATTGAGGTTGATGGATTGTTGTGCACACTTTCTTGAACAGCAGTAATGTTTCCAGCCGATCTTGCAGTACGTTGTGGTCCATGCTTGGGCCTATCTGCTACAGTCCCTCTATCTTCGAAATCATTCACTACACGATAAATAGTGCATCTTGTTGGCACGACGTTGTTTCTCCCGAAAATTTCACGTAACTTTATCAACGTCACAGTAATCGACGATTGATTTTGATGAACTGTTTTAATAATTAAAACACGTTGGTTTAGCGAATATTTTTTCCATAATCAATTTGCCACGTCTCTACTTCACGACTGTCAAATATGAACTGTCTAGACTAATGTTTACCAAAATGGCGGCAAAACATGGTAGTATACCTTCCCGCCGGACACCCTGTACCAAAGAATACCAAAAATTTAAATGGAAACTTTGAAGTGATATTTAAAACCATCCTTTCAAATACTGGAAAAATGACGAATTATTCATATTTTTCTCCCCTTCAGCGAGTACCCCAAATGCTACCTACCATCCTGCTCTCTGCTGTAAATTAAAGTGCTTGCTAGAAAATCTTCCGAAAATGTTAGAGGATGGTGTTGCAAACAATATAGACGAACATTTATTGTGCCTCATTTGCATGTGATTGACATTGAGCAACATCTTACAAACACCTCTTTTTCTATTGTTTTTAAATAGTTTGCAGTTTTGTTTATTCGAAGTGTATTATTATATTATTTGTTGTTAGCGAGCGAGTGCTAAGCAAACTACTGCCTTCGGCAAACCTTTTATCATCTACATAGGTATTTATTCTTCAAAACACCAACACACAAACAATCATATGCGTTTTCACCAACACTTCTACTATCACGCGCTGAACAATGACATGCATGATGGGAACACTCATACACATGGTATGTAGTGTATGTAACAAATAACAACAGCCTCTTGTATAATAATTTTGCGTATTTTTCGTTATTTTATTGCTCGTTAGTCACTCAAACTCATGCTCGCAAACAATTTTACAAGTTGCCTTGTTATTTTTATTTTTATTGCTGAATTCAAATTGTTAATTTGTACGCGCACTTTTAGTTAAAAAAAAAATTATTTTTCTTTCTTTTCAACTTTTATGTGACTGAATAAATGTGCGTATTTTAAGGGGTGTCTCAGTGTGATTTGATTGCAAAAACTTTTTGGAAAAGATGTGGCTGTATCTCACCGATGACGCGCAGAATCTCATCCGTGAGCACAGGAATTCTTTCTGGTTTATTCGCATAGACCCAAGACTGTGCAAAACCCCAAATAAAAGGAAATCGCAAGGCGTTAAATTGCATAATTTTGGTGGCCAGTTGGTTTGAAAATCGCTGCTGGAATAAACAGACTGTTTCAAGCAGGGTGTGGCAGGTGTGGAGTAGTCCTCATGCTAAAACCAAATGTCGTCTAGATCCACAATGCCTAGTTGAAGCCCCGAAAATTCTGTTATCATGTTCCAGTAACTGATACCTTGTTTCCATTCCAGACTCATCATCCTGGATCTAACCCTATTCGATTCTAGTGCCCTTATTGTTGTTTGGATCTCCGTAAAACTGTTAGCCTCCAGTAACCGTGGCAGTACCCCTGAATCCGGCTAGACACTTCCAAATCACCCGAACTTGCGCTTGAAAGACCGTGTGTCACCGTGCGATCACTGGTTCCTCCATAAAGATCCCCCAACCCATCCTCTCTACCCTAGCTAGGAGACGTCTGTGAAACAACTGATTCTCACGGCTATCTGTGCTAGGGTTTCGTTTGGCCTTGCATGTAACCGAAAATTACCACCCATATGTTTTCATGTTGTGATCTCGATCCACTCACCCAACGCCTGCAAGCATGCTGCTGTAAGAACCACCTCAAATTGTATTTGTATTTCTATTGGTTGGATATTCAATATAGCCTGACGGAATCAATTAAGATAGTTAGGGACAGGGGAAGAAGGTATATGTCGTCTCGTAATGCATTGCCTGAGAAGATAAACAAAGAAAAAGGTATAAATGGATTCAGAGATCAATTCTGTGCCGTATAAGCTGCATTACTTTACGGTTGCCAATGGACTTTGAGGCCGTATGTATACTAGGGCTCTCTTGCGAATTAGTTGTCGTCTTCCCTGGTTGCGGTACGCAATAACTCTGCAATTGTCCCCGGCTTCTGAATGAAAGAAAGGAATCATGGAACTTCCAAGCATTTAAGTGCACTACGCATTTCAAACTGCCCCCACTCTAAACAAAACTTAACCCCAAGTAGATGCTTTCACTCTTTCAAACATTGTTCGCATGTATTTTTTATGCCACTTTTTTACTTCGCACTTTATTACTGTCGCTATTGCTTTTGTTATTCACATTTCATATGCGTTTATTTATTTATGTTCTGTTTTGTTTTCGTTTTTTTTTTTTTTTTTTTTTTTTTTTGTTGTCGTTACTTGTGCTTGAAGAGCCCGAGCCAAAGATCTACAACAGTAACAGATATTAAGCCTATTTGTGACTCAAACTGTTCAAGTACTCGCGTGTAGAGCGTTAGTTGTTATTATTGTAGCTCTGGTTTGTTGGTGTTGTTGTAGTCTTGTATTGGTAACATGTCATCTTGTACAGTTTTTGCACTCTCGTTTTTTTTTTTTTTTTTGTAGCGTAACAGTTTTTTTAATATGCTTGAAGGCCGTGATGTGCAGAGTTAAAGGCAAAAGCGGTGAAATTTAATTAAATGCAATAGGGTTGGAGTTTGATAGGGACCTGGACCTGTTGTACATTATTAGAACTGTTATATATTATTCGAAATATTCTATATACTTTCTTGAAAGCTTTAGAGAGTAAAGTGTTTACAATTGTATAAGAGTTTGTTATGAAATTTTTATAGACATGGAGTTTTTTGAAAAAGTGGTTCAATTTCTACATTTTGCTATGTATAACACTTTGGTGTAACTGTTATAAAACTATTATACTTGTCTAACTGACAACTTTTCTACTTAAATTTTAAAAAATATATTTATTTGCATGTAACAAAAATGTTAATTTTTTTTTACCGCTGCCAGTATTAAGGTGGTTCCTCCCTGCTCGTATTTATGTCACTGGGCTGTTATTTTGTTTTACTCAATTTTTAAATTTGATTAAAACAAACACATTTACAGACTGAGCAGGTAACACTTGTATCTTGTTGAAGGACCCTTCGAAATTGTGTGTAACTACAAATTGTTAGCGAATTGTTTTCTAAATTTTTAGTGTTTTTTTTTTTTGCTTTCAATTCCTTGATTAATCTTTCTCATACAAAAAACGAAAAAAGGCTGATTAAACATGGATAGTGGAATACTTGACCTTCTGTATGTGTTTGACAATTACTGTTTTTTGTATTTGTTTTGAACATTTATAAAATATATTGGAGAGTTCCAGGCGAGGTAAGTTTTTTTTTTATAAATTAAAATTAGTTTAAAAATTCCCATCTCCTTCGTTTCCGGTTTAAATCAGATTAAAAAAAAACTGTACTTGATGAAAAATGAAGTTTTTATTTTAGTTAGAGCTGGTTTTTACTTAGTATAACAGTTTAAATAACTGTTATAAAACTGTTATACTCGCCTAAATTCTTCAATTTTACTGCAAAAACTTGTAATGTTTGACATTTTTAATACTTTTAATATTAAAAAATATATTTTTTTCTAATTACGTTCAGTTTCCTTAAACAAAAAGCAAGATAATGAAAATATTTAAAATACATAATTTCGTTATATATTTTTCTTGCCTTCATATCAGCATATCAAAATGTTCTTTTAATCAATATTAAAGTTTGCTGGTTTCGATTACAAATTGTTCACAAAGAAAGACTCACAGCGGGTCTTAGCTTTTGTCACTTTACCGTTTCTTGTAGAAAGCAAAAAAAAAACCTACTGAAGTCCTACCAAAGAACCAATAAAAAAAATTTTATCTTAACTTACACAAAAGATTTTAATAACTGTGCATTTTAAACACTCCAACGCACTCACTTACTAGTTAGTGAAATGAAAAATTTATTTTTTTTGAAAGAAAAAATAAAATTGTCCCTTTTTTCTCATAACAATAACGTTCATAATCTAGATGTTTAAGGAAAATATTATTAAAATTATCCAAAAAAAAAAAAATATTAAACTGCCAAAAATTTATCCACAATGGTTAAGTAAAAGCCTTGTTCTACTTAAAAAGGCAACCAATTTTCTACAAAATGTGTTGTTGTAGTTGTACTTGTAGTTGCATGTTCTTTGCAGTATGTGTATAAATGTTCTTGGTATATGGAATCTGTTTAGCCTTAAAAAGCCATGTAATATAAATATCCAAGTACATACAGGGTTATTATACATTTTCATATTTATACTCGTATACTTGAAAACAGAGAATGTTAGAAAGAAAACGAAATAAAATATTTGCTAATGTCTGGTTTTTAATTTGTAATAGTCTTTTCTCTTAATTTCTTTTGGGCAGTTTGTTGGCGTAGACTTTCGTTAAAGTTGTCACTGCAGCACAACAAACATTTAATTGAATTAAAAATTATGGAAAAATAACTGCAGCAATTAGTATAACAAATTAATTATAAGAATTAGTATAAAAAGTTTCTTGCAACATTAAGCCAGTTGGTCTCAATAGGTTTTGTTAAATAAAAACTGTTATACTAGCTATAATCATTTGTTCTTGACTTGTGATAGGAACTTATTTAATTTCTATTAAAAATTTTTTAAAATATATATATAGTATTTGTTGTATTTTGAACTAATTTTTATTAATATTTGGTAGTATAACAGTAAATAAAAGTTAATAATAAAACTCTTATACCTGCCCATAATAAGCTAATTTACATTATTTTAATTTAATATGAAAAGATTAAGAAATTCTGGTATATTTGCAGAAAAAATTTCGTAAAAGTTTGCCGGTATAACAGTTTAAATTAACCGTTATACAACTTTTGTACTTATTTTATAACAAAAATTTCCATTTTTGTTTTTTTTTTCAAATCGTTAATTAAATTTTGTTAACACTTGCAGGTATAACAGTTAAGGTTAATAATTCTAAAACTGTTATACTTGACTTTTAGGACAAATTTACACTATTTTTGGTATCAGTACTTATCTTTAGACTCAGGGGTACACTGAATTTTTGTATAACAGTTTAAATTAACTGTTATAAAACTGTTATACAGTTCTTGAAAAAGTTTAATTAACACAAAATAATCTGATTTTTATATATCACAATAATAAATGCTTGTCGTTCTTTAAAAACTGAAAGTAAAAATCCTAATTACCATAAAGCAATATAAACATTAGAGTGTACAAAAAAATAATAAATTAACATAAAGAATTTAAAGCAATAAAATGTTGACATAGAAAATATTTCGAGAAAATATAAAATTAAATTATTTATATCTCTTTATAGGGGTTTTGAGTAAAGATGTTCTTCACCCCCGTCAATAAATTATAAACAGTTTTGCGAAACCCGAACAAATGACAGTCGCATATGTGCAATTAATATACAATTTCGCTATAAGAGGTAACAAAATTAGTGCAAATTTAATTACATATATGCAAAACGGCATGTTAAGTTGCTGCTTGAAATAATTATGCAAAATACAATTTTTAGCTGTATAACGAAATTAAATAAATGCGAAAATTATAAATACCACATAATACTTAATATTTTGTGAATTTATTGACAGTAGAATAGGTATTTAACAACATTTTAAAATCATCTAAAATAAGCAGAGACGTAGAAATTTAGGAAAGAAAAGAGGAATATGAACAGCACACTGAAAATTCACCAAAAATTTTTACTATGAAACATGTTAATGTTGAAGATAATCAAATAAATATATTACCAGTATAACAGTTTTGTAAAGTAAAATTGTTATTATACATTTGTATATACCAATTTTTGTAGCAGCCATTAAAAAGAAATAAAAATATATTGTAAGAATAATTTTTAAAGTAAAAAATAAAAAAAATTATAACAGTTGTATAACAATATCCAAAACTGTTATACTACAAATCAGTCTTAGGTTCTGTTTAAAGGAAGTGTAATATATATGTGTAAATGTATAAAGAAAATAATTCTTCCAATTTAACTTTTCAAAAATGCTCGCATAAACAGTATAACAGTTTCATAATATTTAGCTGCTAAATTATATAAAACTGTTAATATTTAAATTAAAACGTTGTATTAAAAGCCAAGGAAACAAATGCATTGTAGCTTTTTCTTATTAAAAATAGAAAACAAAACTTTTTTTTACCAGTATAACAGTTTAATTACTCCAGTTATGTAGTTTGAAAATAAAATGTCAAAATCAATATTTTGTTTTAACCAAATATTTTTCTAAATAACAGCAAAAGGTTGGTGGTGTATAAGTGTTATGAGGCAATTTCAACTGTTATACTCGTTGTAGAACACTTAATTACAAAGGATTTTTGAAAGTTCTAAAATAAATATGTGACAAAAGGCGAAATAAAATATTGCGGGTTGTATAACAATTATAGGAAACATTTACAAATACTGTTATACTAGCTATTTGTTGCAAAATTTAATAAAATATCAAAGTATTCAGGTGTTTGTTTGTAAGCAGTGTAAAATAATCATACTTTGCTAGCATACGACTGTCAAAACTGTTATACTTCGTTACGTCATAAATCAGAAAAAGACAGAATTCGAAACTAAACTTAATTATTGATAACAACTCTTTATTTTATATTCCACCTCTGGTTTCAATTAAATAAAAACCATTTTTTGTACTTTATAGTAATTTAGTGCTGATGGAAATTTACTAAACTCTCCATTATACCCAAATTGATTATAAATATTTGCTATCAAACGAAATGTGCGCTTAAAAAATTTAGCCACCTAAAATACTTTTAGTTGCTTTTTTCGCAACTAATGCTCTACATAGACGAAGTACAGTAACATGGCCATAAACATGGTCATATTAGTACAACCACCCATCAAAACAACAGTGTAAAATAATCAGCACTGACAGCATATAGAAAATTTCGGGAGAGGAAAAAAAATGCTTTTTAACTTTTCAATATTTATTCCACAATTGTTAACATCCGTTTGACGGAAGTATGGTTCATTTTGAGTTTACAACATATAAAATATTTAAACGTATTTTTCCGCAAATCTTTTCCGTTATTGTTTCACTGTTTTTGATGGGATTGTAACTTATTTCTATAATTGAAAAAATACACGTGTGCATGTGTTGGAGCTTTCACAAAGGGCACTCTCACACCACTATCCATACGTTAGGTTAGGTTCGTTGTATGGCTATAAAGGCACTTCCATAACAAACAAGAATACCACGTTGTTTAGTACTTGAATGGTGGCCATTAATAGTGGACACTCTAAAAGCAGCTGGTCAAGTCTTATACTGCATTACATTTAGTTAAAAGGCACGATAAGACTCTACTCTAAGGGCGTCTGCTCTTTTGTTCGAATTGAACAAATGTAAAAGTAAGCATCGCAGTATTCGACTAAGTTAGTTTACCAGAAATGGTGAAGTAAATCTGGAACACCGTAAAATTGATGAGCTAGCAGGAAATTATGATGCCGTCAGCTGGCAGGCTTGCCGTAACTGAGTGCACTGTCAGTTATGACTCTTACCTCCTCGTCGTGGCGGCCGGTAACAGGTTCATGTCTCTGCCAAGATACGGGCTCAATAAGCCGAAGGGAGCGAAATTACGACTCCTAAATAAAAACCCCTAATACACGGTGGAACAGCATACGCCAGGAATGCATGGCTAAGAGGGTACTTGGTCTCTAATATGCAAACTTACCCGTACATATGGAGCGTTGTCTGGATGGATTTTTCTCCCTTACATGTAGAAATTATATCCATTCCTTTGGCAGGACGACGGTTTTAATTGGCCAAGGGAGGAATCCGAAAGAGATGGATAAGAATACCTCGCGAGTGGTGAATGGATAAATCTCTAAAGGTACTTCTACAGCGTTCGACCGTGAGATTCATAGAGAGAGAAGTAGACGTATGCGTATTATTTATCGATACAAAAATATTGCTTATACGCCCGAGATATCCTGGTAAATCTACATGAAATACTCCCTCGCCCTTAAAATGTTCACTAGTATGGTTCAATACAAGACAAAATTCTAAGCCATCACTTCAGTAATTTTACTTTTTATTTAATTACTTTAATGAATTTTAAATAGTTTTCAACTGAAATCTAGCCATTATTTAACATCCAACGTATATTTGCACAGAAGATTAAGTTTTTGTTTTTTCCTTGAAAACAAAGTTAGAAATTAAACACATCGTCGAGAAAACTTTGCCCTTAAAACCATTTACAAATGAACATTTTACAACACTTTGACTGATAAATAAGTATATTCTACGCTAAAATTAAGTAAACTTGACTCTACGAACTTTTCAGGCGATAAATAAGAAAAGCAAAAACCCAAACAACAAGCAGAGCAAAACTTCCACTTTAGAGCTTGAAGTACAAAGGAGAAAAACAACAAAAGTTTGTAGTGAATAAAAATCATTAAACAATTAACAAAAGGTTTTATTGCTATAAACTAAATACACAATATTAACGCTACGAGGGCAGTTAGAAAATTTCTCGTTTAAGCAAGGAAGTCAAATTGCGTTTAAGCAAGGAAGTCAAATTTCAAACATACTCTTCATTTCAGAGATACTAAATATTTTGAATACTCCTCTACTTTGGAAATAGGAAGAAGTCATCTAAAGCTTTTACCATCAATTAATTTTGTCTCAGTTTGGAAAAACAAATAATGCAGAAGGACTACATCTTATATACAATGTGCGCTACGGTCTCAGCGTCTTGCAGGCACATCCTGCAAATATTGTCTTTTTCGATTTACACCTAGGCCAGATGATACTTAAGGTTTCCATGAGCTGTACTCAAAATACCCCTGTTATGTGTAATATCCTTACTGGCCTTCCTGCAGAGGGGCTCCTTGAGCATCATTCAGGTTTAATGAGTTTCCCCATTGTTGGAGCTTTGCTCGCACTATTCCATTCCCCAGCGCAACTCTGGGTTCTGGTCCCCATAAATTCACAGCAGATTCGCTCTTTGCTAGATCGTCTTCAGCTTTATTCCCAGTTGATACTATTTCTCCTTTAACGCACATCAACGTAAACAAATTCATCGAGACACATCTGTTTACTTTAAGAACACATTCCAGCACTAGTTTGCAGTACACGTTCACTTGACTCATGGGTTTTATAACCGACTGATCGACTGTAATAGATCAGGTGATCCAACGCATGCAGCAGCCCAAGCAATGCTGCCTGGTAAACGAACAAGGAAATTTTAGTTTGAATCTTGATCTGGTATTAAAAGTGTATTAAATGACGCACTAGCACATACGTTGTTATTTCTGAACACAAATAGAAATAAATTTTTGTGTAGCTTTCAATTTTTAAGAAGTTAAATTCAGCATTAGCGTTCTTAACTGTCAAAAAAATGTTCATAAATTAACTGATGTTTGTTTCCAAGGAATGGTTGACCCAGTATCTGGGTGGGCAATTTTGAGGAAAATGCGACGCAAAGTTTATCTGCAAAGAAATTAGCATTTCAAGGGCAAGTGCCTACAATATATTAAAAATTTTATAAAGTAAAAATTTTAAAATCCAATCGCGATGATATGTTATTTTTGCGTTTATGACCGGCCTGCCATCTAAATAATACTTTTTTTTGGGACATAATTTTGCAAACGTGTGTTTACATTTTAATGTGAGAACTAGATCCAACTAAGAAAAAACCATTTGCAGCTGAGGTGTAGTAAAGTTAATCAAACTTGTGTCTTTTAAATAGCCTTGATGTACGCATAGTTTTCCTTATTTTGATACTATTAGTGCAGAACCCAAAAGTAGACAATAACTTTTTCACTACAAACATTTTATAAAAACCAATAAGCTGGCAAAAATTTCATGTAAATAGTCAAGTCTGTACTAATGTTTCTAAAAATGTTGTGCAGTTAATTCATGATATGATAACGATTTAAAAATATATCATATAAAAACAGCCTGAAGGTAGGCAAATATTTTTACAATGTGTTTTGTAAACCGCTACGCAAAAACTTTCATATAACAATTAATATTAACTATTCTTAATTTTTTTTAATTTTAAAGGGTTTCAAAGTGGACAATGCTAATGTAGGACATTTTTTTGTTTTATTTTAATTTTCACATTTTAGCAACGCACCTAAAAGCCGTGTGATTTGTTGGGGGTTTAAAAACTTTTCCTAAAATTTTTGTGATTCTTATTTGTTTTATTTAGATTAAAAATAATTTAATCATCTGCAGATTAACGGCAAGCAGCGATTTTGTATGCTTTGCCCTAAAGTAGGCAACACTTTTAGTCACAATTAAATTAGTTTTTATAAAGAAGGCTGGGTGGGTAATTAAAAAAATTTTGTTTTATTATTTATTACTAAAACACACAAATTCTTTTTATATATTTCTATTCACTTGATTCTTGGTTTGATATTCCGACTGGGTAATTCGATGTAGAACAAAAAATTACTCTAAAGATGGCACATAGCCTAAAACCGATGTGTCTCCAAACCAAACTTGACGGAAATTCGTTACAAAAATCTATTTCTATTTACCTTTCTTATTCAAATGTATTTTAAAACATTTTAATTAAATTTTTGGTATACTGCAAGAGAAACTTTTATAAATTTGTTTTTTTTTTTTTTGTTTGTTAATTTATGACATTTTTTCTTTCAACTTTTCGTCATTAATTATTTGTCTTTCAAGAAGTTTTTTCAATAATTACGACGGCCAAGAAATTGATTACACATAATTTCCGTTTTAATAGCAAATTATCTCACTCACACATGCTCACTCACAGTTTAATTTATTTTTCTTTATTATATTTTATTATCCTTGTACTAGAGATACAATGAGGGACCAAAAATTTCGCTTAAAGTCCAAAAATCTTTAAAAATAAAATAAATATGATTTTATTAAAGGCTTTAAAAGGCATGACGAGCCATAAATTCACCCACTTAAATTGTGCCAAAAAAAAAAAAACATTTATTAACTTGGCCATATTAAAAATGTGCTTCAATAATTTCTTATTTTATTTCCTTGACAAATATTTCTATGCTATTATTTTTTTTCTGTTGTTGTGGTGGCTGTCTTGTATAACGTTCTCTAGACAAAGAGGCGTCCAATAACTTGTAATGCCTTTTGGCCTTCTTTTTGCTGCACCGTATTTAACCAGCCATAAGAAGCAAGCCACATGTTTTATAAAACGAGTTTACTCAGAAGTCACAAACAAAGGAAAATTGCTAGAAAATAAAAAAAAATCACTAAACACAAACAATATTTTAAAAGTTTTAAATATGCACACACACATACACAATCCCGTTTTTACTCCGTTAAAGTAAAATAAATAGCGCTGGAGTTTTAGAGGAAACGTAACGTAAAAAAAAAGACAACGAATTGTTTAAAGCGAATTTCGTAGAAAAGAACTTTCTTTCGCTACACAAATTCTAGAGAACCGTACAGTTTGAGTTCTTAGCGGCAACTGGCGATAAAATTAGAGTGCAATTTAAAGCAGCAGCACCAGCCACAGCAGCATCAACATCATCATCGTCGTCATCACCACCAACAAACACATTGTCTTAGTCGAACAAATAAAGACAACAAAAGAGAAGGAAAAAAAACTAAAATTATTATAACAACAAACCAATTTAAAATACTTGACTCCTGTAACTAAAAAAAACAACAACAGCAGCAACAAAAACATTAAAAGCCGATTAGAGAAACAAATTTATAACAAACATGCCATGAAAAAAGAAAAGAAAGCCAGAAAAGAGGCATATACCAGCTACACTCAGTTAAAGAGTGTCTGCATGTGGGAAAATAAAGTAGAGTTGCTCGTATAATATGTAACTGTTCATTCACAGTTATAAAATCACACACACACACACACACACACACACACACACACATGCATATACTTGAAGATTTATATAAAACAAAACCCGGCAAAATATACGAAATTCCCTAGCAAAACAAAAAATTCCGAGTAAATAGCCAGAGAATTTAGTATGTAAACAAAACAAACAATTCTCTCGCTCTCTTTCGCTCGCAATGAATGTGTGTAAGTTTATGCAGTTTTGCGTTAAAAATCAAAACAATTTTGTTCTGTTAAAAGCGCCTAAAAGCACATGTTGTATTTTAAGGCGATATGTTTTCAAAATAAACTCTTTTAAGACAGTGCGAGTGTGTTATGAGGGGGAATAAATAAACAAATTCTACATAAATGCCATCCATGCTTTGACTCAACTAACATTTTTTAATTTTTTAATCGAATTCGGGTCTTTTTCGACTCTACTGCATGATTAAGAAGACGGATTATGCGCGCATTTTCTGAACATAAAAGATGCTTTCGTCGGGAGAAAAACGTGACTACGCGCGACGGTTTTTGGCAAGTCAATTATGAGTGTTTTTCTATATTAGTTTAGAGTCATTTTCGACTGCTACTCTAGTAGTATTAAAAGTCTTTTTTGAATCGTTTTCCTATCAGTCTCTCTTTCGAGTCGTCATTTTCGAACCCTTTTTTAATCGTGTAAGTGATTAATCAGTTTTTGATCACCAAAAGTACTCAAAAAAGAGCAAGCTGATTAAAAAAAATGATCTTCCAAATGCTAGCTGGGAATTGAGACCATAGAATTAATTTAAGCAAATTATTTAAACGTTAATTTAACGATTAATTTAATTCTCTCAATAAAAAGAGAACAAACTTCTTATAAAAAAAATGATCGAAAATATGAGAAACTCCCGTATCCAATTTTCAACATCAGCTGGGTTACATATATAATGTTTGCAATAGACCCTACTCAATAGAATGACACAGAGAAAGCTAACAAAATGCTACCACACCATTCTGCTAGTGTTCTAATAACTTAACGTATTCATCATTAATCTAAAAATTTTCGTATTAATAAAAAAAAGGACTTGAGCCTAAATAAATTATTCGCCTAATCAATAAATATTTTCTCTCAAGGTATTTTTCAGAATTTGCTCATTTCAACATTTTATTGCGGCCATGACAGCTACCACCTTCTAGCAATGATCAGTTATGCCTTCACTTCTTGAATGATAAATTCCGCTTTCTTAAAACCTAATAATATTATCAGAGATCATATTAGCATACAGAAAATATTCTTGTCGCAAGGCTCATGGAAACGATCAAAGAGATTTTAACCATTTTAACATGATTGATTAGTTTTGACCAAATGTTTTGCTCTTCACTGTATATACATGTATTTGCGTAAGTTCGCAAGTAATTGTATTAATGTTAATATTGTGCATTGCGCCAACATATTTTGTGTTCTAAAATACCACAAAGTGTGTATAAATGCTGTCTAGCTGTGAACGCATTTATGCTAACAAGTGCAAACAACTAGGCAGGCAAATTAATAAAGAGTTTCCCAGTGAGTCCGGGTCGATGTTGAGATGAAATTTGTTTTATTTCAATGTGCTTGAGGAGTAATTCATGAAGTTCTCTAATTATTTGAAAAGCTCATGTAAGTCATTACCAATCGAATACAATATCTGTAAAACGGGCGCCTTGCCGTAACTTCCGAAGCATGGCCCGCATCCATTACTGACTGTCTTTGAGATCATCAGTCGACTGGGACTTCAGCAAGCCTAACAGGAAGAAAAGCTCAATGGATTCAATTTAGGCTTCCTCCTCGAGTGATAGCTGCACCCTCAAATCTTTTCTGCAGAATATTTATTATTGATTTAGCTGTTTGGCACTTAGTTAAATTCTGCTGACACCGAATGTCTCACACAACGATATCGTTTAATTCGGGACCAAAGAAATTGGTTAAGACAGAACTTCATGCAAAAGTACAATCCATCGCTGAATTTGATTTTTGGATAAATTACGATCCTCTTCAAACGCGCCAAGTCCCAATCAACCGTCTAACTATGTTGCTCATTCACTTTAACATTCTGGGTCAGTTGAATTTTATACGGGTGCAAGCCCAAGTCCCGACGCCAAATTCGCCCTTATAGCTAAACCCTTTACATGTTTATATTGTCGGTGCTAATGCTGGTATCTATTGGTGAGAATATTTTGTTTGTTTTTGCCTTTCGAGTTCGTGAATAATGTCTATTTTACGAGTGTTTAGCACCTCAACATTTAATACTGGTTAAGCACTAAAGATCCACTTAGAAATAGCAGCAGGTAAACAAACATAAAATATCCGTCCAGCTTCTATAGATATACGAAACAACTCATGCCTTTTATTATTTTAAGCCTACAATAATTACAATTAAATCGAACACGTTAGCATGAATAATTCCACATTGGCAATAATCAATAATTAAAACATTTAATAATAAAATTTGATAGCCTTAAAAATGGTTAATTCCTTTGCCATAATAATTAATGCATCAGTTTGTATGTGAAAGAAAATATAAAGTTAATTAATAAAAAAAAATATGCATTAAAATCCTTTCATCCTCTTAAGCCTTTATGGTCAACTTACAAGCATATTATAAATATTATTTTTGTGAAATCTTTGCATACGAGGGTAATTAGAGGGTGCTTTGGAAAAATGTGTAGCTTGAGATGCCTCGAAAATGGCTTCCTCTGCTGATGACAATTGTCATAGGAAAAAACTGTTTGTCAGCAAATCAAAGCTATGCAGTGGGCACCCCAATAATTCGATTTTTGACTGCTCAGAATAACATGTTGTATGCCGTGAAATGTGTTCGCGAGTAAATCCATTTCCAAAGGAATTGGTTTTGTCGTTTAAAATTTCAAATCAGTTTATCTAGACACTTGTTTTGATAATCCACAACGAAAATCGTAACAAATTCAAAGTGTTAATTCTCCGCCAGTTCCACTTTTTCGTAAACAAAAAAAAAAAACTCAAATAACAAAAAGTTCTCAGAACGTTTATGATTAAAAATGTTAATTCATTCTAGTGCAGATATTTTCAGCTGCCCTCGTGATGATGTAAAATTGAAAAAAAGTTTCATTATTTAAATTTTCAACTTGGGCAAGAAACGTAGACAAAAAAAATTAAAAATAAAATATCCAAATTTCCTGTAGAACAATTTAATATTCAAAATTCTGTTGTTTCCTTATTCTTCAATTTTCCTCTTGACTGCTTTTAATAAGTGAAAATGAAAATGTTGTGTAAAATACATGCTTGTATTTTCTTAATCAAAGTATTAAGTTCATAATTATGACAATAAATATGTTTTTCATGATAATGATCTTATTGTCGTTGTTGTTGTCTTCGATGACAACGATGACTGCATTTTAAAGTGACATAATGAAAGATGTCACTTTAAATTTTTTTATTTTTATTCTGGTGTTTTATTCGGTTTACAGGAGACGAAGTTTAACACAGCGTGTTCACATGTCAAAAGAAGGGAAAAAAGTAAAAGATAATTAAGCCCATAACCCAGCAAATTTGTTGACATATCGATCATGAGCGAATCACTTAATTTGGCCCCATATCGATTATTATTTAAAAATGTTCTACAGAGTGCAGGGTACACGTACATGTGACGAGAAAAATATATTCCACACATATCCTTCGTTATCATTTATTTTCCACATCCCAAGACCCAAGTTACCACTGAAGAGTCCTCAGGGTATTAAAACGATAAGACAGAATTCGCAGAGAATTTGTTTTGTAAAAAAAATTGAAATAAACCTTGCCCCAAAACATGCAATCGAGCATACTTTGAAGGTAAATAATTGAATTGCATTCATTTCAATGAAGAAAGTATTGTTTTAATTTCTACATTTAAGTATTTAATGATTTTTTATAATTCGAACTTAAATTCGAATTTTCGAAATATAAAAACTTTTCACAATTCAGAAAAAAAATCATGTTTATTATAAGAATACAGGCAAATGTTAATCCTTGAGATATGCTCGAAATTTCGAACTGTCGATATATTAAAGAACATCTATTTCAAACTACAATGGAAAAGAAAGGATACCATCCTTAAGGCGATTTATACCGAAATAATAGTTCTTGGGATATGTTTGAAATAAATCTATTGAAAATTATATTTTATAATTTTAAATAAAAATATTAAATTTTTGGGCATGTTCGAAATTTCGAGGTTAACTTGGATATTTCGAATTTCAAACATATAGAAGAAACTACAAGTGGACACAAAATTTGCCTTTAAGCGAATGTGCCAAAATATTAGTTCCTTAGGTATGTTTGAAAATTCGAACTTACTTTCGAAATTTAAAGAAATATCTACTTTCAACTACATTGCCGAAATATTCCATCAGGTTTATTAATTCGAACTTATCTCAAAGATTGAGTGAAATAATAACATTAGGGTCCAACATTATGTAGTAATTTTAGAACTTAACTGCCCTGTTCGCCGGGATAACTCAAAAAAAGGGAAGTAAAACATAAAAATAAGTTGCACATCATTCTGTCAGGTTTTTACATTTTACACATTGTTACGTTTTCCTGTTGGTTAAGTTTTATTTTATGTCCCCTTTTTAAACAATTTTAAAGAAAATATCATGAAAATATGGGTATAGAACATGAAAATAAAATGTTTGAGACAAACGATGACAATTGAAGTCAATCATTCAAGTGGCTTAAGTAACAGTTTGAAAAACAAATTTCCAACATAAAACGAAATATTTTTTCAATTAGAATTTAAGACGACGGTGACTTTTATTTGCCATTTAATATACATATATCTTTGCGTGGAACTCTGGGGAAACAGTCCCCGAGGCTTGTCTGGGACTTGAAACCAAGAGACCACTCGAGATAGATACCTCAGAGTAAACAGTCTCCGACTGGCTATATGGGTCGGTAACATGTTAAATACAATTAAAGCCTATGTCCTGCGAATTTGGTTGTAACTAGACAGTGGTTCAGGTAGCCATGACTCATAAAGATGTCTAAGACGCAGTGGTAAGACCCCAGACAGTTAACACGTCATGGCAGGTACTAACGACAAACTGTAACTTATGTTTTCCCACTGAGCGTATGAGTAACCTGATTTAATTTGTTACTAAGACCTGCCATACGCATAATTTTCTTTTTTTTTTAGTACAAATCTCTAAACATGTTTTCTTCTATTATCCTCAAAAGCCTTTTTTGTGTTTCACATTTATGACGATGATTTTATTCTTGTGTTTTTTGTTTCAATTGCGGATGTAGTTAAATCGTTAACAATGATTGCAGCAATTTACAACATAAAACTATGATTATGAGAGCAGTAGTTACTACTTTGAGGCAAGTTGTTTTAGGAATTTTAGAAAGTAAAATAAAAAAAAAACAAATCCCGCTAACAAATGTATGTTAAATCCTTGTGGTCCATAAAGACAATGAAATCTGACAAAACTCAAGCGGCCGCAATTGAATTTTATGTAAACTCCACTTTAATCTTTATGAATTGCAGGCAGCAGTAGTGGTTGTAGTTGTTTTAATATAAAAAAAACCCAGACACAAAGCCCAACGAAAACAGTGGACAAGAAAAGAAAACTAAAAATTATTCAAAAACTAAAATCTAAACAAGCTTACATCTTGGTTCTTAAAGGCATATTGCTTGAAATAAAAAAGAAGTCGTTATAGACCCAAAGTTGTAAAATGCTGCTATTGCAATTTCATAAAGCTTTGCCACAGCATATGAGGCTCTGAGTACTAGTGATTGTAATTAAAGAAAGTCCTCTAGTTACTGACAAATTCACCACCGACTGTTACTTATGGCAACAAAAGCGATTAGACAGAAAATTTTCATTAACTCTTAAACACTCTATTTTATGTAGCACTCGTAGTTACATTTAGTCATACAATAAACTCATTCATAAACTCGTTTTGTCCTGCTACACAATCCAAAGGATTTTAAAGGCATATTATATGTATGCAAGAATGGAAAGTGTGAGTGATTTTGCACTTGCGAGCAATATAAAAGTAACTACTTCATTTTACACCAGAACATGACTAAACATGACAGCTTTAGGATTTAATACAATTTTGATTTTTATAAAATTTTGGTAATGAAAACATACGAAAAGAAAAAGACTGCAATTTTCTTAAGGTCCATGGTACCCCTAAAAATAGGCAATGGATTTTTTTTAACGAAACAATCGTTTTAAGTCTAAAATTCAAAGAACATTTCTCATAGTAATTAACACACCTTCAACTGATATACAAAGTTAAAGCCTTATGTTGAGTATTTAGCAGAAGCTCAAGTTAGCAATAATGTTTGGGGCCATACAAGCAACCAACCCTCCCCCTTCCACCAGAGAATACAGTGTGATGGCTGCTTTTACTACAAATACAAAGTATGCAATTACATGTCACACATAACAGAATGTGGAAAACTTTAAAAGGAAAATCTATTACAGGCAAAGGAAATTGCTACTTCTTTAAAGGAAATTTAATTCAAGATTCTTCTTAAAATACATGTATGTTTTTTTATTGCTTTTTCATGCTTCCAAACAAAACTTTCATTTAAATTTGCAAAAAAAAAAAACTAAGGCCATATCTCTACACGTAGTATGAAGATGTAGTTTTAATGAGGTGATATAATTGTAATTTATTCGACTCAGTCTTGATTTATGTCTGTCAATTACTCATACACTAGTGTCAGATTGCCTGAAGGTCAAGGTTGATTGTTGCAAAGTTGGTCTTGCACTTGATTTTTTTTTTTAGTAAAGTTTTTTTAAGCCGATTTATTTTTTTGAAAAAAGTACCTTTTTAGAAAGTTCATAAAGTGTGTTTTTTCCAGAAGTAGCTTAAGAAGTACTTTTAGACAGAAGTAACGTTAAAAAACGACATTTTAACAAAAAGTTCTTTATTCACAATAAGTACTTTATTTTACAAGAAAGTACTTTTTCAGGAAAAAGTGGCTTTGTACGAAGAGTTAGCCTTTTAGAAATATGTGCTTTGTTATAACAAAGTGCTTTTTGAAACAGGAACCTTTTTTTAAGTAGCTTTATATTAAAATATGCCCTTCTTGAAAAAGTACCATTCTTTTAATAGTACCTTTTTACAAAAACACCATATTAGACAAAATAATTTTATTCAGTAAATATAAAACTATTTAAAAATAACATTATTGAAGAAGCGCCTTATATTTAAGAAAAGTACCAATATATTAAAAGTACCTTAGTACCAAAAACTTAGTTTTCAAACAAATTCTCTTTTGCAAGAGAATATTTTTTTTAACAATCTCATATTCAAAAAGCCGCTATATTGTTCTTTATTTATACGTTTATATTCTTTTTCAGTTTCTCACATCACTTCGGTTTCTTGCGGCCTTTTAAAGTACCACTACACTTTTCACAATTTAGCTTACTTGAGGGCGCTTTTGACTTAAAGAAAAAATTCCTGCCTGTACGTTGTTGATGGCGTATTTGTTTGCATAATGAATCCTTAAGAAATCTTGACATTTTTGTAGTAAATTAAGTCTAGTAATGCCATAATTTTTGTTGCGAAAAAATACTCTTTTCATCTTTAAGCATAAGAAAAGTATCCCTGGCTCGTTATTCTTTAAGTATGTGAGGGTTTTGTTGTTGTACTTGATTGTTGGATGTAGAGTTACTTTATTCTTTTGAAAAGTGTGCAATATTTTCTTAGCTACAGCAAGTTTTTATGGGGAATTTTTAAATGAAAGTAACATTTTTATGTGTCTTTTATTTAGGACAGTGATAGATTATGTTGTTTTGGTACAAGAATGTTAAATGTTGGGCGCTTTAGAGTTTTTTTTTATGTTTCCAAAATAAATAAAACTTTAAAATCTGTAAATTTGAACCCATAAGCCATTAATCAATCGATTACTTTGCGAGTTTCATAAAGTAAATATCAATTCACGAATTTAGTTATTTAATTATTATTTAATATAGGGGGATGCCGAAGCAACTTTATGGGTCCCTCTTCGACTCCCTTCTTCTCGCGAATTGACTTCAGGCATTAGATTTATAATTTACGAGTACCGAACTTCCCTTGAGTTTCGTGCTACCATTAGCCTTGTAGATTGTAGTGATTTAAGACTGTCGGCTGGTAATTGTCGACCTTCCTCCTCATCACAAAGGCTCTTGTAATTGCTAGCATTTGCCGGTGGTCCTAAACCGTATGCTAGCTAGTGCAGGATATTCATATATAATGTGCGCTATATTCTGACCCGCAGAAGTATCTTTGGAGTCTGAACCGTCCACCGTTTGCGAGGTTTTTTGTCCATCTCTTCAGAGTTTCTCCATTAGCCAATAAAACACCTCTTGCGGGGCTTCATTGTCCTTCCCGGTAAGAATCGCATAGTCCAACGCATTAGAAGTACTTTTAGAAGCTGATCCGTACACCCCTCGTGAGCCATACTTGTCCATCTCTTTCGGCTTCCTAACTTGGCAAACTAAAACCGAATTTCCTTACGAGAATTCATATAAGTCTCATGCATCCCTGCTACTGTTCTACCGCGGATTAGGAATTTTTATAAGAGAGTGTTAAATTCTCTCAGCCAGGCTCCAAGCAGAGACAGAAATCTGTTACCGGTCGTCATTACGAGGAGTTATAAGTCGGAACTTCTGACACTGCACTCAGTTACGGCGGGCAATATATTTGATGAACGCCTGTCCGCCTACGTACTTACTTCGTTTACGGGAGGCTTAAAGTGTCCGCTACCAACATTAAGAAATCTGTTTTTAAATAAAGGATGGTTTAAATGTATTACCCCATCCGAGAATGCACTAACTTTTCCTATTGGTGAACTGTGAGTGAAGTAAACAGAGACAGATTACTCTTGACTATTCTTTAAAGATATAATCCGCCACTGGGTTTGGCACATGAGTTTCAGTGCAAATTTCCCGGCCAGCCATCACCAACTTATATCAAACGCTAAGGCGTATGTATAGGCACTTGCTTCAAAGAAACTGCCACTTCACGTGGCAGAGTAGGTACGGTGAACACTGGTAGTAATCGTTTCGGCGGGCAACTCTTCTCCTTAATACTGAGTAAGACCGTAATTCCTCCATGGAATTCATAATCACATGGAATTATCTATCAAAAATTTAATTTGTCATCGCAGTTGTAAATTTCCTACTTTTTAGGCGTCTTATATTTTTTAATTTTAATGTCATTCATAACAAAAATCACCCTATATAAAAGTAATGACACTCAAAACTTAATATCACAAGACTTATTGACCTTTCTTCTACAAAAAAGGGAAATAGGTAATTTGAGTTCTTTTTTTTAATCCACAGATATCCGCACAACACAATTCCGTTAACAACAAAAGCATTTTTTGTATCTGTCTGAGATGCTGTGCATTATTTGGGATTAACTTCTCAATTGCAGTTTTGCTCATATTTCCGTTTTTTTTTCATTTTCTTACTTGTACTCGTAAGTGTTGTACGTGGGTGGTCGCAGCGCTACCTAATATGATGTATCGATAGAGGTAATTAAGCCATACCACAGAATTGGCAATGATATTAAGCTTTGAGGTTTTTTCCTGGCCATAAAGTTTTCCTTATGTTCCCACTAAACTAATTAAGCCCTCAAACCCAGCAAAACTTAAAATGCAACTCGAATGTATAGCAGAGTTTACCAAAAAGACTTCACAATATTAAGACCAGTAAAATTATTTCTGAAGTACTAAAAAAGTCCCAACCCATTTGAAATCATGCTAAATTTTTCTCTAACGTATTGTTTTTTCTATCGGATACTTCTCGCACCGCCCTCGCTATTGCAGTAGTATTGTTTTCAATAAACATTTTATTGTGTATTTTACGGGTATTGACCAATTCAGCTCCATATAACAGGGCATTTAAGTATTTCTATGCTTTTTCCTACGACTAATTCACTCATAAAAGAATTGTCTACTTCTTTTACAACCTGTACACACCATCAAGCATGCACATTCATGCATTCAGCATAGAATTTTATAGTGTTTTGAGAGGGGGGAAAAAAAGCTGGACCACATTTCAGTTTGTTGCAGACAAACCATACAAGAGGAGATTCCTTTTAGCCTTCCTGGACTAGTTTTTGTTTTTTGTTACGATTTTTACAGTTCTATAGTTTCAAGATATATTTCATTGCAGGAAAAAATAGAGAAACCCCTAACCACGAAAACCAAACAAAAAACTTTGAACAATATTCGTAAAAAAATTTTTTTTTTGTTCAAAATACCAACAATAAAGTTGTAACAAATTGTGAGGTTTAGTCGCATGACAGGCAAGAAGTAAAAAAATAAAAAAATAAGCTAAAGCTCATAAATGTTAAAGGATACAAATAACTTGTGTGTAATTATGTTACAATATCGATAAATTCTAATTTATAGAAAATTGCCCATTAAATTATTTATAAACTCGCATTCCAAAACATTCCCCAATAAATTATCGATAAGTTGTCCTTATAGAAAATGCCCTGATCATTTATCGATAAATTCCGATTATAGAAAATTTTTTGATAAATTATTGATAAATTCTATAATTTTAAAACTATTCAATGAATGTGTACAATCTTTTCAGGGGAGTTATTTGGCAACCTTGGGATATGTTCTGATCAGCTGTTTCGTCATTTTATGTAATATAACCTCAAAATTTTCAATTCCTCATGGCAAGTCCACTAGAAGATTGCGCCTTAGAAGATCAGCGCTCAGTTATTAGATTTTTAGTCGCAGAAGGTGTTTGTTGAAAGAAGTGACCAATGACGAGGTCTGGATCCATCACTACGACCCTTAGACTAAAAGGCAGAGTTCGCAAAAAAATCAAGGTTCAACCTTCCCCCGGTAAAGTTATGCTGACCATCTTTTGGGACTCACAGGGTCCAGTCTATGGCGATTTCCTTGAAGATCAGCGAAGTATCAATATCCAATACTACTCGGAGATTCTAAAACACAAAGTTAGACCAGCTGTCAAGAGCAAACGCCGAGATAAGCTTTAAAAATTAGGTTGTGAGGTCTTACCTCATCCTGCCTACAGTCCCAACCTCGCCCCATCTGATTTTTACCTGTTTTGACCACTCAAAGACACCCTACGTGGAAAAAGATTAGCTAACAATGAGGAAGTTAAGGAAGCGATGCAAAAGTGGCTTCGGGGTAAATCGAAAGAATTCTTCGCCAAGGAAATTAGGAAGCTACAAGAAAGATGGGACAAGTGCATAACTGTGGGGGGTGATTATGTTGAAAAATAGCCTTGATTTTGAAAAATGGAAATAAACCGTTTTTGAGCTATAGCCATTTGTTTCTTAACTTATTGAATGACCCTCGTATATTATATTGCATTGAATTTTATTACAAATTCGATCAATATAGAATGCCTTAAGTTGCCCCCTGTTTATAGAATTTTTTTTTATATAAAAAATTTCCCTTTAATTTCTCTATAAATTCCCTTTATAAAACATAAGTCCTCGATTTACAGTGATTATGACATGGCTCGATCCCATCTTGTGTAAAAGGACAAGACGCTACGAAATGGAAACTTTTACCTAACTCGTAAACGAGTATTATCCAGGTATTTTTCATCTGATTTTGTTAATGGGACGAGTTGACCAATATTTGTAACAACGGCCGGACGCAAGGTTGTAGACCTCACAAAAAAAAATTAATTTTTATTCCCTTCAGACAGACCCCTTTTAAACTCCCACTTTCAGTGAATAAATCAATCTTCTGCTTAATTGCTCTTTTTATGCTGCCATTGTTTTGAAAAATCCAACATTCTATATCAAAATGTTTAACAATTTCATCATTTAACCAAATGGAAGTCAATTGTTGTTTCTCGGAAACAAAAAGAGAAAAAGTAATCGTTTCCAACCATTTCACGCCGGTCGTTATTTACACACAAATAATCCATTTCGGTGCTTAAACAAAAACTAAAAATGGCGAAATACCTATTTCAAATTTATTTTTATTTATGATTAAGTGGAACAAAAGTGGTGAGCAATGGGGAAGGACAGGCAACGTTGTTTTACGACAATAGAGTTTTTGTAGTTTACTGAAGGGTCTATTGAGCAATACAAATAAAGCTGATGAATGGATATTTCGTTGCCATGAAGACCATGTTAAACGAAACTTTGTTTAATCGTTGTGTTTTAGAAAATAAATAACAAGCCAGAGAAAAGTAGAGGATATAATGGCTGATAGGTACTCTATTGTTAAATATTATACAAACACTTTATTTGGAAAAGAAATGCATCAGAAGCTCTTGTATCCCGCGGCCCATTATTATAACGCGAAACTCGGATTAAGCATTTTATTTGAACTAATTGTGTATGCCAGCTGTAGCATGCAGTCAAGTGACAATCAAAAAAAAAAAAATTATTTTCAAACTGCAAACATTTTATTTTATTGGTTTTATTCGAAGCTTTAGCATGTCCTTGTTTGACAACCCCGAGAATATACTACTACTCCGCAATCTACTTAATCCTCAACAACAAACTGAGGATGACTCGGATTTGGATGACGATGAGGAATCTGTGGTTAGAAACAATATCAGTAAGTTAATCCCCAGCAAAAAAAAAAAAAAAAAAACAATTAAAAGAAAAATAAAGAATTCATCTTGTTCTAGATCCTGGCTCTATAGGTCGCCAAACTCAAAACAAATCGAAAATTAACTCTAAAGCTGCAGCAAAATCACCTTATGACCCTTTAGATACTATTACCGTCAACCAACCCAAAACTTTAGAGGAATGGCAACAGCTACATGAACAAGAAGACGCAGAGATCCTAGAGAATCGCAAATGCCCCTCCTACACCATGACTTATCGCCAGGCAGTAGGCACTGAGGATGTTTTTCTACAAATGGGCAATCGCACCAATGCCTCTGCCAGTTGTGAGGATTTAGTTATCGATATTTTACTACCAGATGATGATACACCGTCCGAAAAAATGCAATTAAACATAAAAGAAGCAGAAGTGAGTTTTTCTACACCCATTTATCATCTTAAATTGCCATTAGTGCACAAGGTAAATGTGGATCGCTGTCGTGCTAAATACCAGGCTGAGCAGCACAAATTAACATTGATTTTACGGCTGCAGCGTGAACTGGATTTCGTGAATTTTTAAACTAAAAAAAAATAACATTAATAAACTTTTATGTTTTCAATATTAACTATTATTATGGCGATTTTCATCCCGTTTTATTACAATTCGCTCAAGGCTTAGCCGCACCGAAAAAAAAGAGTGAAACAAAACAAAAGAGCTTATTGAAAAGTTCGGTTTCCAAAAAGTTGCAAATTATTTTTTTCAGCCAACAATTCGGCTGTAGTCAATTTCGATGGCATCGGTGGCAAAAGTTTCATGATGGTTTTTGCCAACATGAGAATATAAATTTAAAATATTTTGCGTTTTAAAGGTGTGTCAATCTGGGAAGCACACAAAGAAAGGAAAAGTGATTTAGTGGCAAAACTTTTAATTGACTTTAATATCGCAACTGATGCATGTAAACAAAAAATAAATACAAAGAAGCAAAAATGTATGACGGTAGCGTTCTTAAATTTCCGAAAATAATGCGAGGTGTAAAAAACTTAATAGTAAATAATCGATAACTTTTTCGTATTGTCAATTTTCCGATAATTTAACCGTATCAAAATTAGTATACATTATTGAAGTGTTTTCCGTGTCGTTATATTATCGATGAATTTTATAGATATTCAGGATAAATTGAATGAAATTTTTCAATAAGTTTATTTAACAAATTTTTATATGAAAATTATTAAAAAAAAAACTTGCCGATAAATTATCGATAATTTTCTTTAAATTGTTCAATAAAGATAGCTTTTAATAATGTATGGCTTTGTTTTTTTAAGAAAATTTTCTATAAATTTTGAAATAATCGTAATATCCTTTATATCGGTTTTTCGATACATGTTTTTAATATTATTTAAAGTAAATTATTCTAGAAATTAAAATCAGTGATGTTCTGTATTCTGAATCACAAATATTTTATTTGAAAGTGGAAATTTCAGAATGTTTTAGCTGTTCTGTATTCCACTTCCGACTAATTTCTTTCCCTTTATTTAGGATAAAAAAGATTGGTGGAATCAATCAGAATCAGATTTTCTTCAATTAAAACTATATTTAAATGCTAAAATCACAGTTTTGTATAAAAATTAAAAAGGTTTTCATTCAATTTTCAATAAATTCCCACAATAAATATTGAAATAACGTAAGCGATAACATGTGTTTAAAAATAATAATAATACAAATCGTCTAATAATTTCGAAAAAAGAAAAATGGTGTAGAATGCAGAACAGCTAATTTTCGAATTATTCGATTCCGAATATTTCTGCAATTCCACAAGTTTCCATTTCACTTGAAATATATGTGTAAAACCCGCTTTTTCCAATTTCTACAACAAAATCGATTCAAGTCTTTCGTCAAATTTTGTTTAAAGAAACTTTTTCAATAAATTTTTTCTTAAATAAAGTTTCTAAAAAAATGATAAGCAAATGATTTCACACAGCACGAAGCCGGTAATAAAAAATACTCGCGGCGACGTTTGATAGACGGTCAAACCTGATAATTGCACGGCGGCAGTTGAAGTTAAATTAGCGGTTTAGGGTCGCTTATGCTAGAATTATTTGCCAACTATTAGCCGAGCGATCGTCTTCGTACTCTGCTACTCAAAATTTACAAAATACAAAATTTAATTTTGTCTATTCAATTTATTCTCACATTTAAGTCGACAAACTATTTTTGCAGGACTCACACAGAAGTACAAAACCGTATGAAACTGTGTGCGAATTTAGTACACTCACACACGTTCGATGTCGACGACACAATAACATTGCAATCAAAGACATTTATAAAAGCAAATGGGGGTTTTATTGTAATTAATTTGATTTCAAAAAACTCATAAAAGCTATTGGCTACAAATTGTCTGCCTGCGACTGTGTGTGTTACATTGTAGGATTTCGATATGTGTGTCGAATAAAGTCTTTTATTTAAGCGCAAGCAAATAAATCGTTTAGGATTTTAACTTTATTAAAGTTCTATTTATTTTCTTTGTTTTGTGAAACTTAAGAAGCCAGACAACCCGTTTTGAAATGGTTTTTAAGCGAAAAGGTCAAAATTAAACAAGAACTGTTGATGCAAAAACCGAGACTTAAATTATTTGAAAGAATTAAACGAATAAGAACAGAAATAATTTATGTGAGCAATTAACACTTTCATAACCACATCAACTTGTTAACATAAAACGACATAATGTACGAGTTTTAGAAATATTAAAACAAAATTAGGAAAATGAAAACAGTTTAAGAAACATAGAAAAATGTTAATAACGCAAATGTTGAATAATAAACTTTGGCCTTTTCACTACTGCATTATTTATTAAAAGTAAAGAAGAAGGAAAAAAATATTCCCTGCAACAAATCGCTTTAACTTTTAACAAACTGCTTTATAGCGAGAGTGTGTCGAAGAAAAAAAAGCAGTGCGGCGATATAATTTATTAGTTTTGGGGTTTGTAGAAAATTTGTTTAGGCCTCACGAAGGATGGACGAGCCTATCACTAAAGGTATTCCTAAAGCGTTGAACACTGAGATTCCGATAGGGACAATCAAAGCTCGGAAGAGGTGCACAAGTTATTTTCGATAGCAACTCAGATGTTTATTGGCCAATGGAGGAAGTCTGAATAGATGGACACGAAAACCTTGCAACGGTGAACGGGTAAGTCTACGAAGATAGTCCTGAGGAAAAGGCTAAGACAGCAGCGCGCATTGTGTGTGTGAATGCTCAGTACTGGCTAGCATAAGACTTAGGATTAAAGACACTTGTTAAATGTGACTGCCATGAGGGACCCAAGTCTTAGACAAATGCTAGCAATTAAGAGGTTCTGTGATGAGGAAGAAGGCCGACAGTCCCCAGTCGACAGTCTGAAATTACTACAGTCCAGAGCAAAGGCTAGTGTTAGCACAAGACTTACTGAAAATAAAGTAAACGTGAATTACAAATCGGTGGTCTGAAATCAATTCGAGGAAAGAAGGGGGTCGAAAAGGGATCCATAAAGTAGAAGGTCTGCTTTGATATCCCTCGTACATTCATTTTCAAGAATATTAATACCCAAAAATAACAAGGGATTTAAAGTCTGAGAAAGCCAAAAACTGAATATTGAAAAAAAAACGTTAAAACAGCCAAAATCTGAGAATTTACTTAAATCGTGAAAACGATAAAAACAGTTAAAAAAATTATATAAAAAAACCACCAATAAATAAAATTAAACTTCTTAAATCGGAAAATTGTCTTAAAATTAGAATAAAACACATACTCGTTATCGTAAATAAACTAATAAATCTTAAAAAAGGGTCAAGAAAAAAAAACGCCAAAATTAGAATGAACATAAAACGCTAACACCAAATTTTGAAGTTATACTAAAGTAAAACTATGTTGATTCTTGATTTGATATTCCGACAGAGACAAACCGGTTTCGGCTATGTGCCATCTTCAGTGTCATTTTTCGTTCTGACAAACGAAACCGGTTTGTCTCCAAACCAAACTTGACAAGGGATGACGGAAATTCGTTCCAAAATTCTACATTAAAACTATGTTCCCTAATAAATCGTTGTATTGCAAAAAAAAAACGCGAAATTAAAAAACGCGAAACTAAAAAACGCGAAATAAAAAACGACTAATTAAAAAACGTCTAATTTAAAAAACGCCAAAGTTTGACAACAGATAAAATGTTTACGAATTTATATAAATCGCCAATTTACTTAAAACAAAATTGCTCAAATCATCCCCCTTTAAATTTTGTAGCCTTTTCAACCTCCATCCCTGCTCTGGGAAGCCATAATTTGGAAAACGGCATTTTAAATGAAATCTTTGTAGTACTTAATGTTGGCCTTTATGTTCGAAAGTTGTGCCTTATGCAATTGCCAACAGAGACGAACATCAGCAATAAGTCTACCACGTATTGTGGCACTGTAATACATAAAACTGGCAAGAACATGCTTTTAGTAGCAGCAGTAACGGCACAACAAATATTAATGGCATCACTCGCTGTCAGTTGCACAGTTTACTTGTGTTTTAAGGTAATTTTTCACAAGGGCTGATAATTGCCAAGACAAGAGTATGAATTCTATGCAAGTTTAAATTACTTAAAAAATGATATTGAATTTTATTTCAAAATTAAAATTTTTAAATTTAAATCTTTAGATATTCATTCGTACTTCTTCGTACTTCCATTGGGCACTAAAAAAAGATTCTGATACGAATAAATAGGCAAACAAGATGTAAATACCTCTAATAAACATTACAAAAAAGTTTGTACTTACTGGTATTAAAGTTTCATTTTGTATAAGAAATTATGCAAAAATTACACTGACACCCACTTGAATAGGGCAGCCATAAAAGCAATATAAATGTCAAGTTTTCTTCAAATTCTTTTTAAGAAAAAATAAATTCAATTACCCATTTTAATACAGTCTAGAATTACAGAATCGAATTTTGGCTCTTCTGAATACGACGAAAAGCGTGTTTAACATGTTGAGTGCCACGCGGTTTTATAGCGACTTCACCGTCAGGCCGCGCGAGTTTCAGCAGTGCGAAAATATTGCAAATCGTGCCATGAAGAAAATGCGGCACAGAGTGGCAGAAAACTAGGACGAAATTTGACCATAAAGGACAACCATTTTTATGTTTGCCTTGTTTCAATAAAATCCATTAAAATTTTCTGAACAAATGTTCAATTTTTACCTTTATTATCTTATTTTATACTGTCAGTCACCGGGGACTGACGCGGCCTAAACGGAAAGGTTGGTGTCAGTCACCGAAGACTGATGTGGCACTCAACGTGTTCAGCCGAATACAAACATTTTGACATTACTGCGCCTAGAGACTAGCTTATCCGCCCCTTAACAAATAAATTGCATTTTTATAATAAAATGAGTTGGGATAGGATTATTAAATTGCCATAATAAGGACTTGAGCGATTTAATTGTATGTCTAAAATTATGAAATCTTAAAGTTATATACCAACGTCACTAGGGAAATTATTAAAATACTTCAAATTTCAAAATTTCATATTCAGCAAACAAAGAAAATGAAACTCTACCACACAATCTATAAAAACAGCTGACGAATTGCAAAGGGGATAAATAACATTAAGAGAAAGTATATGCCATACTCAAATCAACGACAGTGTAGTACAATACCAAAAAACAACAACAAATAATAAAAGTGCAAAACGAAACTAAAACTGCTTGGAAATGTAGGCAAACTTCAAGTCACGTTCGTAATTGTAGCAAAATAGTAGGAGTAGTGAAAAACATAATAAAAAAAAAGTATCAGTATTATAGGAACATTAGCATTAACAACTGTATTTTATTTATCCACTGGATTCGTTAGTACATACTCGTACTTATGCCTGAGTAAACGATATTTGCATATTATTTATTTATTTGTAATAACTTAAATTCACACAAAATAAAAATAGTAGTAAATTTATGAAGGAACTGTAACGAATGCGTTTGGAATAGCGAGCATTCAAGAAGAAAAATAACAAAATAACAAAACATGTTTGTTGCAAGGCAACATGTAGATAAATAATATTTTTGCAAGGATTAATTTAATTTTTTTTTTTTTTTGCTCACAGAAAAAATATTTTTTCAGTATAAATTTAAACTTAAATTATGAAAACTTAGCGAAAAAATAAAAATAACGAAATGTAACAGCACAGCGGTATCAATACATGACTGCTGAGTTACCAGAGACAACCTTCCGTCCTCAGACCCTCCCACTCAGTGTGAAAAATAAATAGTACTTAACGACACAAATATAACGAGCCTAAACACTAAATGTCTGCCTATTCAGGCTACAAAAACTAGGCTCAAATTCCATTTCAAATTGTTACATAAAATTGTTTTGAAAGCCAACAGCCAAATGAAATGTATTTTTTGGTCTGCTACTACAATTTTTATCATTCTTTTCCTCCTACTACCAAGTCAATCTTTCATACGCTCCCCGTTAATAGAAAAATAGAATATGAGAATTTTGGCAACTGAAAACATCAAGCTAATGAAAATGAAATCCGAGATTTATGGTTTCTTAATTCAGTTTTAAAACATTTGAGCTTAATGCTTCCTTAACAATAATCTACCGAATGTTTTTAATGCGATCTGGAAAACAAGCCTTAGAAGTGGGAGCCGCCAGTGGAGAGAAACCCTTTTTGTTGTGAGGTTCTTTAAGGTTTCCCATTTGGTTTTAAGAATTTCGGCCTTATTCGCCCTCACCAAATAAATTTAATTTTAATTTATTTTATTTAGTTAGAATTAGCTAGAACAAGTTATTTGAAATAAAAAGTATAATAATCCCTGGGATTATTTATCTTAAAATGTTTTTTTCTTAAATAAAAACAAATTGGCACGATTTTTTAAAAGTGAACTTAGTTATTTAAAATTTCGCTTTAAAAACAACTTACCTGTCGACTACTTTCAAAAGTTTCACGCATTGAGTAGGTGCCTTTGCGCATCATTTTGCGCCTTTGTTTACTGCTGGAGTTTGTCGAAAATAAATCTTCTTCACTGCTGCTATCGCTGCTAGTATGTTGTATGCCACTGTGGTCTGGCAAACTTTTTCTATCACCTGATTGCGGGCCTTTCTCCAAGTCGGTTTGCTTTAAGGCAACGTAGTGTACCGAATTTTCGGCACCCCTCAATTTGGACGTTAATGTCTGTAATAAACTGGGTGATTTGTGCACGGTTGTTGTTGTTGCTTTGCCAGCAGCTATTTGTACGGAAGGATTTCCACTGTGTTTTCTTAAACGTTTTTGACGACGATTTGCATGTTTAGTGCCACCTACTTCAACACCTCCGACAGCACTTGAATATAGGGAATGGTGAGTGGTTTTTGTTTTATTAGTTTCCGTTTGTTTGGTATTCAATATTTCCAGCCAAGAACTCATAGTACGCATGAAAAAAAGAAATGCACTAATGTGGCAAAGTTATATTGGGTTTGCTGTTTTTTTTTTTTTGATTTGTTTTGTGCGATTCTTAAATGATGGCTAAAGGTGAAGTTGAAAAAATTACACAGACAGCCAGCCAGTCAGTCAGCTACTAGTCTACAGCAACTAACAAAACTCAGTCTTTCAGTGGGTGGAAAATTCTGTTGGTACCACACAAAAGCTGTTATTGGATTCTTGCAAACGTGACTGCAGGTCATGACCAGTATCTGTTGAAGTTCTGTAATAAAATGGGAAAAGTTAGTACATTTTTGTTATTAAATATTAATGTGAAAATATTTAGAAACACAAACAAATAGCAAGTATTAAATACATTAACTTGCAACTACAGATCATTGTTTAACGCAGTAAACTCTCTAACTTATAACGTAATACGACAACGTAATTTTTTTATTTTTTTTTTTTAGCATATTTTAAGGCTTGATCAGAAATTTGTTTTTAATATTGTACAGATGTCCAATTAATTTACAAGAAAAGGTCATTGTTTAAAGCAACACACTCAGTACCTCATAACATAATGTGACAACATAAAAAATATTTTTGTAGCATATTTTAAGGCTTGAATATAAATTTGTTTTTAGTAACATACAGATAGGCATAGAAATTTTTTTTAAATCAATAATTTTTCATTTATGAATTCAGGAATTATGATTCAATAAATTGTTAATTGCAAGCCTCCGATTTACTTCGATTTTTGGGACACCACGAAGAGCTTAAAGAAATAGTCACTTCGTAACAAAATATTACAAGAAGATGAAACTGTCTTCCTGTTCTCTTGATATTATTCTCCTCTTTCAGCCTAGTATTTGGATTGTTGCTCTTTGCAAACATAAAGCATTAAAACTCCAATAGCATCACATGAAATTTAGTATAGAAATATCGAAGTTCTTTTAAGGAGACTGCAATGATTTTGATATTTATAAGCAAATGGTTTGGTTGCTGTCTCACAGGAGCATATGGGGTAACTGTATTCTGGCCAATATCGCAAGGGGAGGAAACATGATTTACGACGTGCAAAACGATACCTAATATTTAATTTCTCTTAGTATACAAGGTAATGGTGATGCTCCATCATAAGAGTCTTAGGTGAAATTGAGAAATAAATCAACTTGAGAATCCCTTAGGTCGAACATTAAATGGCTACAAGCTTGCTAGCTCGCTTGCTTCTATTCGTTGGTTTTTTTTTTAATAGTCGACTAGAATACACTGCTATATGTGCAGCTTGTACGTGAACGTGTGAATTCCGTTGCTGAATTGAACTTTAATTAATTATTGTTTCCACAAACATGTCTCAAGAAAATGTTATTCTCAAAACTTGAATTCTAAAAATGATTTCTGCAATTCAAAAAGGATAATATTTTTCTGCTCTCAAATAATTTAATTTAAAAAAAAAAAAAACATTTCCCATGGCCTACAGTTAGGCTTAGCCATAAAACACTTTCAATCACACACATACAAATTCCCCGCCAATTTTATATTTATTATTTCTACTACTTTCCCGAAATGTTTAAAATACTTTTCTACGAAATATATTCCTCTTAAATATGCCACACTATTATTTGCCAGCAATTTAAATTTTATTATTTTTAATTTTATTTTTTATTTTTGCTATTGAACAACTCAATATGACTCTGTGTAGAGAGTTGGCAAATATTTGTCAGCTCTATTTTGTTGACAGTTTTGTTGTTGTTGTCGTCTTCATCTTGTGGTAATTGTTATTGTATGTCAATTATTTTTTAGTGTGGTTTATTCCGGGTGTGTGATGAGACTCTGCATAAGAATTTCTTTATTTCTTAAATGTGTTTTACTAGAAAGTTATAGAAGTTTTGTTTTACTTGGCTTTTGGATGAAAGAATGTGGAAAAGAGAATATTGTTGGTATTAAAAAGAAGGAATGTTGCAAATTGTTCAATGTATTGAAACGTAAAAAAGATATGAATACGACAAGTTAGGATCTGAGCTGAACCAATCTTTTACGCAATCTCTCTGGCTTGGCGGAAGTTACATACAGAAAGACTGTAAGCCTTTTTGAATGCTAGATGAGCTACGAATAGAGCACTGTATAGCCACACAGCCTTTAAGTGACACTCATGTGGGTGTTTAACTACTTGATAGTTCTTGCTGAAAGTATATTTCATTGCACCATGGCTCTACGTTGGCTTCATCTCCAGCTTAAATATTTTTTTTTAATTTCTTTCAGCGTATATTAATGTTGTCATGTATTTACTTAGCAAATCCAAATGAAACAAAAAAAAAATCAAAATAAAAAATCAAACAGCTACAGAATACAAGAATTATTATTAAACTTATTAGCATTTTAAAGGCATCTACGCTTGCGTAAATCATTGCGTCAAGCATTGGCGCAAGCAGCGTTCATAAGAGATAAAAGAACTTTACAAAGCAACCCAACAGAAAATAAGTCACAGAACATTAAGTTCGACAGTGACGAGTCTTCTATACCCTACACCTTTGTTGAAAAATCTGATTTTGTGTATAAATTGTTTTTTTAGAAAAGTTTTGTAGAGTCTAAATATTTTTTGATCATTTTGATTTTAAAAATGAAAAGTATATTTTATAAGAAAAAGTTATGAATATTTACATTTTTTATAAAATTTAGTTTAGTGAATTTTCAACTTTTTTTTGGCGATTTTGTGACTTTTTGAAATATTGCTTAAGCATATGGATCCTTAAATTGACTGAGCTATTACAATATACAGACAAACGGACCGACCGAGAAATGAATATTGTGTGAAATTTACAAACGGTATAACAAATTTTTATTCCACCTGAACACTCATGTTTGTGTTACTTTTCTGTTTGTTTGGATACAAAAACAAAAGTAACCACATCCCCATGCACATATGTGTAAATGATCGCACAGGCCAGCGATGGAAACCAACAATGAAGTGAGATATCAAATTGATGCTGGCTAAGTTTTAAAGCTGCATTTATAGTTGTATGTATGGAATAGCACATTATTCAAATAACCGGCTTTTGCTTAGCTGATCTTACTATACACTTTGACGGCTGGGTGGCCTTGATAACTTTGAGAGTTGCTGAAAAACTATCATTACTTTCGTTACTTCAAAGCTAGCCTAGAAAGGCTGCATAAGGCTAAATTAGTTAGGCAATACCAACAGGGTTACTCTTTGCTGGCTTTGTGAACACGCTGAGGTGGAGGGTAATGATAAGGCAGACAGGTTGGACAAAAGGGAAGCAAGCACACCCATGAATGGACCGGAACGTTTTTGCGGACTCGCATCAAACAGAATACGAAAGGAAATCTTGATGCTAGACATTGGGACATATGTCTAAAATCGCTTTTTAACTCTCGCTTCTCTAAGTAAAAATAATCTAAGCGTGCTCCCTGGCTTTCTCACAGGCAAATACAGATTAAAGAAATACCTCAACAAACTAGGCATTGGAACCAACAGCAAGAGTAGATTCTTAGACTACGACAGAGAAACTTCAGAGCAGAGTCTGAAGAATTGTGAAACTTTATGTTACAAAAGATAAAAGCAGCTAGGCAAGTCCCTACTGGAAGAGGGGTATCTGCCAACTCTAGATCCGTTTGCAATCCTGAGACTCCGCAGGATAGTAGGATAGATCAGGTGCTTTATCTTTTTTGGTCGTAGGTCGTATCCTGTTTCTCCACTTAATTCTATTCTAATCTGGTAGCCCCATACAATTTGCATAATCCCCGTGGCATAATAAGTACTATTTTCTTATCGGAACTTACTAAAGGGAGCTTGATCTCTAATATGCGAGCCCTGTATCGTCGATCTTTAGTTTTAATACAAACTTACCCGCGCATATGAAGCTCTGTGTGAGTGGACATATTTTTCTCCATTACAGGGACGAACAGGCAAGCCTCGCAAGAGGCGTAGAGGTTAATCTTTGAAGAAACCCCGGTGACCGTGAGAATCCGATAGCGATGAGCAATGAAGCCTCGCAAGAGGTGGATAGGTTAATACATGTAGGAACTCGGGTGTTTATTGGCCAATGGAGGAGCTCTGAAGATATTGACAAGAAAACTTCGCAGGGAGTGGACCGGTCAGTCTCCGAAGGTACTCCTTAGGAAGAAACGGAAACGATAGCGCACATGGTGGATCAATGTCTAGCACTGGCTAACATAAGGCTTAGCACCACGGGCAGGCACTTGTCAAATGTGAACACAAGCAATTACATGAGGCAGTTACCAGCCAACACTCTGAAATCACTAGAGTCAAGAGCAAAGGTTACTGTTAGCAGGAGACTAAATAAAAGTAAGGTAGCCGTAAATTACAAATCGATTGCCTGAAATCAATTCGTGGAGTGATGGGGGTCAATAAGGGATGAAATTAGCCGTCTGCTTCTATATCTCCCTACATTAATAATAATAATAATAATAAAGCATACGATATCGATACAATTATTGCTTAAATTCTAATGCACTAATTTGCTTGGTAGAAAGTACAAATAGAAAATTTCACTTTTCCATGCCTGACACAGAAAAGAGATATGAAAAAAAAACACACACTAGCCGAGACTTTCATAAGCCCGCTTACTCTCTTTATAAGCCAAGCTAAGGAGTAAGCATACATGTGTTTAAGCAGTGGGGAGCTCGAAATAAGTCAACAGCAATAAACAAACAAAAAGAACAAAATCCCAGTGAACAAACATGCACACACACGTCCATACACAACCCAAGCACGTATTTGTACATGCAAGAACACAAAGTCTTTAGTTGATTAATAATTCAAAGCCATGGTTAAAAGCAAAGTCAACTGCAACAAAGAAGACGTTGACGTCACGTTACAGACAACAAATTAATAAGAAGATCAATTATGAAGCATTGCGTAAAAACGTTCGCTGGTGACGATGGCGTCAAAACGTTGACACTCACCGATTATTGAAGCAGAAGATACCCGTAAGTAATGTTAAGATTTGAGAAGAAAGCAAAAAATTGACTACGTTGTATGGAAAACAACGGTTACGTTTAGTTTCAATATAGACTTTCGCGTGAATAGTTGTTGGTATATGTCGAGAAAAAATTCTAAAAATGTTTAAATTCAATTAAACTTTAAAACAGCAAAGAGAAAAAAGAAAAAGTTCTAAAGATAATTCCAAGAAAGGAAATTTGAAAAAGGGAACATGTTAAAAGAGCGTGAAATGGTTACAACGTAATAAAAAATATAAATAAAATTTTTATAATTCAAATTGATAAAATAACTATTAAAAAAAAATTTGAATAAAACTTTATTTGTGAAAAATAATAAAATATAAAATAAGTTAAACTTCAATTTTACAAAACTTAGTCAAAAAACATGACATACAAAAATGTCGGTCAGACAAAAAAAATTTAATAAATAACTTTGGATTTTAGATAAACATAAACAAATGTCTACAAACCTTGGGCCAATTTAAAAACTTTTAGAGCAGACGGTCTAAACAGAAAATTAAACAGACAAGCCTACAAACCTGCATATGTAACTATGCACCAATAAAACGATCCGACAAAATATTACTCTTCAATAAATATTACTGTAAAATCGCTAAAATCATAAAATCAAAACATACAAAAATGTCGGATAGACAAACCACTAACAAAATCGTTTAAACATCAACTTTTTTCATTAAAATTCAATTTTAATTTTTTCCAAATATTTTACTTCAGACAATCCCACAAAAGATTCGGTCAAACAAAATGCAAAAACATACTAAATTATCTGACGGATAAACTCTAATTTTTTAGGGACTTTGGAATCGTTCTTTTTTTGTTTCTAACCTTTATTTGAGGTCTAATTTTTGTGCCGGCCATTTTTTTCTTTAATATTTAGTATCCTCAGACAAACATAGAAAAAAAAAAAATTCGGATAGAAAAAAAATTGTAAAGACTATAACAATTTTTCAAAATAACCATAAAAGGTTTGAATGGCAAAATTTCATTTATATTAAAATTCATTTAATGGAGAAGAATTTCCGATATAAAGTAGCAGAAAAAATGTCTGACAACAACAAAAGTTTAGTCTCCCTTTTTTGAAATCTAATATTTGGCAATTTTGTGCAAACATACAAATATGTCGGACAGACAAAAAGTTTTTTTTAATTGCTCGAAATTTATTATTAAAATAACGTAAATTTTCGAAGACATTTTAAAACTTGATTTTTAAATATTCTTATTTGCAAAACACTAGCCAACACACAAAACCGATTAAACAGAAAAAAATGTCGGTCAGACAAAAAATTAAATCATAGTAATTAAATCGAAAACACATTATTATATGCATTAATTAAGGGCAAATTAAAAAACAAAATTAATTAGTCTTACAGATAAATACAAAACAAAAATTGTCGGGCGACATTTTTTATAACTATTTTTTCCCATTGCGGCACCATTTTCCATATCCTTAAAATTTAAACTTCGTTCCAAACACATTGAAAAATAACGGTTTAATTGTTATAAAATGATTTGTTTTAACAAAACTAAATTTAACAGACAAATGTAGAAATATGACGGCCATACAAACCGACAAGAGAATGCTTATTATCTCGTTTCCAAATAGTATTTTTATATTGAATTAATATTTTTCTAAATTTTAAACTGTTTTTTTAAAGCTTTGCAAACCTAAGATAAACATACACAAAAAGGTCGGCCATCAAAATCAAAGCCAAGAGGCTTAATTCATATACAAATAAATATCCAACAGACAAACCGACAAAAAAAATTCTCAATTGCTTAAAAGTAACTAAAGGCTCTTCTTTTGAGAGCTTCTGCAAATATTTCCAGAAGTTTTTATACTTTTTTCGTTTAAAGGAAATCACCAGATAAGTTTACAAAAATGTCGGTCAGTCATTTTTAAATTTTTTAGTTTTAATAAACAAAAAATCAATTTAAAAAAATATATATATATCTTGCTAATTAAATCCCAACTCATTTTATTTGAAAAATGCAATTTATTTGTTGAGGGAGGTATAAGCTAGTCTTGCTTAAGCCAGCTGATCGGGAAAGCTCTATTTAATTTTATAGAAAAACTGAAACGTCTTATGCCTGAAATTCTTCAAACCCAATGAGAAAGCTTAAAGAACCTCAAAACAAATACATTAACGTTAATTTTAAACAATTTATTAACATTTGATTTGCCAAATACAATTAACATACAAAATTTGTCGGTTGGAAAAACGGAACAACATTTAATTATTTAAAGGCATTTCTTTAAAAGCATTAACGGTATTTTGTGTTGTCTTACAACACTTTAAAATAGGCATGATAAGAAATGATTATAAGAAGTGCTTGAGAAAAACATAACAAAATTCTATAGCGTGACAATAACTGGCGCTGGCAGCAGTGAGTAACAAAAGCAATTAACAAAAACATTTTTTAAAGATTCTTTTAAACAAAAAAAAAATTAAAGTTATATAACAAACACCTACCGTTACTTCTATAAAAATCAAACGTGTTTCAAACATTAACAACCTACAGCTAAAAGTGTGTGTTCTTTGCACTTAAAAACCGAAGTAAAACAAAAAAGAAAATAAAACGAAAAAAGAAACCAAATATTAAAACCAACAAATCCATCCACAGTTAGTTTTTTTTCTCCTAAAATGCTTCATTTACAACAAACTGTTTGTATATTAATTATTTCCTGTATTGGCTGTTCAACACTGGCTGAACATGAACATGCTACACACATGGTGCCTGGTAAATATCATGCCTACAGTCAGCAACACTCAAAAAAGTTGCACGCCACCTCAATAACGAAAGGCTTAGATTCGCTTCAACACCATCAAGGCAAATTAGCAGCAACAGCACGACAAGCAAATCCCATCAAAACTTGGTTTGGTGTCTTTAATCGCAACAATTCAAGACCACAAACAAACCTTGCGACAGTAGCAAATGCTACAGCATCAATAGCCCACGATACCATCACTACAACGACATGTGCATGCAGGTAATTAAAAAGATACTGTCAAATGTTTTCATTACTCTTATAGAACTTTATATTGAAATGACCACTGTTTGTTTAAATTAAGACATTTTGTAGTAAGAGGACCGACCAAGCGACCGAACAAACATTTGGTTTTATTTGCTCTTTAGTGTTTCGTTCAGTGTAACTAAATAAGTTCAGGCCTTTAAAAAGAATGTTCTAAGCTACTTTTTTTTTCTTCATGAACAAAGTGAATTTAATCGTCAATCCAAATATTAGCATTTTATGCTTGTCACTCTTTCTTTTAATTTTTATTTCACCCACTTGATGTGTTTTGAATTTTAAAGGGAAGAACTCTTGAGAATAAAAATAAGCTTGAACACTTTAATGGCGTCGACAAGTTATAAAGAATTTCGGCTTAAAACGATGTGGGAATTAATCGTGAAAATTAACTTTAAGCATTTTAATTTACAAAAGTACTACAAGCAAAATGGTCATTAAGCAATTAGTGATGACTGCGAATTTTATAAGGTTCAAAATAATGCAAAATTTTTACACGTGCCAATGGACTACAGTTTTATATCAGCAACCCTAACCTCAGCTTTTGGATTAAGTAGGTTCGAACTAGAGTTGCATTCGAAGAAGAATAAATCAAATATGCGAATAAATTTAATTATGCGAATAAAAATAAATTTTTTGCATTTTTAATCGAACGAAAATAATTTTTAAATTTAGAATAAAGAATTATTCAAATGATTATTCGAATGATTATTCGAATAATTATTCGAATAATTTTTTAACTCCTTTGTAAGAAATATCTTCTTAAATTAAAGTACTCAAAATTGCTTTTTAAAGTTGATTCTTGCTTTGATAGAGATATTTGGAACGAATTACGTCCTCTCTTGTCAAGTTTAGTTGGGACACAAACCGGTTTCGGCTATGTGCAATTCCAGTGCCTTCTAAAAATGCTTTTTAGCCACCAATTTCAGGGCTCTTCACAAAATACTAACCCCTTAGCCCCTAAGTCACATGCTGCCAATGTTGCCATATTAAAAGGGAGTTTGTCTCAGTCTCCTTCGAATCAAGTGTACGATAGTTTGGACTCCAACTGTGGTTTCAATCAAGATTCATTTTGATTGCAGGCGTTTTTCCCGCACCACTTGAACTTGTGGGCCTGGGATTCTTAAGCCAACATCTCTTTTATAGCGTGAAGCACTTCAAATAATCAAAATTACCGTTTCTTAAAAGTAAAATCAAAATGCGAGTTTTCGCATGCCATAATTCGTGCCATAAACTTGTTGCTTGAGAATTAAGCAAGAATCTAGTTATTTTTTTCTTACAAGATATTCCGGCTTCTTTTTTTTCTGCCGATGATTGTGTCAAGTTTGTCAAATAAAGCAGCCCATAAAATAAGTCCATATAAAATTTCCTTTCTTTCTTATTTTTCATAAGACAAAATGCTACTCTCACGGCTGGTGGTTGCATAAAAAAATACGGTCGACATAACTGTTTGTTGCAGGCAACTATTGAAAGTTTTAAGTATGGCAAGATGCACAAGGAGCAGACAGACATAATAAAAAAAAAACAATTCAAACCAACAGCCACAATTCACTTAGCGGTTGGAGGCGAAAGGAGGCAAGAAAACTTACGCAACTTATTTTCTATTCAGATATAGTTGCTGCTGTTGTCTCCCAAGACCAGTTTATTAGGCTTGATTGTGGCTGGCAATGTTGTAAGATTGCATCGTAAGCTGTTGCAGCAAATGTTGAATAAAAGTCTTGCCACTAAATGTTGGATAAATTCAGGTTATTGACAATCTAGCAAAATATTTATTTATTTTAAGTGGCATCTTGACAATTTCATCTTTATCGAACTATTAAGCGCTTAAATCAATACACAGTTGTATAAGCAGAAGTGCGATTGTAAAATTGAGCAGGTAAAGTTTCAGTGGAGAGACAGACTTATGTTCTGAAATTTTTATACAAAATTTCTTTTTTAATTGTTTTTCGCCTTAATCTGTATTTAGGCCAGTTTTTGTGCTATAAAAAATTTTGCTAATAAATTTACTTTTCGAATTATTTTAAGGCCAATGACACACATTTTCAATAATCTTACGAGGCAGTGGAAATTTTAAAATTTATTCTTATTTTATTGTTTTGCTCTTCTGTTCTTTTTATGAATCATTTCAAAATTCAATATTTATTTATACTCAACCACATAAAGCGAAATTGCAAATGTAATTGTAGCTTGAATAGTGGGTCTTGCTCTTGCTTTAAACGCAGAAACAAATCTAGTTCGATATGGGATTGTACAAGCTCTTTCTTATTATAGCGGCTCCTTAGGGATTATTGAAGGGGAATGCACAACGACATGACTTCATTGCTATACGAGTAAAATAATTTGTTTTGCGAGAACAAAGTTTTTTCTAAAAAGTTTTCCAATATGAGGTTGTCGATATCAGCAGTATGTGCCATGTCCAGCAACTGAGCACCACGTCCAAATGATAAAGCGCTCAAACAGTGCAAACTGCGGACATACACTTAATACAACAGTCCCGACTATTGTGCGCTCTACATTATGAAACCCACAAAAAGACCTTTGTACGTTGTAGGGACTCGATGCTTCGAGCGGAATTTCTCAGAAAGCTCTAGTTCATGCCTCTTCATGCCCAGCAGTAGCACACAAAATGTTCCATCGCATTGCATGCGCCCTGTAGACAGTCGGCAGCTGGCACACGCAAAATTATTGCTTGCCAAAACTGAGTGTGTTCTTTTCACCTTGAGTGCCCTGTTTGAATACTTGTAATCTCAATAATTTCGGACTTATTTTGTTGCATAAGCGTTTCGTTTTTCCACAGCTCTATATGGCTCATATTTGCCCAATTTTTTAACTTACTCCTATTACAGGAGCGTATTATTGCCGGGAAGTGGAAAGTACATTTCGCTTTCTGGTTCCCCTATGAAGATTCCCAATCCTAATTCATCCCCTGGTTTAGAGCTGTCCGTGTAGCAGCTGATTTTCCCAGGTATCTGCGCTAGGATTCCGTTGGATCAGGATCATCTGTCTGGTGGCCCTTTAAAGTCAACTATCGTATCGAATTCGAGACGATCATCAGCTCCGCCCTCAATCCAAGCAAACTGTTCTGGTGGCTCTATTATGAGAACGTCTTACCTTTCTTTCTTTGCTAAAAACCCATTAGAACAAAATTAACAGTAAACAAAACACACAACGTATTAAAAATTGAAAACTATTGTCATCATTATTTATTTTCTTTCTCGTCACATGATCCGGTATCTGTTGAAAGCGTTTTTTTGGAAAAAAATCCGTTTCTGTTTGACATTTATTTTTTTTCTTTTATTTTGACCATTAAAATAAAATATAAACAAATTATTTGTTCTTTTTCTATCTCAGCCAAATGTTGGGTTGAAATGGAGCATGACACACGTCCAGCTTCTTTATAAGTTCTTTGTATGTTTGGACATTAAATGACACTTTCAATGTTTGCATAAATATTTATCAGAAACTGGTTTTCATAACATGTCCCTGTCTTTGTTTTTGATTTATTTGGGTTTTTCGTTTCTGGCTTCAATTTTATTACGTTAAGGAAAGCAGGTTAATTTTTAGTGCTTTATCTTCTGAAATTGTTTGCTTTAACAATTGTTTTGTTAAGTACCATTCGGATTTTAGTGCGACAGCCAAACCAGCGGAGCTTTAACAGCTTTTATTTTTCGGAGATTAAAACATGCAAAAACAAAAATCATACTCAGTAGTTAAGGATGAATCAGGTTAACTTTTTATATTGGAGCCTAATCAACAATAAAAAGTATTGGGTGTACAAAGAGGTTTCTGTTGTTTTTTTTTTATTTATTAGATACCTATTGCGAAAGGTGCCTCTATATTTAATTTCAAGTATTGTACACTGCTGTTTCCCTTTTTTCTTTAACCCTATAGTAGCTAAGTCAGAGGCTATCCACGAACCGACCCACTTTGCGATTCCTACATATGATGTAAAATGCTGCTTAGACACAGCATGTGCCATCGATCAATTAACCGAAAGGAACAAAATCTTATGGATAGGGCAGGTGAGTTAGAACTTCCTATTTGAGTGTTTCTTTTTAGTTTGTATCAGAAGAATAATTTGGTTAAGCCTGGGGCAATAGGGAGTAGGGAGGGCTACAGGGAGGATGAACCCCTAATTCAATCTTTTCGGTAATCAAACTGTAAACTTTGAGCCGATGTGTAACAGCGCGCTTTGTGTTGGTGAAAAATTCCACCTTCAAGAGATTTGTTTACTCTCCTCGCCGTATATTTCTCGATCGAAGCGAACAGTTTTAATGAATTTGGTTTTCCATCAAACAGTTGACTGCTGCTTAGTTTTAGGCTCATATGCACAAATACATGAGTAAACATTGATAGCGGCCCGATAGTCTTTTTCGGCTGTAGTTAAGTTATGAGGATTTTAACGAGAACAAATACTTTCGTTAAACCTTAACAATTATATATAATAAGCCAGGACTAATGCTATAATTGAAATCTATAGGGACGCCTTGAGTAAAATTTAGCCTGCGCATTGAACTTTCCAAGCCTCGTTTAACCACAGTGATCATTTGTGCTAGTTTTCCATAACAATTTTCAATATATTTCAATCTGTCTCTCTTTTTAGATCTCCGCATTTTGTTCTTTTTCGCACATTGCCGGAGAGAGCTGACTGTAAATTAACTACAAACAAAAATCGTGTTAATAAGATTTTTTTTCGCTAAATTTTTATTCATTTGTCTCTTTCTAGATGCGGCGAACGCAACGATGAGTCACGCATTGTGGGTGGGACTACTACGGGCATAAGTGAATATCCCTGGATGGCACGTTTAAGTTATTTCAATCGTTTCTATTGTGGCGGTACGCTCATCAATGACCGTTATGTTTTGACAGCGGCCCATTGTGTCAAGGGCTTTATGTGGTTCATGATCAAAGTAACATTTGGAGAACACGATCGCTGCAATGACAAAGAACGACCCGAGACCCGCTTTGTCTTGAGAGCTTTCACGCAAAAGTTTAGTTTTTCAAATTTTGATAATGATATTGCTTTGTTGCGCTTAAATGATCGTGTGCCCATAACAAGCTTCATCAGACCCATTTGCTTGCCCCGACCTGGTGAGAGGCATGAATTGTTTGTGGGCACCAAGGGCAAAGCTACAGGTTGGGGTACCCTTAAGGAGGATGGCAAGCCGTCGTGTTTGCTGCAAGAAGTAGAAGTGCCTGTCTTAGACAATGAAACCTGCGTGGCTCAAACAAATTATACCCAAAAAATGATAACCAAAAATATGATGTGCGCCGGTTATCCGGGCAAAGGAGAACGTGACAGTTGCCAGGGTGATTCTGGTGGGCCTTTGGTACGCATGAGACCCGATGATAAACGTTATGAACAGATTGGCATTGTGTCTTGGGGTAATGGCTGTGCCCGACCAAATTATCCAGGAGTTTATACAAGAGTTACAAAATATTTGGACTGGATTGTGCAAAATTCTCTAGATGGCTGCTTTTGCAATGAAGACTTTTAAAGGCAATCGAAAAAAAAAAGCCGCGGGAATTTATACACAATTTTTCTAAGATAGAAGTGGAACTGTTGGCCCTTGGTTTAAGTATTTGTGAATGAAAAATTTGGAACTTCGATACCAAAGGCTTCAACTATTTTATTATGGCAAAATTTAAAATTCTGTCTTCAGAACTGCGCAAATACTATGGTAATGTCTACATATGTATATTTATTACCTTAAACATTGTATTTTTTAGCAGTAAGCTTAGTATATTTAATATTTTTATAAGTTTAAATAAATGTTAAAATAATAAACAGAAAACCAGCTAAACAATCAAAACAACTCTAACTTTAGAACTAGTGGCGTTTTCCTTTCTGCTAAAAATATGTTGCCCTATAAATAGTTAGTACATTTTTCAGATTGTCCAAAGCCTCACAAGGTGATGGATGCATTTTTTACGATTACAAAGGAACAAAAAGAAAATAGTTATTCAGCCGTCGAAAATGGTAGTATTTCACCCTGAACTTTAAACTGAGTGCAAAAAATGTTACACAGTCGTCAGCATTTCTTGCAACATATTTAAAAAGGAACGCGCTGTTTTTATAAATGTGACATTTTTTTTTTATAAAAGATCGCAATGCATGCAGAAATTGCAATATGTAACATTTTTGTCAGAAGAGAAAACGCCATAAGATGGCTATTTAAAAACTTTACGTTATATTCTAAAACCAAATTAGATACCTAATACTTCTTTAGTATAATTTTCAGTTTGAATTTTTAAATTTTGCCCCGTAGTCTGAAGTTTTGAAATAGTTTCTTAACGAAATTTTTTTATGTTCCTTTGTATCAAGATAAAATTATATAATTGTTTTTTTATTTTATTAACTCACTTTATTTCATTCTTCTAAAACTTTGAAACAGCTGTTTATGGGTTAATTTTCATCAGCAGCCAGTTGTGTTGACACAACTACAAACATTTTTCCAATTTATTAAGGAAAAACAACAACACCAGTGGAAATATGCATGTAGTACGTAGATATTTGTTTTTTTTTATTAAGTTAAGAAGAAGAAGACAAGAAAATACTACTAAAACATTTTTAATTTTTGGTGAGTCGTGAGAGAGAGAGAGAGAGAGCACAGTGCCGTTGTTTTTTTTTTTTTTTTATTAGTTGCTGTTATTAATTTTGTAATGAGTATTGTTGTTGTTGCTTTGATTTTACCTCAACAACGTAATCGTTCAGTCACTCGTTTATTTACCGATTTAAAACAAAAATAATTGGAATTAATGATAACAATAAAACACACTCACACACACGCGTTTGATTAGGAAAACAACATGTAAAAAATGTTGTGGGAATTTGAAAATTTGCATAAAAATGATTGAAAAATTAAGATTTTTTTTTTGCATTTGAATAAAAATCACTTGGAAAAAGATTATGAATTTTACGCAAGTGATAAAAAACTGGTTTCTTTAAGTTTAAGGCAAAAACATTTTTTTTAATCAGTTTTCTTTTCTAGTTCCAGTCGATCTGATCTTTGGCTTTTTTTTTTTTTAGTTGCCGTTTGGCAAATTTATGTTAATTATTGTTTTTGTTTTTTTTACCACGTTGCATCATTGAGTGTTGAAAGCTGTATTTACTAACCGTAAAGAGGCAGAGAGGGCAATAGGTAATTTAAATATTTACGCGAGCGATAATACCTTTACTTGCAGATTTATTAAACAATTTTTTGTATAATTTTTTCCTTATAAAATTATTTATAAACTTTGTGTCTTTTTTCCCCCAAAAAGAGCGGTGTTTGTTAAATTCAAGTTTTATTTCATAATTATTTTTATAAATTTTTTTGCCGCCGTGTCCCAATGTTTTGTTGTATTTTCATTAACGAGTCTATAAGCGATTCATAAAGACTGATCTTGCCGTTGATCTTAGACTGTGGAGTGTTCATGTTTTTACTTTTTGTTTGTATTTTTTCATACTATAGTTACTAAAAGTTTTTGTATTTTTTATTTTTTGAATGTAGTCATGAGTTGCTGCTGTTGTTTTTGTAGACTTGTAGCTGTTTCGTTGGCTGCTGTTTTCGAGATGTCTCTCGCTCACCAGTAGTAAAAGTTTTATAAAAATAAAACAAAACAAAAACCGCAAAAAAGTTTTGATGCTCCTTTCGGCACCCTATAATCACCAGTTTTATACAGGTTGATTTTTTAACCGTTTGTCTTTCGAACTTTGAAAGAAAATAACACAAAAAATGTACAAAAGTGAGTGCAATAATTATTTGGGACGATAGGTGAATTTTTTGCCATTTATTTTTTAAAGATTATTTCATGTTATTGTTGGCCGCAGCTATGCCGTAGGTCGCATATATGAGCTCAAATTTTGGCATACTTTTTCAGCATTTTGGTCGGTATCTCTCGGCACTTACGAGCTATGTTTATTCTGAGAGCAGTGTTGCAAGGCCTCTGGTATTAAGTAGATGAATTATTATACTTCGGCGAAGGTGTGTTTAAGAGAAAAAAAAGCCTGCAATAGGGGCTCAGACATTGAGCCGTGGTACACTTGAGAGGCGTTAGCACAACAATTGAGAAACAACAATCAGTTGTGCAAATTTAAATAGTAATTCTCTCTCTCTCTCTCTGTCTTTTTCTTCCTACTGATCTTAAGAACTTTGTTTGGGGCCATACAACTATGGAAATAAACTTTTCTAATAGTAAATAAATTTTTAAAGCCCTTAAATAAAGAAATTTTCATTTTCAGGAGACTACCTGAAACTTTATCCTGCACATTACATAGTTTTATTTGCTGATTAAAAAATCTACTTCAATTAGGGCGCGAGCCCAATATCGAATATTATAAAAACAGACAATAGAGATTAGAAAAATAAAAACCTCGTAAGCATTAATTTTACATAAACAAATTCGTAGCGTGATACCGCAGTCACTCTTGACCTACGTTTAATACTTTAATACGTTTCTATCAATACATGTGTTTTATATTTTTCTTGTTTGTATCTTTTGAATGCCATCTGCGGTGAGATACAAATATTTAATTTTTGGTTTTTGGATTTTATTCATTTTCAACGCTCATCTCAGATATTAATTTGTTGTTACTTTGTTTTCCAGTACAGCTGGTTTTTATTGATTCTTTTATAGCAAGTTTTTAGAAATTAATGAAATGTTCGGTAATACAAATTTATGATTTTACGAATATCTTCTGGCATTAAAAATCGAAAGCTTATTTTTTTTTAATTCAACTAAAAAAGATTTTCGTTATTCAAACAATAATGATAGAGTTTGATTTAATCACTCTTATTCTATTTGGCGTCGTCGATGTCGACGCTACGCGACACCATTTTGTGATGGCGGTCTCAAATCGGTATTCCCTTTGTCAAAATTGACATTTATCGATGTCTGTTTATTGTTGTGAAGTCGTTATAAAAAAAATTTTAAACGGAAAAAATTTTAATAAGTCTCAACCAATTCTCGAAAAAAAAACCGTTCTCTGGCAAGAGGAGGCTTCCTATTCGTATTTAACACATTTTTAAAACTTTCGAGCTTAAACAATTTTTGGCCTTTTTCTAAAGTATTTTGCTGTAAACTTAAATTTTCACAATAAAAAAAAAAAACTCTGCTTCGAAGTGTTTTAACAACAAAAACGTGTTATTTGTCTTGTGCTTGTCTCTTCGCCAGTTGCTTTATTTTGGGTTAAAGAGCAACCAACATGCAGCATAAACAACGAACAATTAGTTTACTTTCAATTTCAACGAAAACTGCTTGTTAAGAAAAAGCTTTTTAAAGTTTTGTTGCCCACTATTGCATGCATTACATTATTTTAAAATTTTCCCAGAAATGTTTTGCAATTAACTTGCTGCCGTCAAATGTGGCATAAGGTATTAAAACAGATGTGCAAATAAGTGAAGTTTTAAAATTAAAGATAAAAACAATTAATATTTGAAAGATCAACATTTTTTTTAATTTAAATATAGTTGATCAGTAGAGTCAGCAGAGATATTTGTGACAAGCTTCCACATGCTTATCCATGTTAAGAAAATTAATGGATTTTTTCTAATGCCCATTCATTTCATATGACAGCATTTTCTATTAAAAACGAATTTTTATAATTCCTTTTTTGATTTAATTCAAAATTTCACTTAACACTTTCTTTCTTGTGGCAACATCGCCCAATTATTTAGCAAAGACAACCACTATTTATGCATATGAACATAGCTTAGCAAACATTAAAAACCCTTAAGATTTATACTGCTAAGGTAAGGCAGAGCAGGAAAAAAGAATGGATAGTAATGATGCCAATCGGAAATTGTGAATCCCGAAAAACATGATTACAATATGTGAATCACTTTTTATTTGAAAGCAAGTATCCATGCATAGAAACTATAGTCATTGTGCAAACAAGATTTTATTCTTCAATTGAAGGACACGTTAGTTAATAAGTTTAAAAAGCCTTTGTTAGGAAAACATATGCAAAACAGTACTTTAACTAAGTTATACTTTAGTGAATTTCTACTGCTATCAACATCTAAAACATACGGCTCATGTCTCGAATTATTTCAGTTGACGAACCTTTAAATATGTTTCTATTGTTTTAAAATAGATTTCGTTTCCAAGAGATAAAAATTTTATTGGAATAATGTGCCTTTTTTATTCATTTCAATTGTATGTTCATCACTAGAATTATTTGTATATTTCGATGGATTTTGATGAATTTTTTGACAAACCAATAAAAAATAAAAAACAAGAACGGCTTTTACGGTATAAAGACGTAAAAATTAGAACGGATTAGATAGCGGGAATATTTGTACTGGGTAATCTGAAGTATTGCTCCGAAAACAATTTTTTTCTCAAGTAAAAAAACATCGATTATAATCATTTTTGAATAAAGTCTTGCTTAACCACGCGCTAAAATTTTTCTTATCCCAACTCATTTTACTATAAAACAATGGGTGGATAAGCTAGTCTATATAAGCATTTCGTTGGAAACCTTAACACCTAACTTTTTTCAAAAAACTTAAACTTTTTATGCCCGAAATTCCTTAGACCAAATGAGAAATCCAAAGAAAATCAGGACAAAAACATTAAAGCTTTAACAAAAGTTTCAACAAAATGTACAAAGTAAAAATTGCTGAGCAGTGTTAGACTTTATAATACTGAGTTTTGTTACAATGAAATGATAGCAAACATTTCATTTCAATATGTTTAAAAGTTTCAATAGGGTAATTTAATGGCTAGGTTTATAAAATTTTTAATTAAATAACTTTTTTATGAATTTTTAATAATATGGCATACCTTCATTTGATAATAAAGTGAAACTGTTGTCACATTTGCTAATGCAGAGTTGTATTTGTAGGTTTTGTGGATTGACTTGTCAGCTGATTTCTTTTAATGACATTAAAGATGATAATTTTCGTGATTAACTGATTTAATTGATGGATATTTATGCCAATTGCTCGTAATTGCCAGAATGATATCATGGCGGATAGTATAAACTGTAAAATAATTAAAATATAAATTTAGTAACAAAAAATGTTAACATACAAAAAATTAAACAAACATTATTCGTAAAGAATATCATTCGAAGTTATATTCCGAATACATTGTATTTTCCATTTTTAATCTAATGTAAAGATAAAAAAAATCTTTTTCCTATCTGCCTAGAGCCCACATTTCGTTTGATATGGCGTTGAATGAAGTATTTTATTTCAATTGATCGATTGAATGTATTACAAAAAAATATTTTCTATTAATCTTTACCGAATGATTTAAAAAGTTTAAGTTTTCTTTTGATTATTTTCGAATTGCACAATTTATTTCAAAAACAATAGAGCTATATTCGGCTGTGCCGAATCTTATATTGCCTTCACAAAAGTATGAACTTCTAAAAATTTACTACATAGTTTTCCCTGATTGTTTGTGTGCAATCTTTAATTTTGGCCTCCGAGTTTAGTCGTCATTTTACATTTAAACTCTCCTTTTAATATAAGCAAATTACGGCAATGGATAACGAATGCCCCCTAAACATTGGTCCAAATTGCCCAGAGCAAATTTCTCTTTCTCAACACTTAATTTGGACAAAAAAAGGACATTGAAAATCACTGGACACAAGTGTTATCTTACGAGAATCTAATTGATGTCAAATAATTACCAAAGATGGTACCGCAATATTTAAATACCCGGCTTGAATTATAACCCAAATACCTACATGGGGCATCGATCCTGCGTTAGTTACCCCTAACTATCTACAATAAGATTGCAGGTAAGATAACAAATCCCAACACACGTAATTTGTTCAAATCTCATGCGAACCGCACTTTTTAGTACAGGGGCTGCTAAAGTTTATACTCCTGTATGGTTATTTATCACCCCTGCCCTACTTCATATTTGTGTGACTTTAAGACCTCTCGCTTGAAACTGAATTTAATGTCAAATTTATGTTAAACATTTTTATCAAAATATAAGCCCTTCTACAGAACTCTTCAAATAAAAAAAAACGTTTGTTTCCGACTTCATATAATCTATCTACCACTGATATGTAAATATTGCAAAAATCTACAAATATTAATGGAACAGAACTTTTAATAAATTGTTTACCTTCTTTTCAGTCTTGATTTTATTTAAATTTAGTTTCTTGAATATATCCCCTGCATTTATTAAGTTTCTTTATTACGATTGCCTTCCCAAACAAAAGTTTGATAGATGACTTTAGGTGCATTGCTTTCAGTTACATCCTCAGCAAAATAGGCAAGACACACAATTTATTAACCGTGACCGACAAACGTACTTTGGTTACCAAATCTAAGGGTTTGATGAGTGGTATAAAAATAGGATCTCCTGGGTAGACAAGGAAATCACCGTCAAAAGCATCACCACAATCAATTTGAATGTATTCAACTACACGGCCAACTGGAAGTACGAATATTAACAAATAAAAACGTGCACTTTGTTTTCGATACGAGTTATTCCATCGACATTCAGCATGAGCATTTTGGCGAATAAATTGAAGGTCATCACGTATTTCTTGTAAAACATCCGAAGGATTTAAATGGATATCTGAAAATAAATTATTATAGGCTAAATGATAAACGTGTGAATCAAGAGGTGTAGGTATTTTAATTCAAAATAATTGTTTAACAATGAGAACAAATGACAAAGAACAGTTTTAATAATTTGTAACTAAGGAAAATAAAATACTGATTTTCATACCCTTTGGTTGTACACCTTGGTTAAGCAACTTTTTTCTTTTACCAGCCATAATTTTATCAATATTTCATCCAGATTCTTTAAGCTTTTCGTCCTTTAACTTCTCCGCTTGACTTTAAGAGGTCCTGTTCCTTAGAAACCAATACAGCAATACCCTGCTCAAGCAATATTCATGTTTCCAAGTTTGTCAGGGGCACAGGCAATGCTGAAATGTAACCGTTATTAAATTTGCATGAAATATCACTTTCTTCTTTTACAACAAACCGCACTCGTTAACCGAACATCCTCTAGTGGAACAAGCACCCACCAGAGCATGCTATTTTTTTCGTTGAGTTAAATAATCTGAGTTTTATTGAAATTAACAATAGCTATAAATTAGTTACTAATATTTTAGTTAAGCATTATTTTTACTTACCAATTATATCGTAAATACAGCCAGTTCCATTCAGTAAACTTAAAATTATTTTACTCTCCATAGTGGCGCCTTTTTTTATAAAATTTTCCTCCATTTTTGGAGCTCATTTAAACAAAAAACGCGGAAATATCACATGGCACGAAATCTATAACAATTAAAACATCCGGCGGCCAAGACTTGGCTAGGCCTACTAATTTTTTCTGGCGGCGGTAGAGTAATTTGGAAAAGCCTGATAAATTTTTGGCGGCGGCGGCAACCAGAAGTTGGCCATGTCTGAACATTTTTGGCGGCGGCGGCTGTACAAAAATTGTCGCCTAACAATCGACAAAGGCGAAACATGAATATATTTTAAAACAAAATACCAAGGCAAATGGTTACTGGTGTACTCACGGGAGAATTTAAGGCATTGCCAGCATCTTTGCGGATGTCAAACTCCATATACAAAAAATATACATGTGTGATGGCAGAACACCGTTGAGCGAAGAACTGTTCAGACAAAGTTGGCCGAACCCTTGTTCGCACAACAATGTTCTACTATATATATGGAGTTTGACATCCGCAAAGATGCTGGCTATGCTTAAATTCTCCCGTGCGTCCACCAGTATCCATTTGCCTTGGTATTTTGTTTTAAAATATATTCATGTTTCGCTTTAGTCTATTGTTAGGCGACAATTTTTGTACAGCCGCCGCCGCCAAAATTGTTCAGACATGGCCAACTCCTGGTTGCCGCCGCCGCCAAAAAACGTCAGGCTTCGAAAAATCACTACTACCGTCGCCAAGTAAGAATAGTAGGCTCAGCCATCTCTTGACCGCCGCAAATTTTATTTGTTGTGATTTCGTGCTCTATGATATTTCCGCACTTTTTTAACAGCAAACCCCTAAAATGGAAGAAAATTTTATAAAAAAAGGCGCCACTATGGAGAGTAAAATAATTTTAACTTTATTAAATGGAACTGGCTTTATTTTTGATGTAATTGGTAAGTAAAAATTAAGCTTAACTAATTTAAATCTACTGTTAATTTCTTACAAACTAATAGATTATTTAACTATACGAAAGAAATATCATATAGTAGGAGCTCTGGTAGGTGCTTGTGCCACTAGGGGATGGTCGGCTGACGAATGCGGTATGTTGTAAAAGAACAAGGTGATATTTCATGCAAATTTAATAACAGTTACATTTCAGCATTGCCTGTGGCCCTGACAAACTTGGAAACAAGAATATTGCTTGAGCAGGGTATTGCTGTGTTGGTTTCTAAGGAACAGGAGCTGTTGAAGTCCTTAAATAATGCAGAAATCAATACATATGAGCAAAAATTTGATTTAAGAATAAATCAACAAGCGGAGAAGTTAAAGGATGAAAAGCTTAAAGAATCTGAAAGAAATATTGATAAAATTATGGCTGGTAAAAGAAAAAAGTTGCTTAACCAAGGTGTACAACCAAAGGGTATGAAAATCAGTATTTTACTTTCCTTAGTTACACATTATTAAAACTGTTCTTTGTCATTTGTTTTCACTGTTAAACAAGTAATTTGAAATAAAATAATTACACGTCTTGATTCACACGTTTATCATTTGGCCTATAATAATTTATTTTCAGATATTCATTTAAATCCTTCGGATGTTTTACAAGAAATACGTGATGGCCTTCAATTTGATCGCCAAAATGCTCTAGTGGATATACCCTGTGCTCATGCTGAAACTCATTGTAATATGTCTATAACAAAATGCCAATAATAATTTTAATAACTGACAAAAATCATACTCTTTTTACTTCCAGTTGGCCGTGTAGTTGAATACATTCAAATTGATCATTCCCTAAAATTTTTGGTTTTCCGTGACTATTGGCTTAAAGGCAAATATGTTACTTCTGGTGATGCTTTTGGCGCTGATTTTCTTGTCTATCCTGGGGATCCTCTTTTATACCATGCCTCCCATATTGTTATTCTATTAAAAAGTTCAAAAATCAATCCTTTAGATTTGGTAACCAAAGTACGTTTGTCGGTCACGGTTAATAAATTGTGTGTCTTTGCCTATTTTGCTGAGGATGTAACTGAAAGCAATGCACCTAAAGTCATCTATCAAACTTTTGTTTGGGAAGGCAATCGTAATAAAGAAACTTAATAAATGCAGGGGATATATTCAAGAAACTATATTTAAATAAAATCAAGACTGAAAAGAAGGTAAACAATTTATTAAAAGTTCTGTTCCAGTAATATTTGTAGATTTTTGCAATATTTACATATCAGTGGTAGATAGATTATATGAAGTCGGAAACAAACGTTTTTTTTTTAATTTGAAGAGTTCTGTAGAAGGGATTATATTTTGATAAAAATGTTTAACATAAATTAGACATTAAATGCAGTTTGAAGCGGGAGGTCTTAATGTCACACACAAATATGAAGTAGGGCAGGGGTGATAAATAACCATGCAGGAGTATAAACTTTAGTAGCCCCTGTGGAATATGTTATCGAAATAATTTGAACGATTATAAGTCGCCAACATTCAGCGGCAATAGAGCTAGAAATAAATTTGTGGTGCAATATCATGATGCAGTATATTTTCTGCAATCTTATTGTAGATCGTTAGGGGTAACTAACGCAGGGTCGAGGCCCCATGTAGGTATATGGGTTATAATTCAAGCCGGGTATTTAAATATTGTGGTAGCATTTTTGGTAATTATTTGACGTCAATTAGATTCTCGTAAGATGACAGCTGTGTCCAGTACCAATTTTATCCTAGCTAGATGTCGAAAAAATATCTTTCATGTACTTAGAAATGTTCGCATAATTTAAAACAATGTCAATAAAATCTCAAGATGTTCAAAAACAATTGGCAAAGAAAAATTTGCACGTAATGAAAAATAAGTTACTCAAAATCAAGTTAGGTTTTATAAAGACCAATCACAAGATCGTTGTGTACGGAGATCAGAATTGATTTTTTTTATATATTCTTGATTTGATATTCCCACAGGGTGTTTTGATGTAGAATTTTTTTATATATAATTTTTATACCAATCACAAATTTGAAAAGGCTATATTTAGATTTGGTATGCCGTTTGTATTTCCTACAATATTCATTTCCGATCGAACAAAGTATATATTGATAGATAAGTTTAATTAACGATGTCCGTCCAAAGTTGAAATTATCTTTCTGACGGCACTAGAGAACTTAGGATCTTAAAACTTGGACCGTTTGATCTGCGGTTTTGGCGGATTTTCGCTATTTTTAGCAAAATCGGCCCATAAGTTTCCGAGGTATGGGGTGGGAAGTTTTTTTTTTCATTTTCACTCTTGCGGGGAAACAAACACTTATACACAAGTCCACAAACTCCACATATTCCGGATCCTTTTCAAATATGCTATCAACCTGACGACCCGAGATAACTTACGGACCAAATTAAACAAAAAAAACAACTTGTCGGAATATCAAATCAAGAAAAAAAAACTCCAAAAAAATTGGGAAAAAGTTACGAGTTTTGCCAACATTTTTAATTTTCCGCAATTTTGAAAATTCTCCATAAAATCGAAAAACAGGAAAAAAAAATAATTTTATTTGCCAAAAAATCAAAATTGGATAAACGAACCTTTACAAAAAAAAAAAGAAAAAAAAAATACCAGGTTCTCCTAATTTTGCACTATGATCAAATTTTTTTTTAATTTTACTAAAAATCCGAAATATCGTTAAAAATTCAATATTTTAAAATCATAAACATACATTTTACAAAAAAATATAAATTAATATGAAATTAAAATAACCGAAATTTCACCATAATTTGGAATTCAGCTAAATTTAAAAGAACGAAAAATGACTGAAGATGGCACATAGCCGAAACCGGTTTGTCTCCAAACCAAACTTGACAAGGGATGACGGAAATTCGTTCCAAAATTCTACATCAAAACACCCTGTCGGAATATCAAATCAAGAATTAAAAATTCACCATTAATCGATAAAACAAAATAATTGCAAAAAATTTTAATTTCACCAAAAATTTTCAAAAGGCTAAATTTTATAAAAAACATATACAATTTTAACAAAATCGATTTTACAGAAGACCTATTTCAGGGAAAACTCTGCAGTACATTTTTAGAAGTTCATACATTTGTGAAGGGTATATAAGATTCGGCATAGCCGAATCAGCTCTCTTGTCTTTTAAATAAATTCGGTAAAGATTAGAATATACTTTTATTACAATCGAGAGAAAATGTATTTCCCATCAATCAATTGAAATAAAATATTTTATTCAACGCCATATTAAACAGAATGTGGGCTCTGGGCAGCCGTTCTAAAATAAGTCGTAAGCATTCGTGCAGCGAAAACATTTTTTTATCTTTGCATAGAATTACAAATGGAAAATACAATGTATTCGGAATATAAATTCGAATGATATTCTCTCCGAATCAAATTTGTTTAATTTAATTTTTTGTATGTTAACATTTTTTGTTACTAAATTTAAATTTTAATTATTTTACAGCTTATTCTATCCGCCATGAAATCATTTGGCAATAACGAGCAATTGGCATTAATGACCATCAATTAAATCTGTTAATCGCGGAAGTGATCATCTTTAATGCCATTAAAAGAAATCAGCTGACAAGTCAATCCACAAAACCTACAAATACAACTCTGTATTAACAAATGTGACAACAGTTTCACTTTATTATCAAATGAAGGTATGCGCTAGTATTAAACATTCATAAAAAAGGTATTTAATTAAAAATTTTATAAATCTAGTCGTTAAATTACCCCACTGAAACTTCCAAACACATTGAAATGAAATGTTTGCTATCATTTCATTGTAACAAAACTCAGGATTAAAAAGTCTAACTAACATTGCCCAGCAGTTCTGTATGTGATAAAGATTTTGTCTGTACATTTTGTAGTCTCCGGTTCAAGTAGAACAGGAAGAAATAAATTGACACTATATAATTTACCGATCAGTCAATTGCTTATATGACTTGGACTAATAAGTAAAGAAATCAATGGCCTATATTATACGCGTATATATATATTTATATATAACATATAAGTACTAATTCAGGGAGAATAAAGTAAGCAGGCCGCTTACTTTATGAGTCCCTTTTCGAACCCCTTCTTTCCACGACTCCAGGCAACCGATTTGTAATTTAAGACTACTTTACTTTCATTGAGTCTGGTGTTAACACTAGCCTTTAGTCTTGATTGTAGTAATTCCCGACTGTCCATTGGTAACTGTCGCGTTCTTCCTCATCACGGAGTCCCTTATAATTGCTAGCATTTAACTTAGGTTTCCCATGGCATTCCCATTCAATAATTCTCTGCCTGTGGCCCTAAGCCTTATGCTAGCCAGTGCTGGACGTTCGCACTCAATGTGTACCGCCACAGCCTCTTCTCCAGGAGTATCTGACCCGGCCAATCCTCGCGAGGTTTTCTTGTGCATCTCTACATAATTCTTCCGTTGACCAATAAACCCCGGAGTTCGTACAGAAATAAACCTCTCCATCTCTGGCGAGGTTTCTTTGTCCATCATTATCGGAATCTCATGGCCCAACGGCTTAGGGGTACCTTGATTGACCCGTCTACCCCTCGTGTTGCATCATTTTCTACTCTTACGGATTTCTTACTGGGCCCTTTAAAACCGACGTTTCTTCAGAGATTTCATGAAATTCCCACGAGTATTAGAGAGAGAACAGAGCTCCATATGCACGCGTAAATCTGTATTAAAACTCGAGATCGACTGCTATCCAGAGTTCTTATACTAGAGATCAAGCGCCCTCTTGGCGTCGAGCCCTGGTGTATGCTGTTACACCATGGCTTATGAATTTTGTATAAGAGAGTGTTCACTTCTCTCCACTAGACTTATTTGGCCAGACTTCTAGCAGAGGCGGGAACCTCTTACCGGCCGCCACCAAGGGGAGGTACAAGTCAAAACTTCTGACAGTACATTCAGTTACGGCAAGCCATAGATTTGTGCTTGCCAGATTCCGACCAAACCAATGTCTTAGTTGACACTGGCTACTAGACTGCCCCTTTGTAATCAATAGAGTATCAACTGGTATTTTTTTTGAAGTCGCGAACATCTTAAAATAAAGACGGACGAAATAAAATGACACTATGTGAATTGAGGACTGGGCAATAAGTAAAGTATGCAAGTATTTGCTTCAAAGCGAGTGATGTATAATCAATTAATTTCTTAAAAGAGCGCTACAGCGAGCTACTTGAAATCATTAAACGCTACTTAAGAATAAGTAAAGAAACCAAGGGCTTACTTGACACTGGCCAGTAGTAGACTGTTTCTTCGTAATCAGTAAAGTTTCAAATGATTTTCTCATATAACTGTTTGCTAATCGCTGCTTATCCTGAATAGCTAATTAAATAACCAGTTCGCTTACAGTCAGCAGAAAAGCCATAAACTTGTGAATATTTTTTGCAGCACATAAAGGCTGTATGTTGCAAACCAGCTTTAGGCTATCGACTGCATTTTACGAGTTTTATTGCATTGTAAAAGCGGTTTAGTTCTAATTTATGAGCAGTATACGAAGAGATTTAACACGGAAGCTAATTGTAACGATTAATAAAATACATATTTGGAATAACACGCTGACAGGCTTAAGAAATGATTTAGCCGGTTTTTTTAGTACCGGAACGTCATAAAAGTATTTGAATATTTGAAAAGGAAAGAAATGTGTATTTTCTTTTCTTAACAGGGCGTTTTTAAAACAAGTTTGGCTTAGAACGTAGGATTATCTGTGATTTATCTTTAATATTTAAACGCTTTTTACATGCAATTTAAATTTTCGTATTAAATTTTTATTTATGGAATAAATTTCAGCTCTCGAACACTAATGATTGTTTCTTTGATTCTTTGACCGACCATAAATAGCCCTCTACTTGCGATTCAACCAAATCATTTATTTTCTATTGTCTTACTTTACTTCAATGTCTTTAAATCGCTCAACTCATTATTCAAATGTAACAAACTCTTTAAGTCCTTTTTGTGTGTAACTAATGCATCATTAATAATTTCTTTAAGAGGCCTACCAAAATGATCCACAATACAAATGTGCGTCGCATTAAATTTATTTAAAGCCTTAAGCATGTTTTTTTTTGTCTTTGAAGCTGCCAGTTTCTTTTTTGTTTGGGAATATTTGAGCAGTTTTTTTTTTTAAACAGGCCAGGCCAGGCCAGGCATCTTTCTTTAACTTGTTCGTTCATGTTGATCTTTATCATACCATGTTAGTGCAACATTATACAATGTTTGTATGGAACACCAACCATAACTAATGCTCTTTATCGTGGGCTTTTTTTAATGATTCTTTTCATTTTTTTGCTACTTCAAAGTAATACAGAGTAGGGTCGGCTTAACAGGGACGAGATATGAAATCATTACAAATTTTTGTTATCCACAACTTTGTGGCCACTTTTTAATTGTATTTAAGGAAATTCCGATCAGCGTGCTATGGAAAAGAAAATGGTTGACAAGAAAACCATTTGCCATGAGACCATATGCTCTCTACAAGTTTTCAATTTAATCACCAGTGTAATAATTAATTTATTGTATTGATATCTTAATTTACTATCTGCGATTGGGCTGGGAGAGCCGTCTCGCCTGGCTTAATGTGCCTGGTTTTCTTACTCTCTGTTGCCCATCAAATTGAAATAAATGGCGTACTACAGAGTTGCGATGGACCAGTAGTTTGCTTTATTTCTTATATATCAGAGGGCACATATGATAAGTCGTAAAATCCTAGACTGTCTTCTTTGTAACTTCTGGATGTTTAAGGCGCAAGCAGTACCGCACAGCTGCAACTCATACGACCATATTGGCTTAATAACGGAGTTGTATAAAAGGACTTTGTATTACCATAGCCAAGGTTGATGTAGGACATATTAACCAGTGTAGTTTATTTTTGTAAGTTTTGTAGCCGTTATTTCCCTCAATATGGCGGGACCACGAATGGCGTCGATCTGGGTAGATAGCACAAAATATTACTTGGGTTTCTCTTGGAACAGTGGTATTTCTTGTTATTTTTGGCGGACAGTTTCGCCTTCTGAGGGAAAACTTTACGTGAGCACATTTCTATGGATTTACCTCTATACTCCACCATTTTAGCCAGTCCCCTAGCTCATTAATATAAGACTGAAGTTATTCGAATGGAACTTTCGGATCTTGGTCAACACTTATAAATGTAGCAAAGTATGACGTATATGTATTTGAGCTTGTTGGCATATCCGCTGATTAGATGATGTATAATAGCGGCCCTGCTATACTACCTTGAGGGATGCCTGCAAAGGCTTTCCCAATTTTAAAAATCTGTTTCGTTGTCCTTAAATTAAATCAAGCCAGACTTTATCAAGTGTCTGGGAAACGTCAACAAATAAAGCTGAACAGTATTACTTATTTTCAAAAGCCAACTTTACGGTACCGATTCTAAGGACTTGCTCAGTAATACTACGTATGTCTTGCTCGAAAACCAAACCTGGGGGAGGGGATAATATTGATGAAACCATTTATGTCATGTGCTGATAAAACGTTCTCTAAGTGATTAGCGAAGACATGAAACTCCTCAATAAAATTTTTAGACCAAGTATTGGAGGAGATTCGTAGGCAATAGGGCATTGAAAATTACAGCTTTCCGCAGATTATACAATCCGAAAATTTTTATTTAGCTTTTAATAGCGATGTCAAGTTTTTGACATAAGTTCATTTAGGTCTTTATATCTGGAGAACGATTAATTTGCCATTACCTTCTGAGTCTTGTTTTTCCCTGACGAGAGTTTTGTAAGTAGTTCTTTTAAGTGATCGGTTGATTGACATTGCAACTCCTGACTGTGGCAGTCACGACGTCTGCAAAGTGATCCACAGCTGCTTGAATATCAGCCTTACAGCAAGTTCGGTTTGTTGCATTGCAATTACGTTACTTTTTTTTACTTGACTGGTCCGTACTTTCTAAAAGTTCTACACCCTGTTTAAAACAGTAGTCTTTTCTTCAACTGGATTTTCATAAATTCTTTAAAGATTTTCAGTTATTCATACGAATGCTGCACGCATGTGAACGTTTTATACTGGTTAATACGCCTTTGAGGTCTAATTTCATTTATTACCATAAACGGTGTTCTAGCCTTTTTGGTCATGCCTCATTTCAAAAAGTAGCAAACTAGGAAATAAAAATCATTTTTTCGTTCGTTACATTGTAACTAACTAACCGACTGACTGAACAACTTACCAACTTGCCCAATTGCAAAAGCGAAATATGTATGATCATCATTCTCATTCTCATTTGATCATACGGATCTGTTGGCTTGCATCATTGTCGTTGTTATCGTTGTATTCATTATCTCGGTTACTAAATTTGGTCTTATCGAATTTGAAAAAGAAAAAGTTTATCACTTTGATTTTGATCATGGCATTTGAATGTTTTTGGCAGAAAAGACATCTATGGTAATAAAATACTTTATTGATATTGATTTTCTCATTTCTACTTTTATGGTTCATTTCAAATATTTAATGAGATGGCTTTCTTCCCTCGGCTCTTTGATTAAGACATTAAAATACTATGTAGTTTATAATTAATTAATTACATGTTGTAACTTGAATTTGCGGCTGTTAACAATCATATTCATTACAGCTTAATTAAGAATAAATAACTTGGAATTCTTTACGTTAACAGGATAAGATGTTTGAGTGATCAATTCTAGACCGGTCCTCATTAAATTTTGTGGCATCCTCTAGGTAACATACTCGTAGAATATATATTGAGCAGGTTAACTAAGAGTTCAGCGCCCACTTGAGTGTGTGAAAACGATTTTTTGTCGGACCTGTAGGGAGGAAACAAAAAGAAAGAGAGCGAAAGAAATATTGGATTGAGAAAATAATAAATTAAAATTAATAAATCACTCATCAGGCCAAGTTGCTGTTTAACCTTCCACTTTTTCACTCTAGCACTTGTTCACTCTAGCACAGAGTTAGAGAAGATGGATGATCATTTCTTCTTATTGGTCATCATAACGGCTCTTTCGAAAGTCTGTTGAGCACGTCATTAATCATTGCTGACATTTGTTTGGGAGTCTAATTCTCAATCTGATCGCTATTTTTTCTATGTAGTCCATTCCATCGACTCTTGCTTGCGTTCTTGTGATAAACATACTCATTATTTATTACAAATTTCAAAACCTAATCAGCAGAAATTTTCCTAAAAATATTTAACAAATATGTGGCATCACTCGAAATCGTGACATTGTTTCATCTCATTCGCTTGAGTTTTTTTTTTTAGTAACTCTTTCCTCAGAAAGTTTTCTGGTTTTCTCAATTAACGAGCTTTAATCATCCAATTAACAACTTTCGTGCAATTGATACCATAAAAATCCTAAAATCAATTTCATGTTTCTTTGCTGTAAATTTTCGAATATAGTTTTTTTTTTTTTTATTAATCAACCAAAACTAACTAACCTGTTTAGCTGATTTAAGAAACTCATCGTTCCAACTTGTTAACACGAAATTTAACGCACACAACCGGCTCAAACATATTGTCACAAATATTGCACAGTGATCAGGAAGATGAATTATGAGCGCTACTATACATACAGGACTTAATCGTACGCCAAAGAGAAGAGATATGACAATTGAAGGTATTTCATTTCACTCGATTAATTTAGGCCATCGGCACAGACTAGTTTAGTTGTAAGCTAAAGGGAAGCCTTGTTTGTTGTTTAGCATTTAAAGGACTTTGTAGGTTATGTGTCCAGTGAGAAGCAAGTTAGAAGTTGAAATCTCGATGCTTGTCAATAGTAATTCGTTATAGCTTTCGGGAGCCATAAGATAACGAAGAAATCTTTATTGAATACTAGTACAGTTACCAGATAAAATTATTACTTGCCGCGAGAGAAACTTAGAAGATCATAAAAAATTATCGGTATCCATCACAGCCAGTTTACATGTCGACCGGATCTCTAAAATCTTCTGGTGAAGTTTTAAAATAAAGAAAGAGGCATATTAAACGTAAACAGACTTTGTAAAAAAAGGCACTTCTTGAGCGAAAATTTACTTTTATGAAAAAAATTCACTTTTCTGTAAAATCGGATTCAAGTTGATGTGTAAAAAGTAAATTTTGTAAAAAAGAGACGTTTTGTGTAAAAGGGGACATTTTTATTTCATTTAGACGTTGTAACGTCTTAACGCGTTGGAAGGAAGACTTTTTGCATAAAAAAGGCTTTTCTTTGAAACCAAAACCTTTTGTAAAAATAGTCTTGTAAAATGTTATATTTAAAAAAAAATGTTTATGAAAAAGGTACTTTTTGTGTAAAATTAATTTTATAATTAAAATTGCTTTTTGTTTAAAAAAGGACTTTTGTGAAAATTATAAATTTTCTGTTAAAAACAACTTTTGAGAAACAGGAACGCTCTGTGTAAAAGCCGACATATATTTTTTTTTTTTTTTTTTAATGGAACGTTTAAAAGAAATAGTAGTTTTTATAAAAAAAGTACCTCTTTTTAAGTTGATCGTTTGTTAAAAGAGACTTGCCAAAAACTTGATTTTTTATAAGAAAAAAAAATAGATGTGTGTGAAAAATGTACTTTTTGTGTAAAAGTTTACTTTTTAAAGAAACCACTTTTTGTGTACAAACGGGCTCTTGTAAAAAAGAAAGTTTTAGTGCAAAAAGGTACTTTTGTGAAAAAAGGAAGTTTTGTGTAATAGAGGAAATACTTTTCCTAAATGGAAGGTTTGTAGTAAATATGACTTTTTGTTAAAAAAGTATTTTAAATGGGGCGTTTCTGAAAACAAATATGTAAAAAATGGATTTTGTGTTTAAACATTATAGGTGGAACTTTTGATAAAGAATTTTTAATTGGTACCTTTCATAAAAAATTCAGTTTTTAATGAAAAAATTTTGTTTGTGAAAAAGGGACTTTTCGGAAAAAATAGACTGGGAAAAAAGTACCCTTTTTTGTGAAAAAGCACTTTTTGTTGAAAATATGTACTTTATGGATAAAATTTTGGGAGAATAGAAATTAATGTCTGTGTTTAATGTGACTTTTGATGAAAAAAAAAATGTTGTTTTTCCTACCCAGCTGCATAGAGAACAAACAGCAGAATTTAGTTGCTGCCACCATATAATTCTTTGCTGGCAAATCAATATTGTAAACCTGCACAAACACTTGACAATTGCTTATTTTGATTGCTGTTCATTTTACAATGACGGATAGATGGATTTGCAAGTTAAGAATTTATTTTATTTGAAAGTACAATTATACAAACATGAAAGTTGTAGTTTGGAATTTTATTGCCATGTTTTGCTGCTGTGTGCCATGTTTGTTTGTGGCCATAAACTTAACGTAATCTGTTTTCACCATTAACAATGTTGACAATTACATACATTTTTATTTTTAAGTTAATCGTCTTTATGTTTAGCGATTCACTGAGTAATCAGGCTGATTTGCAATTAACAATATAAAGAATTTTCTTTGAGGAGTTGGGGTATTGGTAGGTTATTTTCTTTTGTGCCGGTCTTTAATTTTATGTGATTTTCTTTAGTTACATACATATGCGATCGATGTCTTTAAAGTTCATAAACTTTTTTTACACATGCTTAGGCATATTTTTAATTCTCTCGAAAACAAAGCCAATAACAATATAAATAGTCATTAATAAGTTCTTAAGGTTATGGTTTAAGTCGAAGACTTGCCTAAATAGGCCGCTACAAGCGGACTCATTCTGTTCTGCAAGACATTTTTAAGAAGTCACTTTGTTATGGTAAAGGGTGAATAAAAATATGATAAACATAAGAATGAACTGGTCCAAAAAGTTTAGACCGTTTTTATTATTTTATTGAAGTAATTGCAACTCTTAAAGTAATAAGAATCATCTTTCGGGCAATTCAATGGGATCGCTTCTATTCGCCGAAATTCTAATCGCCCTTTCGAAACCCCACATTTTCTAAATCGGGTTGAAATGAAAATTGTAGAGATCACAACATGACATATATTTGACTACCAGTCGAACTCAAGCTTGAATTATGTAATGATCCGAAGGAGATACACAGTAAAGCCTCGGAAGTGAAGGATCATACCCTGTTAATCGATTGAACGAATCTAACTACAGCGGTAGTGGGTGGATCGCGACAAGAGATCAAAACATTACATTCATGTGAATACCAGGCTGAAATGATCCGAACAAGGTAGATAGAATGAAGCCTTGCAAGTGGAGGAAGGGTAAATCTCTGAAGTAAGTCTTATGTAGAATGGAGCGAATGTTAGCGGATTGAACTAATTTTACTAAGTACTTAAGAGTCTCCGGAAGTGGGAGGGTGGTGTGAGAGGTTTACATTGAAGGTCAAAACATTGCATTGAGAGAGAATAAGAAGCCTCGCAACTGGAAGAGAGGCACGTCTCTAAAGTTAGTCTAGTTGAGAAAGGTCATTACCTGTTAGTGGATTGAACAAATCTGACTGAAGATGTTAACTGAGGAGGACCGCTAGAGAGATTCTTGGCAGAGGTCAAAACATTGTCTTGATATGAATACCAGTCTGAAATTATTCGAACGAGACAGAGAAGAAAGCGTCAAGTGGAGGCGAAGTAAATATCTGAAGTGTGTCCAGGAAAGTTTAAGAGACCCCGAAAGTAGAAAGATCGCAAGAGGGGTTAACGATGAAGGTCACTACATTACATTGTTTCGAATACTGGCTAATCTCCAAGTGGGGGAAATGTAAACCTCTGAAGTAGGTCTAGCAGAGAAGGAGGTTAATGTAAGCGGATTGACTAAGTAAATTAGCGGAAGTGTACAGAAGATGGCGAAACTGCTTATCTGTGACAGGGTATTCACTCCAACAGTGGTTTATGTGTCACTTTATTTATCATTAATAATTACAACGGAATAATTTCCAATGCAATGAAGAAACTAGTTCCCTAGTACCAGAACATATAAGGTATAACATGTACCACATGGTGGGCTCATCCGTTCGTCGTACATAGGCCGCTGGAACACTTACCACACTACAGGGGAAAACTCCTTCTATAGCCGCACAGTTTCTATGTGACATAAACTCCCTGCAGAACTATATGCTGGCACTTTCAGTTTCGGAAAATTTAAACTAAATGTCCTTCTATACTTAACATGTTCCCCTAGATCTAATACAATGGGTCATCCGTTAAGTCCTGGTTGAAGCAAAAAGAATATAAATAAATTAACACAAAGTTATTAACACCCTTTATGAGGTAACGAAATGTCTATCGCTCCTAAAACCATTGAAGGTAGACAAAATGAATATAAAAAAAAAAAACATTTTTCTTTAGTTCTTAGAAATTTTGCTTATTTTCTTTGTATCCAGCTGAGAATAAAAGAGCAAAGTAAAATTTAAAAAATATCTATAATGTCTTTATTGTAAAACCAACCCTATTAAAAGGTTAAAGTTTAAAATGTACAACATGAGTTGCCTATGTTTCCGTAGTCGTAGTATGCGACATGAAACATACATAATTGACAAGTGAATGTAAAAGAAGCTTTAAACGAACGCAATAAATGTAATATTTTATTTACTAGGTTTTCTTTAAAGTTTTCCTAAGAAATTTAGCTTTTCCATTTACCGCATCCCTTTCACCATTAACATCCACTTGACAGGAAAATTAAAGGATAATATTTTTCCTGATGCAATGGAGCCAGCTAGAAAAATAACAGCAAAATAAATTTAACTTAATGAAATATAAGCAAATGTAGAGAAAATTAAAAGAAAACAACTGAATAAAAATGTTAGAGAAGAGAAGCAAAATCTACAAATCTAGAACATGATGATTTTCTGGAAGTTATTTAGGGAGAATTTGAAAATATGTAATTTCGTAAACATTTCCACAGTGATATCTTCACACTGAAATAATTGGAAAAAATTTATGGAGAACAAGTATAGGACAGTGCTGTATATTTGAGACCTTTCGTTTTTCATAAAAGACAAAAGCTTAAGCATCGTGTAGAAGCTGACTTCAAATACCACATATCATTTTGTTTCTCCCAACTCATGCGAGTGGAAAAAGAACTTAGTAAAGATCACTAAAACTCGCGATAGGATATGGCACGAAATAACTACAAAAGAGCGACTGCTCGCAACATCTAGATACCAGGCTGCCAGAGGGTAGTTGATAATGAACGAAGTACATAATTACTTTGGCAATCAAAGCCAGAGGATTACAACAAATAAACTTAGATAAAGCGAAGCTAATTTGACAGAGTTTAAGTATAGGCCAAAGATGGCTCATATCGCAAATAAAACGAAGATCCTGCTGAAATTGAATAAAGCCAAAATGAGTAATATTTCTTGTATGCTAACATGACACTCAAGCTTATAAGCACATCAACGAAAGAACATATTCTGTCACATTGCCTAGCTTTCTCACAAATAAGAACGTAATATATCACTGTAACATAAGCTGTCTTCACACAGTTTTCGTCTGATTTCCACAGCTAACTCTACGAATAAGACAGGTAAAATTTTTATTGTATACTGGAAATTTATATTGTATTCTTATTGTTTGATGGATAAACGCTAATTAAATTAGAAAAAAATACATGCAAAAACCACAGCAATTTTACACTACAATTTTTACTTATGCACGATTTTTTTATACTCACGCTCATGCATCGTCTTCCGGATAATTGCAGCGTATTTCAAGCTGAAATACTTGCTATTATGAAGGCATGCAGGATTTTATACGACAGGAATATACGCTTCTGTTTGTTAGTCAGTCAATGTAAGAGAGAGTTGTCAAGGCTAGGGAGCCTGGCGGATGTTACCATGGTTTGGGTCCCTGCGCATAGGGACCACTTTGGTAATGAACAAGCAGACAGACTAGCCAAAGGAGGAACCGCTCTAAATACTCCCAATGTGGAATCAGTCGCAATCCCCTTGGGGAATATTAAGAGCGACATCTTCAGTCACTTTCTTAAGGAGGCTGATAATAGGTGGCGGAGACTGAGCACATGTAGGATCTCTAAATTGATGTGATCTTCTTTTGATTTTAGGCGCACTATGCAACTGATAGGTCGTGATGGGAGGAACTTATCGAGGTTGCTGGCAATATTAACAGGTCACTGGGTGTTAGGAGAACATGCCAGGCGACTTGGACTCCCCTATAATGACCGCTGCCGCAGTTGTAAGGCCATAGAGAAAGAGGAGACGGTTTTTCACCTTCTCTGCGAATGCCCTGCCCTGGCTGTCAGGAGAGACACAAATTTCTTGGAGACTACATACTGGAGAATCTCAGTGAGATATCTAGGTGCCGTTTCAACGATATTTTAAGATATCTCACGGCTACGGGATGGATCTAGCTCCCTAGTCTTAGTGCGAGCATAGGCTCTAAGACGCTATTTACCTGGCGAGTGGTATGGTCTTGTCAAAACGTGGTCATTCAGACCTTACTTGACAGCCTGCATGCAGCAGGCTACCATGTAAACCAACCATCCAACCACGCTCATGCATGCTCACGTGTTGGTAGAAAAATTACTCATAACGTGAGCCTGCTGATCAGGCAAAATAAAACTAAATTAAAATTGTAAACTATGCTCTTTCGCTAGATGTATGTACATAATTTCGTTAATAAAAATTACCCGAATCTTGATGCAAAATTTGCGTTGTCAACTACTCGACACTTGCAAAAAGCCAGCTTTCGAATAGATTAAAAACTGGACGTTTTTAGAAACCAATTTTCGGAGTTTTTATTCAAAAACAATATCGTAAAGACGTTTACATGAGAATCCCAAAACTTCGATACTAAAACCCGGTTGCTCGCATAACCCGATAATCGCGACATTTTAATAATCGATTTAAAAAAACCGGGAATTTCGAAAAAATCGAAAACCTGCTTTGACAACTGTAAAGCAAAATCCAATCCTAAAGAGAATCTCTTTTCACCAGAAATAATTAAACGAACAGTTTACGAGGGCGGTTCGGAAACTTCTTAGCCTAGCACAAAAAGCGCGGTATAAACAGAAAAAAGTTAAGTGTTTTGGAAACTTCCATCTCTGTTATGAACACATGTTAAATTTTGTTTCGATCTGGCAACTCCTTCATATATGTAGAAACAGGTGTTCAAAAAAGACGCATCCGCTATTTTTTTACAATGGAAAAATTAGAAATGCGTGCTGTCATTAAATATTTACATAAAAAAGGTTTATCGGGACAAGAAATTCATAATGATATGATGAACGTGTTAGATGAAAGTGCTCCTTCATATGCAACAGTAAAAAATTGGGTTGCTGAATTTAAACGTGGTCGCACAAGCATTGAAGATGAACCACGTAGTGGACGTCCAAAAACAGCAACAACAACAGAAATTGTAGCCAAAGTGCATGATATGGTATTAAATGATCGACGAATAAAAATACGGTATTAAATGATCGAGTCCAAGTAATTTTGCATGAAGAACTACAGATGAAAAAGCTTTCTGCAAGATGGGTGCCGCAATTGTTAACAGTCGACCAAAAACGCATAAGAATGAACATTTCTCAAGCTTGTTTGGATCGTTTTAAGCGAAATAAAATGGACTTTAAGCGTCGTTTCGTAACTGTTGATGAGACATGTATCCACCACTATACTCCAGAGACAAAAGAACAATCCAAACAATGGACTGAAGCTGGAGGAAGTGCCCCAAAGAAGGCAAAAACAATTCAATCGGCTGGTAAGGTTATGGCAACGGTTTTTTGGGACTTCAAAGGTTTTTTATTGATTGACTATCTGCAAAAGGGTAAAACAATAAATTCAGAGTACTATTGCAACCTTTTGGATCAATTAAATGTACAAATTCGAGAAAAATGTCCTGGCTTATAACACTAAAAAATAATTTTTCATCAAGACAACGCACCAGCGCACAAGAGTGTTTTAACAATGGCTAAAATCAACGAATTAAAGTACGAGTTGCTTGACCACCCACCTTATTCTCCTGATTTAGCTCCCAGTGACTTTTACCTGTTCCCAAATCTAAAAAAATTCCTTGCTGGCAAGCGTTTTACCTCAAATGAAGATGCAATTACAGTTGTAAACCACTATTTTGAAGACCTTGAGGAAAACTCTTTTAATCAAGGGATAGAATTGGTAGAAAAGCGTTAGACTAAGTGTATTGAAGTTCCAGGAGATTATATTGAAAAATAAAAATATTTTTGAAAAACTAACTATTCTCTTTCATTGATAGGCTAAGAAGTTTCCGAACCGCCCTCGTATGCATCCTCAAGTTCGTTTTTAATTCTTTTACGTCAGCAGCATTCTATGTGTCTTTCTACGGAGTTACTGTCTTTTAGAAACATCCTCTATTTAACCCACCTAATACTGAAAATGGAATTCGAGAATCTTCTCATATTTTTCCTACTTCCGATCATTTTACTGTTAAATTGGAAGGAAGTTTGTTTTTTTTTTATCGTACTCGTTTTCAATTTTGGAAGTATAATTTTTTGCCAAAAATTACTTATTGATGGGAATAAGTTTTTTGTCAAAACTGAATTTTTTTGGAATATGGAAGTTTATGGAGAAAAAGCCCAGTGTTTGTTTTTCTGCTATAAAATCACTTTTAAGTTGTTTGCTAAAAATTCCTTTTTATTTTTTTTTTTTATTTTTTTTTATCAAAAAGACGTTCCCGGTAACTTAAAAAAAAGCAAGCCGTTTCTTTCACCAAAAACACATTTTTCCTAAAACAAATTATTCACAAAAATCGCTTTTAAAAAACGTTATTTTTCAAGAGATTTGCCTTCAATTCACGCTATGCGTGTTTGTTCGTGTTCTTATTTCTAAAATCACTTTATTTTGCAACCATTTTGCAAATATTTGCACTTATTGCCATGAAAAGTTTTTCGCATTTAAATGTCTAAATTGCGAGCACATTTTTTTTTTAAATATATTTATGGGCAGTTGATTGTGAAACATACGCCAGACATACAACTCGCGCATTTTCTAAACACTTGCACGCATGCGCTTGAAACAATCTGCGGCCAGTGATTTAATTTCTTTCCAGTATCTGATGGCATTTTACTAATTGCATGACAAACACATGAGGACTTGATAAATGAAGTAAATTCTTTAAAATATAAAATAAAAATTAATTTAAAAAAAATAAAAAAAAATAAACAGAAAATCGTTAAATTATTTTTTGTCGTGCTAATTTACGAATTGTTGGGGTTTTATGTAAGCCAGCAGCACTGCTCTATGCACTTTTCTCTGGTGACTTATGTCAACTCATGAGCAAGCCACTTGAATTTTTTACAAAAAATATAACTATTTATGTGTAAAATTTTATAAACAAAATGAGAATTCCTTAAGGAACCTAATGCTTGATTCAAGTCCCAAATAATATTTAATTAATTTAGAAACTAATTCGTAGTAAATGAGCCAGTTTTTCTAAGGAAACCAAGATAGCCTGCCTCTATCGCAGCTTTTTAATTTATAAAAAGAAAATGCTGGCGTTTTTCTCCTTTCCTGAGCAATTAAAACGTTTTCAAAGTGTTGTGCCACATGAGACATCACAAATATGGCACCGTCTTACCAAAGTTACTTCTGTATGTCCAGCTAATTAAAGTCAACTTTACTTTAAAGTCAAATCAAAAGCAACAACTTTAACATGGACAAACTGATTAAGAAACACATTGTCCAAAGGGGCAATTAAAACATGCAGGTAAAACATAGAATTGCACAGCCAAATGTGGGGTGTCGCTTAGCAATAATTACACTTGGTCTAAGTGGCAGTTGTAAATAGTTGGTGCAACACTGCTTTAGTTTCTCAGTCACATACATATATATATTTTCTTATGGAGCTATTGAAATCTACTCGCATACGAAACTTGTGAGAGCTTGAAAGTTGTAAACCGTGATTTTTTTTTTTTTGGAAGAGTACAAACTTTAAAATTGTTCGTCACAAAATATGTTAATCGCCACTGGCTTTTCGGCATCGACAACTGATCACATGTACCCGCAAGAGAGATCTGTCACGGATTAATGTGAGTACCTGTCCGTGAGGACAAACTCACGGTGTTCTCAGCACCGGGCATCCCACATGTAACATGTATATGGGCATGCCCTCCCCCTTGCTTAGGAATAGAGCCTATCTATGGGCAACGAGGCCCGATTGCACTGTAACGATACGTCAAGCTTATGCCCTTACTTTGCTTTGGGTATAATCCAGAACTATCACGATGCTTCTCGAATAGCAACACCATAGTCATGCTAGAGCCGAAGGGTCAAGAGCTCCTAACACCCCTGGTACCAGATTCAAGTCTATGGTCAGACCTCGTACTCGAAACTAGTTCCAATTGAACTCCAAAAAGTTCCCGACTGGTGGGTTAAACTATAATAATTGCACAATCTTGTACGTCTGGCATAAGGCCCCAAGGCCAAAGCACGACAGTTTTTCCACTGCACCTGCAACTCTTATTTCTTGTCATAATAAAAACACGAATTGGTTCAAATATAAAATGTATGCGAGCTCTCACATTCCTCCGAAACATCCGCCTGATATTTTCAACAGGCTGTGAACCATTTTACAAACACCGTGACTGTAGCAGCCAGAGTTGCTTGCAACGCCAACAAAACTTAAACGTCGAAAATAATAAACTAAGGCAGATAATTGAGTCCGCTATCAAGAGTTATTTAAAAAAAATTGGATCCAACAAGACATTTAAAATGTTCTACTGCCTTGTAAATCCGCACTAAGGCTTGAAAACCGCTCCTGGGCTAAAAAAAAAGAAAACGATTGAAAAGATAAATGCATTCGCTAATCACTTGTAGAAGGTTTTTACACTACATGACAAATGGTTTCACCATACGAATTGTAGGTGACACTGTGACTGATCCGATGAAATTTCGGCTATCTGCATTAAAGTCCATAAGTAAAAGTATTCATATGAGAAATTCATCCGGACCTGGAGGCAAATTACGGCATTCGATATCGATCGAAATTTCTTTTATATTCCATTGAATTTCTATTATGTTTTATTTAAATTTCGATCGATATCGAATGCAGTAATTTGCCCCCTGATTGTATCTCCTGATTGTACCTTATTCTGCTATGAAAATTTTACTGTTTATATTTAATGCTATGTGGCTTCTTCCCATGCTCTAGGAAGATGACTGAAAGTGTTGCGATTCCTAAACCATAAAAGTACTCAAGCCAGATTATGTTCTACAGGCCTACTCAATATTGTCAAAGTTGTTCTATTCGTCTCTTGTTTAACTCCCTACCTTAATGAACAAAACATTATTCTAGATCATCTGTTTGGTTTTCGTGCGAGGCATAGTGCTATTGGGCTAGTCCGCAGAATCGTATCCGTTATAAGATCGGCATTTGAAAATTAGCAACACTGCTCAGCTTTATTTGTAGACATTCCGTAGCCCTTCGATAAAGTTTGGCATGATGGGCTAGCTACGCAAAGAACTCGAATTTTTCCTGAAAACTCCCAAAAGCTTCTCACGATCTATATGACAGATAGAACATTTAAGATAAAAATCAAAGGAACAGTTTTCAAAAAATATCAAAATCATTGCAGGAGAGTCCCTCAAGGTAGTATAGATATGCTGCAGATTAATGTGGGTACCTGCCACTACGGCCTCACCCCACAGTGCTCTCTGCACCGGATGAATACAATGCGTCCACCAACGCCCCCACGCACTACACATTAGTACCAATTCGAAACCATGCATTTGGACATGGCCTCCCCCTTGGTGAGGAGCGGAGCCTACCTAAAACTCCTACCGATCTATGGGTCACGGCACCCGGTTGCAATGCAACTCCACATCGAGGTTGCGCTCTACCCGCGATTTGGGTTTAAACCACAACCACCACGAAGCTTCCCGAAGGGCCGCACCTTTGCCAGGATGGAACTAAGTTCCATGGGCTCCTGACACCCGTGGTACCAGAATTTAGTCTCCGGTCAGACCTCGTACCCGAAGCTACTTCCAGTTGGACCCCAAAATGATCCGGGACTGGTAGCCCGCCACAACAAAAAAGAAACATCAATATGGATGGACAAGGGGACAACAAGTACACACAGACAAGGTAGTATAGCAGGGCCGCTATTATATGTTTGTATATCATCTATACAGCGGATATGCCAACAAGCCCAAATGCATATAAGATCCAAAAGTCGCAGCCGGACATGTCTTATAATAATGAGCTAGACGACTGGCTTAAAAGTGGAGAATAAATTTAAATCCATAGAAATATGCTCACGTAACGTTTTTCCTCAGAAGGCAAAATTGTCCACGTACTCGTATAACAATAACAAATACCACTGTTCCAGCGGAAACTCACGTTATATATTTTGGCAAAACTAATGCCTGTAACTCTTAAAATAAATCAATAGGCCAAAAAGCCAAGTTCTTTTAGACAAATTCGTTATAAAGAAAATACGGTCATATGGCATTCAGCAAATATCCAGAAATTACAAAGAAGACAGTCTACGATTTTACGACTTATCTTATGCGCCCCCTGGGTTATACTTAAGATCTAAAAGTTCCCACTATCCTGGAAGAAGTAAAAACATACTCGTGCAAATACGTAAACAAACTAGTGGGTGCATCCCAACACTCTAGCTCGTGTTTTTTTTGTTGCAATTTCATTGCCACCAGAAACTAGAAGACATATTGAGCCTGGCGAGAAGGCCATCCCAATACAATCGTAAAGAATATATTCAGATTTGAATGCAAGAAATTAGAAATTAAATTTGAACACTTGCTGTAAATTTCTGTTAGTAAAAAAAATTATTATCAGAAATTTTAAGTTCAAAAAATGTACGTGTAAAAAACACCCTTTAGCAAACAAAATTGTCTCAAAAAGATTTCAGTGTAAAGTAAAACTAGTGGAAAAGTTAAAACTGGTTTCATTTTATGTGGCCATTTAAAGAAGACATTATTAGAAAGATGTTTTGGAATATTATAGAAATGTTGCTTAAAATTGTTTGGTTGGCTACTTAATCAGAAAGCCTAAACATTCAAAGATGAACTGCTAAATCAGATTGTTTACTTTAAATGGACAGTTGAAATAATATGATGGTGGAATTCGTTAAGTGTGTGGAATGGGAAGGGTGGCTAATGTACCTAAATAAGTTTTGTATGTATTTTATTTGTGAGCCCATACAGTTTGTGCATATAATCGGAGGACACTAATCCTTGTGAAGCAGAGGCACGTTCATAGTGTTCAAAAAGGAAGCTGAAATGGATCTTGAACGCCACTTAATAATTATGGGCCACTATGTTTTTAATACTTTCCAGAATTTGGTTATTAAAAATCGACCAAATCACTCCATTAATAAATAAAGATGTCGGCCAGTACTTCCGACTGCTATTTGTTTGAAATAGTAAATAAAAAAATTATAATCAAAATAGATGAAAAAAGCGAAAATAGGAAAATCCGCCACAATCGATAAAAATCACGAAACTGTCCAAATATCGCTAGTGGCAAAAATGCTCTGAAATCGGAAAAACAATAAATTAGAAAAAGAGTAAAACTTAAAAAAAAGATATTTAAAGGCGATAAAAGCCAACACAAACGAATTCGTTAAAAAAACGTTAAAAACTGAACAAAATGCAAAAAAGCTGAGGTGACAATACGGAATAAGTTTTGCAAGCGCTAAAATCGAAAAAACTGAAATTTTTTATAAAAAAAAAACGCTTAAATTGTCAATAATAGATAAATGCGATCAGTGAGAAATAATCCGTTCTTGATTTGATATTCCGACAGGGTGATTTGATGTAGATTTTAGGAACGAATTTCCGTCGTCCCTTGTCAAGATGGGTTTGGTGACAACCCGCTTTCGGCTATCTTCAGAGTCATTTTTATAATAATCGCTCAAGTCTAAAAGAGCCATAATAAACATGCTGTGTTTCTGATAATATAAAGCAAAAAGGTGAAAAATCGATTAAATCACATCGGTTACGATAAATCGAAGAAAAAAAATTACAGAGACATATTTTGTCTTAAAAATGCGTCTGATTTTCAATTGTAAACTGGGAGAGAATTGTAAATCCTAAATTCACAAATGTATCAAAATCGCTAAAAAAAAGCTTATTTAGAAAAAATTCTTTTAACCGAGAAGAGCCAAATTAAAGAAAACAGCTAAATTTGCAAATAGTAAATCTGATAAACGCTCCATTCGAAAAATGCGTCAACATCGAAAAAGACGCCATAATCGAATAAGTGTTGGAGTACCTTCCTCTCGAAGAATTTAAAACTTTGGCCGAATTGATAACTTCAATAGAAGAAACTGGCCGAAGTCGGCGAAATCGCTCAGAATAATGAAAGCGGAAAAACAGGCAAAAACCTGAATTGGCAAGAAAAAAATTGTAATCGGATAGTGACCTGGTATCTGATATCAAAAATCAGGAATCAAAATCTGTACTAACGATTGCAGTAGAAAAATTTGCGCGTAAAATCACAAAAAACTACATTTGGAAAAAATTTTATCCTGCCACAAAAATGTCATTGAATTTAATGAAAACATAAAATCTTAAATTAAAAAAAAAAAATATTAAAACAATTGAACTTTTTCCTAGTTGCGAAAAAAATATATTTAATATTTATATTTCATACAAAGGAACTGAATGAATAGACCCACGCGCAATTAAATGCTGTAGAGTGATTCAATTAAGGTCAGCGTAGGCAATTAAAGTCTTCTGGCTGGAACTTCAATTGCCTTAAACGGTTAACTTGTTTTCCATTTGTCAGCCCAGGCTTACTTCCCCTAATTTAGACAGCATATATTCTGCTCTTTCAGCAAGTACCCCACTGTGACACTCTAGTTAAATGTAATAGATACACATGCCATACTTTAAACAATTATAATGCAATTGTATTGAAAATTATCTGAGATGTTTGACACATGCGTAGATTTGTTCGAAGCTCGTGTTGTTATGGTTTAACTCTTGCTTGAGGCCAATAACTTGTTTGCTTCTTTAAAATATTTATGCAGAATCAAATTACTTTTTCAAAGTTTTACTCAAACGAACGCACGCACACAACAGCCTAATGGATTTTTTTTTGACTTCATGGTGCTGGTCGGTCTGCTGGTGCTGAATGTAAAGGCGTGGCAAATGTTTGCATCTGTTTAAGTGTATGTTTTCTGGGTTTCTAGCCAAGGTTCGTTCGTTCAGTCGTGCATTTTAAATTCACTGTAGCGTCGTTGTTTTTAAAGACATTTTGAGAGGTGGTGTTTATGTGCAAATGCGTTTAAGTTTTTGCTCTTAAAAAGCCACTAATACAAGTTGGCATAAAATAACATGCGTAACAGGATATTTATACGTATGACGAGGTTGGTGCTTTAAAAAGTATGAGCAGCTTGTTGGCTTAGATTTGATTTAAACACACACACTTTAAAATATTTACCTTTTAGTTCAGAAAGGTTTTTTGCTTATAAGAAGCGAGTATTGAATAAACCGGGTTTATGTGATGATAAAAGGATGAAAGTCTAAATTTGATCAGTAATATGTAGGGGTTTTAATACCATAAAGCTCCCCACCTTCGAATAAATCTATGCTCGCTACAAGCTGATGAAACCCCGCCAAGACACCAGAAATAATTGAGTTCATGCTTCGCAATCTTCTGCGTAGAACATCATTGTGTGTCTAAATGCTAAAACATAATACGACTGCAACTTCAATCACAAATCACTGTAAAAGAGAGAAGGCTCCTAAAAAACATATTTTGCGAGAGTAAGTAAGTAACTCAAAGAGAAACCATGCCCTCCAAATAAAATACAGTCTATCTCACGACTTCGCGTAGCTAAGCAATTTTTAACTGTCAAATGGTAACTTCTAACTCGTTATGCCTCAGTTCTGTTTCATCATTACCCAATGAGACACTCTCCACCAGTAAAATCTGTCTTATGGTCTTGCTAGGACAGCAGATAGTACGCCTTGCAGCCAAAAGCGGTCACGTATTAAACTGTAAAGAGATAAGAAACAATTAAGGGCTGCTTACGTTCTCATACGTTCTACGACAACAACAGCGATACGGCTATTGGAGTACAAGTGTACGACGGCCACCGTTCTCTGCCTAAGAAGCGTTCCAGTTACGGTTCGTTCTCCACCGTCTCTAAGTTTCAGTACTACGGAGACTTGGCATATTGTAAAGAAGTCCTTTCTACTAATCCGGCACATATGTCCAAAGCTGTTCTAAGTCTGATGATATTGGAATATGTACCAGCAATAAGAACAGGTTTTTCTCATTTAGATATGCCCGATATTTCCATTCCAAATTCGGCTGGGTCTTGGATCAAAACTTACATGGAAAACAAACGAGATCTGAATTCAAGATCGAATATGCCTGTGTACACCATTTGCTTAAGTCCAGTTTTTTTCTTTGGCACAAAAGGGACCTCTATAAGGAATGTTATGACTTGATCATGTCATTGGTTCAAGCGCTAGGAGCTTCAATCTCTCAATAAATGCCTTTTCCAGTAATTGCCATAATCACAAGGAGGAGGAGGAGGGAAGAAACTCTATAACACTGCTACCCCTTCCATTGTCTGACTTGCTTAGAATTTGAGTTGGTATATGCAAAAGACTTGGTGGTTTTCTGGTAGTGAAACATTTCCCATTTTATTTTATAAAAATTGTAACCAACTCTACTCAAAAATCCACACCAAACCCGGTTTTTGCATCACTATGTAAAACTTATTAATCATTTTCAAGCAATACTGGTATCATGTTGCATTGCACATGCGACTGGTTCTTTTGTTTTTCTTTTTTTTATTCTTCTAACTTGATTGTCGTGTCGTGTGGCATAAGCGTGACTTTAGCTTTAGCTTTTGCAATGGTTTACTTCGCGGCTTCATTATGCAAAACAAGTACGTCTATTGTAAAGAAAAAAAAAAGATATTCATTCTATTGAAAAGCACCTCCACGTTTCATGGTAAATAATATTTACCAACCAACGAGCCAACCAACGAGCCAACCAACCAACCACCAACTAACTAACCACATGCAGTCGTAAGTGGATTTTTGTTTAATGGTTTTTGTTAAACATTCTAATAGATTCTTTATCTATTTCTACTATTAATTGTTTAATAAATAAATATTTATTGCGGAAATGACATATGTTTTTCATGTTAAAAATACTATATGTTGTAGCATTAGATTCGTTGCACCTTTGATCGACCGTTTTTACACGCTCTTGAGTCTCTAGAAACGGAAATTATGAAATTGATAGTTAAATGCGATGGAATATCAGATAAAGAAACAGTTGCGGTAAAACAGAGCCGATTTATCTAATAGACATTTTAAAAAGAATTAAAATTAAAAAGGCTTTTTTAGAAATAAATACCTAAGAAATAGGTTAGATTGTGCGAATTCACGACAATCCAATAAGGCGGTTTATTTTTTATGAGCTTATATCCGCCATTATGGAAAAAAATAATTAAAATTGGCAACGCTAATTATATATAAAATTCAAGAAACATTTTCAGCAAATCTCTAAAAATTAACCCTTTAAATCCTTCAACAAAAGTAAAACAAGTTTTAACAAATTCTCGGAATAATTCGTCATAATGTATATAGAGGTTGGCAATACCAAAATCTTTGATCCTGGATTTATAGCCAAACATTGTTGCTTGTACATCAATTTCGTGCTTCTTAATTAAAGCAGTTAACGAAAATGTTTAATTTGACAAATTTTTATACCTAATTAATGGCAACGCGAAAAATTTTATACATATATTTTTTGCAAATAAATTTATACTCGTATATGCAAGCTTTGTTTTTTTCAATGAATAGAAACAAGATGTAATTTTATTACCAACTTTCTCAAAAGGCTTAATACGGTTCAGTTGGCAATGCAAAAAATTTCAGTACAGATCTCATTGTATAAAATTATTGGGTGACTTAAAATTTGTTTTATTTCATTTATTTTCAAATTGTGATCAAATGAAGAAATGAAGAAAAATAAGATGTAATTTTATTACCAACTTTCTCAAAAGGCTTAATACGGTTCAGTTGGCAATGCGAAAATTTCACTACAGATTCCATTGTATAAAATTATTGGGGGACTTAAAATATATTTTATTCAACTTAATTTAAAATTGTGATCAAATGAAGAATGAATTAAAACATGATGTAATTTTATTACAAACTTTCTCAAAGGCTTTATTACAGTTCAGTTGGCAATGCGAAAATTTCAGTACAGATCTCATCGTATAAAATTATTGGGTGACTTAAAACTTATTTTATTCAACTTAATTTAAAATTGTGATCAAATGAAGAATGAATTAAAACAAGATGTAATTTTATTACAAACTTTCTCGAGGGCTTTACTACAGTTCAGTTGGCAATGCGAAGATTTCAGTACATACCTGTATCATAATAAAAAGTTATTAGCAGACTTAAAATTTATTTTATTTAACGTAATTTGAATTTAGGGCATAAGACGTTTAAGTTTTTCTAAAACTTGGATGAAGGTTTTCTGATGAGCTGCCCTAAGCAATTAGCGAAATGCGGCATAGAGACTAGCTTATCCACCCTCAACAATAAATTGCATGATTTATTTTATAAATTGAGTTGGGAAATTGTTATCAAATGAAATTTTTAAATTATGTTTTTCTTATAAAATGGCAACAAGATTTTATTTTGTGTTTTCGTTTAAGGAAATAATTTATGAATACTTGCAGGTTAAGGGTTTTAATAAAGAAAGATGACAACAAGCTGGCCAGTTTTCTAAAAAACCCTAAATAGTTTATTAAGTTATGTTAGATTTAAAGCCGAAATTAGTTTTAATAAAGACTAAACGAAAATAATAATATAAAATACTCCAAAATAATTCAATGAAATTTTGCAACTAAAGTTATCGCTTCAATTAAAAAATCTGACCCAAAAGGTATTTGTTTTTTTTAATTTATTACCTAGGAGTATGTTTTTACTCTAATATTTTGCAATAATTAAACAGGTTAATTGCAAACTATGAGAATTATTCAAATCGACACCTGAAAACTAAATGTTCGAAACAAAATTGTGACAGTAGCGTTGAGGTGGTGGTTTATGATGAGCGCTTAAGTGTGCAGGCCAAGACGTGCATGAAATTAAATACTAAAATTGCCAATCATATTTTTCTCAATGGAACAAAGTAATGAAAAAACAAATAACCAAAAAAACCTAACAACTGTTTATTGTTATTATCTCATAAAATGGCAAAATGCCATAAAACTTAATAAAACTTTTAACAATTTCCAGACGAAATGCTCGTGAATAACAAACACAAATAAACGAATTTTGAATATTGATTATTAAACTAAAAACTTTGAATTGTTTTAGTTTTTCAAGTTGAAATTAAAATGCAATTGAATTTAAAAAGGCAGATAAATAAAACTTGGCGTTTAAGCGCCCTCTAACGTCAAAAGCTCACTTTAGGAGGTCAATGTCAATAATGTGGTGCATAAAGGTCTGTCTGTCTGTCTGCCTGTCTGCCCATGTGCAGAGTCTTTT